>JAVKLA010000054.1:6438274-6457366 GCA_034782735.1 Sagittarius serpentarius | reverse complement strand
TTTTGGGGGGTTTTTGTGGGGTTTTTGGGGTGGTTTTTTTGGGTTTTTTTGTGTGTGTGGTTTTTTTTTTTTTTTTTTTAATGGCTTCCCGTGAGTTTTTTTTAGGCTGCTCTCTTTGTAAGAATGCTTTTTGCCCGTCCCGGCTGGCGTTGGGGTGCGGGCGGGGGCGGGCTGCGGCCGCCGTGGGGGGGCGGCGCAGGGCGAGCGTGTTCTGCGGGAGGGGACCGCCAGCCCCGCGGGGGCCCTGCCCGGCCTGCCGCGAAGTGCCGTGACAAGGAGGTGGCGCTGGCACTCCGGGATTGGGACTCCTTGCGGCGGGCGGCTTCGCGTCGGCGGGGGTACCGTTTCAGCAGTTTCTATAGGCTGCCTGGAAAAGTGGAAAAACGGCTTCCCTGCCGCCGTTTTATGTTGTTCGGGGGTTTGGTGGGGTGGTTGCTTTGTTGTGGTGGTTCCGGTTTATTTATTTATTTATTTATTTTAAATGCTTGGCACTTGGAGATCCTGCTCCCCTGCAAATAGGGTCCCCTCTTCTCCTCTGAAATGCAGCCTCCGCTAGTTCACGTCTTACACCACCTTCATTGTATGCCAGCCCTTACCAGCTTCGGGAAGCTTTTGGTTACAACGGGCTTCTTTGTAAGGAGGGTGTGTGGCTTTGGGGGTGACCTCTGTGAGCAGCGGTTCGCGTTGGTAGGGTGGAGGACGCGGTGCTCTGAGAGGGGGCCCCAGTCCTGGTGACACCACAGGGGTTTTGTAGTGTTGCTGACTTAAATGCTCAGGGTGTAACTTCAAACTCCACTCCATTCCCAGAGTCGCGTGGGTTTTTTGTTTTGGTGTTTGATTTTTTTTTTTTGTGCTCGCCTCTTGCTTGTGTCTAATTCCATGTGTTAGGTACAACTTTATCAAGGTGAGATGTTGCCTCTTCTTCAGGCTGCCTGTGAATGATGGGTGTTAATGAGAGTGAATTGGATTCACTTTAACCTTGAACTTCAAGGCATACACATTCATTGTCCTTTTCTCTCCCAGAACCTTAATTTTGGTGTTTAACCAATCATTTTGGTGAGCTCCAGGCATACACGTTGCAGGATAAATGATCGCTGTTCTTTTCAGTATGCTTTAGGTGCGTGTGCATGGTGTATGCATAAAATACATGCTCCCACTCGCAAGGCACTCTTGTGTGCCAAGCGTTTCTCCTTCGAAGACTGTTTGCATGCTTTGCCACGTAATACTGACGGCAGTTTTCATGCACCATAAATTAAGTATAGGGTGTGGAAGGGTTAAGTCTCTGCTGTCACTTGCTGTGCAAATGGCCTGTGTGTACATAGGTGTATTTTTTTCTAGACAGAATATTTTTCTAGTAATTTAACTATGGCATTAAAAATTCAAGTTCTTAAATCCTATGTTTTTTTATGGAGGAAGTAATTCAGTAGTAAAGTACTATCTTTATCACGAATTCATCTATATTACTTTCTCTTTTAAGTCAGTGGGGGAGAGATGGGAGAGAAGGCGGTGTGTATGAACTCAAGGCTGCGTTCGGCCATTTGGCCGAGCACTTCTTGCCAGCACGATGGTTACCCAGTATGCTGCTTGTGCAAAACTGCTAGATGATTTTCTTCGTAAGTATTAAGTACAAAGGATACTCCTCGATGCCATCTAATTGCTTAATCCCCAAGGAGTTCTTCAGGCATTTATTTAACACTAATTGCATGTGTAAATGTTCTTAATTTACAGCGTGTGAAAGTTGCAATGAGTGCACACAACCAAGGATGTCAACGTGACACTTTATGGAAAGATGCCGTTAAGGCAGTGTTAAGTTACTTCTAAATAGGATTAATCATTTATTAAAGTTCAAAGCTCATCAGAGCACAGGAACAAGCATATGATGACTTGTTATTGTTCAAAAGTAACTTGTGGAGGGGAGTCATGCCTCTAGAATTTCTACGATATAACTTAGTACATTGCAGTAAATGATGAACTTGACTTAAAAAGTTAAGCAGGGCAAACGATTCAGCAGAAGGCGAAGAACTTGGCTTGGCAACTGTTGCACAAAGCCTGCTTGGGCTGTTAATTAGTGCTTGCATTGTAATAGAGCTGTGGAGTGCCAGGCGCTGTACAGAGCTGGGGTCGGGGGGTGGTGGGGGTGGTCCTTCCCCTAGAGCTCATATGGCTTCAGCCCACAAGATGTGAGAACAAATTAGTCTTGCAGGGCACAGTACATCCATAAAGGTCTTGGGACAGGTAAGTGACATTATTTGGAAACGAACCTGATGGCTGGTGCCCTGTCAGCTATTTCCCACGAGTGGGGTCAAAGCTTTGTTCCTCTCTGCCATCTTGAATATCACTGTAGATGTACACACAGGAACACAAATAACAGCTGGTACCTGAGCTCTCAGGAAAAACCCCCAAGTCCTAGGTTCTCTGTGTTTGTGCTGGATTTCAGAGGGTGAAGGAGCTCGGGAAATCGTACAATACAGAAAACTATACTTTTTGTGACATGATTATATGCTCTAGAAACATAACTGCCTGCGAGCCCTACTTTGTGGTGCATACTGCTCAGGCATACAGAAGTAGCTTCAAAGAGGGGAAAAACCCCAATGTTTTATGGTATCAGCAGGAGCAAAGTTCAGAAAACCCATGTTCAGTCAGCCTGCCCGCCCAGCTCAGACACAGCCCTAAGTCACACACCTTTACCCTGTGTGAGATGTATTGGCTCTGCGACTTTTCTGGTTCTTCAGTGGATGCTGATACTTATACCTGCATCTTAGTACTTTCAGAAAGGCAGTAGTTCTCATAGGGACTAGAGTGTGATAATTCATGTGGAAAGGCAATCCGGCTAGAAATTGTCAGAATGAGTGGGAAAGATGAAGGCTTGTATGTGAATTTCCTTGTCCGTCTGTGAGATGCCTCGAGCTCTTACTAGCTACAGGAATAATGCTGATTGAATACTCTTTTGACACTGGGGACTTAAAATGTTAATTGTCTTTATTCTGAAAATTGGATAGATGCATTCATGCATTTACATGCACTTTGTGGATGTGTCTAAATCTCACATAGATTCACACCTTCCAGTTCAGTCTTGATTATCCTTAGACCCATGAGGAATAACATGTGATCATCTCTTCTGCAGCTATGCAGGGCTGTGAAGGCTTTACTTTCAGACATGGAAGAAAAAGTTTAAGTGTCAGATCTGCCACAGACTTCCATGGTAAAGACCAGAGCTGCAAAAAGGGCTAAGCATCCTGTCACATTGTGTCTAGGTGTTTCCTATGTCGTAGAATCCGTAACGTAAAATTTGGTGCCTTTAGCGCAGACAGAATTATACGTGTCAGAATGGGATCTGACAGTATTGAGGTATGGGGGAAAGAGTCATCTATGGTTCCTGGCAGGCCATGCTGGAGAGGCATATGTTTCAAATTTGGTCCCACTTTCGTACTTAGAACTGAGCATTTAAGTGTTTTATCAGCCAGCTTTAAAGGAGGAGCATGTAAAAACGGACAGAAGAAGAGTTAATCATATCTGAATGCTAACCAGATATTAATGTGTATATGAATTCTGGTCCAGGATTCAAGCCAGGTCTTTTATTAGGTTAAATGGCTTCATCATCCCCATGTGAAACTGCTGAAGAGAGCCGGAGGAAGTTTATGTGTGATGAGGAAAACCTAACTTCTCTTGCATCTATCCTGGGCCCTTTGTGATTAATGGAAAAAGTCCATTAATTCAAGCATATGCTTTTGGTCTCTAGGGGAAGAAGTGGTTGTGATTAAAAACCACCTTCTACTCATATAGTTTAATTTCCTCTGTTTTTCTCAGATGAGACCAAAAACTGGAAGGGGTATGGATGGCCCAAACAGTTTAGTTTAAAACAAAACAGAACGGCCACAAATCTCTGCCTTCCCTTTACGCTGAGCTGCGCTGAGAGGCTTTGGCGCTCTGTGAAGGCTTGGTTTGTCTCCTTGCTTGCCGCTCGCTTTTTGGCAGGAGCGGCGCGTACTGAGCTCGCCGGTCTCCGCAGCTTCCGGACTAAGGAGACCGCAGAGGGAGAAGCCCACATCTCGCATACTGCGCTCTGCAGTCTGTGCCAAGGAAGCCCCATAGGTGTGAAATGCCGGACAAGGGCAAAAGCCCGTGCCTCCTGCGAGGCAGGGCCTGAAAGTGGAAGGATGACAAGGCAAATCGGTGGGGCTGGCTGCCTGCAGGAGGTCACAGGGGGTCTCTGCACGAGAAATCTGCTGCTGTGGGAGAAGACAGAAGGGCCGGTACCTTTGGATGTCTTCAGGCTAGGCCAGCTAAGGAGGAGCAACTCTGCTGTTACCGGCAGGCAGAGTGGCACCAGGACACATTTAGGTAATGTCCACTTGGGTGCTGTGTCTAAACTGATTATGTTGTACCTGAACTTTAACAGAGACCAAATTCTCACTTCTATTTCAAAAATTCAGCCATTTTTGGTGACACAGCTCATACTGGGCTGTCTGTCTCTTTGCACAGCAGAGGTGTGTGCAGGCAGCATTTGTTCCTGTCTGTGGTCTGCACAGGCTCGTGATCCATTAGTAAGAAGTGGGGAGGTACAGTGATATCCCTGGAGGGAGAGGAGCTTACTCTTCTGCTGGGGTGCTGCTGAGCACCTTGGAGGGATGCTAGGGACTGGAGAGCCCCAGTGCAGACCTGGCCAGCTCCGACTCGGAGACAGCGGTGACAAACAAGGAGCAGACGGGTCTTGGAGTAGGTGGGAGGACTCAGTGGGAACTGGGCATCGCTGCTACTCAGCGAAACTGGGTTATGTGTAACCAAGCACTGGTGCCCTAAGGTTCCACCTGCGTGGACACAGCTGTTGAAGGAAGAGCCATGTGTAAAATCTTTCCTCTTCTGTCCTCTCTGATCTATTTATTTGGAAGGGGTTGTGCTTAAAGAGTTAACTTCCTAGATTATTTTTTTTTAGTTCAGAAGCTTTTTGGTCTTTTTTGGTGAGCAACCTACAAGCAAAAGCCTAGACAGAGTTAGCTCAAAGCGGGCTGGCCCAGTGTCTCACCGTAAAGTACTGTAAGAGCAAATGTGATATGCCTCTTTGTACCCGCCTTAAAAACCCCTTGTGCTCGCAAGTGTGCATTTGTGCAAAAGCAAGCCTTTTGAAACCAGAAACCTATAAAAATCAATTCTACAATTAAAATAGAAATTGCCAGTGTAAAAGTAAGACACCCTTAGTAAGGACAAAACCATACCTCCTCTGGGGTGTTTATAACCTGAATCGTACGGAGAACTGAAAAGAAATCTGTCATTAGCAATATAAGCAAACTGTCTCTCATGTCATTTGAGTACCTTATTAAGGACTGTTCTTGTTGACTTGAACTGGGGTTATGCCTGAGGTAAAATATTATTCAAGATAAGAAGGAATATCCAAACCCATGGCATTAATGGTTTCTAAAATTTCATCATTACAGTGTATATGCTTATAATTACCCCACTGACACCCTTTAAATGTCCCCAGTAAAATGCAATATAAACTTTTAAGGTTCTCCAAATGAATATTTAAATGGATCTATAATCCAAAACTTTAAAAATAGGTAGTTTAAGAGAAGCCTTTAGTTAGCATTGATTTTACTGTTGATGGATGAGATTCTGAAGTGGAGCTAGTTTTTACTGAGACAATTGCTGTGCATTTTCATGGAGTTTTGGTAAGCTAACATTTAAGCAACTGGTTCATTTAAAATACCTTGGTGCCACACAGCTGTGTACGTTTAACCTGGAGGGAAGAGGAACAAGGAGAAGGACAATTACAGGATTTTTCTTCTCCCCTTCCTTCCCCCCTCCCTTGCCACTGCTGCTTGCCCAAGAAGAAAAAGCATTGCATTTCAGATCCTTAGGAAGTCACACTTGCCCTGTTTGTTCTCTAATAGAGGCCTATAAACAGAGACATTCAGTCTGTAAACAAGTCAAGCTTACAAAGTGACTGAAAGATAACAGTCCCCCATCTAACAGTGGGAGAGGAGGGAGAGAGCAGGGGGAGGGATGATAGAGAGGCTGCAATAAAAACAGGAAGGTCTCTGTTGGTCCTCTTGAAGTTAGTGGTTAAAAACATCAAAGCATGGTGTGTATTTTTTTCAACCAGACTGCTGTGTCACTTTATAATTCTTCATAAAGCAACCATCCAGCCACTAACATACTGCAACTGTTAGTGTGAGCTGTGCTTTGATTTAGAGGAACTGTATCCAGCTCCAGGCATGTTAAGCTAAGGAATCTCTTGTAGGTTTACTTGGCATGCTGTGTGCCATTGAAGAAACTATAACTTTTCAGAGCTGCTAATTGCAAGCTGTTCAGGATTTTTTCCTTTCATTAAAAAAACAACTCACAAACAAATTGCACTCCCCTTCTCTCTTGCTCCCAAAACCCAAATCATTTTCCCAGACTCTGAAGTCTTCAGTATTTCCTACATTGAAATTTTAAGTGAAAAACAAGATGGCAAGGGAAAGGAAGGAAAAACAACTATACCATATATATCAAAGCAAAAATGCACATATACTCAGCTCAGTTCTAAGAAACATAAATTATTCAACAGCTGCTTTAGCAGAGAGATTTTTAAAGTTTGAAGCCAGCAGAGTGCATCAGTTCTCTTGGATGGGGGAAGGTATTTTGTTCTCTGAAAGTAAGATTCAGAATTGCATGGAGTTCTTGTCTGCCCTTGGAAAAGCAGCCAAATAAAGATAGGTGGGAAGAGAAGCAAAGAAGAGTGGGAGCCTTTAAAGTGGGGAGAGGAGCAGCATTGTTCTGGGAGGCGAATAGTGAACATTCATGTAAACAGTATTAGAAGATTCTCTCCAGTGCTGCACAGACAAACCACTCTGAGTTGTTATTGCTCAAAAAGCTGACTTGCACTGAACAGCGTTTGGTTTTAGCTTTAGCGTAGGGAGAAGAGAGCAGCAACAATTCTGTAGATGGAGAGAGCAGTCAGACCAAATCCAGCCTTTGGCCTGTACTAAAGCAGCCTGGTTTGGGGTTGGAGGCTAGATTTTTAGCAGTTTTCCTCCAAAGGAATAGCCGCTGCAAGATTTCCCACTCCTGTAGGGAACAGTTGTGTAGAAGGGGTTGCTGCAGTTGGGAGGAGGAGTGGAGGCAAATGTTCTAGGTGAGGGAGGTGGTTGGTGCTGATGTGCTCCATTACCAGATATGATAGGTAAAATTTCATGTCTGGATGATGATTTAAATTTCCTCCAGCTGTGAATCAGGATTTTAGCCTTGATCTTTCACTACTGATCAAAGCTAGCAAGCACTCTCAGCAGTTTTGAAGCTCTAGCAGAGATTTTAAATGGAAGTCAGCAGTACAGAGCTTATTCAGGGGACGTATTTTCTGTGGGCTTCCCTGTACAGGCAGAATTTGAACAGGCCGCTGCCAGTTGCATCCACAAATTAAAACACACCTACACCTGCATACTTCTTTCCTCTGGTGTATCTTAATAATACACATAGTCAAGTACTTAGATGGATAACTGGCATGATTTCTGTAAGCCATTTCTAGAGGGTCTTTGGTTTGGTTTGGTTTTTAGTTTAACGCAAGCACATCTCTGCATATACTTCCACTGAAGGGAAAATTTGTTCCTCCTTGTAATTTTTAACAACTGAAAAAATAAATAGAAGACAACTTAAACTTACAGATTGCTTCAGGTGAGCTTGTATTTCTATGAAGTGCTGATGCTTACTTCCAAAAATGTATATTATTATCAGCTGTTCTAAAAATGTCTGCTCCATATAATATAGCTGACTACTATTAGTGATAATAATGTGAACGCGTGTTTTGTCTTTAGCATAGAATAAATCAAAAGACCTGCAAAATTGTTAGGTAAAATCACTTATGAGTAATACAGGTACTAAAAAAAAGAGCTGCAATTATTCTCTGTCCAAACTTCCATTCATATCAGCCTAAACTGAGACTTTGCTTTTAACTGATGGGATATGGGCCTGAAGTGCTACACAGGCACTTAAAAGTGAACGTGCACACACACATGCACACAAACATATGTAAAAAATTAGGTATATAAATGTAGGTTAGGGAGCAAGCCTTTTTGGGAACCTCAAAAGGCTTAAGTATTGGTTCTCCAAAAAGGTGTATGTAATGGCTACCTGCTACAGACCATGGGTTGGATACAGTTCCCCCAAGCGTTCTGTTAGAATCCCTGGCAGCCTTTTGCAGAAATATCACAGTGTTGGTTACATCCCAATGAATGTGAAAACCCACTAATATAATAAAGAGAAGAACTTGTCATCACTGGCTAGTCCAGTGGCAGGAGCTCATCATGAGAGATCATGGAAACTTCTTGAATACAAGCCTAACTTTTGAGCACGTACACGTAGTTATGTTTTAGAAACTTACTCAAGCCATGTCATTGCCCGAAGGGGCTAGTGGAAATTGAGAACTGAGGTTGCCTGGCAATTCAGAGTTTTTTCTCTCCCCTGTGGAAGTTTGCTGGCAGCGTGAAAAACTTGAGTGAGTAATGAAAGAAAGTATTTGCAAGCATCCATCAGATAAAAGCCACAAAGTTACTTCAAAGGTATTAGTGCATCTTTTTATTTGCTTTTCGTGCACATTCATATGCATGACGTTGTGTTTGGAAGACCGTCCATGACAGAGAAATTCCAGAATGCTTGCATGAATAAATATGAGCAAATGTTCATCAGATGTTTATACCACAAGTAGCTTGCTCAGTTCTCTTGCCTGCTTTTCAAAGCTTGTTGTCCATTTGGAGCGGACAAAACACAAAATTAAAAGTTAACTTCTTTAAAGTTAACTTGAGTATATTGGATGCCTTAGAAATCTGCCATATTTTAGGTAGCTGGTATCGAATAATCTAATTTTTTCTTTGTATATGGCTGCTTGTTTTTTTAAATCCTTCTGAGGCAGATCAAGAACCATGAAAGTTACCTTCAGGAAGAACTATTAATTGTAAGTTTAGGTGGTGCTAAACCTATAGATATCATGTAACTTTTACCTGCTGCGGTTTCTGTAGAAGTGTGGAGGTCATCAAAACCATTGAAATTAATGAGAGCCTTTCTAGTGATTTAAATCTACTTTAGTTTGGGCTGCACATCTCTTACTGACAGAACATTTAACTTTTCTCAGTGTGCTGTATACTCAGTTCCTTGTGTCTCTTCCCATCTGAACGGACGCATTTAGGTGCAGCTGACAAGGCTGCAGTGCCGCGAGCCAAGGCATGCTTGCCACCAAGCTTGTGTGGAAATCCACTGACTTCAGCTAAGCTAAGGGGATGTCAGCACAAATATGCATCTATCAAACTAATCTACAGAGTATTTGGAAAAGCTGTGGCACATGAGTTGTTGGATAAAAGCAGGATCCCACATGTGATTATTCAGGAAAAATACTGTGGGTGAACAAAAGGTTTTGGTACTCCAATGAAACTTATTTCTTATTTAGAAGCCTGTATCAGCAAGCACCTTTTTCTCTTCTTCATTTCTCTCATGTATTGAAAAGAAATATTTATGTTTTTTCTTGTTACTATTTTTATGTGATTAAAATAATTAGCATACAATAAATAAGAATATTAATCATTAATAATAATAAACTGGTGGGTTAGTATACGTTTTTCTTGTTTGTGAGCCTGAAGTTTCTGAGATGGCATCATCTGTAAGAGAGCGCAAAATAATCACATCAGTGTCACTTCAGAAAGGTGAGCTCGTTTCTCGGTGGGTGTAGAGGGGAACAGAGAGGGCTCTGTGGTTTGATTTCAGCTCACAAATCCTGGGGAACTGTGGATTTTATGGCCTGAGCTCAGCAGAACAGAGCTTTGTCTTGATAACTCAAAATGACTAGATCATGCCTGGTAGCTGGTCCTGGAAACCCGACCCTTGTCACAGGCTGACTACATCAATTTGCAGTAGATTGATGATGTATAGACTGTGGGTGCCCCAGGGGAGGCCCAAGAAAGGCCTGAGAAACCTTGTATTGTTAATCCATACCCCTCATTAGCTTCTGCTGTGCTGGATTTCAACTAGCTGGCAGGGCTAGAGGAGCTGGAGGGAGAATGTGGCGTTGTCTGGCATTGTTGTTGTTAGTTGCCTTGTGAATGAAAGGAAGTTTTAAAATACCTTTTCTCCAAAGTTTAATACATCAAAACTGGAATTCCTAGATCTTCTTTGTATATTCATTTAGTGCTCTCCCCTCAACAGCCCGAGCTTTACCTCTTCCCGATAACAGTCTCTGTCTATCCTTTCCCAAGTAGTGGCAGGCATATTATATACGCTGTAATCAATTTATGTTTCACTACCATTCGTCAGCTCTTGTGCTGCCGATGGAGGCTGTAGCCCTGCCTTCGTTGTTTCTTTACATACTTCCAGATTTGTTGCTTAGCTATTTCTTAGTGCACTGCAAGGTTTTGATTTGAAGGAGGCTGTAGTTTTAAACGTGGTTTCCATCAAACAGTAACATCTTTGTCAAACTTCAACAGAATTAACCTTAACTGCCAAGGAAGTTTTGACTGCCATCATAAAAATGTTTGATTAGTGTTAATAATTTATTAAATTGGTTTGTCCTGACACTGCCAACATGTTGGAAATCTCTCAACCATTAAAACATTAACAGAGGCTGTAATACAATGCTCCTTCTGTTCCACGTTTTATTTCAAGACTGCATTCTTACAAGCCTAGTTCTGCGGTGTTCCAATATGCTCTCATTAGGACTGCATTAAAAGATGAAATATGACAAATATTAAAAAGCGTGGGAATATGGAGTAGAGCATGGTGGGTGCAGTTTTGTGGGCAACACTGCTGTGATTAAATTTTTGCAAAGCAAACCTGGTTTTGCAATATGGGGAAATAAAATTACTAGGCAAGTTTTTAACTGAAACAGGCTGAATGTGTTTGATAGTTTATGTATTTTAGGAGGTTGGACGAAGCATAGTTAGAATTTCTACTCAAATGTGAAAGCTGTTATTGGGCCTGCTAATGCTGAAGCATGCCATTCAATTTTATAAGAAACAAAGTCCTATTTGAGAAAAGTATTAATGCCTTGAGAATAGATTGATCAAATTTTTATTTGATCATTTACATTTGCACTTGAATTGCTGGTGGTAGGAGCTCTCCTGTGTTCTAACAGAAACACCTGCTTTGGCTCATGGAGACTCGGGAATTGTATGAACGTATTCTGTATAAAAGGCCATTTAAACAAAAACAAGAGTTTGGTTTCTTTCCCAACTGGATGGAAGATAGTTGAAATGGAGGCTTAGTTTATCCTTCGTGAATTGTTGTTCATGTCGGTGAAATTAAGTAAGAACGTGGGGGGGGGGGCCCCCCCAATTCAGTATTCATATAGGAGCTCCAGCATTGTCTCAAATGTGTAGACTGAAGCTGCAGGTTACATCAGTGAAGCACACAGATGTTGACAACTGAAAGCAAACCTTTCACTTTTCCATCCCATTTATGAGTATGTAGTAAGAATAGTTTCAGTACCTACCTTTGAAATTTAATGCAAGGCTTTGGAACTTTGGGAGTGAACTATTCCATAATTATTCATGACAGCTGGACTGGTCCCCTCTCAACTTTCCTCTTTTTGGTACCCCCAAAAATATCATGGCTAGATTAGTGAAAGGTGTATTTTTTTCTACAGAGGGAAGTGGTCTAAGCTAGTCATACCTGTATGTCCTAAACTCCATGTTTTCAAATTGAGAACAAATCCTTTAGGCAAGATTTGCTTAATTTCTGTATTTTATCATTCCTAGTTACTCAGCTACATGGAGTACAAATCTGAAACAACTGACCTTATGTCAGAGGACTGATTTACAGTGAAGTCAATGAGAGTACAACTTGGCCCTTCTTCCATTTAGTCTCCACCATTTTCCCCTTTCTGTTACGTGCAGGACAATTTCATGGAAATCTTTACCATAGATCAGCTTGTTCGCAGTTCTCTCAACTTCAGTAAGTCATTCTTAATAAACTAACACCACTGCAAATGCTGCTTTGGTTTAGTATGTACTATGTCTTTTAAGATGTTTGCAAGAACTGTGTAGCAACAGTACATCAATATGTAGAAAATAATCAATTGTTTCAACTTCAGGAAGTAATAATCCATCAGCTTGATAAATTCCCAAAAGATATGTCAAATACGTGAGTGTTTGGGGAACAGACTGAGTGTAAACATTAAAACTGTGGCTCTGGAACTGCCAGGAATAGATACTCTTGCTTTTTTATAAAGTTGTTTGCCTTTGTAATTGTTTCCTAATTACTTGCTGTGTTAATAATGAAAATTGTTGAATGTTCTGAAAGCTCAAAATAGTTCTACATTTGTTAATTACAACAGGAAGATGACTACTGTGTGATGTGAGGTATTTTAATATGAAGGTTCAAATGTCTTTTTTTCTGCTCGGCAAAGTCGCTAGCAGTCAGGCTGTTTCCTCATGGTTTGGGATCCTACGTGCTGTTATTAGGAACATTAGATATTTTGTATCTTGAGATGTTTACCTCAGTTCTTGGCTGGAGTGGGATAAACTAAGACATGAACTCGAAGTGCCAGGAAACTTCCATCTTAAGAGCATCCTCAGCTCCTCCTGACAGTACGCTACACGTAAATGATCCAAGAGTCTTTCTAAATTGTAAACTGAAGATTGTGTATTACCTGCATAGAAAAGGCAAGGTGAGGGATGTTATAGTCATGGTGAATGCATTCCCGTACAACTTTTTCCACAGTAAAGAGGGTTGGAAAATTTTGAATTAAGTCCATAAACTAATTATTTTCCATTCCAATGTTGTTTCTTTTCTAACAAAACTCCTGACTCAGCGATTTTTGTAAATAGCCTGCAGTTACATGCCCCTGAGTGTGGTCTAATGAGGGGTGGGGGGGGTGCCTCTTAGATCATGTTGGAAAATTAAAGGGACTTTTTTCCTCTAGCTTTTCAAACTAATTATTCTCTCTTTTTATATGAGAACAATCCATATATATATGTTGAAATCCTCTTCAATGGCACCGTTTTCCTGTCCACAGCTTTGATGTACTGCACGTACTTACAAAAAGGCTGTTTTGGGAACAACAGTCAATAGATCCTATCATGGCCCTAGCTGTTTCATGGTGACTTTGAATACGGTTGTATGAATGAACTGAAATTCAACAGAGAGAGAATCTCTGTTCTGTTCAAAACAAAGCCATGCTTTTCATCTCCAATTATTTGTACTCATCTTTTACCCTTATTTCCATCATTTAAGGACAGTTACAGTTCATGAATAAATGGGCCACAAACACCTCTGACCCACTTCTCTGCTTATGTGCTGTGACTTGATGCTTGAATTGATATTGCCGGTTACCTGTGTCTCTGGTCTTAACTTGTGGTGTTTGGTGATGTGTTTACCCTTCCGTTGCACTGGCTAGTTCCATTGAAGCTCTCTAAAACAAGGTATAAGCAAGATTGCATAGTTTGCTCTTTTCACTGCCTTTCGCTAATAGTTACAAAATCATGTTCTCTTAACACTTCTGACCAGCCACAATACTAACAAAAGGGACTATTGCCCAAGTATCTGATAGTTCAAAACAGTGTGTTAGTGTACTACTTTCTTGTGGTTAACTTCTCCCAGCATTGACCTGGAAAATTAGAGGCTAACATTCATGTTCTTTGACTAATTCATGTAACCTCCACATCTCTGCAACAGAACAAATCCTGACTATAATCCTGGATGTATCTCCGAGACGGTTTCCTCTAGGGGAGGCTTCTTCAGTTATTAATAAATGTGGATTGTACAGTTATTTAAATGATTTGTATGAAACGAGTCCAAGATTATACAGAATGAAATAAAACCCCAACCCCCTAGAAATGCGAATAGAAGATGAAATTTGACTGTAACCCAAAACTAGCCAAATTTTTTGACTGTCAGTTTGCCTCAACATGAAAAAGAAACAACACAGGGCAGAATGATCCAATGAGGATACTGCAGTCCTGCACAAGGCAAAACAGTTTAACACCTTTGTCAGTGACATGGACAGTGGGATTGAGCGCACCCTCAGCAAGTTTGCCGACGACACCAAGCTGTGGGGTGCGGTCAACACGCTGGAGGGAAGGGATGCCACCCAGAGGGACCTTGACAGGCTTGAGAGGTGGGCCTATGTGAACCTCATGAAGTTCAACAAGGCCAAGTGCAAGGTCCTGCACATGGGTTGGGCCAATCCCAACCGCAAATACAGGCTGGGTGATGAGTGGATTGAGAGCAGCCCTGTGGAGAAGGACTTGGGGATATTAGTGGATGAAAAACTGTATATGAGCCAGCAATATGTGCTCGCAGCCCAGAAAGCCAATCGCATTCTGGGCTGCATCAAAAGAAGCGTGACCAGCAGGTTGAGGGAGGTGGTTCTTCCCCATCTGCTCCACTCTCATGAGACCCTACCTGGAGCACGGTGTTCAGCTCTGGGGCCCCCAACATGAGAAGGACATGGACCTGTTTAAGCAGGTCCAGAGAAGGGCCGCAAAGATGATCGGGGGCTGGAGCACCTCCCCTATGAGGACAGGCTGAGGGAGTTGAGGTTGTTCAGCCTGGAGAAGAGAAGGCTCCGGGGAGACCTTATAGCGGCCTTCCAGTACTTAAAGGGGGAAAGATGGGGAGGGGCTCTTTAACAGGGAGTGTAGTGATAGGACAAGGGGTAATGGTTTTAAACTGAAAGATGGTAGATTTAGATATTGGGAAAGAATTCTTCACTGTGAGGGTGGTGAGGCACTGGAACAGGTTGCCCAGAGCGGTTGTGGATGCCCCATCCCTGGAAGTGTTTAAGGCCAGTTTGGATGGGGCTTTGAGCAACCTGGTCTAGTGGAAGGTTTGTGGCAGGGGCGTTGGAACTAGATGATCTTTAAGAAGGTCCCTTCCAACCCAAACCATTCTATGAAGACATAAAAGATAGGATGGCTCAAGACTCTAATGAGGTGATAAATAAATGACAGTGTAGAAGAAAACAAATCAGCAAAAATAGCCTATATTTAAATAATGAGTAATGAAAATCAATATTAGAGAAGCACCAATTTCAAAGACAGTTTTGAAAATCAGAACAGCAGACAACAGGAAAGGCAATGACATCTGAAAACAAGAAAGCCAGGCTGGAGATTTAAGATACAGGAATGAGACAACACCAAGTATAAATCTCGTTGTTTGTGACTAGGAACTACAAGAGCTATGCTTAGTGTGCCGTGCTTCTTGCTTTGTTTCCTAGTGGTATAAGGTTACGTGTTCAACCTATTATAAGTCTAGATTCATATCCCTTCTTATCTCTCTGTGTTCATGTCTTTCTAGATGTGAATTTAACTGCACGATCAGTACAAAGTCCTCAGAAAAGGTGGTGCAAATTAATAATGATGTCTGCATAAGTCACGGTTCCCTAGCCACTCAGGAGTTTAACATTTCTAAAAGCAAACACTGGATGGTTTATTACTCACAAAGCCTTTGAGTTGTTTGGGTCAGTCTTTTGTGTTTCTGTGTTGTCTTTTGTTTCTACCTGCCCTACCTCGTTAGTTAATAGGTTTTACATTGAGAGCTAGGCATGAAAAATAGAAATGTAGCTGCTGAGTATTTTCTTACCCATATCCAAGCAAATTATCCACAGAGTAGCGTGTGTCTTTTAAACTGCAATTCAACTTTTCCATGTAAATGGAGGCAGAAAAAGCCAAGGCAGACAAGGACTCATAATTTTATCCTGCTTCTGCATAAAGACCTGTGTCTGACAGTGGGTGCAGCACAGTCTTGTGTTACATGAGTACATCATGTGCAGAGTTCAGGAATGAAAGCTGTTCCACAAATAGTCAATATTTAGCTACGATTATTTAAGTTGCACTGGTATTGCATGGGCATCTTTAACAGGAAATGATGAACTTTGTTCCTTTCTGATGTTACCTTTATTAAAAGATCCCTCAGAGCTGCAATGTACCTGTCCTTTTATATACAGCTGCATTCGACCTGTTAGAAATGTTTGTAGGATCAGCAAACAATTAATGTTGTTGCCTGTTTGTTGTTTTTATCTTGGGGTTTTTTGGTGTTTTTTTTTTTTGTTTTTTTTTGTTTTTTTGTTTTTTTTTTTAAAAAGACTATACCTCCTTTTCTTTCTTCCCTTTACTCCAACTCACAAACTAAAAGTCACTTCCTGGTGCCCCAGTTAAAGGAAATTTCTTCAGAGATATAACATCAGGTGATTTATGTATTTCTTTCTGGTATAATAAAGATAGGGGAACCTTTCAGTGTAATTACTTAACTAGCCAAATATTTATTTTAGATATATTGTAGGTTGTATTGCTCTATGGCACATTAGACAAAGTATATATTGTGAGAGTGGGTGGAACCTGGCGGCTACCTTCATTCATCCTGACCCCAGTCAGACTTTTATCAAAAACCACTCCAGGGAGGCGAGATTTATCGCTCAAAAGGGAAACCTGCAGAAAACTTTTTATTATTGCTCTGGCAGGAGTCTAGCGAAGGGTAGCTTTTTCACTGGTAGAGGTGTTGACAGTACTGCATCCTGCATCCTTTCTGGAGCAGCTGATTGCACTAGAGAGTACTTCTTACAGGATTCACTCTGTTACAAGCACTGGGAGGGGGGTGATTTGCCTCACTTTTGTATTACAGCATTGTGTTATTTAAAGGAAAATGATGTTTAGTAAGCAGTGAGATCGCAGCCACATCCTCTCTCTTGGTGGAGCGTGAGCCCAATGACAGGAGCGGGTCTGAGGGCTGGGCAGCAGCCCATGGAGGAAGGTTTCTGCAGCTTCCCCTGGTGTCCCTGTCTGCAGGGCTCTGGTGGGTGCTACCAAAGTGTGAAAAGCTTCTTCCATGATTAGAAACTTGAAACGAATGTTGTTCTCCTGTACAGAGACTGTCATTTAAGTGGAAAGGCTAGCACAGTGCAAACTTTGGAGCACTATAGACATCTTAATCTGTGCCGATAATGTGTTTGAATTGATCTATCCTTATGTTTCAGAGCACTTTGGAAAAAATATCACATGGTATTTTCTGTCTCAGTTGGAAGGCACAAGCAGGAAAAGAGACTTGCTGCAGAATTATAGGGCAAGTGGGAGAAACCGGGGTGAAACTTAAGTCTCCTGATCTTTGTGCTTTTTTCAGTAGCATCCCATCCCAACAAAAAGTATACAGCTGTTCACATTGGCTTTACTTAACTTGCTGAAAGTTAGGTAAAGCAAGTACTGAAATACATTTTTGTATTTAGATGTTGTCACCACAGGCATGCCATTGTAACCCAATTATTAATACTCCTAAAAAAGAAATAATATTTTACTTGCATGCAAGAGAATTTTCCTCCTCTGGCTACATGTTGTGAAGGGGGTGGGGGGCAGGAAAAGGATTAAGAGGGTGGGGGTGAAAAAAATGTATTATCACAGAGGAAAGAGCATGCACGGTTATAGTCTCACAGCAAGAAATAAACATTGTAATCATAAACAAATGTAACCCTGAGTACAGAAGACAGTGATTTTATTGTATTGACATATGGCGCTTGGGCAACAATGGAGGATTTGTTCTCCTACATTAGTCAGGACACATTGGCAGGCAGGCCCTTTCTGCGGCCATTGCTTCCAGATAGTGTGTCAGAGCTTGGGTTATAAAATGTCTAGGAGCGTACAGACAAAGGCAAGGGGAAGGCTTGCTTTGAGGGGAGATGGGGGAACCTCTTCACCTGAAGGCCTGAGTGCGAATGTTCTCAAGAACAAAGTTGGAAACCAAACCAGCATTGAGAAAACTTTTCTTCCATAATGTGTCTGCTCTGCCTTTTACATTTATTTAAATGCTTACATTTGCACTCTCTGTAAAGTGTTACCTGCGTGTGGTGTCTTGAGGCACAATAATCCATAGCCAGCTCTGCAGATCTATGCAAACAGTGATGAGACGAACTGACAATGTTGGCTCCACATGAGATTGTGCCTTGTCCTCGTGTGTCAGGTTTCACCTCTCAGTGCCACCAGCTTAGATTCCATCAGGTTCCTCATGCAGATTCTATGGGATTGTGTTTCTAAATCTGGATGTTAGTGAGAGGTGGGAATTATTTCTTGTAAAAGAAGCTACCCCAGAGGGAGGGGACTTTTATTGTGTGCTCATGGACATAATCTGGATGGCACAACAGACAAACAGTGATGTGTAAGGATGTGAAAAAGCCTTGGCCATCCAAGAGTCGCCAGCTTTTCAATTAAGCAAAATCGAGCAGCAAGTACCACCTTGCAAATATATGCTTTTCTTTCTTTCTGTTTCTGTTCATCATATCCTAGCTGTACTTTAAGGTCTTTGATATCTTGACTGCATTGTGATATCAACGTTCTTTTTATGGGGGAGAAGTAAGGCAGAGAAAAACAAAATGTCTTGACCAAGGTCCTTTAGGGTATTCGTGCAGAACTGGGTATTAGAGCAAGATCTCCAGGTCCAGTGCAGTGCCTATTTAATGCATTGTTTGTATGTGCTTTAAGAGTATCTTCCAACTCTTCACTTGTTTGTTTAGAATCCAAACTAATTCTGAACAACCCCCCTGTTTTGTTGAGATCAGATTGCAGATGCTGGATGCAAATGTAACATGAAGCTTAGATCGTGCTTGGGGTTTCTGTTTGCTTCTTTTGAGTTCTAATACTAGGAAGCTTTTAGGGATGTTAAAAACAAAAGCAAACAAAAAAACCCAGCCCTGTCTCAGAGATATTCTATTTCAGTGCAGGCATGAAGAGGGGGGCTCTGTTACGTCAGTACAAGGAAAAAAACAAGACCTGTATGTTCCGTTTCCTGTAGTTTTTCCTCCTCTGAAGTAGCATCCCTTGAAGGAACAGCTCCCACTTGAGACAGTAAAACGAAAGAATGTTTTTGCACGTTGACAGCATACACAACAAATTCTGGGGCAAATCTTCAATCCAGTAATGCTTCTTAATGCCCTGCTGGCACATGGAGCCTAGAGAGAAATATCTAGAAGGTGACCCTTTGTTGTTGCGGCTGTTAAGATCAGAACCTCTTTCTTGTGAGACACTTTTCTAAGCAAGCAGCCTTGCAGCAACTCTCTTTGAGAGTCAGGGAATAATTCAGCCTGGAAGGGGCCTCTGGAGGCTGCCTGGTCCAACAGCCATGCTTAGAACAGGCCCAACTTGGAAGTTGGAT
>JAVKLA010000054.1:6368120-6438174 GCA_034782735.1 Sagittarius serpentarius | reverse complement strand
AGGCCCAACTTTGAAGTTGGATCCAGCTTCAGAGATAGCTCTGAGCAACCCAAGTTATGTCCAGTCAGGTGTTGAACATCTCCAAGGACAGAGACTCCTTGGCCCCCCTGGGTGCCTGTACCAGTCTGTGAGCGCTCTCGTGGTGGAAAAAAAATTCCTAACGTCTAACTGGAATTTTCTTGGCTGCAGCCTGTGTCTGTTGCCTCTTTTACCGTGCACCTCCAGAAGTTTAGCTCTGTCGTCTTTAAAAGCGCCTGTTACATAGATGAAGAAAACCATAAGATCTCCCTTCACCTTCTCTTCTTGGGACTGAACAAACGCAGTTCTCTCAGCCTCTCCTCTTATGTTATGTGCTCCAAATCCCACCAAGTCAGCAGCCTGGTCCCGTCATCCAAAGCAAAAACTCAAATTAATTTGCAACGGAGATGTCTCGGCTTTCAAGACATCAGTGAAGGCCAGACACGTGGGGTAAGTTATTTCCATGTTTGAAGGGAAACGTGTTGGCACAGACACAAGATACCTTGTTGCTAATGTAATTTTTGGCAGGTATGTTCACTCAGACAAGTTTGTTAGATGCCAAAAGCAGAGTAGTGTAACTTACTTTTCTCACATGTGGCCTCACAAGCAGCCTTGTGTCCAAACCTCCAGTCGGCCTGTGTTGCATTGGCTTTTCTCCTGCCACATGGCAATGCATATCCAAGAAGAAAATTCAGTAGATTATTCAGTAAGTAGCAGAAGAAATAATTTTCAAGTACTCCTGTCACTTCTGACTAGAATTTCAGTTTAGTTCTATGAATGCCTAGTATTATTCCCTTTATTCCAAAACATTAAAAAATGTTTGAAAAAAATATATGTATAGTTTGAATTATTTTGCAGAGCTACTCTTCACTGATTTCATAGATAAAATTGATTCCAGCTTATAAAAATCCTTTCTGGGCCTTGTCACCAGCTTTTATCTCACTTGCTCTACTGTAACCTGTCTTCATTGTTAACAAGGTTTCAGAGACATTGTGAGGACAGATTGAATGTCCAGACAGAGAGAACAAAGTCTAATTGTGCAGCAAGTTTACTTTATGGGGTTTTTAGGTGTTATTTTTCCCTCACAGAGTCAAGTGGGCCTTTATTTGAATGAATTTAATTGTTGTAGAAAAGTTTTATTTCTATATGCCCTGCTGGGTATCTTGGTTGTCCGTCTTTAGTCTGTGCTTTCATGCCACGCGGGGATGGGGAAGTGCTTTTTCAGGCAACATGCTGACATTACGCCTTCTTGGCTGTGGAGGGCTGGAGGTATTTTGTATTCTGTGTATACAGTTATGAACCTATGGGTGGCCAACTGACTGTCAATACTGTATCTATCTATATAGTGTCCCCAAACTCACTTGCCCACCTATTTGCAATTGCCATTAACACAGACGCTTAAAACTGCCATTAGGGAAAAGGATGCTGTTGTGTTTCTCTTACTGGTTATCTTGCAGTTAAAAAGCTGCTTGCCTACAGAGTCAATACCATAACATAAGAGCAATCTCTGAGGAGGAGAAATGAGGAAGGAATTAGTGTGAGGAGGGAAGCATGTGGCATTTACTGCTCTGCCAGCTCTCATAGTGGCTGTCTTCATGATGAAAACCAGTGGCATGTAATTCTGATGGCTCAGCTTAGCAAGGTTAGCAAGAGCTATGCTTGGCACAGCACTTGGTCATTTTGTCATGACGTTACTAGCCTAACCTGCGCTGGTTTAGAAACTTCTCTGAGTCCCAGGTTCTACCTTGCTAAAACTGCTGAAGCAGTGTTCATGAGAAATTTCTACAGTCCATGTTGTAGAAAGGCAGGCTGTTGCGCCTTTTTAAAAAGCTGCTTGACCAACTATAAATCATGACGTGATGCAGTTGTGCTGTGAACAATAACCTTCAATGACTTTACCAGAGGAGGCTTTTTCTTTGCCGTTAGTAGTGACATTGAAGATGCCCATAGCTAAGATTTGGAGCCCAGGCAACCTGCTGTTCAGGTGGGTTTTGGCACCATGAGTTAGTTTTAATCCACGTGTAACTGATGGCACTTACATTCTTCCACTTCGCAGTTCATAAATCAATGATAAATATTTGGGCCTTCTTTTCTCCTTGCTGGGGCACAGTGTAAGTCACCAGAGTGGCCATTGCTGATGCTGTTGCTGCACGAGCACCTAGACCCCAGCAAGGCGGGTACAGGGCTGGCTCCCAAGCCAATGCAAGTGAACAACTTACTCTAAAGGGAATCTCTATATGTGAATATATATGTCAAGTAATTTGAGGTGCCTTTGTTATGGTATGTGAATTGAGGTCTCACCCGCAATGCCTGTGTCCTACAAACTCCTTTCAAGACCCGAATAAGATGTTTTGTTTTTAAACTCTCACACTGCATGCTCCCATTCAGTCTGATCTTTTCTACTATATTACAGCCTCACTAACTGTTCTTCTGTGGGCACCTGTGACTTGTTTTCTCCTTCCTAAGTGTAATACTTCAAAGTTATTTCTACCGAAGTTCATCTTCTGATTCTGGACATATTGATTGTCCTCACCTTACTATATTCCACTATTTCCATACTAGTCAGGAGCCCTGGGGGACAGGATTAGGCCCTGAATCTATGCTTGCAGTATCTCCTTACTTGATTGCTATCTGCACACTTTTTGCCTGTCCTGCTCCATTGTTCAAATCGTTCATTAAGAATTATTTCCAGGACAAGTACTTCAAGGATACTTCAGATACCTGTTCTCTGTGGGAATTGTTTTGGCAGTGAATCACTGATAGATGTTCTTTAGTCAGTTGTGAACATACTCTAGGGTGTTTACATTTAAACTATTTCTTTCGCTAATTTTGATAAAGTTGTGTATGACACATCAAAATTCTTATTCAGGCTGAAATATATCTACTGCTCACCTGTTATCTACTAAACCTATTAATCCATCAAAGAAGGAAATTGGACTGACTTGCCGTGTTTTTTTTCTAGCTCTTTTTATCACTGTTATATTTCAGTAGCTGAAAATTGTTTGCTTAATCATTTGCTCCAGAACCTTTCCAGGACTTGAGTGATTTGTGATTTCATCAATCATTCTGTGATTCCTTCCTCCTTTTTTTCTTTTTATCTCTGTCCTCTGTATACACTCAAAGGTGATTTCCTATGGTTCAAAGATCATTTGAATAGTTGCTGAAGTAGTCAAGACTGGCTTTTGAAGCCTTGCTTATTTGGAGATACTCGTCTTGTTTAAATAATCTGTCTTCTGTCCTCTGGTCAGCATTTATTTTCTTGGGCATCCACAGAAAAAGAAGAGTCTGTCTTTTAATAAGAATTGATTTCTCCAGCTACTTCACAGGTCTAAAATGTGGAGTATGAAACAAGTAATTGTCATTACTCTAAAAATGGTGACCTTTACCCTATTTTTAGAAGAACTACTGAAGTGACTTGCTTGATCCTTCACAGCCAGTCAGCGGTAAAGGAATAGCACCCAGAAGTTTTTTACTCTTTCTTATGATATTCAGCACTCAGACCCTTCATCATGGGTCAGGACTCAGTTGTGCTAAACTCTGTGCAAGCAAGACGATCCTGTCCCGGAGCACGTCACAGTGAAAACTTATGACAAGAGGCAGGCAATATGAACAGACAGACAGGACCACTACAAGAAAACCCAGAAGTCAATGGTAGTCTGTAAGATAAGCAGCAAATCAGAACTTGGCCCTACATTCTCCTCTCGACAGTTCCTAAAAGAACATTCTGTGAGTGTGTGAGATCAAAGTTTCCTTGGTGATGTTGACTCTTCTTGAGATGAAGAAGCTGAACAAATTCATGCCGTGGAAACTGCAGTTACTGAATTTGACCAATTGCAATTTCCTTTCGAGCACCCCTACAAATAGAATGACTATCTCGGGCTGTCCTTGGCCTCACTGCACACAATTTACAAGCTTGGTATCCCATCAGCCTTTCAAAGAGAACTAGAAATACTGTATTTCTTCTTGCATATTGTGAAAAAAGGATTCACATGGAAATGTAATATCAGTAAAACACCTCTGTCTCTGTATACAATTCAGCATTCAAAGTCACAACCAGACCTAGAAGCAAGATCAGATGGCTTTCTAACACCCACTGTGCAATTCTGCAGGCTATTGTGTTAGCCTTCTGCATTCTTGTATTTTCATTGTGCATATTTTTATTCTCATTCAGGGTTCACCCATCTGAAAGATATTGAGCTTGTACATGCACAGTGACTACACACTCAGTCTTATTGTTCAGCCTCTACTTTATGTCGTGTATTTAAAGCACTCTGACCTGTTTTGTGATTGTGCAGCATGATCTGCAACATAGATGAATCCGGGATAAATAAGAACCTGAATATTTTATTGTTATCTTGATGGGGTAACTACAAAATTTATCTTCCTTGTACTGTAACTTTAAACTGGCAATGAAAAAAAGCTTTACAGGGATTTTTTTGTCCATTTGTAATATACAGAAGTAAATCTAAGGATGCATGAGGTGGACCTGAGGAGCTATCCTACCTTTCATTATTTTGTAGTCTTTGTGAGGACACGGGATATAGCTGTATCTGTTCAAACTGAGGATAAAGAACTGAGAAGGTGAAGGCTGCTAATGAAAAGACTGGTTCACATATTGCTAGGAAGGCAGCTGAAGACATATTAATACAGTTACTCATTATTTTAGGGGGGTGTGTATATAGGCTAGTGATGTCGAGGTAGCATGGATGCTGGAGAGCTTGAAACTCCCTTGCACAGCGCATTTACATTGTGCTGTGGTCTTTCTGACATCTGCGAATCTGGAAGGGAGCTCACAGAGAAGTTAAGGATGTGACTGGCTACATGCTGATTGGCTTCCAAAGTAAAATCTTAGATTATATGATTCAAAACAATGTTCGTATTTTAAAGAACGTCTCTGTGACCTGAATATGTGGAAAATGGACAGTTACTGGACCAGAAAGTAAAGATGATGTGCATGTATCTTAGTGGATGTTTTGATGCTGCGAGTGCGACATGCATGGTTTATGTAGTATACTTTTACCTTATAGTTTTGTGGAACTTTTACATCATCTGTGGATCGACTGAATTTTTAAACTGACTATAACTTTCTCACTCTATGCAAGCAAGCAAAAGACTTGACATAAAGGCTTCTGTAGCTTGTGCGCTTCCTTTTAGATAGCCACTATACTGATTTGCTGACATCAGGTGATTTTCAGAGTGGTACCCAAGCCTGCAAATAACATGTGTAGCTTATCTGTCATGCACATTAGAGGCACAATTTTGCAAATGTGTATAACCCAGAGTTTGGCAATCACTGTCTCTGTTCTTGATTGACAAATTATTTGGTTGTAACAATTCCCATCCTGGAGAGTCCCTCTCTTAAGCCAGATGTGCAGACTTACTCTTTCAGTCCTAAAGGTCTCTGCTGCGTTTGTGAAGGCTGTGGCCACCACACATGCACGTGACTAACCTTACTCATGTGAGCTCTCCCATTTAGATACATGCCTACGAGGCTGCGATGCCATGCTCTAAATGATCAAAGTAGTAATCCAAATCCCGAATGCTGACTTTCGTTCAAGCACACACATAATCTTTAACATCCCGACTGGTGTTTTAATTAGCCATTGAAAGCAGTAAGTGTTAGGCTCTGAAAGTGATTATACATCTAAAAATCACTTGGGTTAATTAAATAATTTAGTTTCCATTCATGTTCCATTGGCTCTTTCTCTCCTTTCATTAATTTTAACCCACAAAAAACTTCACTAAAATCACCCTCAGAGTAAGTGCAAGCTCACAGACTTTGCTCTAATCCCCACAGAGTGTTGGATATTACTGTCAACTCAGACCTAATTAACAGTGTGTGTTCTTTATTTAAAACAGAACATTTCTGTATATTCCGTGTCAAAACAGATACTTGTGTGCTGTCATTTTCAGAATATTGTTCTTGTCCATGTCTGGTACAGACCTTAATTTTAGGAGGAGTCACGTGACACTAGAGATTCCTCCGACAGAAAGCAAACCTTAATTCTCTCCTTTTTTTCTTTCTAGTATATTTGTACTGGGTTTAAAACTGTGTTTGACTGAAAACTGTGCTCCAGTTCCCTAAAAGAGAAGTGTCCTTTTCAAAACTACTTGTGTGATGCCCTTAGCAGAGGGTCCAGGAGTTGAATGGACATTGAGATTAAAGGACTTTTCTAGATCAGGTGTGAGTCCTGGTGATAGAGCAGTATTGGGAAGGTGACTGTTACCGATAGCTCTGCTTCTGTCACTAGCAAAAGGCTTTCAGGTCAGCACAAGGCATAAGCACGTGTTTAAATCCTCTTTGCATTTAAGATGGAAAAAGACTGTGCTTTGCAGAAGCCCTGCTTCGTAGAAGGTGGCTCAGTTACTTACATGATGAAAGTTAAACATTTGCTAAAGTGTTTCACTGAAGCAATGCCCAAAACTACAATGAAAACAAAAGTTAAAGAAAAACATCCAGACAGAAGTAGATAAGCGTATAAGTCTAAGATATACTTAGAATAGCTGTGATGCAGCATCGCACTTATAGTCAGGATGCTGCTTGGACATCTAGGCCTGCCAATCACAGGGATTAATGCCTGACTCAGAGAGAAGGGGCATCGGCTTCACTGGGGCTCAAAGGAGTGATCCTAATGTCAGCATTTGTATACGTGGGTTGGTGAAGGCACAGGCAAGTCGAGATTTTGGTATGGCCAGAATGAAGTATCTGTAACTAGGTTTAAAACTCAGATAACACTTACTATTCTCAACTCTCTTCAATTGCTGTCTCCTACCATTTTAAGGTTCTTCAAATCTGTGTTGTTGAAGTGAAGACATGAGAAGGACCGTTTGTGATGGTGAAGGGAGGCTGTTGGATAATTTAATTTTAAACGCAGTTAGGTGGTAAGAGCTAGCTTTTTTCCTTCCCAATGTCTTAGAGACATCATTGAGATTCAGTGCTTTTAGGACCTCAATTATTTAGTTATTGGGATAGAATTGCAGTTACAGGTCTTACTTCAAGTGAATCGTTCTTTGTTTCTTACAGTTAGCAGAGAGAACGCTGTTTTGTGGTTTTGTCCTCGGTCATTGACACTGAATGGATTTGTCTGGAATAATAAAACAGGTTCTGATAAAATGAGCACGGATCCTCCATGGAATTTGATTTTCAGTGTGAGAATCTTCCAGACAGGTTGATTTTTAAGAACTGCTTGGGGATAGGCATTGATTATGGAACCAGAGTTATTTAGGATAGCCAAATGCAACAGTTAAGGCTATGTAATCTCCTAGAAAGTATTTGAAAGTAAGCAAATTGGTGTTGAGATTCTGAATGCACAGAGGTTACATGATTTTTAAGTGGGAGCAAATGGTACTTTTCTGGACAACTGTAGTAAAGCCAACGCAGAATTCGGAAAGAGTTTCTGCCTTCAAACTGCACGAGGACTGGTATGGCTAGAGGTGATTCTTCAATTCCTTTTGTTAACTCAAAGACAGATAATTTTCGAAAGCAACCAACCTGTGTGTTAGAATGCCTCAACATTTGGATGCTCACATGAATACAACTTTAAAAATCTGAGGATGTGCTACTTTCTGCAAAACCAGGCTCTTTTGTGTTGGTTCATGTCTTTCAGGTAAAAATAAAAGTAGTTTAGGCTACTACTCCAAGTGAATGTCAAGCCCATGGGGGAAAAAAATAGGATAACAAAATAAGTTACCTGATTCTATTTGGGGTGTGCCTGAAGAAGCACAGACAACTGCTTGAGCTGCTTGAGGGACACCTGGGTTTGCTATTGATCTATTGACCTCAGGCAAGGTGCTTCCCCTCTCTGTTCTTCAATTCATAAAACAGAGATAACACTCAAAGCCTTCTTTGTCACATGCTTTCAGATCTTTTGATGAAAGGAGCTTTACAGAAACAAATAATAACCCTGTTCACTGAGAATTTTGTATCGTGGCAAACTTATTTTCCAGGTTAGTGCCAACTGGTCCAGGAGTTCTGGAACCAGGAAGCCCAATACGTGCTCTAGGCTAGTCCAGCTCTAAGAGGGAGTAAGCTTCAGCTAAAACTTGTGGTGCAAAACATGCTTTTTAAGTCTCTGTCCTAGAAGGGTTCTGAATGTCTGATATGTTATTTGCTTATTCTGATTCAGATAGTCTCTGTTCTTGGTTGGTTGCCCCCCAACCCCTTTTTTTCCCCTTCCCTCAGTCTTGCAGAAATTCATTCTTTGAACTCTTCATTCCTGTCAAATCAGGCTGGCATTGATCTACAGGATCAGAAGTTGCTATAAGGGTGGGATGGGTGGACAGACAGTCTTGTGTAGCGCGATTGTGTAGGTCTCTTACCTTTAGGAAACCAGGGCAATGGACTTGCCAAAACAGTGTCTCCAAACTTGAAGCCATCGTTATCCCTAGCAAATGGGATGGGATGGGATGCTAGCCAAGAAGTGAAAGAATAAACTTTACAACACAAATGGGGCTCTGTTGTGCATGAATATAGCAGGTGAGATACCAGTTAAAATCTTCATCACTGCATAATCTGATTCATTACAACTGCTTGCTACAGAGGAAACAGGTGAAAGTTTTATATATAGGACTCCTCCATGTGATGTTCAGCTATCCAGAGAAGACAAAAGGATATATGGTTAGCCTTATCATGGGCCACAGAAAGGAGAGGAATAGTCTGTTTTCCACGTTCATGGTGACTAAGTCAAGTCTTTGCACCAAGAAAGAGGTAAGGTAAATATTTAATGGGGCAGAGGGAGCTTTTCTAATGCAAAGGTTAAATGGATTGTGCAGGGAATAGGCAGGACCTCTGTCATTACATGTTTTTTAAAACAGGATTATGCAAATACCTGTCAGGAATGGCATAAGAATACCTGATGACTGACTACGAGGCCTCCTGAGCTCCATTTGACCCACCTTTTCTATGAGTCTTCGATAAAGTCCAGGTTGCCTTGTGAAACACGGATGCAATGATGTAAATAAGACCTTTGAGCGATAGGCTCTTAAAGTTAGGGTTTGTCTGGCTGGAGACTGAGCTGAAAGTTTGACTTGCATAAAACAAACAAGCTCATAGAAATGAAGTGTCCCAAATGAGTCAGTCAGCACTCGGAGGAGGGAGACAAGAAGCCTTTGAAAATAGCTGCAACTTGCCAATAGCAGCAGGACTCAGAAGCACTTTCAGCAACAATATGAGCGCAACTCATAAAATGCTAGCGTAGTAAACGCCAGATAACGCTACTGACTTGCTAAAGTCTACAAAGACTTACCTCACCCGGGCAGCTCCCAAGCAGACAGAAGTTTCCCATCCTTGGCTTTGGTCATGGATCCTGGAAGCTGATGCCATGTGAGATGATGAAGCGTCATCCACATCCTGTCCACAGTTAGAGAAAGACAAGGTATTATCCAGCAGGGAAACAAGCTGCTGTTTCTTACGAACTTGGATGACAGTACATGGCGAGCGCTGTTGCATCTAAGGTCCAGATCCCAGAGCCTTACTCGTACATCCAGTCCTTATTTAATCTGTCCTGAAGTCAGGTGTTTGTTCAGCCACATAATAGTTTCCTGAGATACTGACAGAGAACTCTATCAGCTCAGAAGCCAGTTGTAATATCTTTCTGAGCGCTGCCCAGTGGCACTGGATTTAGCAGCAGAATTTGCGCGGAGTGCTGAACTTGGGCTGTACAGCATTTCACTGCTGCTATTTCTTTGTCTTCCTGTGGATGCTCCTGTATACTTTTCCATTTATTTTAATGGACACTTATGGATAAATATCTAAACTGAAAGCTTTACACACAAATTTTGCTTGAAAAGAAAGCCTTTGACTGAGCAATATTGCATTTTCTACAAAAAAAAAATCAAAGTTTTTATCAGAAAACTGAAAAACAAACATAAAATGGTTAACGAAGTTTTATTACGTTTTCTGCTTTGTTTTCTAGTTAAACAAATAAAATTTACTGAGAAAAGCCTCTGGTTTTCCAGTCAGCACAAGTACCAGGCTTACAAAAGCATTTTTGCTCTGCAGAAAAACAGCGTAAAGAGTTGCTTATGGTGAAATACTAACTTGTCACATTAAACTTACTGAACCAGGAGGGAAAAGAAACCCCAACAAGTCCACAAATGGCGATGTTGCAGTCTGCCTTGAACTCGCCAAGTATGACGAACAGTGACACTGCTGTCTTAATGTACTGCTGACAGAGCTGCTGTACTCATTAACCTTTGATGAAACAAGATGTCACTTTGTTCACATCAAATGCTCCTTGATGCCAATGCTCAGAGACTGTTTTTGTTGCTGATGCAGACATCAGCTATTGTTGAAAACATTCTCTCCCTTCCAGTGTTTCACCGCCCATGAGGATTTATAGGTGCTGATCATTATCAATCTGCGAATTGAGTCTGAAGCCAAGAGTGCGTGTTTAATTTCTGTAGCTTTTAAGTATTTTAAATAAAAATATTTATTTTTAAGTGTAGTTTAGGTATATTTAAACACCTGAAAATGTTACATGAATTCTTGATGAGCTACAGGGTGCTGCCATGAACTCAAGGATGCGGTTGAGTGATCCCATCATCTTTTTTGAAGCCACTGGAACTATTAAAGAAATATTTACACCATTTAAAATGCTACGTAGTGGAAGCACACTGTAGAGGGAAGAGTGGCATTGAGTTGTGAAGTATTCTGTTCAACACCATGACTAAGCAGTGGTGTAGCCTGGATTGGAACTGAGGTGTCCTAATTCCTGATCTATTCTGTAGCCGTTTATCAGCATTGCCTTCTATTACCAACACTGGGAGCCAATCTCGCTGTTCTACGTACAGTAAATATCATGTTGCCTAGCAAGGAAATCCTGACAAACTGTCTCTAATCTGGGAATAATTTATGCCAAAAAGTATTATTTTTGTTTAGTCTTTACTTTGCATAAGTACATTCATTTTGCTCTGAGGTAAATGAAGGGGGGAGCAAGAAGGAAAAGGAAGAATTTAGGTTTCCTGGCCAAATACATAAATTCCTTCAGTACCGAAACACTGTGAGATCAGAGGTGTGTGTTCTCACAGTTGCTTTTGTGTTTGTTATTTTAGTGAATAGGGCAATATTTACAGATGACCTCTAATGACATTCCTTCTACTTTATGCTCCTCAGTATTTTTTTCCTTGCGTTAGGGGACTTTGGAGTTTTTGTGTTTGATTTATTGGATATTTTTTTTTCTTTCCACAATTAGGTTCACAATCATTACAGCTGTCAGGCAATTGTAACATCTTGGGAAGCAGCTGAAGATAAGAGTGGGGATTCTTCTAATTTGCAGTTGTGCAGAGGAGTGTCTGGTCAGACTGGTGCTGGAATTGTAGCTAAAGGCCATGTCATGCCTCAGGGAGTGCTGAGCTTTCAAAGCTTTGTGGAATAAAATAGCCCTAATAATAATGGTCTTTAAGAAAAAGATTTGAAGGAAAGAAAGTAAAATCACCTTGAAAACAGCAAGGTTTAAGGCGTAGGAGCCATTTCAGACTCTTGCAGTGAGAGAAGGCGGCAGAGGTGAATGTTAAAGAAAGTGTAAGTAGACAAGATGCAGGCAGAAGTATTTTCATGGGAAATGTAGGAAATATTATTAGCTTGCTTAACACTGAAGTGCATCTGTCCCTTATTGAGTGATGAAAGCCTGGGAGATTGACCATCCACACTAGACCAGCTTTACAAGATGAGCATGTGAAATTCACAGAATAGCAAACTTACATGAAATTTGACCGTGCCACTAAACAGCAACACAATGGAAAGTGCATTTGAGAGCACTCATGGAATACGATCAAGCATAGCCGATAGAGACTCCTTGAAAGGTGGTAGTAAATACACTCATTTAAAGACTTTCACCTGTTGCTCTAAATCATTCATACGCCATGGCATGTCTGCCAGCACTGTGACCCCTGGCGCAGACTGAGGAACTTCAAAGAAAGCAGTGAGCAGATCAAGTCTCAGGTAGGCGTTGCACCCTTGTTATGGATAACAGAAGTGTCAGTAAGTTATAAAACAGGTGGAACTGGGATGTTGTAAGCCTGACATGAGTGACCCAACAAATACTAGTAGGATGGTGCTATCTGTTCATGCAGAATCGTGTAGAAGGCACTTTTAAAGATCATTTAGAATCATTTTTGTTATGTTACCTTGAAGATGTGTGAAAATGTGGGCTACCTTTTGCTAGATTAGTAAAAGTTCCTCTTGATTTTTGTTTTTATTTTTCAATCTGAGAAGGATTTACATTCTCTGACGCTACCTGTAATCACAAGCGAAAATAAAATTCTTAGTTTAGTTTTTATCCATCAGGACAATCTTTTTGAGATGCACCACTATGCCATGTAACATCTCTGTGCCCTGCTGCCAGACTGCTTACGGTTAAGTATTTACTGTCAGGCACTGTTTTCTGCTGAAATGGCTGTTTTCTCTGGAAATACACACATGCTGCTTCGCTTCTCTAAATGTTCTTCATTTACTTTTAGGTACAACATGTACAGACTGATTTTAAAACAGTAGAAGTTGCTCCCTGGAAATGAACTGTAGTTAAAATGGAAGACAAGCCTATTTACAATCAGAGCCAACAAGTCTGCAAACATACACTCTGGGTATCTAATATCAGGCCAACTTCAGTAATGTTCGTTTGACTGTGTACTGTATGATCTGTTGTTACTGAACCAGAAAAAGTCTGTTATGAAAGTTTATCACTTCTAATCACTGAATCCTAACATCAAAATATTTCTTGAATGAGCATAAAAGCACTTTGACAGTTCCTCTTCAGAGAAAAGTTTGTTGGGTATTTTTCTGAACTAAGGGAAACTTTGAGTTAAACAGATTCATGATAATGCTGATGACATGAGTCTGATGCTGACCTCAGGTCTTTCAATATGGTCTTAGACATTACTTCCTTAGGAGAACATTCTGTGTCATCCTGGTACACTGCCCAAAGAAATCTGTGCTTTCACAACAATAATTGTGATTAAAAAAACAGAACCATACCCAAGCCCCCACTGTAAGTGCTATCTGCCCTCTGTGCTTATACATATTTACATCCTGTCTGCCTTACTAATACTGACAAAACCCCTGCTGCAGTCCTTTGAGCTTTTTCGTACATGAGTGTCCTCAGGATTCAAATTCTGTTGAGCAGGGAGTTGTTGGGGTGGATTTTTAGTATTTCAGTCATGATTTTCTTTTAAAGTTGGTAATTTATTTTTTTTTTTAAGATTAACTTTGGTTGGTTGGTGTTTACTTTTCTAGTGGTAAAGCATGTAAGAGAAGAAAAAAAAGAAGGGAAAAAAAAGCTTTGTAGTCTCCTCTGAGTGGCCAGAACCTGGCTCTATCTAAACTCTTCTGAACAGTGATTTCAATGAGTCAGAAATGCTTTCTCTAGTGTTTCTATGTACTTTCTCCTGGGTTTTGCGATCCGGTGTGTATCGCAGGAGTTCAGATTTCATAGTGCCCTTGAGCAAAGAGTGTTTCTAAGACAAACAGCAGTCCGATGGTTGCACTGAAATGCGACGCGGCATAGCTGCACTGACATGAGGAAGCTGGATGAATGCCAGCGGCACGCGGGCCTGACGGAGATGTGGTGGTCTCTGCTGGGGAGGCAGCAAGGGCATTTTCTGGCAGCTGGAAATGCATGATGTTCACATTCAGCTCCAGAGACAGTCAATTACAGTAATCAACACTTATTTGGGTCACTGTGGCCAGATGCTCATCTGACAGGCAGTTATGATTTTTTCTATAAAGTTAAAATTTAAAAAAAAAAAAAAAAAAAAAAAAAAAAACCAAAAAAAACCCAAAAAACTTTTTGAAATGCCACAGCTACCCAGCCCTCCAAATAAAGGCTTCATACCACTCGTTTGGAGGATGTTGTTCAGTGGCAGAGGAGACAACATCTTGTTTCATGTTTGAGAACATTCACCATTTTCAATCAGCATGATTTTGGACTTTCCCAGGCTAATGTGAGTTAAGACCTTTTCCTCCCCGAATGAATTTCCTTACGCGTCTTGGTTATTCTAGCCTGGCTCGGTATAAAGAACTCTTTGCAGTGAGTAACAGTGTATGGGAGCGTTCAGTCATATCTTTGTCACTGGATGCTGTGGGCGCAGTTCCAGTAGACCCCTGGTTTATGTGTATGAAGGCTGAAAGGTTATTCTGCTGTCCTAACAAAGAGAAGCATGATCTTGAAATAAACATGATGTCCAGTATCAGTTGGCTTTTACTGTTTTTTCCACCAGCTAAGGGTAAGGTGTAATTTGTCATTGCTGCTTTCTCCACCTTCGGCCACCACTGCCATAGCTGTCAAAGAGGACAGGAGGAGTGGAGCTAGGCAAGCACATAAATGTAAGTGGCAGGGGAGAAACTGGGTGCTTAAAATACGGGCAGCTCTAAACTAGAGGTTCCCCTGAAGTCATCCCAATTTAGACTCTACCTAAAACTTGTAGAGTGTCTGAGTATAGACAGTAGACATTTTAAATGTGACTCAGTTGTGATACCGTGACACAAGTTTCAAGCCCACGCTCAGGTCCAAGGGCACTCAGTTGGGCTGCTTTCCGTACTGCAGACAGAGCTGTTGGAAGCTGCCTAGAAGCTGGGAATTTTGCCTACTGCCAAAACTGTTTGAAATGCCATCTTGTAATTTTTCATCATCTCTTTTCACATCACTGCTGATTAGCATTGATACTGGCCTGGAAAAGGAGATGGTCTCCTATATAATCATGCAAACACCACAGTGTCCCAGCATCACCAGGGCGACCTTTCTTCCTGCCGCGCTCTGCACATTTTTGCAACGGCTGCTCTTGTAGCATAGGCGAGTTTCATGGCTTAATGGGTTGGTGCCCACAGACCCAAACTCTTGGCAAGAATAGTGAGGTTAATTACTTTCTATTAAGGTGAAGTCCTGGCTCACAGAAACTTTTCCTGGTGACTTCAGCATGGCTTGGATTTTGCCCTTCGAAAACCAGTGACTCTGTGCGACAAAAGAATGTGTCCTGCCAATTTGTGAACCTTTGATTTCGGTTGCTGTTGTCCTACTTAGCACTGTAGGCTAGCTCAACGGTGTCTGGCAGCAGTGCACTGATCCTACCCACCTCCTGGACTTGGCTTCACCCATCCTGTAACTAATAAGCAATGTATTATTTTATTTACTGGCTAGTTTAATTATACTGCACTGTGCTACTGGATGCTTTTGTCTGTTATAGGAACATCATATTTTATTTTGGAAACTTGGCTAGTGGTGATCTAACCACAAAGGCTAGGAATAGCAGTACATGTGCACTTCAGAGAAGTTGATGAAATTGCAACAAATCACAGAAATTCTGCATATCATGTGTGCAAGGAAGGTTCATTTTTTAAGGCTGTCATCGGTCCTGTGTATCTTAAGGATACCATGATGGCTATTTTAAGTAGCTAGTGCACAGCCAGTTACACCTCCTTTGTTTTGGGGGTGGAGGAGAAAAAAGGTTTGGGTTTTGTGTGGGTTTGTTTTTTTTTTTTTTTTTAGTATTTTTAATTGTCTTTGAAGGTTTCTGAAGAGTATATTTTCCCTCTGATGAATTATCAAAGGCTCTTGACCTCATGGTTAATAACTTTAAGGTTACACAGAAAAGTTAAGACAATTCAAGTAAATAGTCTCATTGACTTTAAGGAGGCTGATTACTAACAGTATTCATGTGCAGAAGAGTTTTCAGCACTGGCTCTCAGTTAAACTTAAAATGCAGCAAAAGTATCCACTGAAGTCAACTGGAAAGTTTTCCAGAGTAGGGAGTGAATATAAAACTGAGGACAGTCTCGAGGACCAGGCCCATGTTAAATACTTTCACTCCCTGAATACAAACAGCTGAAGGTTTCTGGATAAGCCAAGACAAATATGTTTCTTCTGAATTTTTTTTCTTTGCTGGCAAAATCTGATTTTTAGCAATTCATGTGATAAATGCCACTAAGGCGGCATGGAAATGTAATATATCTGAAAATGATATGTCACTCCAGACTATAGTTGGTACAGTCTGTTTCTCTTTGTAACATGTATTTAGTGCATAGCTAGTCCCGAGTGCTGCTCAGCTTGTTCCAGTATTTTTATTTGTAGTATATAGGGACAACCAAGGCACTATGTTCTTTCCATAAAGTTTTTCCTTTCCTAGCACAAAGCTGGAATGGAACTAATATGAGAGGGAAATTGTGCTTCACCAATGCCAGAAAAGAAAAGTATAAGTTAAAGAACACAAAGTTTGAAGGTTAAAAATCAAATAACTTTCTCTGATTTTTAGATACCTGGGACCAATTTTCAAAATCAGGTTTTCCCATGTTTTTTAAAAAAAAAAAAAAAAATGTAGAGGAAGCATAGTCTCCACAGATGTCCTTTCAAATGCCCTCTTTTATTACCTTACTGTGATGGACCTCTTCTTCCCTGGTCTTTTTGCTCCTACTGACAAGTAATCCTAGCCTGCTAATCCTGACCCTTAAACTCTGCTACATTATAATTAACTTTCAGTGTCTCATGACTCTGATTTTTGTGTATTAAATGCATGCCTTGTTATCCACTCAGTACAGCATAAGACACCGGTTTGACAAAGAATTAAATCCAGTGCTTGGGAGAGAACTTTATTCGTCCATAAGACAAATAAACCTTATTTCCAGGAATTAAGTGACATTAAAGGTTTGTTGATATTGAGAAATTTAATCTGTCAAATGCTTAAAAAAAATACTTTCCAACTAAATTCACAGGCTTGCACTAAATCTCCACTGATTTAGATTGTAAGGATTTTCCTCTGGTTTAACTTAATGGATTTAAAAAAAAAAAAAAGTCACTTAAACCATTGTAATTTTTATCTTGGGATACGAGTCAGCTGGCAGGTAGTCCTTGCATGATCCATTTGTAAGGTGACGATTTTTCAAGAGAAAAATGATGAGCCTGTTTACAAAACAGAAAAAAATTTGAAATAAGTGAAACTCCTTTCAAGAGAGAAGCTGAATGACTGATGGGCTAAAGGAACCTTCTTAAACTGGGAATCAAGTTCATCATATTTAACACTGGGATTACTTAAAGATTAAAAATCAAGCAGAGCAGAGAGGGCAGGATCTTAAGTTTCTTGAAGCACACGCTTCAAAAACAAACTTTTTTCCAAATAAGTCAGCTTATTGTTATTTTCCCAGGTTTTGATGGCAAGAAACAAGATTTGGATGTTTAATATCTTGTTTCTGTGACAAACAACAAAATATCTTTCGAACAGCAGATGTCATTTCTTCAGATGAGAAAGGTGCACTTTAGTTCACTTTTGCTAAACGGACTTTTGGCTTTATTGGCAGGTTGTCAGGAAAATTAAGTGAAAACGACAGCGTGTTGCCAAAGTGGAAGAGACTTGGATTTAAAAACATCTCCACCAGAAATCTGTATTTTAAGCCATCAGTCTGGAAGTTTTTCCATAGCTTTGGTTAAAGTGAAGAGGAGAGAACAGGGCCTAAAATTCAGAAGAGCTCATCTTGTTCACTGGTCAAATCCTAGGAAAAGGTGACTGTATCCATTTATAGCAAAATATTGGTGGATCTTGTCAAATGCACCCCTTCTGAAGGGCTTGAAAAGAAAGAGGGGCCTCTTGAAAAGCCTTGATCCAGGTGTGGATGCCGAAAATCGAGGCTTTCACTGGCAGAGTCAATGAGAATCCTGAGGGTTGGCTGGGGAGAAGGGCAATTAGGTTTGTCACTTAATTTCAAGAAGGTCTGAAGGCAGCCAAGAAGCGAAGGGATGCTCCTGTGGGCCCACAGGAGAGCAGCTAGCAACCATCGAAGGATAGCAGAGCTCGCTGGGACCTATGTGGGCTCAATCTACGAAAACAGAGTTCGCGCTTTTTTGGGAAAAGCGAGAACAACTCTGGTCGTTTGCTGCAGGCGTGAAACACTAACGAAATAACGTGAGCCCTGGGCGGGGGGAGACGGTGACAGGCCGCCGAGCTCTGGGTGTGCAGAAGAGAGGTGCATAAAGGCAAAGCACTGAACGCTGCGGGGTGCAACGGGGAGCTAGAGACAGCCGCCAGAGCAGGGAGCTGCCCGGATGGTCTGTCGGCGGGGTCATTTACGCGTGGAGTCGCTGTCTGCTTAGGCGCGTCCAGGGCTTGAGTTACGGGGAAATGACGTCGTTGCAAATCTTAAAACAAAGGAATGGGTTGAATGGCTGTAGGACAAAAGGATGTGAAGTTCTCCTTTCTGCTGTCCCCCCCGCCCCGTGACCAGTCTCCCTGCCCCGTCTCACTCTTCTTCAGGGTCCTTGCTGCGGCCACCTGCCCTTGCTGAAAGTAGCCCAGCAGAAGGTAGAGTTGCCCAGGGACCAAAAATTTGGGGTATTTGAGGAGATCTCTCTGTCTCAAGCCAGTCAATTCTCCTGAGAAAGGAAAATGGAGTTAGTCTCCTCCTTGTTTATACCTCTGTGGTGGAGATCCCTTACGACAAGTGCTTCTGGCAGTTGTTTGCCTTCAAAAGGAAGGTGAATGCCCCTGAGCTAGCTTCTTCAAATTAAATTGAACTCGGTCTAAAAGAACCCTGGCACTTGTAAGCATGATTAGTACTTAAATCTGCTGTCACTTAGCCAGCAAACAATGCGCATAACAACCACTTAATTCTTGGCAAAACCAAAGTTCTGTGTTGTTAGTTTGTTTGGGTTTTCTTTTTAAGTGTAACCTTATTGTAAATAAGAGTAGCGCATATGGTAGTGATGTACAGGAATTCTCTTGGAAATTTTGAGAATAAATACCAGCTCTGCTAAATTCTGTATTTTAGGAGTGACACAAGCAAAGGAAAATGTAGAAGAAAAATTTTGTGCGACACACAAAGCCTGTTTCTCCAAATCAAAAAAAAAATAGAGCCACTAAACAGTGAATGTGCTGTAGTGATAATGAGCCATTTTTTTTTCCTGTTTGTATGAAATCACAAGAAGACTGGTATTACTTTTTATCTTTTGCCATTGCAAGCTTGTGCCAAAATGCTGGAGGTGTAATATAATCCCCCATAATTACATGTTTTGAGATAGAGCATTCCTTGGCTGTTTATATGGATTAAAACTGACTTAGAATGCTAGAAGGCATTCCAGTCATAATGGTAAACTAATTAGCAATTAATACTGTGCTATGGTTTGAGAGTCATTTTTCTGTTATACTTTGCCATTAAAATACGAACATATTGAGTAAGCTACGAATGATTTCAGAGTTTTATCTCATTAATGTGGTAAATTCTTTGTTACTTTACTTCTGTTTGTAAAGGATCACGGGTTAGGAATTTAAAAAAATAGTGTTGGGAGCAGCACTATGCATAACCTCACTAAGTTCACAGAAGTTATTACTTACTTGCAGACTTGCATTTATCTGTGGTGATAATTGAAAAAAGGGTAGGATCAGATCATTATTCAGATTTTAATTGCCACTGTAAAAGCTCCACATGAATAAATTGACCAAAAGTTTGTTTTACCTCTCTGTTAAGGTGTTGGAATCCTGGAATGGCTAGACGGACTGTAAAACAATACTTCGTAGATTTATCCTTATATAGATCCATTCTGGCACCTTTTTTTTCCTAATGATAGGTTAATATGTTTAGTTTACATCAGCTGCCAAGTATAAGTACTTCTCTGAACTGTCCAAACTGAGTATGTCTAAACTAAGATATAAGACTTTTTTTCCATTTACTTCAGTAGGCTTTGGATCAGGTCCCTATTGAATCTTCAAAGTTGAATTGAAAAATCTTGTGTAATCATACCTTCTTATATCCCTTGAGCTGATTCTAGACTTAGAGCTGGTCTATGTAGAGATTTCTGATAATCTTGAACACAAAGTAAGCCTGGCATGATTCTTTGAATTTGTTAATGTATTCAAGTGAGTTGATGTTGATTTCTGAGAACCTAGAGTATGAAATCTAATGCTGTGTTTTCACTGGGGTGTTTTTAGGGTTTCATTCCTTTTATTTAATGGAGTTACCATTCTTTGCCATTATACTCAAATGACAGAAAAAAATCATGTTTATGGGCATGTATGGTAACTGTCTGACTCTCCGTACTGATAGTCATTGTGCATCCAGTCTGTTTTATTAGTAAAGGTGATCCAACAGGCAGGAGGAAGGCAAGAGCTTTGAAATAAAACCTTTAGAAATATGTTTTCCCCACGCTCGGTTTGCAGATATGACTTGGAAGACTGGCAGGAACAGATGAAAGAGAAATTTCTTTCCAAGCCCTGGCTGTCAGCTTAAGTTACAAGTGCCTGTTTGTAAAATTCTGTTGTTTAAAGTGCTTAAGTGTTCAAATAGAAAACTTGCATAGCAAGTATCTTTTTCATAAGTGCCCTACTGCTTAACAAAATGGGTTCTTATCAGACAGCAATTCTGTCCTTGCGACATTGGCTTGATGTTTTTTAACACCTTGGCTGGAGTCCCTGCATGCCAGCCAACCCTCCATAGAGCCCAAAGAGACTTCCTCACAAGGGGAGTCAGTCCCTCTTCAGCAGGTCCCAGAAACCCTGCTGAAAACATCCAACATAAGAACTTGGGGCCTGGAGACTTCTGGAGGAAGTCAAAGGAAAGGAGCAAGGTGGGAGTGTGCACAGGTGGTGTCTTCAGAGGTTTGTACTAAATGAACTTTGGGCTTCCAAGAAAAACACCCAGGCCTGGGTTATTCCCAGCTAATGTCGTGCAAGATATTCCTAATGAAAGGCAAAACTGCTCACAATTACATCTTTTCCACGTTTCATTACAAGTTTGAAAACAGTCCAAATATTATGAGGAAGGGGGAGAACAACTACTGATGTACATGGAAATTTGCCAGTTTGGGGTGTCCCCTCATAAACATGAAAAGCGCACCTCTGAAGTAAAAGTAGCTTTTCTCCCCCCCCATCGCCACTTAGCAGAAAGGAAAACACGGAGAACGTGAAACCACATCACTGAACAGCAAAGGATTAGCTCATAAATGTGCAACTTTCTCACTGTGCAGCATTCAACCCCTGAGAATTGTGTTGCAAGCTGCATTTTGCAAGAGGCTTTTGTGGGGTTTGCACAAATCCACGGAGCCGTGCTTCAGTCCCCCCTTTCTCCTCCCTTGCCGAGGAGGTGGCGTAGGCATCCAGCTCTACAGGGCTTCAGCCACCTTCCCCATTGGCCCCTGCCACGCTACAAAGCCCAGGGCCATGGGGGCTGCAGGACCACTCATTGCTTGTGGGGCAAACTGCTGGGGGCACAAGTGGCCCAATTGCCATGTTAATTCATTGATGGCGGTGGTGTGACTGCTGCGGGTTTCGGAAGTGCTGTGGCCAGCTGCAGAGGAGACCCAGTGTTGCCCCACAAGTTAAGGAGGTTCCTGCATATGAACTTCTCTCTGCCTCCAGCCTAGTGACCAGCTTTTGGGGCAGGGGCTGGATGTAATTCGGAGGAAATGCCAGCAGAGCTAAATTGCTCCAGTGGGCCCTGTACTGGCTTGGAAGTTGGGAAGTGTGGCTCCTTTGTTCTTCAGCCTCTTAGCTCCTGTATGTGCTTGAATGAATTTTCATCTTGGGCTTTATTTGTCTTATTTCCTCATATTTTAACAGCTCAGATCTCAGAGGTATTTTGGCTTTGTTAGGCAATCATAAGTGTTAAAGGATGCTGGAATTCCCTGAAGCAAGGCTCTTACTTGCATCTTACTGAAGGCTGTCTACGTGGCACGATGTAGAGCTGCGTAGATAAAACTAAGCTTGTTCCCGGGGAGCTGCTTGTCTGTGTTAGTGAATCAAGCTAGTGCATACTATTTCTCAGCATAGCTGGTTAGGCCAGTGTGCCAAAACCATGTCTGTGCCTCTCCCAATCTGCTTGAGTGTCTTTTGCAGCACTGCACTGTGCCACTCAAGTAAAAGACCTTATCCAGTAAGTCCCTCATCTAGTCTGAGGGGTGGTTCTGTTATGTAAGTAATAAAAACATCTCGGTATGATACACTTGCAGTGAGACACTAGAAATTCTGTCGTGGGACCGTAACAGGTAATGGCATACTTTCCATTCAAGTTCTTAAACTTAATTAAGAACCACCAAAAATTAAATTGAATCAAACATGCATTTACCCTGCTTGTCAGTCTGAGGCATTGTAACATGGCTCCGATTTCTAACCTGGATTTTTAAACTTTTGTCCTCAATTAGGTTATTTAATTTGCTTCATTTAAACACTACAGGAAAATGAAAAGCAGGTGTTTCCTTTATTGAGCACCTATTGTTATGCTATCTCTTCTGAGTTATGGTCACAACATTTTAAATAATGAACCAGGACCTCCTCTTTGTTTTCAGCGAAGTCGAATGTACACTAGAGGACTGGCATGAAGCTGGTTCTCCTAGGGGTTACTGTCATAGTAGATAAAGCCCTTCCATAAATGGGGGAGGGAAAGGAAAGGCAGCTCCAAACCTTTATTTATCATCGGTGAGTCTTGGTGGTACTTGTAATTTCCTGTGGCTACTGTGAGTAAAAAAAAAAGTTCCAGAATAAAGGAGCAGAAGCAGAGCTCTGGTCCCAGAGCATAGCAATAGTATCCCAGATAAACATGAACGCCTTTCACAAAGTTATGGAGCTCTCCTAGTAAACAGCACAGAACTGTGAAAAATGTAAGGAAAGCTGTTGCATCACTCGGATGAATAGTGATTTGTTTCCCAGTTCAGCCAGGATGGCAGACACCTATTTGCATTCTACTTAAATGCTGTGTTAGTCTTTTATGAAGGTCAATGGTTAATCACAGGCTGCAGAAACAAAAGCTTATGAATTAGAGACAATAAAAAAACCAGCCAATGTAAATTGTTTTCAGATCATTCAGGGTCTGAAATTACCATGTTTGTATAATAATATAGTCAACATAATCAGAACCGTGAATACCTTATGATTAAAGAAAAGAGTGGATGAATTCTGTGCGTGCATTTGAAACGCAAGAGTTCAAGGCTTGTCTTGGAGAGCTTTAACAAAGCACTAAAGAGTCCCAATACCGGGATCAGCATGGAGCATCCTGTTACCGAGTGAGGATAGAGTTTCTGGAATAGCCATTTTTGATTGTCCCAGAAGAAAAGCAAGAGCGAGCACTCTAGGAAGTGTTTTCTGAGAATCCCTGCAGGCCGAGGAGTTCTCAGTCATGCCAAACATTTGGTTAATGATGACTTTTTAGGCTGATTTTTCTACTGGCAATGGGTAGATTTAATAGAGGTCAGTGGTTTTGTCCATTTTAGTAAAAGATGTTTATCAAAATGTTACCCAAAATTCTGTGAGAGAGAAATCTTCTGCGATTGGATACTTGGAATACTGTTGGTTAAACTGTGGGAAATTGGGTGTGATCATTTAATTATGAACCAATTTGATCGCTGGCTCTCTCTGTTATTCAAGCAAAAAACTGCCAGAAGATCTACCAAACGCTGCACTAGATGTTGATCTCAGTTCCATCATATAATTCCACTGATTTCAGCTGAAGCATGGCAAAACTGGTACCATCACTTCTTTGTGAGAGGACTTACTGGGTTGTACAACTAAGGTTATTGCAGAGGTCTTCAGGGAGTAGAACTTATAACTGCTGAAATTATACTTGCCTTACTAACATCACAGTCGTGGTATTAAAATGGTGGTTTCTTCAGCTTGCTGTGGTTTGAAACACTAGCTTTAATTTCACAGCAGTTGACCTTGATCATGCGGGACAATAAGCAGCGGCACCATGGAAAAGTCCCAGAATACAATTCTCTTTAAAAGAAGCAAACAAAATCTGATCCACTGGTAATCTTAGAAGGTATTTAATCTAGCAGGAGCAATGACGACTTCAACGGCAGTGTTTAAACACTTCTACCCATATGCCAGTCCCAATGATTTTCAAGTACAAACAAGAACTCAAAACATCAAATTCCCAAATAACTCCCCCACCACCGTCCCCGAAATGCCTTACCTTGTGAGAAATGAGTGTCACCTATAGATAAATACTGAATGTGGTTGGACTATGAGGGTTCCGTTCTCCCAGACTAGATTTATATATGCACACATTTTTAGCACAGCATACGTGTGAATAAGCACCAGGAAGGCTGTGCAACTGCCATGTGTCTGTTCTGCTCCTTTTTAAAGCACATTCCACACAGGTGAAAGCTGTGAGCAAGAAAGGCAATACAGTTTTGTGGCCTTATATTCTGCTTTGTAATGGCAGTTCAAACATTATTTTTTTTTTTCCCCCACCTTGTCTTGCTAATATGGGTGAATGAAAAGGGGAACTCTTCTGCAGCTGATAGTCTCCTTCTTACGCCTGTACCATCATTAGCACACCCCCTACCAGCATGTGGGTAATATTATTTGGGGGAAGGGGAGATGGGCTTGCTTGCTTGTTCCCTCTGTTTGTGTGTGCTCAAACAACTGACAAGCCAGCACACTGAGGCTCTTACTTAGCAAGGCTCCCTAAGTGTATGCTCCAGCCTGCCCATGCTGGTGAGGCTGTTAGGAACGTGCTTAACTGTAATCAGATGTTCAAATTCAAAAGGATTTAAACATCTGCTTCTCATTAAGTGCATGCTTAAGAGCTTTGCTGAATCAGGGCCTTAGCCATTAGGAAATAAACAGAGACCACCAACTTATTTTACATATACTCTTGAAGAGTGTTCGGATAGATAGTAATGACTTTCAGTCAGTACTGACCAAAGTTGGCTTTGAACTGCTGACCTAGAGGTGAAAGGCTTGTATCCTATTACCAATCCCTGGGGCAAACCAGTCTTACTTGTTTTCCAATATTAATGAATTGAGTCAAGTCAAAATGTAGCCCCATTGATTGCCTTTTCCCCATATTTTTCCTGTGTCAGCATCAGTAACTGATACTGCTGTAGAAAATCTTCGGGAATCAGTGCTTCCCACATTTCTCTGGTTTAAATCACTTGCATTGTAAGCAGAGTCTTCATAACTGAAATGGTTAGTTTCTAAAAATATTTAGAAATGGGCCTTTCCACAAATGTTGGTAGCAACTGTTCATCAAGGAAAACATACTTATGTGTAGAGTCTAATTAATTATTTAGGTATCTATTCTCCTTGCAATATGCAGACATAACTCTTGCTGACACTAATAGGAAATTCATACGCATGCCAGGAGCAGGGAAAATCCTTGGAGAGTATTTAGACAATATTCCTTGAAGAACTGGGGGTGAGGTGGGGAGAGACGGGGAGGAAAATCATTGATGCAAACACAAATTTGTCATTTTTCTACAGAGGCTATATGTATTTTTACTTTAAAAGGACAGTGGGGACCATTAACTAACAAATACTTAAAATTCAGTTTGCATCTATAAAGGCAGAGCTTACGTGAAGGCCGCACACAGACCTCCAGTTGAAAGTGGAGGCACGCTAATATTGAAGACAAACAAATGCTCCTGGTAAGTGCTCTTTCGAAAACTTTGGTTTTAGTCTTGGGTATTTGACTTCTGGGAACCTTCCTTTCCTATGAAAGGAAGCTTATTGAACCAGAAGTAGTATCTGAAATCTGGGGGGGGTGTTTCTTCATCACTGGATATAGGTTGTACATTTGATCCAATGGTTCAGGTGCTGATTGGCTCTGGTCAGATATTGCAAAGGTCCATTTGCAGTAGGATTTGCTCAGTTGCTGGGTGACCTATGCACAGCGGTGTCCCACGCACATAAGACCTATGTGACCTAGAACAGGTCAACAGACCAGGGACATCTACAGCCTAGACTGTGGCATGACTGCAAATGCAGAGTGGCAAATGCAGAGAAGATTTAGGTGCTATGGCAAGAGATGCAGACAATTTCATTTTTGAGTCTTTTTAAGATATCCCAACATCTCAGAGAGCCATCCCTCCAGTAGTGCTGTATCAGAGGAAATTCAGTCCGAGTTGGTTGAACTGGCTGTCAAAAATCATGGTAGTATCAAAATGACATGCTCCATTCCCTGCTGCTGCTGCTTCTCCTCCCTGGAGCTATCCTGCCCTATACAGCTGAGCCGAGGGGTCCTTCAGCTGTATCAGATGTGGGTCCAAAAACCCTCAAACTTAACTTCACCACTGTGCTCTGTTCCTAAAAATGGTTATTTGGCAGCAGGGAAGACCAGCGCTCTAAATAAGGCTTCCTGGGGCTTTTGGTTTTGTGTGGTGTTTGTTTGTTTGTTTGTTTTTGTTTTACTTGCTTTTCCACGAGGAGGTGTTCTGCCATGGGCTGAGCAGGGACTGAGAAGGGGGGGGCCGAAAGGCCCTGTTTTAGCTGAGGCTTTTGGGGGTCTATGTTTGTTGCCTTTTTCTGCCTTTTGAAACTGAAGTCCTCCGCCCCACTGTACATTTCTGGTGCTTAGTATTTCTGAACCCTTCCTGTAAGTTGCGTTGCAGGCACATTAATTCAGTTTACGGGAGGAACTGTGAAGCCATTAGTAAATGCTTCTGGCAAACAGCAGCCAAGTAATCTGCAACCCCTGAGAAAGCTACCATGGCCTTTTTCCCCGCTGCGCACCTGGCAGGAGGGCAACACGCTGGGAATCATCACCCTGAGCTTCTCCTGGGATTCCTGGCTCTGCGAGGAGTCCGGCCCTCGCTGATCTTAGGGGTTGTGTGTAACCGGGTGAGGCGCGCAGCTTCCAGACAGACGAAACGACTTTAAGCGGGTAGTTTTTCTTTACTGCAAACATTTTCCATCAGTTCTGGAAAACCACAAAATAACGATTATGCGAAGTTACTGGAAAGCAAAACTCGTTAGAAATTGTGTCCTGATACAAAAAATAAGTCACGGCAAACCAGTGACACTTCTTAGGAGAAACAAAATATAAAAAGAGCAAGTCAAATTTCCAGTAAAATATAAATTGGATTACTAAAACATTTTAATTAATCAAAGATTGAATCAGCAATTCACAAAAGGCTGTCTTGAAAACTTATTATCTTATCTTGACAGCATGTCATTTGCGGTGGGGAAAATTACCAAACCCAGAGCAGAGGATAAGGACCCACCTATAGGCATGCAAATATCTCTAGGAATTCAAATTTTTTAGCCTGTAGAGACTGCAGTTTATTTTAGCCTAACTCATTTTCCAAAAACATTCAAAAGGTTGATAAATTCCTCTACCAGGTCTTTTATCACATTTTATATACTGCTGAAGATATTTACTGCTTTCTCCAATGTTGGATTTTTCAGGTTGACATAAAAAAAATGAAAGAAATGTCATCACTTTAAAAATCGTCTTTTTAATAAAGACTGAAAAAGCTTTTTATGAGACGTTAGTTTGGTTGTGCTGGATCGCTAGATTCAGTTCTGGGTTGTGACTTACATTTACTTTAACTGACATGTCTTTTCACTATAGTTCAGAGAAAAATGAGCAAGCCCATGTGAGGGGAAAAAAAAAATTACAAATCAAGGGTAGTAAAACTGGGTTTGGATCTTTTGATGGAAAACAAACATTTCTATGAGTAAGGTGATATTTTTGTTGAAATGTTTTAGGGTTTAGTTAAAAAAAAAAAAGTCTCCGTTTCTCCATTTCCCTCAAGCCAATTTGGTTTTGTTTTTGGCAAACAAAGAAAACGCTTCTCTTTTCCAAAGCTAAACATAAGTTTACGTGGTCCTTTGTATAAGCCTGTGTTTATTCACATGCATTATCTGCTACTGGTTTCAGTCTTTACAGTACTTTGCTCTATAAACCAGAGATGTTGCAGAGTAACTAAACTGGAGAGTCAAAACATTTCCGTTTGCTGTGCAGTTATGCCCTGCTTTTCCCTGGGACTGAAGGCTCCAAAACAGGCAAATGCAGAAAGAGGAAATACCGAGATTTCTAAGGGTCTGAGGAAGCGTTTTACCGGGACTGGGCTGTTTGGTGGCTCTAAAACTCCTTCTTCAGGCAGAGATACAACAGTGCCAGGTAGGACAGCCTGTTAGCCCAGTCGCTTTCACTTCGTGAACAGAAGACATAGATTTAGCTGTCAGTGAAGGTAAGGGAGGTCATTTGTAACCAAAATGGGTTGTTTTTTCAGGGCTTAGGGTCGACGTCAACCAAGGTCAACTGGGGCAGCGCCTACTTACGCGCGTAAATATTGACGCCTTTTAACTAAGTGAAAAAACATTGTATTACAAAGAAAGAGGGACAAGAGACGGGGCTAATTACTTTCAGTCAATCCTGATCGAAGATACCTGTGCGTCTTTGCGAGCTCTCCTGTCAGAGAGCTGCCCGATGGGGAGAGGATGCTCCGCTGTCAGACCTTCTGCTGCTCTCCGGGTCTCCGCGGGGCAGCCCGCTGGGAGCGTGCTGGAGGCAGAAGGAAGGCGGGTGGTCACCCAGGGCACCCACGAGGCCCAGCAAACCCACGGGAGCTCGGCAGCCTTCTCCGCTCTGCCAGGCTGCTGCCGGGGGAGGTGAGCCACAGCCCCCGCTGGCAGGGGCACGCTCCCCTCGGCAGCCACCAAGTTTATTCCTTTGAAGAAGGAATCTGAATGTACATCACCTGAATTTGGTCTGAGAGGGCTTTTTCAGGCGGAGGGATTTACTCGAACCTGCTTTCTAGCTGGCGTTTTCAATGGTTTGGTCTACGTTTCCTTAACAAAGATATATGCTGGGATTAAAGGATCTTGAGTTAACCTCCCTGGCTTATTTAAAATGCGCTCTTTGTAAAAAACACATCAAAAGTGTCATGAACTCTCTTTCACTCTGGGTGGCATGGAGGGTGGAGAAATGTTATAAACAAAGTAATACAGGGTAAATTGTAATCTAAGAGGCAACCTTTTTTTCCTATAGAAGGCAGCTGAACCAAAAATGCACTCCCTAGCTGCGGAACCGTGCTAAGGAGGATAATGCCTTATTATTAGCATCGCCTTATTGTTATGCTGCTTCAAATTGGTATTTTGTAGCCTTCTGGGAAAACAGGTTGGACATAAATATAATTTATATGCAGCTGAGGTTTGCTGAGAGCTGCTGTTTGCTTCAGTGAGAGGAAGTTGCAGGTGGCTTGCAGGTTGGCAAGTATGCTGTATTTAACGCTGCTCAGCTTCTGTAGTTTGGCCTTTGGGGCTAGGGATTCGCTAACAGCTATTCACCTTATGGCAGTTCCCAAGATACTCCCTTAAATACCGGCCACTGGTTGTGCTTTCCTAAGCTTGTCAAATAACAGATTTGGAACAAATTGTGTAGAATTACAAGTGGCACAAATGCAATGCATAATTATCTACGTAGCTGCCAGAAGATGATGATAATTATGCTTTTATTTTAAATCATACAGTGGAGATGGTTACATTTCTTATAGTTCTAGTGTTGCTATGACCATAATAACACTTTAGACTTGTAGTTCAGAAATGTGGTTTAACCTTTTTTCTGCCCTGCCCCCCACCCCCCTCCACCCCGCCAACCCCCTGACAAAATTATAGCCTAAGTAACAGAAGGCAAGTAAACACGTTACTTTACACATTGGCACTTGCATTACAACAGGACATAGAGCAACAATTGCACATCCTGGAAAATGTATTTGCATGGTTGAATCCAAGTCTGCAAGATGGAGGAGGTTTCAAACTCAGGGGTGGGGAATTAGGCCCATAACAATATCAGAAATTGCGTTTAATTATCCTGTGTTGTCCATGTGCTGAAAAGTACTTCTTGCCATGATTTCAAATGGCAGTGTTTGCATATTGAATACTCAGCAGTATTTTAGGGAAAGAATGGGTACAATATGGTAACTGCAGCTGTGAGAGGGAAGGATGTGAGCTGTCAGTTGGCCCAGCTAGCCCGTATGGCAAAGATGTCAAACTGTGCTGCCTCTCGCCCTTTACACATGTCACTCGACCTACTGTTGCTGTTCGTTTGTTGCAATTTTGGTCAGAGCTTTGGGACCTTCATCCCACCTGCTCCTTTTCTCAGTGCATCAGATGCGCTGTTGCATCTGTGGCCGTGTAATTTGTTGCTGTCTAAGTGCCACTCTCCAGTCACGGGCACAGCTTACCGGCCAAGAAGTCACCGGTGAGAGCAGAGCAGAAGTCATATGGAATCGAACTTCTGTGTTTTTCTACTCATAACCATGTTCAGCTGAAACACTTTCTGCAGCCTGATGTTAACGTGGCCCTGGTGCTGGGACAGCTGCTAGGGTGGAATTGTCAGAATACAAAATATTTTTGTTCCCCACTGAATGGCTGACAAAATCATTCCAACTGCGGATGAAGAAATGAAACGAGGAATGGAAAAGACCCTCTATTTGAAGGACTGAAGGGGAATGATCATGTGGGTAGGGGGAGCCCCAACCCAAAGTATTGTACATGCCCCCCCCCCGGCACATACACCCGCAATGTGCTCAGAAGTTAATACCGAGCAATGAAGGGTATAAGATACTGCTAATAATGATGCTGTTTCAGGACCTCAACAGCAAACTTGAACAGGAGATTATCAAGACTTAATTTCTCCCATAAGGTCACCACCCCTGCTGTGAAATGATGTTTTGAATCGAGAGGCTGATGATTCCCTGCAGCTTCCTGGGTGACTGCGTTGTCACTCTGAGCTACATAATTTTGTATAATTTTTCCGTCCATTTCACCCGTTTGAGGTCTGAATCTTTCTTCCGTGTTAGAGGTAGGCTTTATCTTTACTCTGTAAGTCCATCTTGGCAGGGATGTTTCACAACCCCCTGTAACTCTATAAGGTCACATTTTAATAAGTAAATGCACTCACTCCTTTGCCATCTGTGGGTGACGAACACCTGCGTTAGGAGAGCACCGAATTCTTTCAAGATATTCTTGAATAGACTTGTGAATAGAAGTATCTCCTACATCTCAAGACATGTGAAAACAATAGTCCCACAGAGTCAAAGGCACTGTATTATGAAATTTAAACGTGTTTTGCTTACATGGGTCTTAGGATAAATCCTGTCTTTCTTTCAGCTGTGAAATCCCTCTTTCAATCCTTCAAATAACCCATTTGAAAGAAATCATTCCAGCAGAGCCATTACAATTAATTCTATTATGTAAACCTGTAGTTTCAGATTTTCATTAAACTGACAAATGGTTCCTCAGAGTCATTTTCTAAATTACAAAATACATCTTGACTGTTTTAAAAGGCCTGTTATCACACACTATCCTGTAACATAGGCCTATATTAGTGGGGTGAAATTTAGTCCTCAGCCAGGATTTTTAAGGAGCTATGTTAGTTGCTGATGTCCATCTGTAGGCATGTAAGTAGAAAGCCTAGTTTTAAATTACTTAGGATCCAAGGGAGTTGATTGGTATACAAGATTCTGGGGAAAAAAAATTCCATCTTTATCAGGGCACTATGAAACTATTAATGTTTGGAACAAAAAAATTGTGGCACAAATTGCTAGGTAACGTTAATGACATTAGAAAATAAGCATTGTGCCAGCCTTTTCCGGCAGTCCTAAGCACTTCTTCCCCCTCAAGTGAAGCTCCTGATTTGCCTGGGCCAGCGCTAAGGTAAACTTGGCACCATGGGTCTTAGGGGAACCTCCCAGAAGTGGCAGAGGTGCCGTTATACAGGCAAGCATGGGAATTTAGCTGAATGGTCTCCTAAAGAAATCAATAATCAGATCATTTCAAAAGAACCATTCAACAAAACCTTGGATATAATGACAGATTACTTACAACGTTGGTTTAAAGCATTTACGCTGATAATTAAGAATAACACACAAAGAGTATTAAGTAAAGGAGAGCAAACATCTAGCCAGTCGTTAAAAGAATGGAATTTTTCTAATCCTCTTAAAGATGCTGTTTTGGGTCAAAGTCCCTTTCTGCATAAAGCAGCCACACCACATTTTTTAAGTCAATGAAGAGCTGAGAGCTGTAGTCCAGACGCTCAAAACTACTTTAAACAGACAACTCCCACTGAGAGACAAGCATTTAAATTAATCTGGGGACTTGGGCCCATGAGATGAATAAAGAGAGTTTAGTTCACACTGTATTGCATAGTAAATAACTATGTAGCCAAATTAATTTGATATACCAGAAATTTACTAATGCTTTATTTGCTAGAAGTTTCCATATTCTGTATCACACATGTTTTATCTCAGGGTTAAGAAATTCTGCGAAGTGCTTTTTATTAGGTTAAACTGACAGATTTTATTTCATGCAGAGCCACGTTTATAGAGTACATCTGGCTTTTACATTTACTCTCTCTTTTGTTCACCACTGATTGTTTGTTCCTGGGAAAGAGGGTATGTGACTGTTTCTATCTGCCTCACAAGTAACTTTGAATCTGCAAAATAAAGTAAAGTTTACATTTTTATTTCTTAGCTACCTGGGAATCCCACTCAAGCCTCATGGTCTACTTGTGCTATTTTGATCATTAGTAAGTACTCTTAATTGCAGTTGTCTTCCTTTGAGTCCTTTTGACCCCTTGTAGGATCTGTGAGGCAGTAAGGTCCAGTAGAAGATCCTTCAATACTAATCTCAAATCCTATTCAATTAGGCCTCCTTGGAAGACATTGCTTAATGAGCTGGAAGGACCTCAAATTCTACTTCTAGCCTATCAAGCCCAATAACAACTGCCTAAGCTGCATAATTAACCTTCCCCTTGGCAACTTCTTCCACACTTTCCTTCACGTTGCCTTGCTCGGAGTCTCTGTCCAAAATGTCTTTATCACCCTGTTTTATTGCTCAAGTCTAAAGGGAGAAGTCTCTTCTTCTATAAGGCCTATAAACCTGACTGCATCAGCCAGTATAGTGAAGGAACTGAGCAGATAGCACTGTACAGCTTTTCTCAGCATCTCCTGTTCTTGCTGTTGCAAATATAGCATGTATGAACAGCAAGGTCCAAACGCTCCTGTCTGTAAGCTGTGTGCAACACGCATGACTAGGTGGTGGTGTGGTCTGCTGTTCTGAGAAATGCTCCTGATAAGGATCACAGGCTGTTTAGGAGTACACCGGCCAGTAGTGCTTTTCCTTCTTGTGTACAGGCAACTAAGCAAACTTACTCTTATTCCGGAGAAGGGGCTCGGAAGTCTGGAGAGGACAAGACTAACGTTTTTAAAACTGCTGTCTCATTGTACCAGTGTTTTGGTACAGCCTTAGCCCTTGGTATTCAGAGGTGATGTGGGTTGCTCGAAATCATCTACACCACAAGAACAATTCAAGTGTTCTCAGCTAAACAGACAGATGTAGGGGCAGGTATAAGAAAGTTATATTTAAGTCGTATGGGATTTTGCTCTTCAGTAACTTATAGTGTATATGTACAAACTAATGGTGGACCTTGCTGGATCCTTATCAAGAGAAACAGAATTGAGCAAGTCCATGGAAACTGAAGTAAGGCTCAATGTACTGCAGTTAGTACAATTAGAATTTTAAAAATACCTCCACACACATAGACACACACACACACACACAAAGACCCATGTAATATAACGGTTTTGTGGTAAAAAGCTGATGGGTCAAATTTTTTTCTTAAGAATATTTTCCTCCCTAAAATTAATACCCTATGGTGAAATAAGGAGTAAACAAGAGGCTGATCCTTTTAATCTGAGGAATAAGAGAGAAAGGAGTGAGTTGATTCTTTCTGATTTTACACACCACAATTACTTAGGACTCTTGTGAGCTAATTCCTGTCCTGTAGCATATTACATCTCCAGGAAAAGAGAAGGGAAAGGGAGTTTTTGATCTGAATAAAGCTAGTTTGTGCCACATAACAGCGCCACAGAGGGCTGTGGCTTTAAATGCTAAACTGTTCTGACAGATAGACTATATTATAGCCTACAGGTACATAATTTTTCTCTGTAACTTGCTGACTTTTGACCCTGAGTTCAGCACAATAATGTATTAATGCCCCTGCACCCTCAGCTGATTTCCTGAATTAGCTTTTGTATTAAAATAGGGGCTATTCCTAGTTTTTTTTTTTTATTTTCTCTTCCTTCTCGTTCTTTTATTCAGGTACCAGCTAATGCAATAGTGACTCAGGTGATAACTTAGGACTAGGTTAGGGATGCTAAGTTTCCCACTCCACCTCTGTCTCTAGCCTCTGCAGACAAAGTTACAGTACGTCGTCAATTGCGCAATGTGGCGGGATAGCAGATTTGAGGCTGCAAGTAATAATACAATTCATGGTCTCTTGAACCTTCTGTAATTAATTTCATTAACAGATGACCTGGTGCTTAATTAGCAAGTTGTTTGGAATCAGCACATACAGCAAGTTACATTTCAAACAAGATACTCTTCTGAGAGTCCCTTAAAAAGATACTTTTCTTTTGGAAAAAAAAAAAAATCCATGGCCATATTTAATCAGGTATTGATTGGCAGTTCTGAGGAGGCTGTGGAGATAATTGTAGTGCACAAAGTGCCACAGCCTTTGAAAAACCAAAGTATATTTTCTCATGAAGTGATAACTTTGATGTCATAATTATGATCACCTAACTAGCAGCGGACAGCAGGGAGAAGCCAGGCTCCAGCTGTGCTGGCAAACTGGTGCTGATATGTACCTGCCAGCTGCACAGCAATGAAGTTTTACAAACACTTTTTGTCACCGTTGCACAGATCTTGTTCCAAGGTCCTTCAGGTTCCTCAGCAACATGGCTCCTGCCGCTGTTCAAGAAAGGTGTAAGTATTAACAAAGTGAATGACCAAACTAATTGCCTAAAGCCCTTAAAAAGCTGCCGGATCCAGCAGTGTTTAGCAAACGCTCAGCATCCGTGTGCATCTTCATTGTCTTGTCTCATAAGTTTAAGTCTCAAGAGGTGTGAAGTTCAGTTTTAATTTTTTGTCCTTTCAGATGCTAATGAATTATAAGGCATAATCTGAGAATGATTTATCTTAAAATGTCTGTAATTCCCACATTAAAATGTTCTATTCAGGGTGGGAATCCACTCTTTGAACTGCCTACACTAAGCCCCATAGCACTTGATGATCCTCTGGTAATGCTGCTCTGCAAAAGCATCTGGAGTCTCAGGGGATTACTGGAGTGGTTTGAGACTCATCAGACCCGCTCCTATCACCCGCCCGGGCAGGCGGTGGGAAAGTCTGCCCCTTGGTAATTTGGACCTCTGAATTCAGCCAGTGATTAGAAAACTAAATTTTGCCAAATGCTGGAATTAAAATCACAAAGTGATAGAAGCCAAGTTTCTCTAAGATAAGTAGACCTGCCAGAAAGATATGACTCGGAAAACTAGACTGGAAGCACATGCTGTTCTTTGGTTCTGCTCTAGGGTTTTTGTTTTTTTCAGTGCAAACAATGCAGATTGTTTAGATCATGCAGATACAATACTTGTTAACTTTATAGTCTTGTATATAAAAGGTTAGTGTGGTATTGTGGGAATATTTTTGCACCATTTTCATCATTGCCAGTATACATCAAAAAATCTACTTCTAGTTTTGAAGTAATAACTCCAATGTATATATGACATACTGGTTCTCCATCTAAACTCAGCACGTGCGTTTCGTTGCCATGTGTTAAAGATGCTGCTTTGTGACTAGAGCCTCATGTAAGGCAGTATCTTAAGTCTCCGAGAAGACTGTACAAGGCAGTCCAGCACGTTTCTATTTGTTTATTCAAATTCAAGTTAGAATTGTAAAATGGTTTTGATTAGCTCCTGATGCTTTTAGGTACTCTTACAAATCAGTAAGTTTAGAAAGTCAGTGTAAGTTTAGAAAAGGCTCAAGGAATCCTATCAGTTTTGTCCGTTTATGTATTGCGTCTTGATTTAGTCTCTAATTTCAGAGAGAATTCTCTAGGCCAGTACTCAGAGTACTGACATTGTTCAAGCAGTCAAGGCCGTGGTTTTAGATCTTGAAGGTCTGGTTAAATATCCTAAAGAATAACTTAACTAGACCTGCTATGATGCTAAGGCCAACAACTTTGTTCCCGAAGGTACAGGTACTTGTAGTTGGGGAGACAATGAAGAAATAGTTTTGGATTTGGAATAGCTTTGTAGAGAACTATATCTGTGCAAACCCCTCTCCCCACAAAAACTCACACACACATTACCTAGTGAGTGTCAAGCGGGTCTCTGCCCCAGTGTCACAACTTTGCTCACCCGTGGGTTGTCTGTCACATTTTTCAGTTTGTTTCACTTCGTACCGTTTCTTGCTGAGAGGCCACCATTATAGGCCTGACCCGAATACTGGAGTTACGAAGGAGAAAAAAGTCACCCTGATGGAGCATAGATAGTGACAAAGACTTTATTCTCCTGTCCACACCATCAGCTGAGAGGGACCAGCTATCAGCAGTAACTGAGCCTTGAATCGCACGTTTTCAATGCTGCAGGCGGGAGATGGTCTTGAGTTACAAAGCTAAGTCTCACATCAATTAAAGTCTGTGTGCACAGCAGCTGCATTCAGAAAGGTGGAAGAGATTTAATCTTCACCTTTCACCTTGGGTCAAAATACAAGGTTACCAAGACAGACTGTTATTAAAAATGGATTGTTTCTGCCAACTTAATGTTAAAAGTTTGCAGTTATTATGAAAGCACTTTATTACTTGCTCCCTTTGTTAAGGAAACTTGCTGTTAAATAGCGAGGAAGTAATAAAACAGTTGAAAGGAACAAATAAATATTTATGCCAGACTTCCAGAGTCTGTAGCAGTTTTAGTCTTTCTTCTTGATAAAAATTAGAGAATTATTCTCTACTGCATCTTATTGGTGAGTAAGTGAATTATTCTGAGTATAAAGAGGCTCCCAGGATTGAACACTGAAGGTGTACTTAGCTGGAATGGATATACAGTGGGAGGAAGATTTTATTTTAGTATAAACATTTAGGAGACAAACCCTATATGAAGCACTAACTTCGTAGCTACATCTCAGAAATCGTACGTCCAAATTCAGCTCACTGCTGAAGTCTCTGGGCATCTTCCATTGTTTTTCAGAGGAAGCTGAATGAAGCCTGAAGGGGAACACCTTGCTAATCTGTGTTCCCAGGATGCACTAAAGATAAACAAGGTGTGACTGATCACATCGCTATCTCACTGCCTTTTAGATGTTGTCTTTGATTTGAACTAGAGGCCAAACAACTTCATATTCAAATAAGCAAATTCCAATAGTCTTTGTGTCTCTTTGTGCATCTAAATGAAGAAATTGCTCCAGAGAGATAAATACAGATATTTTTCTGTGGTTTTATACAGCCTATTTTCCAAAGATCTGTAGAGAAATATTTAACTTCAAGAATATATATGCATTCTAAAGATGAGGTCAAAACCTGTGTTTCATTTGGGTAAAGGTCTGCCACTGCTAAAGTCAATGGAATCTTTGTCATTGACTTGGAAGGGTATGAATGAACTGCCTGTGAACAAGGGAAACTCTTACTGTCATTAATTTACAGATATTTTGTTGTTCCAGTTTTACATCATTAACCTCAGGTAGAGTAAAGCTGTCATAACAGAATAGAAAAAGCAAGCTGTGCTGGTAGCAGCTCTTACACTTTAAGTATAATGTTTGGAATGACAACTCAGCCAAGAAAGTTGAATTTAGGGAAGGAATTTTCATCTGAAGTAGGAGTCAAACGTGCAATTTGGTATATCTGTGCTGGGTTCCATGGCACTTACACTGCAATTGTGTACCCTTGAAAAAGTGATTCTGACTATGCATTAGTCCTCTGTACAGAGAGCGTGTATTTCATGACATGTGTGCATTGTTTTAGTTATAACAGAATATGGCTTTTTAATATATTCCAGGTATCTTAAGCGACAACTGAAGTAGTATGTGAAGCATGTTCTAGTTTTTGTTGTAAAACACATGTATTTTATTTATAATGTGGAAACTGTACAGTCATCACAACAGTTACACTCTGATATTTAGCTTTTTTATTAAAAAACAATACCTTTATTAAAATTGCAGCGGTATTTTTAATTAATTTTCTACTTAAATAATTATCTTAGTCTATTTAGAGTTTGAATGATACAGAGTGATACTGATCATCACTTGCACATTAAAAAAGGTTCTGCTCAGTGGTTCCAGGTCTGGAATAAGTCATAGAGATCTTAGATCCCTTGTGTCATATGAGGACTTTTAGTCAAAAAAGACAGAAATCTTCTTGCACGTACAGTGTCTAAATGAAGGCTGAAAAAATTAACTGAATGTAACTGTCAGAGGACGCAACGTGTAAAAACCTTAAAGGTTTTAAAGCCCTAAATATATCATTTGCTGATCAAAAGTCACCATGTCCTTGTGGCTGACGTCAACTCTCACTACAAGGTAGATGGAACAAGCTTTCCCAATCCACTTGTTGACACAATGAGAGGGAAATTGTATGTGTAGTTACTGTGTAATAGTCTCTCTACAGCTTTCAAAATGTAGCGCAGCGAAGAAAAAAGAAAGGGAAAAAGAAAAGAAAACCAAAAAAAGGGAGAGAAGACAGAAGGCTAAAGGGGAAGAGGGAAGGGAGCGGACAAGGGAGAAATTGCCTTACAGGTTATAAACAATACGGAAAAGCAGTCACACCTTTTCCAAAACTCTGCTTCTGCCTATGCAGTGCTGTTGCATTCAGCTTGCAAAGCAGAAGGGGAAACTCAATCTTGAAGACACAGCAATCTCAATTTTGCAGCGACCTCCACTCAGAAGGCCTCCTGACCTCCCGGCTTTGGTGCAGCCCTGCCATACACCTCTCTCCATATGCTTCCTCCTGGCTTCACACAGGTACCAGGATCTCTTGCATGCAACCTTGTACAGGGCTGTTTCCCAAGTCACCTGAAATAATATTGGCAGTGCAGAATATAAACATCGCTGTGTACCACCTTATTGAACACAGATGTGGCTCTTGCGAGGGACTTGCTGCCTATAGAGGTGCCTCACCTTCATTTGCTTGGGTACCAGCATCCTACAAAGAGGTCTCTGTTGTACTGCATTAATGCAGTGGTGGCGAAACCAGCCGCAGCCTCAGGTAGGGGCTTTCTGTAGGAGCTGCGCGGATAGAGGGCAGAGGTGTTCCTCCAGTCCTGACCTCCTCAGGAGTTAAGGTCAGAAGGCCAGAGTTTTCTTTTGTTTGTGCACAAAGTATGTTAAATGCCAGACTTTGGAAGTCCTTAGTTAAGCTGATAATGCTTTGAAAAATTCACCACCAAAATCTGAAAAGCTTTATAAATAACATTTGAAAATATAACTGTTGCTACCTGTTAACTTATTAATCTAGGAAGCCCAGGGTATTGCATACCAGAAGGTCAGAACTAGTGGCAGAAATGCGTGTAGCTGATGCCTTCCTGGGTTTCAGTGGGATTTCCTTCGTGTTACCTTTAGTGTCTTGTCTGTGGTTAATATCTGTTTTGCTTCTGGTGAGGGGCTTGATAAAAACTGGACTAGTCTGATTGAATTTTTCCTTCGTTACAATTTTTATACAAATTTGCTGATTTTGATTAGACTTCTAGCAGGACGTTTCTGCTCCAGTACAGAAATTCTGCCAAAAATAAAGAGGCTGACAGAGATTTCAGTAGTCCTTTATTCAACAACGTTCCCTGGGCTGCGGGAAATTTAGTCGCAAGTCTTTAGTCCAAATCAGACAGATGAGAGTTCCGACCACCAGGATTTTAACTGGGACTGCATGAGTCTCCCCTGAGTTTGTTTTTTGCATAAAACTTCAAAAGGCCGTGTGTTCCATCCCAACAGGGAACAGGAAGAGATTTTGCTTGAAAGCTGAAAAAGTTTCACGGTACAAAAACACTATTTCATATCCATATGTAATCCAGAATTGAGTTTGTCAGTGCGGTCTGAATTTTGCCTTTGATCTCTAAAAGAGAAAGGCAGCCCATGAAAATACTGCTGAACTAAAAGAACATAAACAGGCTTGAAATACCACATTCTGATAGAGGGTAAAATGACATTGTGATGGAGTGTATACCACCAAATCCAGGCCCCAGTGAATTCAGCAGGGAGACTTATAGAGCAGTAAAGGGACAATTTCAAAGCTCTGAAATTTTTTCATTTTTTATCTAACCCTGATCTGAATTTCTTTGCTGGATTTCTAGTCTCATTATCTCATCTTTGGCATTTTGTTTTCCCAGTAGTATCGCAGAACAAATAATTTCTTGGCAAAGAATGTACACATCCAGTGGATTTCTCTGGAGAGAACTTTTAGTTTCATGAACACCTCAGATGTACCTTAGTTGATTCTTGCTTAGTAATAAGTCGGCAGAGAGGCAAATAATGCTCTGCCTCTCCCCAAGTCCTGGAGAAGAGTGTGCCAACCATATTCCTTGCCCCATCTGCAAGGCAGCTTTGAGGGCTGTCATCTTTTATAAAATCAATAAGAGCTCGATTGCCTGGCTGCACTCGTCATGCAGGTCCCTGGAGCAGGAGATTGCTGTACCACTGTGAAAGCTGGTGTAATCGGGGCATTTTCAACGCATGTTGACAAATTCTGATGAGCCTAAATGCCTCCCTCTGCTGATCCTTAATGAACCTTATTGTACCAGTACGGAAAATAAGTTCTATGTATCTTAGCATGGATCTATTGCCACCAGAATGTAACAAAAGGACGGCATAATTATCAAAAAAAGCCATAAGAGTGCACACTGAATGTCCTACTGGCTCAGCAAGGAGCAATGGGGCTTCAAGTGACCTGAGACAGCTTAATCGTTATCTGCCTTTTACTCTGATTTTATTCATGGAAAACTTGTTTTCCTCTCTGTGCACTACAAATAACCAGTCACCTAAAACATTAAACAGTGAAATTCAAATGTACTGAGTTAATCACTGGAAAAGTGCTTCATCTGAAAACTCCACCGGGGGATCACATTTCAGAATGCAAGTGTCCTTGTACAGTATGCATTTCCTCTTTGGTTCACGAGTTTGCTCATGCAGAGGTTTAGAGTAATATTGAATTACTGCCTGAAGCCATGCCTGACTATCTTTTTCATTAATTACCTGCTATGGCTTTGGGACAGATTAACTGATAAATATATTAATCCCTAGTGTAGTAACCTTTACGGTGTATTTAGAATAACTGATAGGCATGTAATCTCAGAATCTGCGAAAAACTTTTTTCTTTCTTCCTGTAGATCACTACTGTGCTTTTTTGCTATCCGAGTTGCCTGTCTACGTTGCTGTACTGTCTTTGCTAAAAGGTGCTGCTAAACCAACAACTAAGACCTCTACAACAGACTACTACAACAGTCTAAAAGGAAGATTGGTATGGCTTTTCAGAAAATATATTTGTTTCTTTTTTTCATGTTAGTATGAAAGATGGGTGAAACTACATAATGCCCTGTGTTATCTTTTCTGGGCAACAGGTGCTTCAGAGTAGTCTTAAGAAATGCATATCCAACAACCATTTTTCTGTTGTTTTGGGGTTGGTTTTTTTTTCCTTTACTTGTTTAGCAAAATGTGTCAGAAACTGGTCATTCTGGAAGGGTAATCACACTGTCTTAAAAAAACCCCTAGTTTCTGTTGCAGCTGGGGGTTTATGTTCCTCTGACCTGCCCTTCAGCAAACTATCTGTTGGCAGTTATTTGACCAGTGTATCACGTCCTCCTCTGTGCAAAGATTAGTCAGATTTTTAAAATTTTTAAATTTAGTGAGAAGCAGCTCAGATACTCATTCTGTGTATGGAGAACTGTTGTCTTTTTTGCTGTGTTTCTTGTGGGTATATTTACTGCATAATCTAGCTAGTGATCTAGTTAGACTATTACTGAACAGCAACCTTGCTGGGGTTGCTTGAAACTTCCCACACGTAATCCCAAAAGCTTTGCTTTAGGTCATCATTGAAAGTCAAAAGAATCACTTGACCACAGCCTGAAGAAATCAAATAAAGCCAGATATCAGTGTTACAAAACATATATACAGAGTGAATAGAACTAATGTGCTTGCATACTTGTTTCTAAGGCCTTTGCATTGAAGTATGTAATCAATTATTAATAATATGTGATAAGACCACCTATTTACTGGGAAACAAACTCAGGTGAACAAATCTTTTCACTAATGCCATTATAGCAGGTCAGTTTATATCTATTCCCATTCACTGGATTGGATCTGAATTGGTTATCTATCCCTTTATCGGTTCCACCGATAACCTCGATTTCCATGCCCACAGCATCTTTACCATAGAGCTGCTCTCACACGCACAGTATCTTTTTTACAATTACTTTTGGCATGTGTAATTGAAAGGATGGTTTGGAAGAGCACAAAACAGTATGAAAAGCAGTTCAGGTGATGCTAGTGGAGGAAGAGGGAATTGCAGAACATTTTATTCCTCTGATAAAGTAGAGCTTGAATGAGTCACAGTATTGCGTACAAATAGGTAATTACGCAAATATAGACATGGAGCAGAAGATTCCAGGGCAAGATTCATGGATGGGACTAAAAGAAGTTGGGTTTCGAGGATGGGATTTTTTAATACATTTGCTATTGATCTATTAAAAATTGTTTTTGAGCTCCCAGCCATGACAGGTTAGATCAAAACCTAAAGTTTGAGTCAATATTTTTCCTCTTTTCCCATATAATCACATAATCTCTTTCTGTTACTCCCATATAGTTTAAATAAAATTTTTATAAGGTTGACTGGAAAAGAGGGGCACTACCTGGTTAAAAACATTAAACGTCCAATCTTAATAAATAAATCTGTGGATGGAAAAGTATGCTGGAAGAATAGGGAAAGCCAATGACACTTTCAAAGCTTTAAATACGAAACAGAACTACAGGGAGGGTAGAGCAATCAGAGCCTTTTTTATTTGTTAATCTTCTTTGACACTGAGACAGAATTTCCTTCAGCACCAGATATTTAGAAAATTACCAACAAGGCTATGTATGCCCCAAAAATATGGGAGTAGCATTGCTAGTCTATAGTTCCTTGGGGTGAAGGGAGCCTTGGCTTGCATGCCCAAGCAAGCAAGGCAGTTTTATAGCAACCTCTATCCTCCTGAGCCTGAGCACTCCTATTGCTAAGCATCCATATAATTTATGCCTATAGGACTGCAATTCCTCAGAGTAATTTTTCTTCCATCTGTTCAGCTTGAATGGAGAACATTTGTTAAATGGTGTTTGGAGGGATGTTGGCAGTAAAATGCATGCCCACCCTGATGTTAGGCTAGTTAACTGGTCTTTCTAGGCACAAAGCTGACATTGTTAGATGGCACAGAGCTTGAAGAAGTACAAATATGAGAGAGCACGTTTTCTTCTTTTCTTATAAACATGAGTATTCTTTCCCATTGTTCTTCTAAAAAGAGTTAAGGTAACTAACTACCCACTTAGAATAATTAGAAGTAGTTGAAGTCCACCTGTCAATTGCATAAAGTTAGATTAAGTCCAGTCTTTGCAGTCTGATACTTTTTCAGATTCAAGAAGCCAGAGCCATGTAAACATTGAAAGTAATTATGTCTCCTTCTTCTCCTTTTCTGGCGCGCCCTGGCCCCCCCCCCCCACCTTTTCTTTCTAATGTTAGTTGTTACAGAAAAGAGTCAACTTGAGTTTCAGAGAGTCTGCCAAAAAGCCTCTGGCATTCCCTGGGGGATTGAATTTTACATTCTTCAGCAAACAATGTCTGTCTCCAGAAATGCAAGAGGAAAACACTATTTTTCTTTTAATCTAATATCAATGTCTAAGCCTAACGGAGCTCTGATTTTTTTTATTTTCAAGCCTGAGGAACATCTTATGTTGATGTTAATCTGTGCCTTTTTAAGCTTCATTTGTTATCTTTAAGCAGCTGCTAAAGTGTAAACAAGTTCTTTTTCTTTTCTGTGTCAAAAAAAGGCTCTTAACCTATCCAAAAGCTCCACCGCTGTTGTGCTTATTGGGCTATGCTAACAGCAGTGAAAGACCATCATTGAATGCAGCAAATGTTTGGTTTATTTCAAAGCCTTTCTAAACTATAAATCATCCACATTTCTCCTCAGCCTTCTCTTTTTCCTTGCTAGTAGAAAATTAAATTAAATCAGTTAGCCAGGAGATAGTAACATAAAAAGTTATCTATGATCTTTTTCAAGTATAATAAATAAGGAATTTCATATTTCTGATAGTGACTTTACATATAAAACTCCTGTATGATCTAGAATTTTGAAAGTGATGTTGGGTGAGCATTTTAAAGCAGGTCTGATTTCTCAAAAAGCAGGAAGTACAAAACATCGTTCCTTTCAAGGTAAGTCAAGCTGAAATCTGACCTTTTTGGATTATTTTTATACAGAACATATACACATTTCCCTCTCCCTGTGTTACCCCAGCTCTATGTTTCCCTGCCAGACCACAAAGACTTTCCAAAGATTAAAAAGGGGGGGGAAAAGAGTGATTTTAAACATTTTTGCATTCAGACAGGAGCAGAAAGGTGTGCATGTGTGTTTAGAGAGGGAGTGCAACAGGTGACGTTCAGAACTGAAACTCTTTACCACCTCCAGCAAAATCACGGCCACCAGATACGATTAGATCACTAAGACCGCTCTTTGAAGTTTACAGGGTATATAAATCTTGTAACCTCTTCAGACTTTCATAGGAAAGCTTCACAACTAAGAAAATAATTGCGTTGCCAAATTATTCCTCACAGCTTTCTGGATTTTTTTTTTTTATTTACTTTGTTTCTTTTTTACTTTTTTCACTTGAGTTCTGCTTGATACACCACTGAAAAGTAATGATATTTGCTTAAAAACCCATGATGCACACCTGAGGGAATGCACAAAACTGTATGTTAGGACTAAACTACAACTTGTGCATCTCCTTTAGTTAGCAGCATGTAAAGTGTGGCTCAGAAGTCTTCTGGCAACTGAAAGCCAACAAGTGGCTTGCTCAGCCTGGCGTTATTTAAAACCCGCCAAAGGACCGCACAGAGCTATGTGCAAGCAGTTTGTGCCCCGTCTGGTCAGCAGAGGTTTTTGAAACAGAGGGTGCTTCTGAGCATCTCCTCTCTTCCACGAGATCTGTTCAGAAGATTATTCTGGTTTGCTCTATACGGATTTTTATCCCACAGTCTCCGCTGTCCTGTCTTAATATTTTCTGTAGGATATTAAGCGCTGGTGTTCTCCACCGCAGCTTTGTCCTGCCGGTGCACATGCAGGTATCTGTTCTGGGATGAACGGGTGTTCACATACTTGCTTGATATTTATGTTGGAGAATAAAGGGGTTGAAGAAATGTGCTGGAGCTAAAGGCAGCCTGCTTATGGAGCAAACTCCCTGAAGAAGCTTTGTTTCCTGCAGGTTGCTAGAAGGTGGTAGGGGAAAACATTACACCAGCTGCAAACCTCTTGGGGTCTCCCACTCTGGAGGGGGGAGAGGGGAGAGGGGGTGTGAGTGGGGCATAAAACCTACTGGCAGCGTTTACTGCAGGAGCAAGAGGAAAGAAACCACTGTAGGACCCAAATGAGCCTCCTGAATAGAGGTGTGATTTGTCACAGGATCTACCCCTTGCTACTGAACTAACTTTTCTTTCTTTCGGTCGTCTGAGATGTTTCCTGTGCTTAAACCTTCCTGGGTCCCTCCATCTACGCTACTGAAAACCCTATGAATTTAACTTGCTATATTTTCGCTCAGTAGAACATGTTTAGTATACATTAGGGGAGAGCAAAATAACATGCCCTAATGCAGTACTAGCTATTTTAAATACCAGAAATGTAAGTGGACTTCTGTAATTTTAGCATGAATGTGTTGCAGCATCAGGGATGAATTGTGCTGGTTGATTTTTTTTTTTTTTTTTTTTCCTAAAGTGGAGCTGCTTTTTTTTTTTCACATAGCAAGATCTAGCCAACTGGGGATTGCTTGCCACTCGAAGGTGTAACAAATAGTACAGTTCTGTAATTTTGCCTGTGTTGCAAACTGTTGTTGTGATAGATCATAATATCTAAATATTGAGACGGATCACACTAAACTAAATATCAAAACTACTAGAACTGTAGATGTTTAAAAGGTGTTTAAATTTTTTTCTACTCATCCTGTTCGCCATTTTGGAAATAATTACTGGGAGCTGGCTTAGCAGATGCCAAGCTCTTCTTCACACAGCTGAGGACTCCAGCTTGGTCCTGCGTGCCCAGGCTGCACCTTTACCGCCTGCGTTCAGTTCTCCTCGGATTTTATAACCTCGGGACAGTGCTGCAGAAACGAAGCAGGCCAAGTGATTTAATACATAATTTTCTCCCCTCTGAGCCTCTACAGATTTCATTTCACAGTAGAGGGCACTGTGCAGTTGGAGTTTGTCCTCTCGAGAAACTGTAAACTCCTGGTTTTGTGTAGGCATAGAGATTCCAGGGTACTCTGCAAACTTACAATTTTAGCTCCGCTCAACGCTTATGACTAATTAAGGTAGTTATATTTTACTTCAGCTCTTGCTTTGGTTTCTAATGGATTTTTTTCTACTCTTTGTCTTCTCCGCTGCTGTGTATTGTTAAATAGCTGCACTGTTCCATCCCAGATGTGGCCGTATTTTAGTGGTCAGCCTGTAGATTGCTATATGTAGTATTTAGTTAAATGCTTTGTGGATCTTTCTGTATAAAAAGAGCTCCATTGAGACTAAGAGGATATTATTATTCATAAAGTGGTGACTAGTTTCACACATGGCTGAAGCAAAATAAATCATCACTGTTTTTAACAAAACAGTGAGTAGACCTCTTGTTGACCACAGCATATTTGTGGTCAGCAAAGAAAGAGCCTTTTATAGCTATTAATATGCTGCCAAGGTGCTTTAGCTGAGATTTTTGCCCTAAGGGAGGTGGGCTTCCACTACCACATATTCATGTTTCTCTGCTAAGCCCGTTTCCAGAGCCCTACCCTTACAGAGTGAGTTGATACAAAAATCCAGTCCTGAAAAGAGAAACTCATTACTGAAAGAACTGGTACAAATGAATATTACCCAGATGCTGAATCTGATAAGAAAATGAACAATGCTTTTCATTGCTCGGAACTAAAAATGACTACTTGAACAGCTGTACACAAACCAAGTGATATGTCAGCATTTCTGTTACGCACACCAGCGTAAAGCCTAAGGTGTGAAGAAGGCCTGAGTGATACCAAGAACCACGCTGATCTAGCTGTTTGTGCTTCCAGTTCTGTACAGTTAAACTGGAGTTCAAACATTGTTTTGTAGTTGGTCTTTTCATTACACAGTCAAGGGAATGGCATCATTTGGGGGTGTTGTCATCTTCTGATTTAGCACCCGTACAATGGTACCTGACTTCCCTGGAATGACTTGGGGCAAAAAAACAGCGATTTCTTACACTGAGAATCCTGCTGAGCGGCCACTGATGGAGCCAGTGCTGGTTCTTCAGTGCTTACTCCCATCACTTTACAAAAGTTCGTATGAGCTGTTCGGCCTGCATACGGCTATCTGCCCAACTGAAAGTCCCATCAGAAATTCTGAAAGCTTTTCCAGTCAAAAAGCAGGAAGTTTGAACACATTGATATGCTGTTTAAAGGGCACAAAATAAATGTAGTTTATAACAGGAAGGGCAAGAAGAAAAGATTCAAAGTCATACATAAAGAGAAGAGTCATGGGTGGTATGAGAAGAAGGGAAGGAATATAAAATGGGAAAGCTGCTCTCCACAGCATATCATTATGTAAACCAAAAGCAGAACCCTTACTTTAAAGGCTTACATTTGACTTAAACATGTTTCTTGACATACCATATACAAAAGGCCCTATTCTGATCTCAACCCAGGGTAAAAAGGAACAGCTCCACTGAATGTAGTGAAAGCTTGGTGAATTCATGGGAGGGAAAACTTATGTGAGATAAGCAGCAGTGTCATCCTCACAAACTTACTTAAACTCCTCGTAGCTCTCCAGATGAACTTCTAGAGTTGCAGATCTGCAAACATGAAAAATGCAAATAGTTTATTGAAGACATTTCTCAGCTTCTGGTGTATTTATAAATTTAGATTATATTTATAAGGCATACAGAGTACACTCTCTGTTTACTTTGCTGTCCAGCTCTGTGTTTTCATGTGAAACAAATGGTTTCTGCCATCTCTAAACAGCATTAAAAGCATCCATTGTCTGATATTTTTAAAGATATTAAATTCTTCGTGGTTGTTTGTCTGAAGTATTCTGCCTGTGTTCTGAGCTGGCCAGATACAATCCAGTTCAGAAATAATGTGACTGAATCATCATCACCACAAAGATGTATCGAGGTTAGTGTACATGATCTCTTCTTAGGACAGTTGTAGCTTACAAAAAGGTTTTGAAGAGAAAATTTTCCATATGGATAAATGCATGTGTAGAAATACATTCGGTGCTTTAAAAAACTTCATGCTACATCTGTGTCCTCTACAAGTGGGCATGTCCCTGGTGCTCAGCTGTGGCATGTGAGGTGGTTAATGGTACTGATAATTCTTTGGAGAAATAGAAACAGGGATTATCAGTTTTTTCTTTTCAATGTTGGTGATAAATACAGAGCGTTAAAAAGGTCTTGATTTGGTAATGGTTAATAACATAGTTCCTGCTTGAAGCAGTTCTGTTGGTTACTATGGATCAGAAATTATAAATGGTAATAACAGGAGAGCAGATAACATTAGATAATATTTTATGGTGGGGAAAATGTCATCTTTTTTGCTGTTTCAATACCAACTTCATGTAAAAGTTATTAGCTCTGCGGTAAAAAATTGAGAAAGTTTCATGGGTATGTTTTTGTGTGTAATCAGACCCAAACACCACTTTGTGGCCTTATCTATCACACTGCTTTCTCCTTTCTTGTATATTAAAAAGGAAATCTTCTGAGCTTTTGTAGAGGCTGCCACACTTCTTCACTGGACAAGAAGGGACAGCCCTGAAGTTGTCTCTGGGGGCTTGGATGCCGTTTCTGTTGCAGGATTTCTCTGCTGTAGGACAAGCATTTTACATAGCCCTGTTCCTGGGTCGCTGCCTGGAAGATGAAGGTATTGCTTTTCTGTTTCACCAATGTCCGCTGGGTAAAAGACATTTGTAATGGCTAAGTGTTAAGGTTCTGTAATGGTCCGATGAATATTTAGCAGGATTTCACTTCTCTTGCCTGCCTCTCAATGTTAAAATCTTAGAACTATGCATTAGTTCTTTCAGGGGAAAAACAGTACTGAAGGTCTCCGAGTTGTTATGACAGTTATGAAACTTGCTCATGATAACTGAAAGTGCCTTATGAGGGCCATTCAGCTGAGCTGGGAAACTTTTGAAGTTTGCAAAACTCACTCCCATGCGCAACAGTTCAGTTCTTCCTCAGAGAGCAGGGCTTTCTACGGCAGTGATGCTGAACATCGCCTTCCTCCTCCTCCTCCTCCCCTGCAGAGGCTGAGCATGCCATGTTGCTAGTGCCTTCCTCTCTAAGATGTGAAAAGCGATGTTGGCCACCAAGGCAATCCCATTTTATCAATAAAAGCAGGGTGAGAGGCCATGTTAGGATATAACAAACCTGACCTTTCTGTTCATAGGTGCCAGGCTGCTCAAGCTAGCCACAGATATTTTAGCTGGTATTTTTGTCTGGGCCAAGCTGTCCTTGAGAAGTAAAGCTTGTTTATGAAACCTCCACTAAAAGCAGGTGTTGCAGACATCCCATTAGTAACCTTTGACTTACCTTCCCCTTTGAAACTTTTCATCCCAAAGGACTGACATTTCAAAGCCCCCTTTTTTTGTGTCCCTCTAAGTTTGCATATTGTAAACATTTTTCTTCTCTGCTCTGATGGAACAGAGCCAAAAATCTGCACAATGGGGGAACTAGATGTTAATGAGCAGAGATTGTGGGAAAATGTGTACCGGGCTGCCCTGCCTGACCTGCATGATAATGCTACATTTAGCACATTCTTTTCCATTAGTGTAGCAGGCCTTGAAATGGTAGCAAACAACACGTATTGTGAAGGTTTGTTTTAAAGAAAACTGCTTTCCTAGGAGAGTGGAAATAAAAAATTATTTATTGTGTACAGTTGGCAGACAGACAGCTGGCCCTGGAAATGTTTATGCAGTAACAGTGGTGTGAAATTATATATTCTTCTTCATGTTTTCAGTAAATTTGCTTTACGTGAAGGTTTAAATTATGTAAAAAACAAGTATTACGTACAGGCTCGTACTGAATCGAGGAAGTTTACAATTGCTCTACGGTATTTAGGGACTGATGAGAAAAAAACTGGCTATTGGGCCTGTTAGGACAAAAAATATTCTAGCACTTTGGCATCTTCTTAATAGATTTTTTTTACTCTGGCTGTGCTCACAACCCCTTTTTAATGTGTTTATGTCAGTGGAGTTCTGTTTGTACAAAATGCTCCTGAAAAATTAATTTTGGCTCCTCTAAGCCAAGTTTCATTTAATCATAAAACAAAATTTATGTCTCGACCATATGAAAATCATTAGGGGCAAAAGGATTCTGAGAACATAAACAACGCCATGTGACTTAGACACCCAATTGCACAGCTTGAACCTATCAAGTTGTGAACATATTAAAATACTAAAGAGAACACTTACAGTCAGCATTTGGTGTGCAATGAGTAGGGAGAAATTTGTTTGCACAAAACTTCTGACTAACAAAGAGGAATACCGAAGGAATTAATAACAAAAGACTGACTGTAGATAATTTCTGAGCAGAGAAAGGGATTAAATCCTTTAAACAGGCTATTTCTTGCAAACTTTTTACCCAGCTATTTTTTTAATTATACTTTTGTATGTCCAACTTTGCTCTTTCAGTTAAGGGAAAGAGTAATTCGTGTAGTAAAAATTGCGTACAAATGTGAACTGTTTACAAATGACATTCCAGATCCTCACTGGGAAATGCTCATTTCTTCACAGTCAAAGATTCCTAAAGAGCTTTTCCATGGGGAAACAGACTTCCACTCATTACCTTAAAAACAACACTCTTATCTCCACTGTGGAGTGGATGTGGGCTCTGAGCCATATTTTGCAAAGGACAAAGCAAATTCTTCAGCAGAACATCTGCTAGATAAGAGCAGCATTCCTTAGAATAGGTTTTCTGATGAAAGAGATGCCAAAGCCTTGATTCTGAAAGTATTTTTATGCTAAAGCAACTACTGTCTGTGCTAGTTCTGTAACATACTTTCAGAAACAATTTCAAACCCCAGCTAACACCGAAAATACGGAGGGGGTTAACGATAGACTTTGGGGTTACTCAAGTCAACTTACAATTTGCATAGTAAAAGAAAATAATGCAAAGTATCAATCCCATTTTCAGGAATCTTTAAAATAGCACGAGATGCATACATGACCAGCTGATAGGCAGTCGCTGTGCCTATTGTGAAATGGATTTCTTTTCTCCACAAATAATGTCTTTGTGCCACGAGGAGTCTGTGACTCCAGCCGCAGTACCCTGAGAGCTGCTCAGAGCAGCTGAAGGGGGATAGCTGTTCTGCCCATCCTGAAGCCTGTGCAGTAAGAGAGATGTTTGTGTACGTGTGCTCACGCTGTCGCACGACTGGGAAGGCCTTGCAGCAATGCACTGTTGCTCTGTTGCGCAGAAACAGAGAGTGGCATTGAGAAAGGAAACATGGCAAAGGGGACTGAGTACAAATTTATCATGAGTTCGCGAAAGGCCCTTGGTAATGCCAGGATAACCTCTGTCGCAGAGACCTTCCAGGACTGGAAGGCTCTAGCTAAGGCCGAATCCTGGGTTCAGTAGAGGACTTGGATGGCCTTGCCGTTTATTCTGGGGAACTCTTAATGGTTCAGGTGAGTATCTATCAGCAAGCTGAGTACTTTCAGTTCCCATTTTTCACTCTGTGTCTTCCAGGTCTGTTGCTACAGTTCCAGATTTCTGATGTCCCCTACTGCTTGGTACGGTGACTACAGAACACCTTTGCATTGTCAAATATTTCAGCATAATGAGTGGAACCAACCTCTGATGCTTCTTTATGGCAGGCACCAACTCGGTGACCTTGTCTAGGGAAGCGCCGTGCTGTTTCTTGGTTAAGCTTTAGCTCATCTGCATTTCTCGTGGAGCTGTACCTTCATCACGAGCCTCCTGTGTTTGTTTGTCTTCCTCTTCATTGCACTTGAGGGGCGTTGTGGTCTGTGTTTTGGGAACTGCCCCAAATGAAAGAGTCAGGGAGCTGCACTGTAGCTGGAAACATGAAAGCAGGAACGCAGGGCCTGGAGTGAAAGAGAGGGATCGGGAAAGCTGCTTATTCTTTTCATCCTCTTTCAGTTCCTGTTGGGTGCTGCCTACTGTGTGGTTTTGATTTAGTTTATCAGCTGAAATTCTACAATTTGTAGACTATCACGTCACTGCTTATATATGACGATTATGCCCCCACAACCGATGAGCGCACCCAGCCCACCTCCTCGCTGGTCCTGGATTTACATTTTTGAAGTTTTTTCTAGCTTTGTTTTCAAAGCCCTGCAGAAAGCATTTTTATCTTTGTACTTTCTTCATAAACTGGTTCCCTTAGCTTCACTGTCTGAAATTCCCATGTTCTGTATATGAATGCCATGAGATTCCCTCCAGCTTGGCCAATGCACATTAGACTTGTTGTCTTCCAGTTGGTGCTAACTTCTTCTTGAGCAATTACCGCATTCACACTAAATGTTGTAGGGGGTTCATATCAGATCACACCCCAGATCTGGGTCTTTCCTGGACTGATTTTCTTGGGCACCAGAAGGTATTCATCCCACCCTGCTTTCCCACAAGCATTTGAGTACTCTCAGTATTCAAACGTGGAAGAGTTAAGAAAGTTTTCAGCAACAGTACCCCGCCCACATCCATGCTCCTCTAAAGAGGTTAAATGGAGAATTAGTTAAATGTATTTCAAGTTGTTCTTGCTAAAACTTTCAGTACTCCTTTAGTAAGTGTGAAGCTTATGGAGAAAAACATCACTATTAAGAAAAGCATTTGAGCACAAGATAAAACATGATTCTGGATAAGAATCGACAAGCATGTATTTAGGTGCTTTTCAATACAGGTCTTTACAGAGTTGATCTCACATCATCTTTTTATTTCTTATTCTGCTGGTAATAGGTGTCATCTTAAAGACATTTGCAATAGATACTTCTCAAATATTTGTATGTTCCCTTGCTGATATCTTGGCATGTCTAGATTTTTAATGAAGTTCCCCAAATCTCTCTCTTTAAAAATAGTACCAGTGCTTCCATTTTACAAATGATGTGCTGAGCTACAGCGAATAACTCCTCCACTCTCACAAAAGAAAAACTGAGTTTATGGAGTCCAGTCATCCTTACTTTCCTCATCACAGGCTCTTCTTGAAAATGGAGGACAGAATTTCTTTTGAGACAGTGATGTTTCACAGAGTGAGTGCAGCTCTGCTCTCATGTTAAGAAATTTAAGCTTTTGAAACCCCTCTTGCTGCCAAAAGACGACTTCTCTTTCAAGACTTTTAGCTATGGGTGACCCTCTGTTTAAAGTCTTGTCCAGCTGTGCTTTATAACTATCTCTTAACTGATGAATGAATTATTTCCTTTAGTTACGCTCTCCGTATTGCTGTGCAGAGTTTGCATATGCACAGTTTTGCAGTAGACTTATTAGTTTGCCAAATTGGTTGTCATGTGTTTTTATATTTGGTAGTTATACCCTGTATATTTTTAACTTTCTGGCATGATTTTAACCCAATTTGGTGAAGTGTTGTCAATCATTGTTACAAGATATAGGAAAAAAAAATACTAGAAAATAAGATCTTGCCATTTCTAATCTAACAAAACAGCTCTGTTGCTGATCTTGTCTGGCTGTCTAACAGATGGGCTAGTGTCCCATGAGAAGACAGCCACTTCCTTGCATAATAAACAAAGAAGGAGAAGTTGTCTGCAAACCATTAGTATATTGTAAAGTTAGATGCAGTGTCTTGATATTGTCAGAATGGGTTCCTCAAGCACATTTCTTTGACGTTCTGTCATAAGTTAGATACAAGACAGCATTAAATCAAAATTAAAACTTTAAAAGGCTGCCAGCTGTTTAACTGTTTCCAACAAAAGAACACTAGTACAAGTATCTTCCATTTTCTAAATATTGGTAACCAACTAATAACAATGGAATTGAGTAGGGTATTTGATGGAGGCAAGATCATTCAGCCCATGTGCCACATTCCCAGCATGCAGTGGAGATTCCTGTCTCCTTTTTCCCTTTTACGAATAAGGACTTTAGTTCTAAATCTATTCTTGCTTGAAGCCCAAGCTGGTTATTGTATAGTGGAAGCTCATGAAAATCCCGGCTCATCATTACATTAGAATTGGGATTTTTTTGATGGAACACCTAGGGAGAATTATAAGACCCACAGAAATCAACATGTTTTTCTTAAGAAGGGGTATTTTCCCTTACATTCAAAGGACAACGCGTTATATATATGTGCAAGTCTATGGCTATGTATATGTACAAGTCTATGGCTGCTCATTTTTCACAAGAATTGCCACTGAAGGAAAGAAATAAGTGACAAGTGTTGTCATTTGCAGAGGAAAGAGCTTTTTGTGGTGAAAAAAATTTTCCGCCTTTTAAAAAAAGCGTTACATATGGTGTTCCAATAGTAAACTAGAAATTATTCTTTCTTTCTGTTTCTGCCAGAAAAAAAAAAAATGTATAGCTCTCAGGCTTTTTTTTAACCAGTTACTTATGGCAGTTTTGCACCAAAAAAAAAGAAAAAGGAGGAGAAAAAAGATAATCAAATTCCAGATGTATAACGCTGTTTAAGCCTGTAGGACATGGAGCTGCTGAGCAGCATGCTACTTACTTAGTTGCCTTGACAGGTCTTAAGACCTTCCCGCCAAAATGCCATGTTTAGGCAGAAATAAATTCAGTGATCTGAGAAAAAAAGAACACCCAATCTGGATGGATTGAGGTGATGATCCCTTTTTTATCCATCTTAAAACTAAGAAGGGCTTAAAGCTAGAACTAAAGCCTTTCACATGTGCATTGCTAAAGACTTTTAAGGAACTACTGTAACTGAAGGACTAAAAATCCAAAGAAAATTACAAATAACACTGCAGACTGGTTTTGTTTGACTTTTATCAATATAATTTTTATACAATACAATTTTAAAACTTGTATTTCTGTTTCTAGAATATGTTATCAGTAGAGAAAACTTCAGAAGAACATATACTGAAATTGGTGTGAGCCCCATGCCACAGTTTCTTATCTTCTCTGCTTTAGAGTGACTGAAATGGGTCTAATTTGTCAAAAATATGTGGAAAATAAAAGAGGGATTTTTCAGAACAGTCAGTCATGTCTGATTCATTCACATATTCTGAATATAAAAAAATATGCAGTATATTACATATATCGTGAAGTGTTTTGACTTTTTGGATTTGTAATTGTGTGTATATAGTACCTTTTCCATCTGACCTCTCTTTTCTAGTTCACTGGAAAAATGTAAAATTTTCTTAATTGGCTAGATGGTAGAAAATTCTACACATTTTCTAGAAGTATAAATCCTGAAAATACAACTTGACTTGTTCACTGCTTGTAACTCAGCTTGTTTTGTTTTACCCCATGTGCTGTTTTCCTATTTCATTCTGAAGATGCAAGCAGCAAGTTACTAGATCATCATGAACCAGATACAGTGTTTATGATGTTTATGTTAACTAGTGAATTCAAATGATCCAGATGTGCTATAGAAAACCTCTGTTTAACATGGGGTCATATGATAATTATCAGAAAGCTTATTTAAAAATATCCTCCAAATAATCTCCCATTTCTGTTGATTGCTCTCTATCTTTACTTGCCATTCTTAGGAAAGGAAATGAAACCCACTTCTCTACAAAGGCTCTCTAAACTATAAAAGTAATAATGCCACACTTATAAATAGCAAAGAGTATCATTGGGAACAAGTGTCTTATTTCATTGCTCATTCTTTATCATACAAAATCTAAGTATTTACAAAGGACCTTAGGACAGTTCTGTGCGATATAAAACAGAGCAGGGGGCTTGAGGCAGGGTTTTGATGCTTTGAAGCAGCTTTTCAATGTATTTGAAACAGTACAAAGAATAGTAACTTTTTCTTAATCCTCTCTTTGAATAAAACAGTGACGTTTCAAAGGCTGTGCGACAGTTTTGAAAACATAATTACGCTAAGCCCCTTTAACTTTGCATCATACTAATTCTGTGGGATCGTACGTAACCAATGGTTAAAGCGAGTAACTGGATCGAGATTTGTGCCTCTAGTTTAGCAGGACCTCTGCTTCATACTTTGAACCAAACCAACCCTGAACATTCTTTTCCCTCATTCATCTCTGCTAGGAAGTTTTATGAAAAGCACAGGCAGCACAATGCATCAGCTCCTTTCAGCAGGGCTTTTTGGGTCCTGGAAAAAGTGAAGAGAACAAAAATATTCAGGCTGCTCTGTTTGTAATGAAGGTCATGGCACTGCATTTTGTATCTGTTATTTTATTCGGTAAGTTTGTATGCCTGTTAGGGTAGACTGGGAAAAACAGAGCTAGAGTTCATAGATTTGTTCCAATTAGGCCATGAAACAACAGTTTAGTAAGATGAATACTTTTAAAATAATATAATTGCAAGATTTTTCACATACCAATGTGAAGAATAATTCCTAGTATCAGAACATCTTTCAATGTACCCCCTCGAGATGCTCAATAATACAGTCTGAGTCAGCCTTAAGAGCTGACAAATTACGTTGCTTAAAAGCTTGTTCTGCATATTGGTTTCAATACTAAACTTTTTCCTTTTGTCCTTTATTATTTCTAATCTCTTACGTCAGAGGAAAATGATGACCTCCCTCATGAAATCAGAAGAAAACTGGCGCTACTGATAATGCGATTAAAATGTGGAATTAAAGGATCTGGCTAAAATGATGGAGGAGGAAAGCAAGGAAGAGAAAATAAATCAAAATCAGTGAAGGAAACAGTTTTGCACAAATCTTTACAGTGCAGCCAAAGTCCATGAGAACTATGTGTATTCAATTTATATCAACAAATACAGTTGGGGGCCTGGCATCAGATACTGTGGTCTGACGTGTATTGGGTTACATCAGAGATCTGCTCCGTTTCTGGACTCCTGCTGCATCTGCCCGGCACGCCGGGTAGCTGTGGCGACACTCGCTGCCGTAGGTCCTGATGGCAGACCACAGCACTGCGTGCAGTTTGAGAATCTGATTATCAGAAAACTAACAAAAGCGAGAGTCTGGGCTCACTGACTCAACTCCCTTGCTGTAGCTGACAACTGCATCGCTGTAATCCTGTTTCTAAACGTAATGTCCTTCATCTTAAACCAGGCAGCTTCTTGCCTTTGCAGCCCTGCTAGAAAGCTGTACTGGAAGCACACTGCTATGACAGTTGCAAATTTTCTCCTGGTTTTTGGTCACACTGATGGCTATGGTGAACTCTTTGCTGTCGATGCTACCTAGCACGGATAAAATAATTGAGCACATTCACTCTTGGCCTCCATTTTGCTAAGTTAATAAGCCAAGTTCCCTTAATTTTCTCTTGTAAGAGAGGCTACTCATTCCTCTTATCATCTGAATAGTCCTTCTTTGTACATGTTCCAGTCTTTTACCTTTCTTGAATGTCAGTGATGAGAATTTATATGCACAGCCTCGGGTGAATTAATACTAGGGCATGGTGCAATAGTTTCAGTAATTCCCTTTTCTACTTTGCCTGAAGCCTTGTGAGGTTGCATTTGCCTTTTTAAGTGCTGACTGTGATCAAATAAAATACCGTGCTCATTTTCCTCCTTTGTTGTGTAAATCCTGGTCTCTGAGCTTGTAAGAGAAATTCTGTTTTTCCCTTGCTGATACAGCACTGAAGTCTATGCAGCTGAATTCTGTTAAGATCATTCCTGTGCAATACTTCTGTCTTCCTCAGCGTGGGCAGGGCTCCCCTGCTTCACATGATCACTAACTTTCATTAGAGCCCTTCTATTGATTGTTACCAAAGTCGTTAATGAAAGTATTAAATATACCTTGCTCCAGACTCATGTTTTTTTAGGTGCCCATCTAATAACCTTCCAGTCCTTCAGCTGCTTTTTTGATATGATCAGTTGTCATTTGGTTTGTTACACCTATTGAAATGCTGATACTTATATTCACCTTTTCCATATTAAACTAATTTCTTCCTTTGGAAACATATCCAGTGGTTTTCCGAAAGCCAAATAATTTCCTTTTTCATGTAGTAGTGTGTAGCACCTAGTGTGTAACGTACCTTAGGCACGCCTCAGGTGTGTTTTATTCTATTTTCCTTTCATCTTGAATGGTCTTTATTTCAACCTTACTACTTCTTCCTAGCTTCTTGTATGTTATTGAGTAACAGCCCAGGATGGGACCTGTGATTGCTCAGATCACTTTTTTCCAATTCTGAAATACAGGGACTACGTTTGTTATTCTCTAGTCGTGTAGTACAAACACAGTGGTATGAGACATTCAGCATTTTTGTATGGAGATTTCTTGGTGTTTCTTGACTTGAGTGCATTTAATGGAGCTTTTCTTTCATTCCTGTAGTAGCATTCATTTTAATTAACTTTTTTGTGTGCTATTGTTAAATGTCATTAGCAAATGAGCTGCTCTCGACAGCAACAACAAGATCTTTGTGAGTAATTTCCCAAATATCATAGTTAAAATCTATGTTTTGTTAGGTTCTCAAGTGCTTTGTTAACTCTTTATCTAGAGGGGATTTTCATAGTTACAGATAGAATTTAGACATCAAATCTCTCTCTTTCCTCTGCCTTTCACCTTTAGAAAGTCTTCCCATGAAAGTGTATATGATTTCTGAACTATTGTTTCTCAGGAGGCGGAGAGTAATATAAGGAGCAGATACCTCTGACTTTTTTTTTAACACCTGCCAGCTCTGTAGCACCTCTGGCCTTTTTCTTCGGGGCTTCAATAATTAGAGCTGTGTGAAGTTTCACACGTAGAGTGGAACTGGATGATTCTAGCATCTAATCAGGTCAAAGGCTAAATTCCTCTGGTGTGCAGCTTGTTACCCTAGGCTGAATTATAGCCCTGTAAACCGGAATGGTTAGATCCTTAACTTTGGAATATTAACAATTTATTTTTTGCAATAGATAGAGAATCACCACATCACACAACTGTCAATTTTATATCACTGCTGCCATCTTTTGCCCACGCCTTGCAACCTGAATTGCAGGATGTGTTTCTACGCTGTGTTGCAATACCTCTTTGCTTTTCTAATTGCAGGAGGACATGTGGATGACACAAAGCGTCACACAGCCTTGACCCAACAGGCTGGTCCACTGCTGACATAAAGCAACGTAGTTGCCTAATCGTGTGCTCTGTGGATCTGGCCCCGAATGTGGCAATCTCACAGCAAGTGGTAACCACTAGTCTAAACTGGAATGTGTAAGCTGGCAGGCTTGATTTAAGTTATATAAACTGGCTATGGCCTTGCCTCTGTCATGAGAATTACGAGCTCTGATCACGCCAGCTAGGGTTCTTAGAAAAATAAGAAGGTAAGGAAGCTTTGCAGATAAGTAAGCACATGGGTGCAAGCTTTAACAACCTCTGTGTAAAATTTCACTTTGCGCCCAGTGCCTGAAGAGCTAGATGCCTGTTTGTTGCATGCTTTCTAAAGCTGGACTGCTGATACTGTTTTGTTTGTAATGTATTTAAAGTACTGAAACCTTTCCTTAAGATTTATGTGTCCTTCCAAAGGGCACCCAGTGAATAGGCTGAATGCTTGGCATGCTTTCATCCTGGCTGCAGAGTCTGGCGAAGGCTATGGATAACTGGGCCCACAGTTGGAAAGTGCAGCTCTCCCCCTCTTCCCATATGAGATTCTTAACAGTACTCTTCAGTTTGGCAGTCGATCACTTCTATCAAGATACAGTGGCCTTTGGCCAAGCCTCTGGGATCTCTGCAAAGCTTTTCTCAGCCACAAATCATTTCTTCATTCAGCATGTCACTTGACATCTTCAGTGTTATAAATTAGTTCAAGAGGGTGGACACCCATTTCACCTCCTTACCAAGGGCTCAGTTCTCATGTTTTCTGAAGTTATTTATTTTTGCTTTAGGGGACAATGCAGTTTTGCTCTCCTACTGCACTATCAAGAGAACAAGTCCCTTTGAGCCAAACACCTGCTTTCCTTTAGAAAGAATGATGGGGAATAGCCTTTTTAAAAGCCTCTGTTTATCTACTTTCTTAATTTTCAAAAAGTCTCTGATTACTCAGATCCCCAGAGATTTGGTAAAAAGGTACAGCAGACCAAAGTAAAAAAGAAAAGGAAAAAATAAAGTACTGCCTTTCTCTTGCCACAACAGGCACAAAACCATGGCAATGTGTCCTCAAGGTTACCAGACCCTTATTCTCTCACGGAGTCAAAATCTAGAAGCGAGTAGTCTCCACTAAGAAAAGAATAGGTCACTTGGTGTCTGTGAGCTCCAGCCTTGGGAGTCTTTGCTAGAAATTGGAAGCCAACCGAGACACACTGAGTGTTACTTCACCTTACAGGCTTCCAGTCTCCTCATCCAGAAACTTCCCCTGAAGCTGAACGTAGAGATGGCTACGTTTGTTAGAAAGTGCCTAGGGTATTCATGGAGGCTTTGACCTGTCACGATTTCATGCTTCTTCACCATTTTCTTTTCTCTGACAAATCTGGAGAAAAGTGTCACAAAGCTTTATTCTTATTCTTAGCTATGACTTTCATAAGGGTTTAAGATTGTTAAGCATCTAAGCCTTATTAAATTTCCAATTCTCTTATTACTTTTGAGAATCACACCCTCAATTCTTTGTTTTCTACAGGTTTTAAGGGGACAATTTGCAGACATAAGATGACCATGGTGCGTAGTGTTGCCATGATTTCTGTGTACACCACATCCTTCTGTCCTTCTAGCATGAGCCGGTCTTGCAGTGCTACAGGGAAGAGCTGGTATTGCTGGCACATCCGAGCCCTTCCGCAGTCCCAGAAATTTTAAGTAACAGATCATGTGCTGTAAGCTAGCAGGTAAGGAGTTCAAACACTCCAAGCATACATGTAACAGACTTGACTACAGTGAGGTTTGTTGTGACCTTCAGCTACTCTTTTATTGTATCAGTGCCTTAAGAGGTCAGTCACAGACTACAGCTGTATTGTCCTGCACAGACACATAAAGGAAAAAATAGTGCTTGCTACCAAATGGTTTAGCCTTGGGTCATCTTGCTTATAGTTCATGATTTTGATCTAACATTTGCAGAATGGCGTAGTCTAATCTGTTTCTAGTTTAATGTTCTAAGACGGGCATACGACGGGGATAGGACTATAACAGTGACTCCTATGCCTACAGCTGATCCTGAGCACTTCAAGCAAAAGTTTGTGCCTGCCCGGTTTTGGCCATGGCAGGTGGCCTGTGGCCCATGAGCCACAGCACACCCCTCCACTGCTGCCTTCACACGGCTTTCAGCGTCTTCTTAAAACAAGTCCTCTCTGAGGCCAGTTTATTGCATCTCTTTGTGCTTTGCCCTCTGGGCTGCTGTGCATCCAGCTGTCAGCTGAAACAAGAAAGGCAGCATCACCTTCAGATTGGATCTTTTCCCTCCAGCTCAGTGCGGGTTTGGGAAAGTATCTAGGAGTCACAGGAATAAGAAAATCTATTAAGAAATTACCTTAACTAAAGGTGGGTTTTGTCTTGTGTGTTGAGTTTTTTCTTTGTTTGGTTTTGCTTTGTTTTTCTCCCCATGGTAATGTGTAAATTCTAGGCAGAAGTGCCTGGTCCCTATATATGCAAGATTCAGATGCAGATCTTGAGTCAGGGTGATTTACAGCAAGGACTTAGGCTTGGTTCTTCCTGTCATAGGCAACTATCCTATTCTGGAGACTACTGACAATCGTGTGGGGAAATTTTCACATTGTTGTCTGTTCAAGGTGCTGTACTTCATAAAAGAATAATCATTTATTGCATGACCAGAAGAGGCAGATTGACTCTAAAGAGTTGTTTCAGAGTTTAGTGGTGAGAACAGAACAGGGTTTTCAGAGAGCTGGGTTCAGATTACTGTCTTTCACGAGGGGCAGGGACCCCGCCTTTCTATGCACTAAGCACTAAGCTTCCTCACTTCCAGCAGTCAGGTGGGGGCAGAGAATGAAATAAAAAAAAAAAAAAATCAAAAGATCTTAATCTGGAATCCTTTACTGGTACAGTGAAGAGCCAGAAAGTACGTTACAAATAATAGCGTATTGGCACTGGAATGGAAAAGTTGTGGAAAGGACAAATATTCATGACTTATTGTATATTTTGTAGCTCAGCAGAAATGTGTTTTCAACTTGGTCTCAGATATCACACTACAGTATAGAGTATGTATACAATACATTTCATGTATAGAGTATAGTGTGTCTCTTAACTATGTACTTAGACACTATTTCATGGGCAGTAGAGCATACTTACGCTTAAATATTTTCCATAATGGCAACTTTGACACTTTATGAGACTTAAAATGGGAAGTAGTTCAGGACACAATTGTACATCTAAATGGAAAAGCAACTGCATAAGCAGGATGTTGTATTTATTATAAGTTGTATGCAATTTTACAGGCACAACAGGTTTTTTACATTTCTGGTAACCAAACATATTTTCTCCCATTTGCACTCCCATTGTTCTACTAGGACAGTGTCTCATAGTTAGTGTATCCCTTTCAAGTAAACAAATAAACTAGGCTTTACAGAGAACTGCAAAATCAGTTGTATCTGGTGAAACTAGTTTAGCTGAGGAAATACTGTGTACAAAAGAGCAAGAGTCAATGCCTTTTATTCTGAAGAAAAATGTACGTGACAGGTAACCCCATGGACTGTAGTGTGATTGTGAGTGGTAAGAAACCTGAAAGTCTGACGAAATGTGAAAAAAGATATATACCTTTTCTTTTTGTTTTCCTTTTTAACTCCTTGAAAATGTTAATTGAAGCTTGACTAAAAGTTTCTAGTGAGCGTGTGAGGGTAGTCCAGAGGCTGGATCTCAGAAATATTAGGGAAATCCTTTGTCTTTCCTTGTGTTGGTAGAGGGAAGCCTGTGCACTAGGGAGGGTTCTTGAGTTTTGCATCCATTTTTATTCAGGTAACATTTTAATTTGCTCTCCTCTCACTGGATTTGGTAAGGACTTGCCTCAGAATGGCCCAGTACAGATTAATTTTCAAAAATTACTACATTCAGAAAAACAGTAATTCTGAAGAGCAAACACATAATCTCATACGTGAAACACACCTTGGGTTTTATTCGTTTCTCACTGACATAAGGTGTAATTTAGTTGTCTAAAATGGAGTCATTCGTGATTTACGTCAGAAGCAGGCCCACAAAGACTATTTTTAACACGCACAACCAAATGACATTTAATTTTTTCACATTCGCTCCCCCGTGTTGTTGTGTACATCCTCGGTGGCATTATTAAGTGGAGCTTTTCAAACAGATGAAGTATGTTACTTACTGTGGCTAAATTGTAATGAAAGAAGAGATGGCTGTTTGCCAGTGAATGGTGTGTAGCTTGTAGAAGCATGTAATTACATAAATCACAAACATATGCAGAAGATGTTTTCTCTTTGCATTTAACTGGTGTTGCCTGGAGCTATAGCTGCTTGCAACTCTATTTAATTACCATAATTATTTTAAATGTGTATATCTGGGCAATCTTTGAGCTTTATGAGAATGTTATTCATACCTTATCAGTAAAAATCTAAAGGGTCCCATTCTTTCCTCAAAGGGGCTGCAGTAACCAGGTTTCTCCAGATTTCAAGCATAGGGTGGCTGTAATGTTTATATCTTTATTTTGAATTACAGGTTTTTAAAAAACCCGAGCCTCTGAAACTAATCAGATCTTGAAATCTCAGTAGACGCTATAATTTCCTGGTAGGAAATTAAGTATTGTACATTGTTTGTGGAAAGAAAGTACCTGGAGAGGTCCTGATTAACTGCTTTTACGTCTTAATTTGCTGACTGTGTAAATGTTGTTTGGCCAAACAGATTGACAAGTGTCTAGGAAAGGTATCGACTGTGTTAAAATGGATACTTCCTATGGGAAATGTCAAAAAAACCTGACAGACTAGCTGGGATTTTCCAGTGAATTTTGTCAAGCAGTCAAATGTGTTAGAGTGAGGCATTTTTAAAACTCTCTTTTGCACTAGTCTAAACCTGATTCAAATAACCGATGCTAATGGAGTTGCCCCAGAAACACCAAAGGGTAACACGGGCTTTTGGTTCTTCCCTCATTTATGTCAGTTTTATATTGACTTCATGCCATTTTGAAATTGGTCGAGTTACTTACGGCTCAGACCGAGACAAATGAGAAACGACATGAGTCCTGATAATATAGGATGACTGGCGTGTAGACACGCCTCAGTTTGCCCTAACTAATGTAAACTGGTGAGTATAAAATTCCTCCAGTTGAATACATTGGAAGTGGTAAGACCTTCGGGAATAAGAAATCTGATAGCTAAATAACCCCAAAAGACCAAGCAGTAGGAACCATAAGCAACTGTCACACATAACTGATGAAGAATACTTATGAGTACAGATACAGAATTCTTACGCACTGGAAGATCTAGAAAGGCAGGTTTTGTGAGAAAAGGGTAGTATAATTTATTAGTTCAGCTCTGCATTTGTAAAAACACATACTTTTGGACAAAGGAGCCCTTCCCATGTTACAAAAAACCACTTGGTCAAACACGTGAATGCAAAGATAGTGAAGTTGTAACGATTTCATGTTCCAGTAAAATAAAAAATAGTAATTATCAATTTTAGAAGTCCAGTTCTAGAAATAAGGTAAATATAAATAAATACCCAATGGAGAATCAGACTGAGCAAACAAGACTTTTATATTATTCAGTGTCAGGGAAATAGGTTGTTTGCACCTTGTCTTTTTTGTCAGCCGCTGTAGTTAACCTTGCAAGTGATACATCCTTAAAGAGCTTTTGTAAGTCATGCGATCGTTTTTGTTTGGTTATAATGTGACATACCAGCTGTAGATCATATGTGCAGTTTTGTGACACGACTTAGTTTTTTTCTTCCACCACCCAAGAGGCAACATACACAAAGCATTATTGTCAGAGATCAGTTACTACAATCTCTTGTGAAAAAAAAATAAAAATTGCAAGCCTCCGGAATGCCAGGGAACAATGCACTTTCCACATCAGAGGCTGGTTTGTTTAATAACCACAAATTATTTCAGGTAATTTGGCACCAATTTAATTGCACCCACAAGAATGTCCTCAACAACAACAACAAAAAGAAGTAACAAAAGAATCACCCTTACTACCAGCCCCGTCAGGATGAGCTGAAGGCAGAGTTTCCATTCATTAAAATATGATTAGCCTTGCTAATACCTTGTCTATCAAATCCCCATACCGTGCTGCAGACACACCAAAGGGAAACATATATGTGCTGTTTTGAAAAGGAAGCTGATGGAAAGTGATACTTTTCCCACGCATTAGAATGACAATAAAATCCTTCAGATGAAGGTGCACACTAAAACAGTCATTAAAAATGCAGATTATGAACGGCTGAAATTAAAATCCCACCAAGGCATTGTCAGTTAATGTCTTTCATTAAAACAAAGAGCATGAGGACAAACACAATATTCACTAACTTTGAGGAGGAATTAATCTGGATTTGTAGTTGGATTTTGTTCTGTTCTTTTACATTTCACATATTTCCAAATCACCGTGTGATTGAAAGACTCTGATGGTTACATTAACCTACAATCTCTGTAGTATCGGCATCTATACAGAGGGTGATATATGCCCTGTCAGTAGGTTACAAAGCTCTTTGCTGAATAGCAGAAGAATGTGGGAATGGGAAATCCCCCTAGTTTTGCCTCTGGGAAGAATATATCTTGGTAATTTCGAATAGTGAATCCGAACGCAGACGTTTGGAAGGTTTGTTTTAAAAGCTGCTGCTGGAGAGCTGATGTGAAATCCCATTCAATTCAAGTGGTTTGGGTTCTCTCCGGCATGATGGAGAAAGTTCCTTCTGGCCTCCCTGAAATGTATTTACCTGCAGCTGACCGATTGCAGTGCCCCAGAAAGAACAGAGTTCTTTATCAAAAAGCCTTTGCGTTTCTCCTCATGAAAGTCATGTTCACTGTGGCTTTTTTCACAGTGAGATATTCCCGTTCCATGGAGCAGTAAAGAGCCTACAGGCCAAATTTTGATAGAAAGTCCCTGACTAAATATAAGAACAGAATATCAAGCAAATTGAGTCAGCATGATTTTTCCTTAAAATATGGGCATTTTATTTGTACCTGATCAAGGATTCCGTAAGATAAAATGAAAATATCCAATTCCAAGTCAGAAGGCAACCATGGTCTGTGTTGTAGGTTTGTTGTTCTCAGACTACTTACTGTCCGTGTCTCCAGCTTTGTTTCGAGTGGCTGTTTTGGCTCTGACTGTTACATGCTCCAAAAAGTATCTCTCAATATGTATTTCCTTTATCTTTGAGTGTGCTGCAGGCAATTTTATCTGATTTTTTTAAAAATCCTATTCTTTATCATTGTGTCTTTTCAGTCAGGGCTATCAGTTACTAGCTACATAAATACTGCTACAATTAAACAGAAATTCTCAGATCTCTAAGTGATAAGAATTTTGTACTATGGATCACTTGGAACAGTTTCAGCCTGAATTTCTTCTGTTTTTCAAAGGATTTCTTTGTATGGTGACTGAAACTGTTGCATGCTGGTGGGAGGGATAGAGGAGAAAAAATAAGTTCTGCATGTTAAAAATAATTAGATGACATCTGTGAGATGAAACATTACAGCATGAATTACCTAACTTCATTTGACTTTGAAGTCCACCAGATTGTTACAAAGTTTGCAAAACATTTGATCATCTGTTAGGAATACACGGTAAATTCCCCATCTTAAAGTTATACCCATACAATGAAGGGCTGTAGTACTTGAGACTTGAAGTGAAAGGGGCTGGATGTGATTACAAATTGAACTGTAATGTAATCTGGGCTTTTCCAGTCAAGTTTTCCAGTGAAAGTTGAGGTTGGCTAACGATTTCTTTCCTGTGCACTGCCCTAAGGTTCCGTTCTGTTTCTCCAGGGCACCTTGGCAAGAGACTTGCAGATATTTAAAACCCCTAATTAATGCCAGGTATTTCACTTCGCTTTTATTTTTAAAACATGAAAAAAAAAATATTACTGAGCCAAAGAAAAAACAAATATTTTCCATTTGCCATTCATTACAGATGTCAGACAGCCGTAAATATAGAAATGGTCAGCTGCAGGTGTAACCTAGTTCTGTTGTGTAATGCACGCTCTGTTCCTATAACATTACTAAAAATGGTCTGTCTGGCTAATAAATAGCACTGCCATTACATAGTAAAAGGTGAAAATTAATGTGAATGCTGCTGGTGAGTTAGCTATATTAACAAGCCAATCATGTAGTATTAGCAGTTATAATGGGGAACAACATAAACTTTTAAGAGCTTCTGCAAAAGCTTTCAGTCCTTTCAATGTTGGGAATTTAAAATCAGTGCTGTCCAGTAACTTTATTTCTTTAAATTTAGGAGGAAAAACATGTAGGAATTTTTTAAGTCGCTGACATCTGCACCTCAAAAAAAAAAAAAAAAATTGGGTCCAATCTGTGTATATTGCTATTATCTCAGATGCTCTGCTGGTAAAGCTCTGTTGCCTCCATCAAAGGTTCTGACCCATGTACGATAACCTTTGATAGCTAACTGATAGAGAACTGATAACCCCTTACTGATAGCAAAACTTTTCCCACACCCAGAGCAAGAAGAGAGTGCAATCTGAAATGGCAGTGAGTAAGGGAGACAATAAACAAACAAAAGACTAATTGATTTCTTCTACTTAGACACAGAGCTATGTCTGACCAACAGCCCATCTGGCCCTGTGTCCTCTCGCTGATGTTGCCTGGTACTTTGGGAAGAATTTAAGACCAGACCGTATAACCTACGTTTCCTCCCCAGAGCTTCCTTCCAGATTGTGTCAGCAGTTGAGGGAGTTTCTGAAACAGATTTATCTTGACCATTACAGGTAATAACCAGTAACGGATCTATTGCCTCCAAATTGTCTAATCCTTCTCTGAATCCACTTTGGTCTCTACAGCATCCAGTGTCAGTGAGTACCACAGTTTAATCGTGTGCTGTGCGAAATGCAGCATGCTGAGAGTCACAGCCTTTGCCAGGATGGTTCTTAGGTCCCGTTTGTGCGTCCTCAAAGAATTATCATTGTGTGTAGTCCTAGAACAGCTTCCTCTCTATCCTGCACATCTGGGGAGAAACCACATGCAGTCTGGCCCAAGATGATAAGTAGGATGATGGGAATCTGCCTGATTAGGAACATATTTTGTGGGTTGTTTATATTTGAGTCAAATGTACTAATTCCCCCTCTCTGTCTTCCTCCCATTCTTTTAATTTTATTCTTGGCTGCAGAAAAATCGCTAAAGAAAAATGTACCTTGAAAGACAGACTGTTATGCTTGGCAATGCTTTATTATGTTGCTGTGCCTCAACACCATATTTGATCTGAACTTATTTCTAGGAGGTAAGTAGATTAAAAGAAAATTAATTGGAAATATTTCTATTTCATTTATCAGTTGGTAACACGCATCAGAGGGCAAAAATTAAAAGACGGATGTCTATTAACCAGAAAAGCAAGTCTGCTCTCAAATCTAGCGCTACGAGTTCCTGTGAAAAACTTCACAACGATATGACATTCCTAACCTGTCTAAACAAGAGCATACGGAAGAACTGATAGTCATTTTATTCTGTCCTGTACTTCAGAAATGATTTCAGTAAAAATTTTCTAGCTACCAAAGTCAAGTGCCTATAAATTTGTATTATAACTGCATTTTTAATTGCAGTCTATCAAATACTGCGATTACATGTGTGTTGTGGTGAAGAGGGGAAGGAGGAGGAGACAATAGAATTATTACATATTTGCAATCTGGAAATATAATTATTACATATTTGCAATCTAATGTTAAATTCTGATCTCAGTCAAGTTGATGTCAAAGCTGGGGGTTCAGTGGGAGCTGAATAAACCCTAAAGATGTTATCGCTTGCACTTGTGACCAACAAGTGAACAGGCAAGTTCAAAAATTTCTCGTCTCCAGTGTTTCTGCAGCTTTGAAACACCGTGGTTCGGTCAGGTCTCGGAAACACTTGATGGGAGCGCTGCTGCCCAAGTGTGGGGCCAGAAGACATGGATGCAGGTTGGGAACAGGGACCCAGCAGTTTAGTCTGTCTTCTTCCCCTCCATGTGCACATTCACGTGGGGTTTGGTTCTTAGAGGTTTTAAACAAGTGGAGGAGGTGTCGATGGTGTTTTTCATGCCAAGCACAGCGCCCGCTAAGGAAGGCAATGTAATGCAGAGCAGAATTTGCTGTCTGTGGGTTTAACAATTGGTTTGGGAAATGGCTGTGATTTTACAAGCCAGCTCTACTAAACCAGACAAAACTGCCCTTGGTGGTCTCTGCTTGAAGTAGCATTTTAAAGCTACTGAATTTCCATCGTTACTTTTAGCATGCTCCCTCAGTGAAACGCAGGTGAAATGCTACAAGGAGGAAAGAAAGGACAGGTACCACAAGAAGAGAGACAGGCTTAGAAGTGCCCCAGAGGGGCAAGATCCTGTAGGAACTGCAGCTTCTTGCGTTGTCTTCTCTGATGCCTGAGGAGAACTAGAAGTCTTTCAAGAAAGCAGATTGCGGGGAAATGGCTTGTCACTTCTGCGGTGCTAATGCTACCCGAAGTTAAAACATTCGATGATTACCCATCCCTGCTCACAACGCAAGCATCTGTGAAATGTTATTGAAGAGAATGGCGCAGAGCCAAAATGGCTTGGCATTGCGAAAGAGGGAAAAAGCGAGCATATCAAGGATGCATTAGTGATTCTGTGCCTCCTCTTGTATTCTGGAGTTTGTAGCAGTTACTGAAACAATTTACTGTTCTATTTAGGAAGGAAAATAGCTATAAATCATAGCTAAGTTAGTTCATGATTCCTACAAAGTGTACTTAAGAGTTATCACTGTCCTAAACAAATTTCCACCCTAGATAACTGTATTCTGCAAATGGTGCTTCCAAATTCAAGTCTTCAGTTATAATTGAAATGGCACGAAACACCCCAGAGAAAACACCATTGTTATATCTGTATGAATGATAAGGTGTTTTTAGGATCCTTTAAGAAATAACTGCTGACTGGCTAAAAAATAAAAGGTGAAAATAAACACAAGAATTGTTATGTTAGTCAGATGGCTTTTGCAAAAACCTGTGTTAGACAATACCTATGTGAATAGTATTCTAGTATTTTTTATTGATGTGTCATCTCCACATTCTTCATCTTTCCACTAACTTTTGACCGCCTCTTTTTTCTTTTTTCTTTTTTTCTTTTTCTTTTTCTTTTTTCTTTTTCTTTCTTTTTCTTTTTTCTTTTTCTTTTTTCTTTCTTTTTTCTTTTTCTTTTTTCTTTTTCCCCTTCCTCCCCCCTTCCTCCCCCCTTCCTCC
>JAVKLA010000054.1:6285420-6368020 GCA_034782735.1 Sagittarius serpentarius | reverse complement strand
GGCCGCGGAGCCTGGGCGGGGCCCGGGCGGGGCGGTGGGCGGGGCGCGCGGGGGTGGGCGGGGGCTTTGTGACGCGCCTCTGGAGGGGCGCCGGGATAGGCTCTGCCGCCGCGGGTGCGCCGGCCCGCGCCGCCGCCGCCGCCCCAGGGCGAGGCGGAGGCCCAGGCCCTGTCGCCGCCGGAGCCCAGCAGGAGGGGGCTGGACCGCGGCCAAATGTGAGCGCCGGCGGCGCGGGAGGGGGGACGGCTTACCCGAGTTCGGGCCTGTCGTCGGGAAACCGCCGCGCTTCCAGCGTCCCTGTCGTCTTCGGATCCCGGGCTGGCAGTGCCGGCTGGGGCAGGCGCCTTCGCTTGCCCTAAGGGCGGTTGGGAGGGGAGTCTGGCAAACAGGCTTCGAAAGTCCAAGTAGGCCGTGTCACTTGGGTTTTCTCTGCTTCCTCTTGCCGACAGCCTCAGAGGGGTCTAACAGATGAGGGAGGACTTTCCTCCCCCCTTCCTCCCCCCCTTCCTCCCCCCCTTCCTCCCCCCTTCCCCCCCTTCTTTTCCCGCTTCTTTTCCCCCCTTTTTCCTTGAAAAAGAGCAGAAGTTTAACCTAGTCTGTCACAGAGAAAAAGGGCAGAAGTTGAGTGAAGTACTATTTTCTAAAACACGTTAGTGAAAACAGAAAGGGAAAACAGGAAAGTAGGAAAGAGGGCCATTTAAAAAGTCAGAGAGGAAAAAAAAAGTGAGAGAAAGGGAAAATGAAGGGAGAGAGCATGGTGAAAGAGCTGATGGGTAGGTAAAATGAAGTAGCAATAAAGATTATGAAGAAGGGTCAAAAAGGTAGTAACAAAGAGACAGAGATGGCAAAATAATCATAGGCAGACGTGAAAGAGAAAATAAAGGGATATAAAACCAAATAAAAACAGGAGATGGCAGGAGATCTAAAGACAGGAAACAGGAAAACATGGGAAAGAAACGAGATAGTGGTATTTAGTTGACACATGGTGCTACCTTACATCAGAGGGAAGTAATCACATGGCAGTCATGCCAGTTAGGGCTACAGGGTGGAAATAGAGGGACAATGTCGGTCTTTTTTTTTTTCCATTTTTTAAACATTTTTAGCCAAGGATGAGTATAAAGATGGCCAAGAGAAAATGTTTAAAATGCATAACGTGTGCCTGAAAGTGAAATGCGGATACTAGTGGCAGCCCCTACTGAGAAGGTCCCCATCAAGCGCAGCAGGCACAGTACAGGCACTGACATCCCTCAATCATTCTGCAGTTCTAACCTTCACTTCCAGCACTTGTGGTGTTTACCCTTACTATTGTATATTTTACAGAACAAATGGCCAGCTGGGGTTGTCAGGCCTTATGCTTCTTTGTATGGCTGCAGAGGGTTATAAACAATCCTAATACTTGATACTCTGGCTTTGTGGGGGAGACCCATCTCTGTGGTGACAAGGTGCATCAATCTGAATCAGACAGCAAGCTATCAGGTGCAGGCAGCCACCATAAACCAGACTCTTTCCCTCTATTTTTAAGCTCATATTTTCACTTAAGAAGTCTAGCACTGGTATGGTCACTGCTTCAAAGTATTTTCTGTAGGCAGTTTTAATGAGTAACATCTTAATATGTGAATTGCAAGCTCTTTGGTGAATGTGAGCTGGTGAGCAAACCATGCTGAAGTGAAGCGTCTTACAATTAGACTCTCGCCCTGGAGTGATGAGGACAGACGGTGGGGTCTGCCAGTGGCAGGTTTTCCTGGCGTAGGTGGAGCACAGAGCCCTTCACAGAGTCACCATTGTCACACCTGCAGCCTAAGGAGTGGCCAAATCATGGACCTGTTTCGCTGAGCATCAGTTACCTTTGACTTCCAAGTGGCAGTGGCCAGGAGAAGGGTAGTTTTTATAGGTCTAAATTAAAAGATCGGCTTTTATCATCCATCAAGTTTGAAAGCCTTTACCAATTGTTTGGGGTTTTTTTTGTCTTCAAAAAGCTCAGAAGACTTGGGCTTATGGGTCACTGGTTCCAGGCTATGGCAGCCAGTGGAAGCATCAACACCAGCACCACAAAGCTCAGCCCTTGTAACGGTAGGTGAAGTCCCCTGGTCAGTGGAAGGGAAATTCATAGGGGGCTGAAACCTTTTCTTCCTTGGGCCAAGAGGAAATCTCCATCCACAGCATCTGGAATATTTCTAACGTGCAACCCAAACATAATAAAGGTGTGAAGGCTAAAAATGGGAAACACCTACCACAGCTCCAACAGCCAAAGCCAACAGAAAAAAGCTCCGTAGTTACAGCTTCAAATAGCCTGTTCCTCAGTCCTTTTCATATTTCACTGGCATCCTCACAGACACTGGCCCATGTACACAGCAAACCTCAGATGGGTTTTAAAACTAACCTAGAAAAGAAAAATGAAAGTCTTAAGGATCAGAGGCAGCTGTCTGGCCCTAGATTCTGCACTAACTTAACATGTTCTGCTTTTCTTGTTGCTTTTTTTCTGGGTTGGTTTGATTTGGGAGGGGGAGTTGTTTATTTCATCCTGTCCTATTCTCTTGTCTAACTTTTCCAAACCACCGAACAAATAGTCGGATCATCAGTTTTGTTTAACTCTATTTTGTAGACCACTGAGAGAAGCTATAAAAATCCTTTTGTTTTCTTTTTTATTTTTTTGGGCTTCTCATTTTAATGTTAAGAGAAATCAACCAGAATTAATGTGGGCAATGAGGTGATTTTTCCAGCACCATCAGAATTGTCAGGGAGAGTATTAGACTGCTGCTTGATGAAGTATCTCAAATTTACTGTCATTCATTATTTTCTGAGAAAATCTTGACAACAAATGGATTCTGTCTTTACTATTCTCTCAACGTTTCTGTCAATAACCTCTTTACTACATTTACATCTAGAAAAAAGAAACAAGAAGTTAAGGCTATTACATTAATCTAGAACAGTAGAAAGATGATGCTTGTGGATTTACCTACTTAAGTATAAAACTGAAGTGAGATCTACTTGGCAGCCATGTACAAACCACACAAAACCTATCCATGTGCTGGTTGTCGCAGAGAATTGAATGCATTCTGAAGAAAAAAGTGGTTTTGCACAGAAAGGCTGACAGTGCAGCATCAAACCGCTGTCTCCTGTCCTTACGTGTTCCTATCTGCAGACGTGTGCATGGACGTATCTTGCTGCTCACATGTATTATTAGAGCCCCTGGATACAGCACAGCCAGTTTGGCTAAAAATGATTTCTCAGATATATTTCAGGTACTGGATACCTCATTTTTTGCAATCCCCATTTAACTCTAAGTTCAAAGATTACTGAGCACACAAGTCTCTGAAAAGAAGTCAGCACGTTTACCTCATTAAATTTATTTCCCTAACAGAAATGGGACCCAGATTGCATTTGGGTGCAGGTTTGAATGTAGGAAGTTTTCTTCAACTTGATTTCACTTGGCTAAACGGAAAGTAATCATGCAGATTCCCCTAACTTTGAACGCCATATGGAGCTGTAAAAATCATGCTTTCCTTTAAAAGATCCTTGCTGTCAGCCACAGACTTTTTTTTGGTGTGTACTGGCATCTCAAACCAGCAAGTACTGAGCTCTACAGGGCTGATCCAGAAAAACATTCATGTAAATGTTTGATTTCAGGTCCTGTTGAGGGCCAGTTCCTGAAAACCTAAAGCTAATCACACATTCGACTACTTTATTGGATCGAGACCAGGGCACGAGGTCTCGGAGATGGACGTGTCCGTGCCGTGCTGACAAACATCCGCACCTGGCAATGAGGCCGGCTTCGCTTACAGGCTCCATGCTCCGCTCGGCTATTTTAGGACAGGTTAGGCACCAGTACTGGGGGGGGTGGGGAGGTTATTATGCGGAAAAAGGTCAGAAGTTTGCCTGCTTGCTCAAACCAGCAAAAATCTGTTTTTAATCCGTGAAAACACACCAAAACACCCTTCTTGGAGAAAAAGGTATGTTGTATTTTTCCTGACCGCCGTTTTCCCTGGTGGCAAGTTTCTCATTCAAAACTATATCCACAGCTTTGTTTATGGGACTTTACAGAAGGATTTGCATGGGTTAGCGAGGGGAGGGAATACTCCCATACGCAGAAACAGAGAACCCATTAAAGCACATGAGGCTCTGGTGGTTCTCCTCCCCAGCTGCTACTAAGTTTATTTGCAGGCCGCAGCCTGGAAAAGGGGCTGTGGCCCATCTGCACCCGGTATGTGGGAATTCATTTCCAACATAGCTGTGGTAGTGTGGGTTCAGCAGACCCTCCCTAACCTCCTCTCAGATCCCCCTCCACGCTGACTTAATTGGAGCCAGAGCAGACGCCACTGAGTGCTGCAGCGTCACGGGGGTGGGGGGTGGGGGGCTCGGCTGCACTGCCGATTCCCTGAGGTCCCCCGCCGTTCCCTCCCTCCCCGGCATAACCGTGGGGTTAAACAGCACAGCAAAACCTTGTGTGGGCCCCTCTGCATGGGGCGAGCTTCACCCCAAGAGCAAACCGAGCGTCGGGCTGCATGGCGGGGCACGAGCGGGAGATCAAAGCGGGCAAGGCGGTGTTGCTGCGCCACGTCTTCCGGGTCTGAGCCTTTCCCTTCCTCAGCTGCAAAGCTCACGCTTGCTGCGCGATGGCGTGGGCATCGGCGGGGGCTGTTGCGAGTAAGCGTCGCAGGAGGAAAAATCAAAAGGCAATATGGAAACTGAGGCAGGGAAAGGAGATGGTATTGCTTAAATTAGATCTCCCTCCTATATTGTCTTTTGCACAGGAGCAAAAAGTTAGTTTCTTTTTATATTTTGGGCCTGCCTAGACGATGTTGAGAAGGGCTGGTTTTGAGTGGTGAGGGCAAAGGCATCTTCTATTTTAAACCTTTGTTAAAGGGAAAGGGACAAGCATATGAGGGTAGGAAAAAGGAGAGATGAACATTAGCAAACTTAACTGCAATCTAAAGCATTTGTGGAGGGATTTGTTCTGAGAAGGCAAGCACTAAGGTTTTGGGGGCTCTTTACTGTTACACAGATATGAGAATAAGTGTTAAAAGAGTAATTCTGTGGCTTAAGTGAATAATTAAACTAATGAAGGGCAACACTTTAAAACAAATGATTGTATAGGAAGTACATGCAGGGTGAAGGTCACCAGGCAAGCAAACTACTTTCAAAAGTTTTTTAGACATTTCAGCAGTTTTAAAAATATTCACTTTCATGTGTATCTATCTGTGGTTCAGCTGAGTATCTGGCCCCCAAGACCATCTGTGCCCAAAAGGCGGCGTCACTTTTAAAGTAGGCAGTGACCTCTGGATCAAAAAAAAAGTCACATGCTCAGGAAGAGGAGAGAGTGATGATCACACATTATGGCTTTAAGCCTCAGGTTTGTTTTGTTGACACCAACTTCCTTAAGGTCTCTCGAGATTTCTTTGTTCTTTTTCATATCAATTAATTTTTCTCTCAAGAAAAAGTTCATTTTTGTCCAACAATTTCATCTGATAAAATTTATAGTATGTAGAAGCATGTTAAATGTGGCAAAATGTTTTGCCTTTCTTAAATGAACACAGATGTACTGGGGTGTCCAATTCATGGCTGTGGGAACAGGTGCCATGGCCCCATGTTCCATGTTTTACCCACAGCATCTTCCCAGCAGGGGTAAGCCCCTCTCCCACTGCTGTTGCAGTGTTTCGGTATTCTAAAGAGCATTCCACAGACATCCATTTAAAACTCCCAGATCTCGACGTTTGGAAGTGGTAGCTGCTGGGGATGTTGGCCGCTGTTTCAGGCTGCGATGGAAAGGCTGGTGGCTGGGGAGAGAGGAGCGGGGCTTTCTGACATGCCGGTGGTTCTTGCTGGGAACGCGCCCCGCTCCTCCTCTCCTACCTGAAGCTCAGTGGCTTCCTTACCACCTGAAAGGAAAAATACTGAGTATTTACTAAGGACTTGTATTTCTCAAGAAGAGATGAAAAGGGAATGGTTTACCTCAGAGTCCAGGAGTTTTGCCTGTAAATAACCATCCGTAATACCTGTCGCCTTTGCTGTAACAAACCAAGGTCTAGTCTTCAGAGGGAAAGCCCTTACTCACTTTGGTGGTAGCCACTACCCTATTTATTTCTTTTCCATGGCAATTAGTATTGAATCAGACTTTGTTTCTGAGCTTGGGAGAGGAAAGATGGTTTTAGTATTGGCTCTAATTATGTATTTTGCCTCAAGCCACTGACACAAACATTTATTTGCTCAAGGGTCACCAGAGAAGTGGTTGAAAAGCACCTAAAGATTTTAACTGGAATTTGATTCCCATTCATGTTCAAGAATTCAGATGATCCTTTTATCAGAAAAAGTAAAGCCTTAAAATATTGAATTGAAAATATTGTAGGAAAAAGCTTTCTCGTGATATTTACAAAATTTTTTGGTCAGGGCAAAAATTCCAGGGAAGCTGACTTCCTCTTGTAAGTTTACCACTTCTGTGTTAAATTTAGGAACTAAAAGCAAAAGAAACAACTTAAACCTTTTGGCTTTTAATTCAAAATGGTCCAAAACTAAGTAATTTGGCTTTCTATTCACTATAAAGAAAGTGCTACTGAGGTCTGATGTTAACCCCAACCAGCTAACTTGCGTGACAGCTACAAGTTTGTGTTTCTAGGATTCCACCTCAAGTAAATACTTGTGAAGCGTATGCATTTTTTGTAGCGATGATGGAGTAAAAATGACTGCTTTGCTTCTGCTGTGTGTATCTTGGAGCTGGATTCTTCTATGAAGAGTGTGGAAGCTTGTTACCGTGTTAAATGCCCAGCTTTCGTTAATTCCACACCTGAAGGGTAAGTAAATGAATCCTGAATTTCACATTTGAAGGTATGTGTGCTTTTCATAGATTTATGCCAACTAGATTCTAGATTTAAAGAGGCGTTGCGATAACCTTAACCGCACTGTGGCTAGACTAAACCTCAAAGATCTTATTCCTAGGGGCGCTGCTCTTTGAAGTGGCACTACTGACAGTTTTAGCTACTGTACGTATTTATGAGGTACAAAATGATAAAGTAAATAGGCATAAAATGTGATTTTAAACAGCATATAAGCATCACCAAACTGGATTATATTCTTGCGTTCCAAGCATTTGTTTGCTCAATTTGAGTTTTGTTTTCTCTCAGCTCTTTTTTTTTTTCCTTTTCTTTTTCTCTATGAACCTGCCCTGAAGAAACACAGAAGCAGTGTTTGCCAACTCTCCAACAGCTGAGATGTATATATTTACTATGAATTGAACTTGAATCTCATAGCAAATACTGTGTGTTTAGCCTGTTTACTTACCAAAGTAGTTGGAAGAATATCTGTGCATTTTCCACATTGCTTCCAGTGTGCTGCTTTGTTTGTTGGTGATTTACTAATGATGCTTGTGATTTATTACTGTCACTTTATTAGATTATGTGCAAATCGGTGACAAAGCACTATGTGGATCATGCCTTGTTAGTCATAAAAGCATTCAAGAAGCCATGAAAATCAGTTAAGCTTGAACCTATTGAACGAAAGAGCATAGTGCTGTCTATTGATCAGTAGCCTTTAGATATGTAATGAATAGTAGTACTTGGGACACTGTCAGATACTGTTTTCCTTCAGATCTGATAAATTACGCTCTTTTATATTAGTGGTTAGAGAACTGACATAAAACACTCTTGTAGTGGTATTTCTTTCAGCTCTAGTACTGTGGTGAACTTAAATGGCCAAGGCATATAAACATTGGTAGAAAACCTGATGTTTTCTCTTCCAACACAGTTTTAGCCATTGAGTTAACACTGATCTAACTTTCATATACGGCAGAAGATTGAGGGCCAGCCTGCAAATAGTTTGCAGAATATATTTATAGCCTACGTGCATGATAGACACAATCTCTGTCTTATATATGAATAACATATGGAGATTCGGACTGTAGCTATCTGATTTCTCTATTAATACAGATTATATTCTGAATTTTTTATTGAACAAGCAAACAATATGTAAGATTAAGTCTTCATTTGTTGTTGGCTTGAAGGGTACTTTGTTTCTATTTACACTATCAGGACTTGATTTCTTCCTGCTTTGCAGCTGGTACAGCCGTTTACACAAAAACAGAGGTGGGTTGTAGGTAAAAAGTTGCTATTTTAATTGGATAAAGTTGAAGGCAGAGCTTGTCGTGCAGCAGGCCCCAAGTCTTAAATCTGTGTCATTCTCTGAAGGATATCCCCGTTAATACTAACAGTCAAATGCTTTGGAAGAACACGTTTGCTAGGATGTTCTTCCAGGTGGGAGAGTCACTTTCTCCTCCCCTCTGCTCCTCTCCCTTGTAAGAAAAATTAAATATTCAGGAGAATGAGCCCAGTAGACTATTTGATTAACAGGGTTATGGGCAAGAAAATTCCAGCATCTTCTTTTTTCCGGATGTGTTCTAATGCTCCCTTCAGTGTTTGCTCAGGCCATCTATGTTTGAATTAGTTCCTCTCAAACGAGCCTGATTTAGGCAATAGTAGCCATAACCTCTGGGGACCGCTTGGCAGTACAGAAGAAAATGCTAGTTTGAACATCAGCAGTGCCCTGGCACATCAAATAAATAAAAGGTTCCATTTAACCCGAGTTTAAGATTTTTGGCTGGGTTTGCAGTTACAGGCAAAATCCAGTCACACTTACATCTAACACTGAGACCAGGAGCAGTGTTTGGTAAAATCTTTGACCCAGTGTTTTCTGCCTTTCAAGCACACAAGTATTCAGTTCTCTACTCCTCCTAAGGACAATGCTATTATGAAGGCTGAGAGCTGAATTAAAAAAATATGAATATAAGTAGAACTGCCATAGTAAGCAGACAGTTTTCTCAGACTGTAAAGGCTTGGGGACAAGGGAAATGAAGCATTTATGAGCCTTTACTTGAAGCTACTATTTTTCAGGCTCTCTGGAACATCTGTTTTGTGACTGACTCTGGAGACCTCAGTTGTATCAGTTCTCTTCTTCCAGCAAAAAATCTCTGTGGGGTAACCAGTAGTGACAATTTCAGTGCACAAATGAAAACTCTTTGCTAAGGTGGATGAACTGTGCCTTGTCTGTTGGTTTAGCTACTGATTTCAGAACAGAAGGCCTGCAATTAATATTTTGACCCTTTCAGTCTTTTCAGTTACTTCTGTATGAATTAATATAATTAATTCTCATCTCAAGCTGATTCAAAAGCTCTCTTGGCAATACTGTAACACAATGACCACCTAAATAGTAAATGAAAACATAGCTAAAAAGAGTCAAAGCTTAGTAACATCTGCAGTGCATTAAGAGAGGTTTCGGAGCTCTAACACATGACCCAAGTGCCCAGCATCCTTGCAGAATGTCTTTTACTGCAGCCTGGTTTTGCTCTGGTCTTTCTCAGAGTTAGTTAAAGGGCAAGTAGTCTCCGATGACCACATTAATTGACCCAACAGAATGGATATAGGAGGGAGAAGTGATTACCATCTCAAATCACTATTTTCTATGTAAATTTTTACATAAAATGAGTCTAGGACAATATCTAGCTATTTAATAAATGTTTTGTTTTTTATGAAGGCAACTATAAGTTATAGAATTACAGAAGTCTGGCTGAAAAGAAAATTTCTAGCTACAAAATATTTTGAGGTTAAAGCAAATAATTTCTTGTGACTGTGTAGCAATCCTGATAAAAAGCTTTCTCTGCCTGATGTCATTATCAAAAAGCAAGCCAAATCGGAGTCCCTGCACTTTGAATTTCATTCCATCATTTGAATCTAGATAATTTAATTTTCCACTAGACAATACTGAAATATTGTCAACACCCCAATGAGTCAAATCTCACCCTCCCCAATAATATTTTGATGAAAAATGAGAGATTCATACTATAACTTGCCATAGAAACCAGATAAACTGGGCTGAAAGTTTAATCAGAAAAGTTTTCCATTAGTTTGCTTGCAGTCTTCAAGGTAATGCCCAATTTTCTTTCTGCCTACATCTGTAATCATATATCCTTACCTACCGGGAAGAATCTCACCTCAGTGACAATTTCAGAGAAACCATGTGTATGTGGTCCCCCTCATTTATATGTGGCATATTGTTCTATCTATTCACATCCCATTTAAAGACTCAGTTCATCCGTGCTGCCCAGAGACAGTGAGGGGCAATAACAAGGGGTGGATATTATTCTGTCCCTATTGAGTAAAATCCTACTCTGTGGCCTGTCCTGCAGGAAATAATACCCAAAGAAACCAAAAGGGGAAGAAAAGAAAAGAAAGAAAGAAAGGGTTTCCCTTCCCTTTTTCCCCATTAAATTGTGTCTTTTCATATCCTTACTTAGCTTCTACACCCCAAGTGTAAAAGTATTTAGCTGGTGATGTGTCTGTCATTACCTGCACGGTGTGACTTCGGAGTTTTAGTAAAATTGAAACTCAACAGGCTTCATAAATGTAGGACAGAGCTGCCACTGTTAGTGCTATTACAAGACCTAGCACATTGCTGGTACTTGACTAATAATAAATAATAACAATAATGGCAAGAGAGATGACTGATTTGAACACTGCTCTATGCCCTGTATAGCATGCACAGTAAAAGTTTCTAATGTAGCAGTTTGTGTAGTTTTTAGGAGATCAGTAACTGTGCACTAAATTTACCTTACTGTTTCTCTCAGTGAAAAAGGATACATACAGACACATAGCTTAAAAAGAAGATTTATTAGTCAGCATAACCTGATATGGCACAAAAGCAGTATTTTCTATTAATGCACTAACTTAATTATTGAGATAGTGAACAAGTGTGTTTGGTGTGTACTGAATGACTATTATTAAAGTAAAATACACCAAAAATTTGGAGTAGTACTTCCTGAGAACCAGAAAGATGCACTTCATATTTTGTAGCATGTATCTTTTCTTAATTCTTGATTTGGGGACTGATTAAAGCCTGGTCATTGGCACCTGGCCGTCCTACCCTGGGGTTAGCCGAAGCAAGACTCTCCTGAACTGCTCTGTCCTCCTGTCCATCTTTCTCCTTGCATACTGTTTTTTATTCAGGGGTCCTTCTTGGAGACCAGCTATGGAGAAGGTGTGAAGATGAATTCTGGGAGGGATTTTAGTAGGCCGTCAGTGCATTAATAATAATAATGACAATAACAACAATAAAATAATAATAATAATGATAATAATAATAATAATGATGGCTTTGTTGTTATTGTTTGACTGCAGTAATATTGCAAAGTGAAAGTAGAATCTTGATCCTAACCTCCACCTCCCCAGGACTAGACTACAGAGAAGACTTTTACCATTGTTGCAGTGAAAAGTCTCTCAGCACCAACTCCATTTGGTTAAGAAAAGAGGGTAAAAGCATGAATGGGGTTGATTTCCTTAAGCAGTTTAGCACACTGCTGATCACAGAAGTTTAAAAAAAAAAAAAGCCAACCAATATTCAAGTAGGTAACAAACCCGCCTTTGTGAAATGGGATTTTCTTTGTATAGCACTGAGGAATAATTCCATCCATAAAACATTTACAAGAGATATGAGACTGTAAAGGATCTTGAATCTTTGAATCCAGACCTCACTATTATGTGACTACATAAGTAAAAAATATGTTAGTAATGTAATTGGTATATGTTCTGCATGAACTCATGAAGTTTCGTCTTAAAATTAGCATTACTTTTCTTATGTTTTGTTTCAGGATCCTGCTTTACTGAAGGTTAGATACGCTCATATCATTAAATGTTTGTCACACTGAACATTTTTAATGTATTTTTATATGTTTTTGAATGCAGGAAAAAAACAAACACAATGTAATCGTGACACAAAGTAACTATTTATGTCCATTAGAAAAGACATTTGTGTTGTTGACGTTGGAAAGGAGGGTGCAATCTTCAGACACCCATGCCAGTATTCTTGGTAAAAATATTTTTATTGAAAAGTAAAATTAGGATTGAGCTTTGTTCGGTTGACTTTTATTTTTTTCCAAACAGAAAGTTCCAAAAAGGAGTCCAAATGAATGCTATAAATTATTTTCTAAGACAACTTTAGGTTGTATATTACAAAACAACTAAACAAAACTAACCAGAAAGCCCTGGGCTTAAGCAGATGAAAAGCCAATTCCAGATGGAAAAGAGCTCAAGAGTCAGAGCTGCCCAGAGTCCAGAATGCTCTGTCAAAAGTAGGTTACATTAGTGTAGTCTTGAAAAGGAGGTTTGGAAAAGAGGCAGAGTTAAGACAGCAGTTCAACTTTGTTTGACAGGCTAAATGGAATACATTTCCTAGCTCCAAATGGCTGCACAGTGCTTCTGTAATGGGTGTTTTTCTCAAAGCGTAATGAGAAGAGGGAAAATTATTTCATTTGTCCAGACTATAATCAATCACTTCCAGGAAAAGGATTTTCCAGCAGCAACAGGAGTTGTTAAGTATATTAGTTAGTTGTACAAATTGCTTTATGAAAGACAAAATGAAAAGTTATTAGACAAACAAGTAAGATGCACAAAATTAATCTGTAAATTTATAACTATTCTTAGATCTTTTGCTGTCTTTGTGCCTCAATACATGCTTTTTTTCTTTATTGTCTCTAAACTGCCAATAGCCTTAAAAGCATGAAAGCAATAGAAAGGATGGAGACGTCTCAAAAGAAAAGGCCTTTTCCATCTGGCAACATGTCCAGCCCAAAAGCTATGAAGGCCTTTCCTGAAACTTCAGAATTGCAAAAGCTTGCTGAGTTTTGCCAGATTACTTGATTTTGATGGAAATTCCCTAATGGTACTGGTGGTTTCTGGACAGTAGTACAAACAGTTACATAAGGTGATGGTAGGCAAATGATTAAAAAGTACTCCGCACAGCTATAATGTCCAAGAATTTCTGAATGCCTAAATCTGTATTGTCTTATCTAGTCATGAGAATATTATCACTCCCAAATTTAAACAGCAGGAATGCTGAATCACAGAAAAGTCAGTCTTGTTCCCGTTGAAGTCAACACTGTAATGCCTGGAGACTGTCTTTGGTCTATGGGATGCAAGACCAAACCTTGGATGGTAAGGATTTGATTTTGCATGCCTATATGCACTTAAAAGAAAAGGGTAGAGAAATTACCCTTTGTTTTTCGTATGTGTGCTGCAGGCTCTGAAAGCCACTTTACTCAGGGAGCACAAGAACAGATTCAGTGCTTCTACCTTTCCTAGACTCTCTAGGGGCTTGGACAGAGGAAAAAAAAAGATGACCCCAAACTAATCTCCTCAAGTGGAAAAAAAAAAAAAAGATGATCCATGAACCAAGTAAAGGGAAGAAGTTAGTGGGTGCACTAATTATTATCTTCCAGGAGTCATTTGACATCCAGGAATTTCCTACAGAGGCAACATTGTGTGTAAAATGCAAAACTCTGATACTTTACAGTGTCTTTGGAAGGCCCCTGCACAGATTAACATCAGGTATATTTGTTATTGAAGCAGCAATGGATGGATGGAGTCTCAGCTGCAGTCCTGAGTGCGCCCACACAGTGCTCTCCTGCTTTGCAGACGTCGGGAAAGTTGTCTCTTGTCAGATTGCTCTCCTTTCAGTGCCACCTGAATCAGCCTGTTATCTTGGAAAAGGCTGGGTTCTTTAAAATAAGTCAGTTCAGAAGCAGATAGCTCTAAAGTGTAGGCTTAGGTATTATGTAGCTGCATGTCAGTTTTATGGGCATAATCGTTCAGTTTTAACTGGGCTTTTTAATTTCACCTAAAAAAGAACCCAACCGAATTCTTGCAACCCTGTTTAATTCCCATCTCTGTGTGCAGCTTCACTTTATGTTTCTTACAACAAAAAGGCTTTTAAAGTTGATAAATGGCTGCAAAGATTTTGCTTTTACTTTGTTGCTTTTCTGTTTATTTAACCAAGAGCAGTTCTTTTAGTCCTGACCTCAGCCTTGTCAAATAGACTCTGTTTGTCAAACTGCTCATGCTCCCATTAACTCCTAGCTGTTTCAATTGTCACGTTTGATGAATGGCTCAAATACTGCTAGCATCATTTAAAAGCAGGGATACTGAGGGAAGTATTATGTTATACTGAGTCCAAATACACATCATAAATAGGAAATTCCAAGCAAAGAAAATCTTTTATTGCATAAAGGAAATTGCAAGTGGTTTAAACGAATCTCTTTTAATGCCATCTTTCATATGTGCAGGAGACAAGAAAAAGCCCCTCAGGTTTCATGGTTCGTATTATCTCTTTATGGTTAAAGAACATTAGTAGCTTTATAACCTTATTTATACAGAGTTCACGTAAGCGTTTGTGTCTGCTTGGGGCAACAGGCCTGCTTAGTGTGAATAAAAGCGACAGAACCGTTCCCGCAGTGCTCCGTAGGTCCAGAGGGTCTGTCCCTTCCCAGAACACAGCTGGCTGTTTCTGTAAGTCAGGGTTTCCTCTAAATGAAGTCATGCAGCACGGCTATCGCGCGTTGCTTCCCTCTCGGAGGCTGACGGAGGCACCGCAGCTCCGGGGTGCATGGCGCTGGGCGTCCTGGCCCCCACCCAGCGCTGCCCTTGGCTCTGCCCGCCTGAGCAGTAACCACAGCTGAGCTTTCTCTAATGACCTGCCAGTAAAAGCTGCGCGAGTTCAGGCTTGCCAGGTCTGGCAGAACTCGGTTCTCCGGTTACGCTCAAGCTGGCGTTTCAGTTTATATTGTCTGGTACTCTTGTCTGCCCTTTGTCGTACTTGCAGCAGAGTGCTAGCAAGAAGCAGCGTTCAGGATTAGCGCTGGGAAGCTGGGTAATAGCTTCAGCAGAAAGAATAAATATTTTTGTTATTGTTGGTGTTGTGTTGTTGGTTTGGATTCTGGGCTTTTTCTAACAGTTGAAGTCTACCTGAAGGGCAAAGAACTTCTGTTTGGATGAGTTTTTTACATTCTTGAGGCAGATAAAACTATTCAGATGAATATTTATACAGAAACATTTAAATATGCAAAGTTATACACTTCTAGACTGGTGGCATTGCTACACTTACTAGGCTCAAGACAGAGTTGCTGGGAGTTTTTTTATGATTTTGTGTAAAAAAAATTGTTGTTCTAACTATATGTGCATATTCGTATAGGCTGGTTCTAATATTTCTGAGTGTTACCCATGTGGAATTTTCATCATGAATAAGTACACTGCTGCAGTATATTTTTCCTGGACAGTGATACAAACCATTACAGTGAGGACAGCAGGCAAACCACTAAAGCAATTCTGAAATGGCATCAGAAGTAGGTCCTCAAAGTTTCTATTTTCCCAAGCTACAGCAGCACATCATGGTTTTTTCCTTACTAGAAGATAGAAAGGATTTATTGATCTCAATCTTTTATGAAACATGGAGAAAGCAAAGAAATTTCCAGTTGTGTCAGGAGCTATATCAGCCATAGTTTGCCTTCAGTGAGTGTAATGCTGCCTGGTTGCTTGACTGCAAGGAATGGCAGAAATTGTCTCCCTGCTATCGCAGCTAACTCAAACTTTAGTTTTGAGATGATCTTTCTAAAACTTTAGATTTAGAAAGATAATGCAGGATACCAGTTATGGAGCTTGAGGCACCATTACTCTAAATTAATGGTTTGCATCACAGCCAAAGCATAAATTTAAAGACGTAGTGAGAAGCACTACTAGTTAATGGATTCACTTAAGTCCTTTTTCCCTTTCTTAGATGCCATAAGCAGCAGAGCGCAGAGGTGGGCTGTGGGCTTCCAGCAAGTTCCCACTGGCAGGGAGGGTGCAAGGGTGGGCAACTAGCTCCGCAGGAGCCGTGCCCCTGATGGCTGACTGCACCGGGCCCCCCTCGCCCCGCGCACCCACTGGGTGAGTGATAGCATTTGTTATTGCCTCCCAGGTGGAAAGGCGCTTCTCCTCGCCTGGACTAGATTACCCAGGCTTGTATGTATTTAGATTGCAGTGATCTGGCCGTCAACAATACAAACTTAATGAGCACTTTTCATCCAGACAAACCATGAAATGGTATTACTGTGTATAATAATTAATGTGTGTTTCTGTCCTGCGGTGCATCAGGTAACTGATGTTTGTTGCCTAGGACCCTAAATACATACTGGTTTCCTAAATAGTTGTGGGGTTTCTTTGAATCGGTGGAGTTCACAGTACTTTTGTTACTCACTGAACGATAATACTGTTAGTGAGCAAAATACTTTCGTTAGAACAAATGCTTTTTTCAGCCTCAACTGTATTCTTGCTTCTGTCTGTACTATAATTAAATATTAATCAAAACAAAGTAGGAAAGCTGCAGTCATTCCCTGGTGAGGCCTCCTGCATTTTTAATCACGATTTGTTGGTGTCACTGGATTTCTGTTGCTCTCTGGAGTACTGAAACCTGCAGAATACGAATTCATTTGATTGACCACATTCGAACTGAGTCTACAGGAGCAGGCTCTGTACTTAATATTGCTTTCTGTGGGACAGGATTATAACCATCAGAGTAGCTGCATCTCAGAATTAAACATAAGTATGTACTATACACAGGTAAGTACTGAGCCCCCACCATACACATGCTCTCCCACTAAAATCCATCAGAGCAGTGTTTATGAGAAAATAGACTCGGAGGTCTGCAGGCTCCGCTGGTCTCTAAGGAAACGTGATCTTGACCTGGAAAAGTGGGATTGGGGATGTCAGTATCTACACACTTGTTAAATCAGTGAAATGAAGACTTTGGCTCATAGTTCACTAAAAAGGCATCAGCAAGGTTAAAGCAAAACGTAAGAAAAAGCTTGTTTGCTGTGCCCCCTTGTTCGGCATATAAAAGATACTGTCAGGAGTTTTGAAGCAAGAGCTGCAGTCTTTTCCTGGAAAGCATCATTGGCAGAAAAATGATCTTCAGCAGAACTCAAGAACTGAGGGGAAAAAAATGGTATAAATCAGTTAACAAGTTGACCCACAGGCAGCCAAACTAAAGAGGCCTCATTTCCTACGGATTTCTGTCTCCTCAGCCTCATTCTCTGCTTTCCAGCTCTCCACCACCGTGAGCCCTCCCTGTCCTTCGTGCCTCCAGCGCCCGGCAGGGAAGACCGTGGTGCGGCCAGGGCAGCGCTGCTGCGTGCGCAGTCCCGGGCTCTCCCCGTTTTGCACAGGACTTGTACGAACTTGACGCTCATTGGGACCTCTGCCCTTCTGTAAAATGGAGTTAAAACTAGGGGGAAGGAGGAAAGAGATGATAGGCAAACATTGGTACAACACAATTATGTTGTAACCTCATTTCCCTAAGGAACTGTGTCTTTTTGAGTAATTGGTATTTTTAGAGATTGGGTATTTTGCTTATTTTTAAAAGCAAGTAAAAAGATGCATAGAAATGATCACAGAGAGGTGGCACCACACTTTCTCTGAGTAAATAGCCACAAGGCCATTCCAGGTTGCCATATTCTACAACATGCATATCCTAACCCTACTGCCTATGCCCCTTGGGTTAGACTGCACCCCAGACATTGAAGCCCGAAGCGCAGAAGCCCTGTAGCAAACAAGCCTGCCTCCCTTGTATGGCAGTCTCCAGGATTGCCACGTTTATGCCATCTAGACAGATGTTAAAGAGAATTTGAAATTGAAGGAATGAATCCTACTTGACAAAACAAAAGACGACACCAGTTTCTCCCTGGGAATGACGCTGTTGATGTCAGTAGGATTGCAACATGTTAATTTATTCCAGCATTTCTGAGCTGGGGGGTTCCCTTTAATAATATATGTCAGATTTCCTCTATAATGACCAATTAAAATTCTAGGACTTACTCAATGCAGCTATGATATCCTGAGTATCCTGCAGCATAGTTGGCAGAGCAAGTACAGACTTTTCATTTTGTTTGCTCTGTTTTTCTTGCTTGCTTGTCACTTCAGTTTGCCCATGAGTGTTTGCCTTGCACTGTTCCCACCCAGAAAGAATGCTAGGGCTGGGTGGTAAATAAGGGACAAAGATAGTATCAATGTAGATAACAATGAGTTTTTGTGTGTGTGGTTTTTAAGAAAGAAATTTTTGAAGAAATTTTGTGTCATTTGCATTTTTCTAGTTTTTATTAAATAAAATAAAAATTGTATGTTTGCATTTTTATTCAAATCAGTTAAGCTAGAAGTAGGGTTTTTTTGCTCTTTTGAAATTCAGAAAGGTGTAACTGAAAAGAACGATTTTCACTGATGTTAAAATACTAAATCATCATCAGAACTTGCCTCTGGGCTCACAGGTAATAATAATGTGTGTATCTCCTGTTCTCTGTTTTACTTTTGTCTCACATGCATAATGTAAGAGCCCTACTTTTTTTCAAAGAATGTACGTCTCTAGTACTATGTAGTCCGGACAAATTTAGCTAATAAGTTGCATGTGCAACTAGTCCTTGCTGGTTAGAGAGTTCTTGGTATTTCCCCTTTCATTTTTCCCTTTGCAACATAGACATCCTGCGAAGCCTGAAAGCTTTGGAAAGGACTAGATGCAACTTAATCACTTATTAATAATTTAGAAATATTAACTTGGACCTGAATTTTGTTCTTCCTTTCTCTTTGTCGTTTCTAGACTAAGAAAAGTATTTCTAGCAGTGGCAAAAATATTGGCACTGTCACACGGTGCCCAGAAGCCATAGGAAAGAGTAGCCAGTGCAAATGGTAAATGAAATTTTTAGTCATATTGTGGGAAATCCGACTCTCACCAAAGTGAGTGAGGCTGGAGTTCCCTCATGTTATATCTCTCTGCTATAAAATATGATGTTGTCTTTACTGCCACAGAAGTTCTGGTTATATTATCTAACACTACTTTCTGCTTGTCTTTGTGTTTGTCGTCCCTCTGGTCGTGTGAATTTTCAGCCTACCCAGCCTGACTGAGCATTTCTGTCTGGAAGCATATTGGGAGCAGCTTTCTTCTGAGGTACCTGGTACTTGCTGCTTTTGCTTGAGCATCCTAGAAATTCAGGGGACTTCTTGACTTCAAAGGTATGAGAGCTACTGCGCTCGGATAAACTGTAGTTTTAGAGAATCAGCCTCTTACAAGAATATTTCAGTTGGCTTCCCTGCGATTCTGTGTTGCTGTTGTTTTGTTTTACTATTTCTGAATACTCTGTTATGGATCTGCTCCTACAAACTATTTAGAGGCATCCTCCAGACTAGACCTTTGTCCAGCTTTAAAGGTAGTTTTCATGGTTTTCATTAGGTCATCAGATCACTGCTTATTGCGAGTCTAAGTCACTGAGACTTAAGTGATGCAGAGAACCTAGCTAACTCTCAAAAGCTGAGTATCCAAGTTGTTATGGTCTGGCCCATAACAGTCCTAAGAAGTTGTTAAATATTACAAAGAGCTGGGAATCCCCGTGTCTGAGTTCTGCACTAAAGATACTAGATTCCAAATCATCACAAATTCCTGTTTTTCCCAAAACACAAGCAACCTTCCGACCTTTCTAATTTTCTGATATAAAGTAAGAATCTTTTCATGATAATCAGTCAAGTATCAGTTCCAGAAAGCCATCACTAAGCATTATAGGCACTTATGCACATTAGAAAACAAAACAAAACAATCAGTCTACCACTTTCCAGGATTAATGCTATGAAACATTTTATGGGTAGTCCATAAGTGGACAGAATGTTGCACTAATGTGTGACTGCATGGCAATTAAGCTTAATTAGGGAAGGTTTTGAAAAAGACAGATGAAAGTCAATTATGGGAATGAAAGCAACTGCACTTTTGGGGACCACACTCTGCTACGCTAGTTCAGTGAAGCGTTGCTAAAAATGTCCCCTGTCTGTCACATTCTGATGCACATCCAACAGTTTGTCAAACCAAGCCTTTTTCTCTAGGAGGAGGAATCTTAGGAGCACATTCTTCACTTGGTCTCTGCTGAACTCACTGGTGTCTTCAGGAGACAGCTGCGCTTCCATAGTAAGAGCAGCAGATGACCCTTAATATGCGGCCATCCGGTTTAGTTTAGCATTGCCTCTTTCCTACATGGAGTAACAGAGGCAATAATGAATGTGCGTTTTCATTTTCATGTGTGCTCTGGAGAAATTTTTTCACAATTTAATTTTTTGAATGTTTTCTCAGATTTACAATTGAGTATTCTATATGGAACATCTGATTCTGGTTCCAGTGATTTTTCCCTGGTGAGAAGACCCTGGTAAGCAGACCTGGAGCAGTTCCCAGCTTCCATGCTGCATGGTTCGAGGGCATCCCATCAAACAAGCTGTTTCAGAGCAGAGGACTTCAGGGTTTTTGTGCTCAGAGACAGACTGTTTCAGAGTTTGGTATCTATTCCCTCTCCAAGAGAATTTAAAAGGAAACAAAATTTAACATGCTGAAATCCTCAACGGAACAGAATTGCTTTTTTTCTGCTCTGGACTAGATGGTTGTTACTGCAGGCATCATTATAGTGTGCTATGTTATATTGGATTTTATTAAATTATGGAAAATAATTAAGTAGAAAAGCAGGAAAAAAATGCTACACAGTCAGCAGGCAGATATAGTGTCTGGTATTGCTTTCCACCAGGACACTGGGATGCTTTTTTTTCCCTAATGAACTTTTTAGGTCCAAGATGAAATACAGATTCTGTGGACAATTTATTAAGAAAAACACCAGTTTCATGCGAGCATTTTTCAGACCAACAGGGAATTTATATGTGGAAATCATATATGGGCATAGGGAAACACCTCATAAAAAGAATAACTACATGGTCAGCAGCTGTAATTTATATGCATTCTTTTTTAATAAAAAAAAGTGTGTTCAGACGAATCTTTCCTTTTTTTATTGAAGCTCAGCAAGGGTAGCCTCAACTGTAGTTGTTTAACCTTCTGACATTCTTTGTTTTGTTTTTGAAAAAAGAAAACTAAACCCAGCACTTTGTGTTTTCAGTTACAAAGCTTATTCATATGTGAAAGGTGCGGTAAGGACACCTTTCTCCACTGAAGGAAGCTGAAGTAAGTGTTGATAAAAATATCAAACATAAAAGTGTTAAAAATGAAAACAGAGAGACAAGAGAATGCCAAATATAAAGAAGCAGCTAGTTCTGAGGTTCGATGGCTGAGCGTGAACGGCTGTGCACAGGTAATCCAGATACACTTCCTAATGCCTAAACTCTGCATGTTAGATGCGTGTTCACCTGCACATACACATGCAAAATTTGCAAATGATGTGTGTGTCCATAAATGACAATTTCCTACAGGTCAAATTTTGTGGAAATCAATCGAATTAAGAATTTTGTTCTTGGCATTCTCTAGCCAAACCTCTAAATGGGATCTCACATTTAGCACAAAGGACTATATCTGAAGAGAGACCCCCTTAGCCAGGGAACCTTGCTCAGATCCCCTACTTGCCCTCACATCTGTAACTGGAAAGTGAAGGCTCAGCTAAAGAGTTGCTGTACGTGAGGTAATGAGGAACTCCAGGGTATGCCTGGATCTGTGGTAACATAACACTTGCGAGGGGAGCTGGCACAATCTCCTTGGCAGAGTGGTTACAAGCCCTCCATAGACTCATTCTTTCATGGAGATGATTACATATTGGTGGAAGCCTGATGTAGTTATGAAGCAGTAGGTGAAAAAGCCATTTCCCCACTAAAAGCCTAAACCCAGCATTTATTACTTCCTGTTAGGTCACAGAAGCATCACTCATCTGTCATTTTGACGATAGCCACTCTCTTTTCATCTTTGTCTGCCTGAAACGCTCTGCCCTACACCTCTTTTACACGTGCTGTAAATGTTCCCCTCCAGCAGGTTTCCCAAGATCTGCAGTATTCCCGCTGGCACCTTCTGCAGCAGCCAGACCTCTGGGAGTCCCTGGGACAGACTCTGAAGGGAATTCTCCGAGTCAAATAAATTAGTCAAGGCAAAGGCCAGCATTCAGCTTTTGCTCAGTTAATGACAGGGAAAATTCACCTGGATTGGTATTGGCTACTTAACAGGAACATACAGGGCATCAGGATTTGGCCTTCTATGATTTTGATACTTTCTAAATTATATTTTATGCCAGAATGCTGCAATGTTACTTGTTGGAAGAGCCAGGGAAAAGCGAATTTTCACAGCTCACAGAGACCTGCAGCAGCAGCTGGAGCTATTCTCTCCAGTCTCTCCCCATACCGCAAGCCTTCACGAGACTTTAAAGCTGGAGAAATCGACGCACATGAAAGGAACCTGCTGAAAAAATACATGAACGGAGAAAATAAGTCCATTATTCCCAGTTTTCTAGGAGACACATTTCAGGCTGTGTGTACTATATTTCTGCAAGAGATGGTTAATATTTACAGGTGAAGGAACTCCAGACTTGCGGGTACTCTTGAATTCCTTTGTAACCTACCCGCGTTTCTTTTTTCCCCACCTCCTTCCCTCTTTTGTGGCTTTCCGGTGTAAGTGCCCACAGCAACCCCCTGTTCGGGATCCAGGAGTAATCCGTCACCGCGGGCCCAAGGCGATCCGTGGCGACAGCCGCTGAAACGCCTTGGTCACATCTTCCCAGCACCCTGCCCTGCCAGCAGCGGGAGGAAACTCCAGTTTATGTTAATAAGGTGTGGAGGGTGGCCAAAATATTTTGTGAGTTTTCCGGCTCAAAAGGGTAATGAAGCTACCTCTGTCTCAGTATGCTGGCACAGGAACAAGCTAAACAACTGGGAAACCTGTTTCAAAGGAGAAATACAGCGCACAAACTCCCCGGGTTTTGTACTTCCACTGGGGGCTGAGCTTTGCCTCTTTCCACCTTTTTTCCAGGCTGGCTGCTCCCTTTTGCACAAAAGGAGGGATCAATGGGGGAGGGTGAGCGGGCAGTTTCTGCGGATTAGCTTCAGGCGGCTCTCGCCAGACTGAAAATTACACTGGAAAGCATTTCTTAGTTTATACCAAAGTAATGAATTGTTTAATATGTAAAGTAAACCCAAAAAGTTATTGCCATAAATTTGGTTTAAAATCTACCTATTTATTAGCTCTGAGCAAAAGAAACCTCCGCACTGCTGCAAGCACGGTCAGATTCTTTGGGCTTGCTTCAAAAAGCTCGCTCTTTTTGTCATTCCTCTCTGACCTCCTCCCTGCTAGTCCCGGGATGAAAAGCAAGCCAAAGATCTGCTGAGAAATGGGCCGAGCCACTGCTGACCTTTGCAAATCCAATTTCTTCAAAGCCAGAGCTAATCGACGTGTTCCCACGCTGTGTATTGCTGAAACGTACGATGCAATTCAAGGAATGAATTCACCATGGTGCAATCTCATTTTGAATCCAGTTTTCTTGCTATGTGTCAGAGGGTGAAGGAGGCAGAGTGTGGTACAAGTTATAAAAAGCAGTCACAGGTTTCACAAACCACCTCAGTCTGCCTTTGAAAGATTTTGTACTTTGGAGGGGTTCTTTCTCTTAAAATTTGAAATGCGTTAGCCTGCCCCCCCTTCTGCCTTCCTCCCCCTCAAAAACAGAGGTATGTTTTGTAGTGATTTAAAAGAAAAGTAAGCCAGTGAGAGTTTGCACTGAATAACCTCCAAACAGGAAAAAAAAATAGCTCTCTGGGGGTATTATCTGATGCATGACCGAGGCGCCTGTCGGGGAGATTCGCGTGCACAGGGGAGCTATAGGTGAATAGGATGGTGATACAGGGAAAGCTTTAAAATTCATGTTTAAAATTCAGATTCTCTCTCTCGCTTTGTGTATCAGTGTTGGTGTGAGTGCTGTTCCGGTTTTACAGCAGCGAGAGCAGTCCACTCTGTGCGAAGTTTTGCAGTCTCTGCTAGGTACCACAGGTGTGCTTGCAGGAAAAGCGTATTGGCATTCCTAACCTAAATCTTATAATCTTGTTTCAACAGGTGCATGGAGACTGGCCCCCTCGCTCTGTTTTCCAGAAGGAGCTGCTGTTTGTTTCCCGCTCAGCTGGCCGAGCCCTGCCTGACCCCAGCACGCGGTAGCCTGATGCACCCAACACGAGCGAGCGGCCATGCTCTGCAGCCTGCTTACGTGCCCCGAGCGGTGCCTGTTTGCGTAACGCTGCCACTTTTTGTCTGGGGCAAAAGGGACGGAGGAGGACTCTCATTCCTCATTTAACTACTGTAGGGCATATGTCACGGGTAGCACATCTCAAGCCCTTTCATCAGCGCCGAAGAGAGGAGTTGCGTCATTCCCAGCGCGGGGCTGGGTTCGGTGTGCCTCTCTGTCTGGGAAGCCACGGCGTGGCAGACAGCAGCCAAGCTGCTCCACGTTCGGTGCCTTACCACAGACCTCCCTGCGTACGGTGTATCCGGCTGGTTTGGTCGTATAGTAGAACCACAGATATTGCAACCCATTTATTTAATTCATTATCGTCTTCATTGCACAAGTGTCGTTCCATTAGAGCTGATGTAATGGAGAATCAGGCCCTCGGGCTGATGGGCTAAACTATGCCCTGGCTGTGGAAGCTGAAGACTTTCAGAGGAAGCCTCAGTGCTCTCATTTTCTAGTTGTCTTTAGCAAAGCAGATGAAAAATATATCATTGTTCTCAAGATTGCTGAATGAAGCAAGTCCTTTTTTTAATTTTATTTCTGTAACGATGAATAGTAAATTTCATCCATTCATGACTGGTTTATAAAAGAGTTTGCTAACTAACCAGATCTGGAGAACTTTCCTTCTCAGCAAGTATTGCAATAAGAGAATTGTTTGTGGGTTTTTTATTACTTTCTCAATATTTTTGTTATTCTCTTTCCCAAGACACGATTAGATTTTCCAGTCTTCTGGACATCAAAGATTTTGGAGAAGAGATTGTATAAACTGGATAGGTAACAGCTGTTACCAGACGGATTTACTGGTGGAAAGGGGAGAGGGCTAATTTGTTTTATGTGCTTCCTCCTGCTGCTGGCACCTTTCACTGTGGCACACTGTTCCTGTCCTGTGACAGGGAATATCTTTGCACAGAGGGAGCCCTTGTCCACAGGATTACACCTACCTTTGGGTTTCACTGTTGTTTATAACTAACTTTTCCAAATGCCTCATCGTAGCTCTCTTACCTGGTCTTCCAGTAGTTTATTAGAGAGAAAAGAATGGGAAAGCAGCTCTAACTTTGTTAGTTAATAGCACTGATTGAGAGATTTAAGTTTATGACCTTTGCAAGTCAGAAGTTTTGTTTGTTCCACTTATGTGTATCTCAGGACACTTTAAATTGGATTTATTTCAAAATAGAAAATTGTACAGTGAATTCCTCAAGAAAGGTCACACAGGACTGAAGCAGAGTTTCGGCTTGAACAAACTGCAGTATCTCTGCTGTGCTCTCCCTTTAAAGTGGGAATGAACGTTTGCATGAATCTTCTTTATTTCCCCATCTGGTGTAAAATTCCTTGTGCCCCTCTCTTAGATTACTCACTGTTTAGAATAGGTCTTGGAGGCCAAATGGTGATTTGTAGTATTGCAAAGTACTAGCTGGTAAAACAGATTGTGTGCATGTATAACAACATGATTTTTGCATGTTACTATGCCAAAAATATCTGATTTCACTCAGGTAACAGTAAAGCGAGCCACAGCTTTGACCAGATTCAAAGAAAGTTGCACTGCCTCTTCTCTTTCGTAATGTAGGTTCAATTCACTTGCTTTCACATTTGCATGTTGTGTTTTTAAGTACCTACCCTCACATTCTTCAAGCTTCAGCAAAAGACAGCACTTTCAATATATAGTGTCTGCAAAAAATGTCCTGTGTCCTATGAGTATTCTAAGACATCCAGTCTAATCTAAAAATTGAAGAGGGACTGGCATCTTCTCAATCTAGTGTCCTTCTTCCTGAGGTAGCCTAGATTAATACTTTTGATCTTTCCCTGCTCTGAGAAACATCAGAATCCGTTGCTGTTGCAGGAGAGGAGACTCTGGCTTCACCCAGCCTCTGAGGATGGTCAGACCTTTGCAGAAATGCTCAGAAACTTACAGAGTTTGAGCCTTTTCTGCAAGCTGGTCTGGGGGCACTGGGCACCTCATCTGGGAGAACACCCCTGGAGCAGACAGTCTGTGTCAATGGCAGCTGGGCTGCTGACAGAAGAATGAATCCCGGCTGGAGAAGGACAGAACAGAAACCATGTCCAAAAACCATCGCTAATGTGATTTTGGGTTTTGGTTGGTTTTTTTTTTTTCATTGCGCTCTAGGCCTTAATGAATTTCAAACTATTTTCCTCTGCCTCCTTCGGTTGCTCCCCGACTACTGCTCCATGTATTTAAAGCAAAGGACCCGAAAAAAAGAGGAAGTCCATTTAAAAGAGCTACTGAGCTTTTGTGCAAAGCCCGGAATGTTTTTTTCTGCACAGCCAGTGGTGAAATGAGAATAGCTCGGCCAGTTTCAAGACAAAGTTGTCCGTCTTTAGTGAGTGTTCAGACTGCAATAAAGATCAAACTACAAAGCCAAAACTACAGAGGAGGCTCACAGGCTAGGTGGGCAGTTTGCTGCAGGAGCAGGGAAGTAAGCCTTATCCATTGCTTCTCTTGTAGTGGGAGTTTGCCATTCAGCTGGCGCTGGAAACACAGCAAAGAGGTTTTATCACAAAGAAGAAGTCTGAAAAGGTGTCAGTTTGCAAAACTGAAGGAGCTGGCAGGATTTAAATTCCAGAAACAAAACTGCTACGATAATTGTTTTCCCTTTTGTTCATTTTGTCTGATTATAGTCCAGAGCCAAAAATATTTCAGTAGCTTGCAAAGCTGGAAGCTAACCAGGTTATCAAAATGGACTCCAGCTCACTGAGGGATGGCAAGAAATATGCTTTTCTTTTTTAGGATGTTCTTAATAGTTTTGTATTGCTTGCCAGCTTATTAAAACTTTGATTGGATTTGAGAGGAGGTTGCTAATTGAGGAAGATCCTTGATTTTTCTTTGAAGAAAACAAGTTTGCTGTGTACAATTCATACAAATAGGGCGAGAAAGAGGTGTCTGACTAATAATGAAAGGTATGGTGAAATTTAGATTGCAGTCCCTGTTTTACTCATAGCCCTTTCTGTATGCCAAGTTACGATCCATGCAGGTGAATGTCACCCTAACAGCCTACTTACACTGAAAAATTACTCCTGTTATCTTGGGTTCCCCAGGTCCTGTACTAATACACACAGAATTAAGCACACTTAGTGCTTGTACGTTGGCAAAGATTGATGTAAATTGCAACCTTTTAATGACGTTAAGCATGAGAGTCTCATCCACAAGAGGAGGTCTTGTTGGTAAGCCAAAGAATCAGCAGGAGCTTGTGTAAGTGGTCGTACCAAATGATTGCCAAGCTATAAAAGCAACAGGTAATTCAGGTGCAGTATCTCACAGGCTACTGTCATTTTTAAAGTGAGCTTTGTGAGCTTGTGCTCAGGCTTGTACAGGTAGTGTGTGTCGAGTTAAAGCTACACAAAGTATTTTTTTTGCTTCACTCCACAAGCTGTTTGCACAGGAGTTGCACAGGAGTTACAGGTATGAGTTATCAGCACACTATCGATAGACATTGCAATAATTATTTTTACTACTTCCTTATCACGTATTTGGAGCCCTGTAGTGACAGTAATAATAATTAAAAAAAAATAAATCATTAGCTTGACTAAGTATTTGCCACAAAGGACCACTTATTCGTGGTGACTTTAAAATGTCATAATGATGCTATGAAGTGGTACAGAAACTGTGAAGTTTACTGTATATAGCCAACAGGGGATTAAAGCTCTTTGGCTCAAGAACTCCACTGTGAACACATAACAATATTTTTATTCTAACATAGTTGCATCTTCATAAAATCTGTTAAACTCCAGCTTGCAGATGAAGTCCGAAGTACAGAACAAATTAAAGTAGGGTAACCCCGAAAGGGCAAATTGATCTAACCGGAGCTGTATTACTTACAGGAAAAAGAATTGAGATTACTGATGGCTCACTGCACAGAAATAGCATTTACTATGATGGAAAAGTGTATACCGTGGATTAACTCCATCAGTTTTGCACTGGCCTGTTTCTCATTTTACATGGCCAACACTTTGATCCGTGCTATAATGTAGGTACTTACAATCCTGGGAAACTTGCTGCCCCAAACTAAAGATGAAATAATTTAATCATAGGTACCTGGACAGGAATTTTTCAAACCAATTTAATTATGTTTCATTGTTTACAGCCTGTGTCTTTCTGCGAGTATTACATCCAGAGATTATTTAAGAACACAGCCTGCTTGTAGGCTTAGGTGTGTGGGACATTTGAAAGAAAATGAAAAATTGGTTAGTTGTTATAGTTTATAATTCCAGAACATTCAAGCCTGAATATCTTTGTGGGTTTTTTTTCCATTAAGAAATTTACTCTTTTGATAAATTTCTGTCTTTAATTTTGCTGTTCCTGTGCCTGTAAATACATATATTCTAATGTAGTTTAGGAATGAATGATAGCATTACAGTGATTTTGGACAGATTTTGAGCTCTGCTATATTCCTAAAACATCTCAGAATTTCCAGGGGCCTCAGAAGGGTTGTTCCAGATTTACAGTTGTATAACACTGGCAGAATTTTATCCTTTTACATTTGCATTCAGATCTAATGCTTAGTCATCCAGGTCCCTAAGCTGGTTATCCAGTGCAGTTCTTAGTGGTGTTTTAACTGTTGTACTCACAACTTTTATGAATTTCATATAACATTAGATGATGGTAAATAAGTATAAAGATAAACTGAGCTTTTAAAGATGGAACATGCTGATATTTTTCACTAATTTCTAGATCTATTATGTCACTAGTACTCTTTGGGAAAGTTCTGATTTACAAAATATGATCTTATGGTGTGTTTTATCTTGTTGGCTTCTTGCCATATTGCCAGAATGTAGTGCATTCAGACAGAGGCAACCAAAATGCATGCTTCAGCAGCCTATGCATGCAGAGAAAGAGTGCAAAGCTGGGTTTCATTTTCTAGAAGCTGATCCTAGTTACAATATACCTCCAACTGAATGGCTTTTTATTGGTTTTGTGTTTTTGATTTTAACTGGGTTCTTGGTTTTATGTTTTTGAGGCATGTGTATCATATGCTTACAGGAAAAGTCCAAGTTTCAGAAGTTTTCTTTGAATTAATTTAATGCTTTTGAAAGCCTTACTGGAAACCATCATTCTCTGCCCGCTCACAAATACAGCAACTCTTTCTGCACCATTCAGGAAAGATGCCTTACAAAAGACTACATATTTTTCCACCCTTGCTCAGAAGGTGCTACTCTGGAAAAGAAAAGATGGCCTGTTTGGTCCTATGCTGAGTTTCTAAGAATACCAAAAAGATTCTATTTAGGAAAGGTCAACTTAAGAAATAATATTTTGAAGAATATATTAACTTAAGAAATATTATCTTCTCACTAACCTCTGTGAAGAGCTTTCGGTTTTCAAACACCTATGTAGTTCAGCTGAACTGTCAATTCTCCTGCCCTTAGTAATTTAAAACCCGTATTCTCCATAGAACTATTTAGCAGTATGCAAAATGTTATTAGCTGAAGGGGAAAAAAAAAGTGATATTGATCAGAAGTCAGAACTGGCTCAGTAAAAGCCTGGTTCAAATATGCACTGAACAGGGGTTAAGTTGCTAGTTTCATTTGTGGGCAGTTCATGTGACATCACTTACAATGATCTGGGTCTTCAGGAAAAAGTGTGAAGATCAGTCACTCAGCAACATCTGTTCTTACCTTGAGCACTAATATATTTTTCTCTTTGCCATCTTTTAATCTTTTTTCATCTAGCTATATCTATAAAATTATAGATTAGTGATAGATACAGTCATTTCCATTTTTTTTTAGTCCTTTATATTTTGGCTTTCTTTCTCTCCCTTGGCTTATTTGATTTGTATTTTATCTCTGTTGAAGGAATGCAAATACCATTATATTCACTTCTCAGATGATTTTTCAAACCAATGATATTTGAACGGCTAGAAATTAAAAAGAAAATTGTTTTTGCTGAACCTCTGGTGGTGTACACTCTTCTTGTTTATTTGTGTTTAGGCTCCTGTGATAATATTCTGGTATAATATAAACTAGGATTTTCATTTCCATGAACTAGACTAATTTGTGAAACTGGAGTTTGGAATACTCAGTATGCCTTCTCAAGTGATAAGATAACACTCAGTGAAATAGCAAGGAGCATTTAACAGCTTTGCAGAAAGGATTATTTTTCTGAGACCGTTCAACCCAGCTAGAACCAGGAGTTTAGAAATTGTGTAGAAAGTCGTGCCCTCCCGAGATCTGGTCACTGTCTAGGTCAAGAGTTAGACATGGCTGAGACAAGGTTCACGTCCTGACGCTTTGCCATCCATAGGTGAAGAAGCTGATACGAATTTGAGCGTCTGATATGTAGCTGATACACAGTTCACTTGTTCTTAACCTTGTTACGTACTGCATTTTGAAAACCTTCATCTTTTTCAGCCTGCATGGTACTGCCTGGCAGCACTTTTTATGGGGGTTTAGAGCTGTATCCAACAACTATTTTTGTTCTTGTTTCTGTAGCAATTTCTGCCAAGATACTGACATATGTGAAGAACTGTGCATTTGTTGAACTCTAGGGTTATTTCAGTTTTGTAGGCTTTAGTCCATAATCATCAATTACTTACCCAAAGTATGAGAAGTGATATGCGCTGGCAGAAGCACAGTATTTTTGCAAGTGCATCTGAAGCTGAAAAGATGGTACACAGAAATACTATACTCTTGGGAAGTTTGGTAATGTCAATTTTGGAGTTCCTTCACATGCTTGCATAGGAGATGGATTACTTTATGGAACAGGTTCAATTCTCAGTCTTGCCCAGGTAAATCCAGAGTGATTCTCCTGAGCACAGCTGACCCCTCAGTCTGCCTCTCTGTTAATTTGACTACAGCAGTGGAGTTGTTATGCATACTAGACTATGGCTTTTCATTGCAATTGGACCGCATCAGCAAAGTGGTATCTGAAGCTTAGCAGGAAGAGACTGAATTTGGCAACTTGATTTGTGTCTATCCCTCTCACTTTTATTTAGAAACCATTTGAAAAAAGCATATCATGTCAGTTCCTCTCAGTTTTGATAGTGATGGTTAACCTCCCAAACAGCTTTCCCTTATTGATAATTTCTCAGTTAGAATGTAGTTCATGTTCAGTACTTATGAAATGTGTATTTCATGCAGTGCCTTGCTGACTGAGGAAGCTTCAGTTATTTTTTCTTTCAAAACAGATACATACCCTTACCTCCCCAGCTGGGCAAAGCCAGTGATGAATAATCACTCTTATCGTCTTTCTGAAATATCAAAGTTGTCTCCCCTCATGGCAGAGAATACCAAACCATCCAACAAGAAAGCAGGTCGTGTGAATAGCCTTACTGAATTCCTAATTGTTTGCTCTGGCAGTTCCCAGTGAAGCAGCTGGTTGTCTTTGGAAAGTTATGCTTGTTGTTTTGGGTTTGAACATCATGTGTCTTTAATTTTCAGCACTAGCCACAGGGATAAGTATCACAAATATCTGCTTGAAGGCCTTTTGCCCTTGGGAACCCAATATATACTTGGCAGCCTCTCTGGCAGTGGGACTGAGGGGAGAATCAAAGTTGACTCATTGCCTTATATCCCCTCAGGGAGAAGAAAGAATAAAAAGGGCAATTGCTGCTTCCTTCAGTTGCCTAAAGCAAGTCTTTCCTGTTTTGTAGAGAATAAACTAATGGCATTTTCTAAAACAATCTGCCCTGTATATGAACAAAATATTCCACCCATTATCATACAGCTAATTCTGGGGCTTGACTTCCTCGCATCCTAGTGTGGTCCTGGGTGGAGTTCAGAAATCCATAACCCTACCCATCGTCAGAAATGGACATTAACATCTTCCGTTCAGCACTCACCTCTGACAGAATCTACCATCTTGTTCTTCAGTTTATTGCCCAGTAAACTAACTAAAATTAATTTGTAGAATGCTGTGTACTCTCTCAGGTGCACATCTGTGGAGTGGGCTTTATTTATTGTGCCCAAGCCATTAACAAATTCTGATCTCCTATTGCACGATTAGGACCAACATAAATAGCTTCACCGAAAGTCACAGGGTGATGCTCATGTGTTCATTACCCTGCCTGTGAGTATACCTCCCCAAGTATTCTTCACCTTATATGCCACACTGAAGTGAAACAGTCATTAGTGTGCTGGTAACATCATAGTACATAGGAGAAGCCTGAGCCCCAATGTATGCATTAGCTAAAGCTTAAGCAGGATGCCGGATGAGCTTTGATTCATTTTAGAAATGTTGCTAGGCAGAGCTCCAAGCTCACACCAAGTGATGCCAAGATACTTGCTCATGTCTCCATCGCCCCTTATCTCAAGTGGTGCAACTGCCAGAAATAATTTTCCTTAATAGAAAAACTTCACGCATTTTGCACGCTGCTCTTTCCTATGTTAATCTCATTAGTTTATTATTTCCATTTGAAAATAGAATTCAATTCATATTTTAGATCTGAAAAGCATCTTTCTTTAAGACAGCATTTCCACTTTTTTAGGAAACCTGTTCCTTTTATTTTATAATCAGCTTAACTCAGCACAAGAATCTTATATAAGAAGGTGGCAATTATCAACTGAGAAAGTCCAGCGTTTTCTTTTTCTTTCTAAGATTTCAAGTTTTGCTGTCAGTCCTGAAATGCAGTGCTTTGCTAGGGAGTATACTTTTAAGTTGATGAAGGATTTGATATACAACTTAAATACAAAAAAGAATTTTAGCTGGGGAAGAAGCTGTCAAAGATGAATGGATGTATTAGCTTAGCATGAATCTGAACTTTGTCTTGCAAAACACTGCACAGGGTCTCAGTGATACAGAGCCCATTGGAATCAGCTCTTGTCTCACAGCTGAAAATAATAGAGCTCAAAATGGTTCTAATTATTCCTGATTTGAAAGGTAAGTTGGTATGACTTTATATAAAAGTCATTTTAAATATGCTTGTATTTTATTTATATATTAATATATGTATTTAATCACTCTGTCCAACACAGAGAATATGGCCTTGATCGATGAGCAACATCCCCTCTTTACAGTTGCAGCAGAGTATGCCTGGACCTAACTGTACAATTAGTGCTTTGTGACAATTTTTGCTTTGTGACAAGTTACTTAGGTTATAGGCGTTTTAGGTTTTGTTATGATGTATGTGTATGATTCCATTAGTGTCTTTTATGTCTGCTTCCAGTAGTTTATTGGCATGCAAGGACCAAAGCTCCTAAATCAGTGTCATGTATTTTAAACAGAAGAGCCAGACAGAGGTGTGGCATAAGGTAAAGTCCATTTGTTTCTCTTCCTTACTCCTTCTTTCAGCTGTGCTTTACCCTGAGGTACGGAAACTGTCTTGCACAGTATTACACAGACATAGGAAGGCACTCTGTACTTGAGCAAAGGCTGAAGCAAGGAAAACAAGTGTGATGCTAAGAGCAAAGCACAGCAGAAAAGACTTTAGGAGGATCTATAAAAAGTTTAAATTGGTAAAACGTGTATGTGGGTGGATTAGAAAGAGAATAAAGCATAATTAAGTTACTGAAGCCTCAGCAGGACTCTGAGCATTGTTCAGTGTGTATTGCAGTTTGCTTTAAAGAAATTTCAAGAATACCCACATCCTTAGAAAGGGGACTTTTTTTGTAGTTTAGCATTAATTTTAACAAATGCATGAAGGCTGACCTTTCTTGGACCTTGCGTCACTCTGCTGCGGGGTACTGAGTGTATTACAGGAATGCACGAAGGCAAAAAATCCTACCTTCTGCAAACTAGTCACAGCGCTGGGCTGTGGGTATTGGGCACAGCTGAAAGCCAGGGGGGAGCTTTGCCATCCTGCACTAAAAAGGGTGCTGGGGCACATCCTCTTCTCCAGACGGGGCTGGGAGCCATCTCCCTGCCTCTCTGCCTTTGGGGTGGGGAGAGCCCTCTGAGGTGCTCTTGCTCTGTAGGGGTCCCTGCCTGTGCAGGGACTAACAGTGGGCGAGAGGGGATAGCTTTGCCTCTCTCTCCCTTTCAAGTAAGGGGGAGCAGAAAAAAAGGGTGCCAATCACAGAAAAGTATCCTTGCAGCTACTGGAACAGCATTTCTAATTGCCCTATAATGCGGACAGTTAGGCCCAATGCCCCCGTGCCGTGAGTGACCCAGACACTGCCCTCTTCTCCCCCCCCGCCCCCGCCAGCCCCTGCTTGCCCTTCCCTTTCCCTGGAGCTTCCTGCGGGTGACCCTGAGTGACCACCATGGTGAACGACCTAGGCTGCTCCTTTACAAAACCCTGCGTTGCGCCTGAGGCCGGCAGAAGAAAACACAACCGTGAGGTTCGTAAAGCTCTGCACAGGAACAGGTTTTGTTGAACGATACTGCTTCTGCAGTCATCGCAGCAGACCGCATCTCCTGAGCCTGACCACGCGAGTGCCGTGGTGCACGCAGCGCGATACAGGTGGCAAACCTGGAGCTGGACAGGTTTTTTGGTCCCATCTTAAACAGGCAGCCTTTTGATTAACTCTCCCTCCCACGGTCCCCAAAGCCCAAGGCTGCTGGGAATCCGTCCTGCGCCTTGTCCGGGCCTGTCGCCTCCCCAGAAGATCCTTACATGAACGCTCAGTGGCCTGCGTCATGACGGGCGACTCCTTCACTGGCGCATTAGTGTAATGTTGTGGCTGGGAAAGTCACGTAAGGTGGCTATAATGGTGAAATTATGAAGAGTAATGAGGATTTGAGCTGTTATCTGTCTCATAAATATACATTCTAACGTGCAGAAAAACCACAGTGTTGACTGAAAATATTGCGATCTTCAGGGAAAAAAAAAGATGTTAGCCAGAAGTGTCATGTCTTTTACATATGGTTCACCTAAAAAAAAAAAATCTGACCTTTTTTAAGATGGCTGCCAGCCAACATTTCAGCAGTATTTCCTTTGTGTTTCTGCTCACAGAAAGTGATTTATGTCCAAGTACTCTCTAGCTGGTTCTCAAGTTGCAGTAATGATTTTGATTGTTTGTTTATAGTTTTAGCTGAACATTTCTGCCTGCCGTGTCATATATCCTGACCCAGTGTAAGTGTCATTTATAGGCAATTGCTGTGCCCATGTAGAGTCAGTCCATTGTTTCTTCTGTCTTCTCTGTGACTCTTTGTGTGCTTTGTATGTAAGTTTTTGGAGGCAAAGAAGGGGAGAAAGAGGACTATGTCCTCACCTTGCTGATCAAGAAAATAATAGTTCTCAATGAAATTATTCTGACAGATGTGTAGGGAAGCCAGAATTGGGTCAGGATACTTGGATCAAGTTGCAATTTTTTCCATGGGAAGAGTTAACATGCCTTCCCACAAAAGAGGTGAGGCCGGAGCTGCATGCCATAAGCCCAGAAAATGTGAGGCAATCAGACTGCAAGGGAAGCTCGGTCAGGCCCAGCTGTAGTGAACAAGGTCATCTGTGCAGGATGCTGCATGAGGAATGTGCTCCAGAACTTCAGGATTTGCCTACACAATGTCACAGAGAAGATTTAGGTCAGACGTCTGAGCTGAAAAGTCGGTCTACATAACAGGGAGCTTGTTTTACACAGTCAAGATCGACATGCATGTTAATGGCTTGTACCTCCTTTAGGTGATTTGGCATGGAGTAGACAAGAAAGGGAAAACATCAAAAAAAAAAAAGGTGGAAAAAAAAAGTAGACCATAAAAAACCCCAGTAAATTCACCCTGGAATCAAAATTCAAGAAAATAATGCAGTTTATATCAATATAAATATCCATATGAATATCAATATGACAAGTTAGGATGGCTGTTTCAGTGAAAGAATGTTGTTTTTCGTATAAATAATAAGCTCCAACAAATATTTAATTGTTTTTGAGAGAAGCTGAAAATGTCCACCATCATTATGATAAAATAAAATAGCGGTGTGTGTGGATTGTCTGTTGCTTTACTTTCCACCTTGTGGAAACAAGAGACAAAACTGTTAAGAGACAACGAAAAGAAACTATTGTGCAAAGAATAACCCCACAGTTTGCAAAGAGTTTTTTTTTAAGAAAGTACCTTTTCTTTAAGCACAAGTATTTTTCAAAACTTATCAGAGAAATTTAGAACCAAAAATGATCTTGTTCTTTTTTTGAGTTGGGGCTCCTAGAGATTCATAGACATTGAGGCCAACAGTCTGTTACGATCACTGTCTCACCTGACTCATATAAATCAGCTTGTACAATTTCGCTCCATAACTCCTTTGCCAAGCTTATAACAACATACTGTTAATTAAAAGGTCGTGATCTGATAGTTAGTGTTTTTACTTATGCTAAGAGTCCCAATGACTTTGAAAGAACTAATCACACCCACCTTAGGGATGAAAAATAGTACATGAATCTTGCAGTGTATGGATACCTAAAGCATGATGAAACTACCACTGTCATGCATTCTGGGTAACGAATCTGCAAGGATTTGGGGCTGGAGGGGGGGGCATCCTGGAGGTGAAGGCAGAGTCCTTTCCTTAGTCTCCTTCTGGAGCTGTCCCCTCACTCTGCAGCTGGTCAGACGTCCCTGGCAGCTCCCACCCAGCACGGAACCAGCACAGACGTTCCTTTACCCACTTGTGCAGTGAGAACAACAGATCTCAACTGGTGCTTGGCTGGCAGGAGTGGGAGCACCACCAGGCACAAGCCTTGCCTTGAACTGCCCCACCTGTGCTCCGCAGAAGACAAAAATGCCCTGTGTAGGCCCTTCACTCTGCCTATAGGCAGCCTTCAGAGAATCGACGCTGGCTGTCGCGCAGAATGGTGCCGGGTGGAGCACGTGGATTGTGCCACAGGTGTCATCACAGCAAGCGGTGCTCTGTCACTTGGGCCTACATGGAGAACTCACAGGCCCCCATGCTATAACGGTGGCATCCATCGCAAACGCGCGTACACCGAGACAGTGAATCTGAATCTTGTTTTGCAAGAACACGATAGCAGAAAATTGTGTCTTGTGCTTCTTTATAAAAGGGAAGGTGTTCATGCTTCACTGCCCTTCACACCATATTACATGTTCTACAGTTGCAGGCTAGGTGCACACAGAGGTTTGCCAGTGGTGGCTACGGTTGCACAAACATGCAACGAGGAGTGTTAAGGACACGCTTTGCTCCAGAAAGTCAGTTAAAATCCTGAGAGGAGAACACGGTAGCTACTGAATTCTCTGACTGATGGTAGTTCAGTGAAACTTCATCACTCCCAAAAAGGTGACTGGAAGAATAAGCCATTCCCAAAGGACTCCTCAGGAACAGTCCAAAGCTACAGGCCAGATTATTTATTTTAGAAGACTGTTGACTGAGCCCATCTATTGTTGGGTCTGATGCAGCTTTTCTTTTATTCTTGTCAACTTAGCATCCTCAGTTTTCTTGCAAATAATTTACCACACATTGGAGATGTATCATGGTGGGGAAAATAGCAGGTTTTTTTCTGAACAACTATCGTCCTTCAGCTTCCAGAAAACTATAAATATCTTCTCTTTTGCAACATTACTCCACACAAAAAAACCCCAGTATGCTACTGAAGGTGGGTATGCTCACTGTGCTCACTGATAAAGTAAGTCCACCGGAGAGACAAGGCTCTAGTCCAATTTGTTTCACAAATAGAGCTAAGGCAGCAGCAGCACCAAAGAGCAACCCAGCTAGCAGCAGTCAAACACTGTATCCTACGTACTAACATTAATTTTAACAACACAGTCCGTGAACTTTTTAGAAGGCACGGAGAATACTGGGAGTGGAAAAACCAGAAGTTTTTGATGGGGGAAATAGCGTTCACATTTCGATAAGCTCCAAAAATGCCTTTTCCAAACAGAGGTGCTTTGTATTATGCCATTCCTGTTGGCCGTTGGGGGGGCTTTCATTAGATGTATGAACTTCTTGCCATAGTAATAGAGGTCAGGCACTATTGTGCCTCTTTTATGATACTGACTAGCACAAGTCATGTATACAAACCCGGGAAGTATTTATTTATGTGGAATACATACTTAAATAGCAGACTACAAATCATTTAAAGATGCCTATGATATGAATCATACCACAGTTTCACGGATAAGTGGAAACATTATGCAACTTATTGAGTTTTTAAAGCACTAACGAATGTGAACTATACAGCAGACTTGAGCTGGACCTTTTCACCCCTTCTAATATATGCTGTGGCTATTTAGTATTCCTCACTAGGGAGTAATGCTGGCATACAAGTCAGCAATATATTAGGCACTGGAGCCGTGAACCTAGTGAGAACATAAACTAAACTGATTTTCAATTTTGGTACATTACAAAAAGGACTATTATTGTAAGGTTAGAGATGTCAAAGTTGGTGACCTGTTATAATGAAGTATTCCCTGCCACATAGTCAAGCATGAAAAGTAATTGGAGGCGGTATAAACTTTTAGAGGCTTAGGGTTTTTTCCCTACCAAATGAAATATTCTTTTGCACATAGATTTGTTGTTGGGTTTTTTTTAATTAAAAATAGTCATTTTTATGAAGCATCATAAAAGCAGAAATGATGCTCTTGTAAAATTTGCAGTTGATGGAGAAACGTGTGTTTAGAAATGAGGCCACATCTTAACGCTTGAGTTACTTACATAAGGCACTGATGAAAAGCAAGTTGCTACCTGCCAGCTAGGAATGACATTAAAATATTATGGCAGCATGTGACCAGCTTTAGAGCTTAAAATCTTGAAAGGACACAGACAATGTCCCCTTTGAAGAACATTCCTGAAGATCACTACAGTTTCTGCTAAGCTTTAAAACACAGAGGAAAATGCCCCATGTCTAAGCAGCAACGATAAAAGTTGTTACTTCTTAGCTGCAACATTTACATCCGAAAAACCACCGCTGAAGTGTGCACAGGTCTTTCAGCTTGTCCGTCTGAGAAAAGTCAGAGAAAGCATTTAGTCTAGGGAATGGTGTATTAGTACTGTGAATCCCATACTCCAGGTGTTCATTATGGCTCCACATCCCGACTTACTGCACTGGCTTTGACCAAGTTATTCCTCATTTCCTCTGGCACAAGCATTGCGTGAGCTGGCACAGCATCACTCCCCAGGAACTAGACTGCAGAGGGCACTCCTATATAAGAGGGAATTGCAGTCTTCAGGCTCATTTACTTTTAACCTCGATGATTCATTGTTATTTTTTCTTCTTTAATAATTAATGATGCTATTATTACACTAAAAGGAAAATCTCATTATTCTTGACAACTGGTTTTGTTATGATTATTTAATTTCCCCCCCCAAGTCTGTACAATTACAATGTCTGTCAGTGCTTATATCATGTTTGGGTCATCAGCCTCAGAAATTAAATGTACACAGAAGGGTGACCTATTAATATACCATCCCTAGGCATAACTTGAGCGAAGCAGCACAGGGAGTGCATGGATGAGGACGGAGACGGCTTTTGCCATATGCCTGGGTAGTCAAAGAGATTCTGCCTGAGGCAGGCCAACCATGGAGCAATGTGAAAGCTACCTTCCCCTTCCTCTCATCCCATCTCTGGAAAGGTTTGTTGGAAGCATTACTTTGGTCTGTTTTTCAGCTGTGACAGTGATGAAAGATGCAGCCTCTCAAACAACACGTCCTGAGCTTCATGGGTTGGATTTCTGCCCCCTGAAGTACTCTTCAGGAGATGGGACTGGATGAACAGGCTGCAGCTAAATGTGGCCAGAGATCTGCTGTTCGGACGGCACAGCGGCGGCAGGGGGATGCAGAGCATGTGGCAGAGGCAGTGTGACAGACTGGGGACTTTCTGAATAGTGGGAGCTGGGTTAAGGCTGCCATAATGCAAGCTACTCTCTGGAGCTGTTACATTAGGCCATTAAAACCCTGAGATGCCTCAAGATTGGGAAGAAGCAAGTGTAGTTTATGGCTACTTCAGCATCACGCCCCCTTCCCTTTTTATGAATTAGAGGTAAAGGCTGTAATGCCTCATCCAGAATCTCAGCCTTAAGGCTGAATAGCTTAAAGCCAACAGAATTCATTCTGGAAGTTCAGCTGGAGCCTATGCAACTCCTACACTGCAGTTTAAATGTGCTTCCAATATTTAGCTTTGTTTAATGAGAACAAGTCCCGTACTAGCTTTGGCTTCTGCAGGGGATACAGCTCATGTATCATCCAACCGACATCAGAAGGGTCATTTCATTTCCTGTGGGTAGTGGAAAGTGATCTACCTTTTCACACTTACTTCTGGAAGCTTGTCACAGGGAAAGCGTAAGATCAGGCTAACGCTGTGCAAAAGAGCTGACTGAGCAAGGATAGTGGGACCTGGCTGTTGGAGCAGCAAATACACTTCCACAGCTGAGCCCTGAATCATGTTTATTTTCAAACCAAAGACCTCACATTTCAAGTGAGAGATTTGCTCAGTAAAATGCGTGCATTTCGTATTTCATTACCACATGCTGTATATCTCGTACAGTGGTTAAGAAATGAAGGAGTGTGGAAAGGACAGTTATTCGGGGGAGCTGTAACCATAAGGATTCTACTGAGTAGGATTTTCGCTTGTTCCAAACTGTTATCTCACTAGATAAAAACATTGTGCTTTATGATTAAGCTAATTGTGTTGGACAAGCCAGTCTGTAGCCCTAGAAGCCTGGATTTTCAAATGTGCTGAGCATTGGCAGCTGCAACCAAAGTCAGTAGGGGCATTTAAAGTGCAATTAAATGCGAAGTTCTCTAAAAATTCAGGCCAGAGGCTGTCTGTAAAACGGGAGTAGAGATGTTACTTTGCCTCACAGGGGTGCTGTGAACATTTGTGGCACAGCTACTTACTCTAGTGAGAAGTTACGCTGAAAAGTCTGTGAAAAAAAATTGTCTTTTTTCAGACCCGGGTTTGGCTGTAAATGTTAAAATAAGGTCTTGAGCCACAGACTGAACAGTGAAGAGGAAACAAGCAAGTATGGCTTGCCCATTTGTAGACTGAATGGATGACTGACCACGCACCCTCTCTCCCAAAACGGGTTAAAAATCCTAATAGCTATACCACATGGGCTGAATTAATGTTGTGCAAGCATATCTAATTCTAGCATTCCTAGAGCATTCCCCCCTAAAGGGGTTGTGTGGTATTTTTAAAAATATATCTAATATGTTTATAAATGTAGGTAATATGCATAAACAATGTGTATTTGAGTAAGAAATCTTTATAGAGAGTCCAGTGAAGGGAGATGAGGATGATTAAGGGACTGGCACATCTGACATGCGAGGAGAGGCTGAGAGAGGTGGGACTGTTGAGCCTGGAGAAGAGAAGGCTTGTGATGGGAATCTCATCAACGTGTACAAATGCCCAAAAGGAGAGTGTAAAGAAGACGGAGTCAAGCTCTTCTCAGTGGTATCCATTGAAAGGACAAGAGGCAATGGGCACAAATTGAAACGCAGGAGATTCCAGTACAAAAAAATGTAAGAAAAAAGATTTTTACTACAAGGGTGTTCAAACACTGGAACAAGTTGCCCGCTGAGATTGTGGCGTCTCTGTCCCCGGAGATATTCAGAACTCAGCTGGACAAGATCCTGAGCAACCTGCTCTCACTGACTCTGCTTTTAGCAGGAGCATGGACTAGATGATCTCCAGAGGTACCTTCCAACCTCAACCATTTTGTGATAAGTGAGGCAATATTTTTTTCCAGTTTCTCCTTTATTCACTTTCCTTGCAGTATTGGCAGAATAGATCAGTTTGTATCCTGTTCTGTTTTGGGGTTTCTGCTTTTTTTTCTCCTTTATCAGCTCTATCTTTTCCTTTTGTGGATGCTGCTTTCTAATTTTACAGATTATTGCAGTGTTCTGCTAGGTCTCCTGAAGTTAAAACCTCTTCCTTCTTTTGTGAGTGAAGCTTCAGAGCAACATCGCTGAGTGCCCCACTGAGAAATAAAAATTAAAAAATATAGCATAGAATGTAGCAGAAACTGAAATGAAAGTATTCTCCCTAATGTCACTACAGTAGAAAGTGAATCTATTTCAGTGTACTTTTTCAACTGAATAGGGAGAACACTTGTAATAGGTGAGGACTAATTTACCCATAACTAGCTATAAACTTAGGAAGTGACCAAGAATGAGAGCTGACGTCCTAATAATAGCAGTAAGGTGAAATTATTATACAAGAACAGAAATTTGTAATTTAAATTATTTGGGGGAGCGGTTCTAAGGAAATAAAAATACCAGAGTTGAATACCCATAATAACAATAATTAGAATTAGCAGTGATCATTGCCCTGCAGCCTGCTCTTAGAGCTGAGACAGTTTTGTAATGTTTTAGGTGCTATGACACAGTGTTTTATATGCTTCTCTTCCTAAATGTTACAGCAAAACTCTATTCTATCAACATATTTCTTGCCTTCCCGTGAACGATTGTGACTGACCTACTCACTTTACAGTCATTTTTTGCTAGGTTTTCAAACTGACATGACACAAAACTCAGCAGTGTACCTTGCCAGAGTGATGGGAACATTTTTAAACACTGCTGCATAAAACATGGAGATGTAGCAAACCATTGAAATGATTAACACAGTTACTATTAGCAGGCTAGAAGATAATTACAGAATGATTCACAATGTTTTGTTTTTGTAATAGGTACTCGTATTTGGACTGTGGTAACATTCAAAATTGTTCAGCACAACTGCAAAAAACCTATCAAAGTCTGTAAATACTTCACAGGCAAGCAGAGACAATGCTGTGTCACATTGGACATGCTAATTATGGAAGATCCTCAAACCAGATAGATATCTTTTCTTTCTTTCACACTTTCTGCTTTTTTTTTCCTCTTTAACATCAGTTTTTTAACTACTTGTTCCAGTTAGCCTTCATTGATATTTCTTGCTTTTTTTGTAGGACTCTGGAAAATACAACTGACTGGTATATTTGTATCATGTGAGTATGTAATGAGTGCTATTAGATCATCTTTTTGCTCATTCAAAATTGTAAGTAGAATGGGTCTTCTGTACCTTATCTGGCCAGTTTCAGCAATGCTTCAAGCACTGATTTTTTTTATAGTGATATTCAGGCTGATTTTCAGACTTGTTTTCTTGCATATTTTGTTTTACTCCTAAAGATACTGATGGGGGGTGCAAAATATCACTTCATTTCTTCTGAAATCTAGCTTCAGTATCTGTACGTGGCTTTATTCTGCCTCTGTGTTTGGATATTTTTTTGCTTAGGAAGAGGGACCAGAAGCGGGGTTGAACAGGTGTGATTATAATATTGTAACAGCCGTTAAGAGTACTGGGTAATTTGCTCACCTTGTTCTTTACTTCTTTCTACTCTGAGGAGGCTGGGAAAAGTGTAAGTTCTGTTAGTTATTGTGTGTTTACTGGGATTTGCTCCACTCCTGCAATATAAATAAACTTGTTTAACAATAATAAATCTGATAACGAATCTGCTGATTGGAATACTTCATGATGTTATTATGCCGCTTCTTATGTCTATGGACCAGTTGAATGAGGTAGGAAGAGAAGGTACAAGTGCAAGGGTTTTTTTAAGTGCCTTGGAGGTGGGAGACAAAATGGGACACTGGCAGTGGAAAGCAAAGGCGAAGCGATCCCTTAAGCCCTAACGAAAAGACTGAGAACCTTGAACTAGTATTTTCTTCCTTTGAAGAAATTATTAATGATAGGACTTCAGGATCTCACTTTTCCTAATATCCTGAGCTATGGTAAAGATTGTTGATTTTGGTTAAAGACCATTTCACAAATGAAGGTTTGTAGGAATAACTAAGGTATTTTGCCAACTCCTTTCTGTGCCATACTTGACAAACTCAAAACAGGACCAAAATAGCCAATTTAGAAACAGCAGTTGAAGGACCCAAAAGACAGTTTCCATCAAACATATGTTATTTTTATGCTCAGCTGGGGGTGTTCGAGCTATTTATGAAATCCAGACAGAGAAATTAACATTTCTGAATAATCCTAGAACAAATTATGAGGGGAGGGATCATGCTGGGTTGTATAACATTTTCATCTATAAAAATATTTTCCATTATATTTTGTGGGAAATTTATAACCCAAAGGATTCATGCAAAAATCCAGAGCATTATTGTAACGATACAGAGGGAAATGACACATAGCAGAATGATAATTGCTTACCATGAAGTATGGATTAAAATGTAGTCGAGCCCTTTGCTTGCTTCTAACTTTTGAATGAAGCTGTGGTAATACCACAGGGTTCATACAGTGCAGGCAAAACTGCATGCAACGTCTTCGTCTCTTCTCCTAGTATTTTTTAAATTCAAATGAGTTATATCCAGAATGTTAAACCAAAGAGATAGCACATGAAGAGTACATCTCTAACAAAAATATTTATCCATCTAGGTGACATTGGGGGACACACAGAGAAAAATATTGTCATCAGCATCATTTGTACTGCAAACACATTGGACACAATGGCTGAAAGAAGGACCTCAGGCGTTGTGTAATCACATAATAAAAGGTAGTTTGTGTTCTAAATTTTGTGTTTAAAGTACCTGCATCAGACCGCAAGGAGAGGGAGGAGGAACACCAGGCTGTGACTGGAAAGGGAGGCAAGAGAGGCTGAGTGCCTGGCTCAGTATCGCTCCGGAAGCTGTACCAGCAGCAGGAGCTGCTCTCCTCAAAATCTCAGCCAGCACTTAATAGCATTTTCTTCAGTAAAATGGAGAACTGGAAGACAAATCTATTGGCTAACTTTTTATCTTCCTTCACTGAGAGGTTTAACTCCGTTTCAATTTGAAGTTCAGATGAAGGCTGGGTCTCGTCTTATTTTATCTAAATGAGTTCATCTGTCTCATATCATGGCTTTACTTTGTCATGCATTTTAGCCTTCTGGTCTTTTTCATGTGAGGTAGTAAATACTTGGCTCTTTTCAACAGCTGAAATGTCAGGACATGATCATTTTGAATCTGCTAGATGAAATCTGTGAAATGCCACTTTTCTTTTTCAGTGATCTCTGGAATGAAATCACACTTCATAGGGCTAGAGGACTGGAAGTGACGTCTGGGGTCACCGAGTCCAATGCAGTGAGTTCAGCCCAGTGCTCCGGCACTACATCTTATAATGCCTTTCACATGCCCACAGACTGTTGGGGGTTTTTGTTTGGGTTTTTTGGATTTTTGCAAAGTTTGAACACTTCACTGCAAACAGACACTAGATTAGGAAACAAGATTTTATTCTTTGGTGGAGACTGAAGCCTAAGAGCCCTCAAACAGAAAAGAGCTTGCAGGATCAGTCATATTTTATATAGGTGACCTGGGGTGGGGATATTGTTGCTGGATTCTGCCTCTCACATCAGTGGGTGCAATGAGATCCTGACTCCACCACTATCCCCCACCTCAGGGATGCTGCCCACCTTATCTTTCTGTGTCTCAGTTTCCCCATCTGTCCCTCCGAACAACAAATGTAAAATGCCTTAAAATTTGCTGGTGAACAGCTTTATACAGTCTGAGGCAGGCCAGAGCAATCCAGGCGGCTTCAGCTTCTGTTATTTGTGAGTACTTTGCCCTAAGTTAAAAATAATCTTGATGCTGTCTTACTTTTTTTTGCAATCAGCAGTTTAAGTTGAAAAGGTCACTCCTTTCTCTGGTAGCTCAAGTTCTGTGTTTTCAAGTAGTTTCAGGACATATCATGTCATAGGAGTCAGATACTACATTCCTTCACACCTTTTAAATCATTGTTTCTTTCTATAAGAAAGTACAATTTTGTTAGAAACCCATTCAGGTTTGCTTTCCTTTGAAAAAAAGGCGGCCTTTATTTCATAAAACATTTCCGCATCCAGAGCTTATTGACATCTACCAGATCAAGTTTTAGACAAACAGGGGATTTTTAACAGGGGTTTATCACTCATTAAATTTCGTCTACAGATTCTCTTTTTTGCAAGAACTAAGAAACGTTTTTCAACATCAGGCCTTTTTTGAAGACAATCAGACTTTTTTGAACATAATGGAATAATGACATAACCTTCATTATAACATCTCAAATGCTACAATATAATACATTTGCTTAAGTCTGGGGGAAGGAAACCAAACCAATTTATTATAGCCTGTTGATTCACACTCACATGCTGTGCAGTTCGTGTGAAGGTCCCATTTACTTTTTCACATGAACTGCCACAGCATGGTTTAAATAGAGATTTCTCTAGCAGTAGTGTTAAGGTTCCTCATTAACATCACTTCTGGAGCCGCTGGGCCAAGTATATCCCTAGTGCAATTCCACTGATCTCAGTGGGGTTATCCTTGAGATATATTTGGTCCACTGTTTCTACACAATCTCTTTGTTCTTTTTTGATCTCTTTAAGAATTTTGTTACTTTGAACATTTTCACATAGCAAGTCATCATGCTGAAAAGTTTGCAACATATATAAGTAATTTCTCAGGTATTTCTACCTATTTGTATGCTGAAATAAGACATTATATCCAATACATTGCTATTTATTACTTTTATTTGATAATCTACACATATATCCTGTTTTCCAGGAAAATCAATAAACATACTAAAAGTTTCTCTTCTTGTTTATTTTTTTTTAAATTCCAAAACTTGATGCAACTACCAAAAATAATCTGAGACAGACTACAGGAGCATTTAGCATTATTCTCTGCACAGCTCTATTGCTTGCAATTTTTGGAAACAAACAATAATTGAGTAGGGATACTCCCAGGCCAATATATTCTCACATTGAAAACGCTGAGCTTGTCTGATGTTCTATATCAATACTGAATGTTTCTCTTCATTAGTTGAGTTTTTTTGTTTGTTTCTATTAGGAAAAAAATTTATGCAACATTAAAAAAAATAGTTAAAATCAACTGATACAGAAAATTTCTCAGAAGTTAGTTTTGCAGTTAATGACCATTCTGTACATTATGCATATACATATGATTTACATGACTTAGATTTTCGTTCAGGAGAACGAAAGGTCTGGTTAGGGAAGACAGCATAACAAAATGACATCATCTCTGTGATAAATGGTTGGGTAAATGCAAAACACATCTCATTCTCAAAACACCATCTCTTATTCCTTTCTGTATATTAGTGCAGTTTTGCACAGGCATTTGTTAGCCTTATTAATTTATCTTAATTTTCCCAGCAAACTATGAACTCGGCACATGAATCTCTTTATTTGCCTTTACATTTGAAGACTCTGTCGGATATTACAAAGATAATACATAGAAACTAAATCTGGTTTTCACCAAATCCATAATCAGCAGAGGAAAAAGTCTTGGACTGGGACCCCTAGTTCCCTGAGCTCATACTTATCTTGCTGTAAAGATCTTTTTGTTCTCCAAACTCTTAAAATAATTAAGCCCTAACCTGAGATTTCATTCTGCAGGGAACAGCCAACAGGCTCCAGAGGAATTAAACCACTGCTTGTTAACTGCTGCTTGCAGAGGTAACATTTGGGTCTGTTGATAACAAATGGGGATAGAAACGCTAGCATGGAAAGCTTTGCTGCCAGCATGGCCTTTGCTTTACACACAGACACATGCATTCAGCAAAGTGCTGCAAGAGAAGTGCACCTGTGAGTTGCATTACTTATTCAGATGCAGGACTGTGATTTTTTGCAAAACTTCTAGTCCCTTTGAGTATGGTAATAACATTGCAGGCAGAAATGATACTGCATCTAAATAAGGATGTGAAAAACTCTCATTTAAAACTACTCAGAAGCAAAGCTTGTGTTCAAACTGCACACACAGGATTGGTTTATGTTTATAGAGATTTATATGTGAGACAGAAAGGAAAAATGTAATTTAGTTTTATTTAACATCTCTCTTAAAATCCTAAAGACCGCTTTCAGATGAATTAGGTGCTAGTAAGTACAGTGACTCTGTAGGCAAACATTAACAGCCAAGCTTCAGTCAGTAACAGCCCTGCATGTTATATTATGTGTTAAGAAAGTGAATGTTAGCTAGAAACCTGGGGTTGTCCCTGTGCTCTTTTCAAAAGTGCAGTGTGATCATTTATCTACAAAACACTAGAGCTCAGATAAAGAGCTGAAGGTCTCTCCTGAAAGCTGGTGCCTTCAGGCAACACCTGGTACATCACCGAAGTGTTTGTATTATTATACTGCTCCAGTCTCAGTGTGTTATTCATGTCTTCCTGGACCGCAGATCACTGAGACCAAATGGCAACCTGTTGAATCACATTTTAACTCTGATCTTTGCATGCAGAGTGGTCCCTGAACAGACTAAAGTCAGAAAATGAGGCAATAGCCTATAGTCTCCATTTCTTCATCTGCTCCTTGAATTTCCTTGTATCAGCATCAGTTGATTTCACAGAGAGTATGTGAAATCATGATTTTGTGTCACGTAACAGCTGGTCTTGTGCAACACAGCAGAGCCTCCTGAAGCACAAACACAAGACACAGGACACACAGCATATGCTCCGTGGATAGAAATGCTCTGCTGAGTGTATCATCCTCGGGATGCACATCCTGCAAAATGCAGCAGAGACCCAGAGAGTCGGGGTGCCATTTTGACATGCTCAGAGTGCTCTGGGGGGGCTGACAGCACCTCTTCTCCCCACTGAGCCTCAGGGCCACCATGTACTGATTGGAAATTAAGAGCACATGGGACCTTTCACAAATAAAACCTTGCATGCATGTCCCGGAGGGGTATTTCCACCTGGCAGCCATCCTTGGAGCATTACGGCTAGGTCTGTATTGTGCTCCTAAACCACTCCTAAGGGCCCTCCTCCTGAGAGTGGTGCAGCTGGGAGCTCTTCACCAGTGCCATCCCTGCAGGCTTTCGGAGAGGTCCCGAGCACCACAGGGCCTTCGCATCCTCACCATCCTTTGGCACAAGTGGGGAAGAGTACCCTGAAAGGCTTTTCACGGTCCGGGGTACTGATTTTCGTTGGTGTCCAAGATCTTCATTGCAAGGGCAAAAACCAAATTTTAGCTAGGGGCGAGCTTAAATGCAAACAGCTTTCTCATACTGGGAGTATAAGAAAACTCTGTAACATTTTTTCCCCACTGTTTCTTAGCTCAAGGCCCTGCCCTCAGGATGCAAAGTCTCAGTTACGCCAGCTTTATGAAGAGAGAAAAAACCAAGGACTTACTTAGGGTCTCCAAGTACATAGATCTGGACTGTGTTGTAACAAACCCATTCAGCGCACGGGTAATATCTGCTTTCTAGCTAAATAAAATAAAATGAAAAATACCTCATCAGCTTTTGCGTTTAATTTAAAAAACCCTCTATGTGCAGAATCATGCATGGCCATTTTAATAACACTGGACCCACTGTTAGCTGAAGGACACAGTTTCTTGGATGAAGTACTGGAAATTATTTTAGTGTTTTCAGTAAGAATAACTAACAGTGATGAGTAACTTCCTGGATAATAAGTACATCGGGCAATGCACATTGTTCCTCAACCTGATAAACTCTTAGCGGGGAACTTCCCTTCTCTGGGGTTGCTGCTTTCCCCGGGGTTTTTGTCTCTTGAGAACAGGCAGATCTGTATAATCTAGAGAGTCAAACGTTGAGCAATCAGTACCACCAGGGCAGTGTTTTTAATGAGAAAAGCAGTTAAATAAATGGAATGTCATTAAGACATATGACTGTTTTGGAGATTATGCCAGCAGTATAACAAAAAGTTACTTTAAAATATTACTTGCTATACATTTATTTTTAATGTGGATGAAATTATAGAAACAAACCACTTTAACTAGCTGAAGAAATGGAGTCTCTTTGCACACGCTATTTCGAATCCCAGTAGTATTTCAGCCTCTTGGAGCTGTCTCTTGAACTGTCAAAGAGGGATCTGGACAGTCTCTCAGTTTCTCTCAGTGTCTCTGACTGTTAAAGCCTTAAGTGACACATATATATGCTTAAGGAATGGGTCAGCTTGCAGACAGAAATATCCCGATCTTAAAAAAAAAAAGAAAAAAAAAAAGATTAAACAGATTGGTGGTCAGGATAGTGTCATGAAACTCTTTGCCCTCAGTTGTCTGGGTTTGTTCCAAGATTCAGTGTTCACTTAAACATGGTATGAAAAAATAGTGATGTGGCCAAATATTCCTGTTATATGCTTCAGCAATTTTTTTTTGTCAGTGCTTTGTTCTGTGACTGTTTAGTTCAGTGCATTCAACGTTCACATCCAAACCTGCCGTACCATTTCTCCTGCAGCAGTCAGAAATCCAAAGACATTTTAACCTAATAAGAGGCTGTGTTTTTCTTGTTTTGTGTCTACAGAGAACCTTTCCCATTCAAAAAGGATAATTTTTTTAATGCAATTGGGCATATGTTAAGGCCTAGTTGGCTTTAGTAACTATACACATAGTAACTCTCTTCTGGGTCTTGCACCCATCCTCCTCATCTACCACCTCTTTATTCTTCGTTGTGAATCAGCCCTATAATTAGTGGCTCATGTCAGAGTCACAATGTTATTAATGAACCAGACAAGTTTTTTAATTTCTAGCTGTTATTGCATTCTTCCCCAGGTGAAATGAAGATCATCCCTTTCTCTGGAAATCAGCCTTTAAGCGCTAGCAATACACAGCTCTAAGACCACAGTTCTGCAAAGTACTGATTAACCAGTACCAGACAGTGGGAACTGGAAAAATCACTGAAGAAATGGGAAGGAAGAAAAAGGTGGGTTTGAATATTAGAGTCCTTAGACCTGCTGCTTTGGATTTTTATGTGTTTCTCTGTTCTGAAGATGGAAAGAAATTGGGCTCCTTGGTTTTCACAGTATGAGCACCACTAAAATATTATTTAGTTTGCTTTCTTAGCAAATTTTGAAAAATATTTTGTAAACAAGGTACACAGACAACAGGGCAGAATCTGTTGGGAGTCATCACTTTCATTCTCAGTCAAAGTTCTTTATTTCTCAGCTTTGCGGCATCCTAGATGTATCCCTCATGGGCACCACAATGATGATATAATTATTGCTGTTTTCACCCAAGAAATTCAGCGTCTTTCTTTGAGAGGGAACTGAAACTCTTGTTAAGCAGAAACTTCCCAGATATCCAAGCACAAGAGTCAAATTGCTCAAGATGTTTGGCTTTACACAGCTGCAAGGAAGACCAGCTTCAGGGAAGGACAATTAAAATTATTGTATGACAGGTAATTTCTTATTGCATTGTAATTAATGCAACATCATAACCTGGAAGCAACACTATAAACTAGATAGTACTGGATGAAAGAGACTGGATTATTATTTTCAGCCTAGATAACTAATGTTCCCCAGGTATCAGATTTCCATGAGATGCCAAATGAAGTAATATGTTAATTCCTACTCATATCCTCTCTGTTTTTCCAGGAAGTTCAGAATAGCTCTACAGGGACATTTCAAACTCAGATGGATCCTTTTGCCTTCTCCATAATGACAATTGTTAAAGGAAAAGAGTTGTTTAGAGTTCTTGCAGCCAAGGTATCTTTTGGATGCTTAGAATATCTAAATGATGTTGCATATCATGACATCTACACCTAAAATAACAGTGTTAATAATAGCAGTGCCAGCCACTGCAATGTAATCTAATAAATATATATATATTTTTTTAAAAAAATAAAAGGATGAAAGATGGATCCACCATCTTACAGGACTATAAACCTGTGGGGCTAAAAAAAGCATGAAAACGATCTTCAATGGCTTTTTACTGGGCACCCATTGAGAGTACAACTGGTTCCCTGCCTTTGGGGAAAAAATAAAAGAAAAATTTACTTGTAGTTTTACTAGAAAAAGCCCATCCGAATTCTTTGCCCCTGGAAAAATTCTTGCAGAATATGGTAGCATGGAGGCGATTTCAGCAACCGGGAAACCCCAGGAAAGAATGTAAATGCATTTTCTATGTGCTGAATTTGAATCAACTCAAACAATGTGACTGACATGCATTGACAGGGCAAAGAATTATATACAGCTAAACTTCAACTTTTGTTCCTAACTTTAGACCAAATGGGGTCCTGCAGAAGGTAGCTCACAGCTTCCAATCCATATCTATACTTTGCTACAGCAAAATGCTTTCCATGTCCTGCTACAATTATCAGAGGGTTTTATTTTTAGTTGAATAGGAATGTGATAAAGAATAAGAAAAGAATTATTTAGAGGTGAAATCCACAGATGGAACTTATAAATACCCTGATTCACCAGACTCCATTTGCATACCAAGGCTGTGTGGGGAGAGTTGGGCACGTAAGAATAGGCTTTGCAAAGTCTGACGTAGTGCCTGGAGAGGCACCAAAGCTAGGCAACAGGAAATGTTGAACACAAAATTCCAGCTTTCCCTAGAGTTATATTGTATTCATACCCCTTACCTAGGCTGGGGTGGCACATAAAGGAGAAAAAACAAGAAAAGAAATGTGTGAATAAGACTTTAAATTAAGGCTTACTTGGAAGGAGAGTGCTAGAGGTCTATTCCCTGCTTGGTTTAACAAAATAGTGAACTATTAATCAGAGCAGTCTAAAATACTCATCTCTCTCCTTCCAGGCAAGTTCCCTAACCTCAAGGCCAACAGCTTAACAAGTATTTAATTATTTCATTCAAAATGGAACAGTTTCCACAGAAATATTCGGAGGCTCCTCTCATCCCAGATTTCCCCAAGGCACCCTCCAGAAATTTTTTGAGAGAGATTTTAAGCCAGAATTCTGTTGGACAAAGGAAGGAAAAAAAACCAAGGTTTTTTAGGTCCTAAAGGGATGATCTAACTGCTGAGGTGCTGGGCAAAAGCATGAAAGCAAGAACAAAAGCCAGTGTGCTAAGAAGAGTCAAGAACTCCATGCATCTTCAGATCTAAATTTTTCATTAAACACATGGCTGATTGAAATATGGGGACCACAGTCCCAAAGGCTCCAGTGAGACTTGTTGTGGAACAGAATTTTGAATAGAGATTGGTTTAGTTCTACTTCCTATGGGGGGGGGGGGGGGTTGGTTGGTTGTTACTGTTGTTAAACCATTTTTGTTTGTAGCTGTTGTTAAATTATCTCTCAGCCATCACTTTGTTTTCTTCTCAGAACTTTGTCATTGCAGATGATTAGTATCAGATTCATGAGTAAGGTTGTCATTTCCAGAATTTCTTTTCGCCTCCTGTAATTATGTTGTCTAGTTTTTGACTTGTTATCTACAAAATTCTCATGTTTTGCAGACATTCTGCAAAATTTGAAAAAAAGTAAAGAAACTGAGGATGAGATTTCTGAGGGAGTTCTTGCAATCATCTTACAGAAAAAGACAGAAGCCTTGCTTTGGAAACCACTGGTGGAATTGTTTATATCCAGGACATTCCCAGTATGTGTTTGTCTCAACTGTGTTTAAAAACTTCTCCTGAAAGAAACTCCACAACCTGTCCAGGAGCTTGCCAGAGTGACAGAGAGACTGGAAAATATGAATTCTTAGAGGAGTCTGATTTCCAGAAGATATGTGCTCAGGCTTCCATAAAAATCACGGGTTTCTTTTTAGGTCCCCCTCAGCTAGCCAGTGGTTTTACAGAATCATTGGTTTCCAAAATCACATCTGTACATGAGGTCCGTGCACAAAAAAGCTTGTTATTGAGTTAGATTGCATAGGCTACAGGTGAAAAAATACTCATATGAGCAAAAAGTTGCAAGCAGGTTTGGAGTTAGCAATCGGTTCCTTCATTCCTCTGATTTCTTTCTACTTTTCTGGCTTTTGTCGGGGCCTGATTGCAAGGCTGGGGCAAGTTCCTTCTTTCTGGCCCTAGTCAACCGTTCTTTTGAGGTTTTATGGGAGTGTCACAAAAGTATATTTTGAGGAAGAGGCCAAAGAAAAATTCTCAGCAAAATGAGAATGGATGAAAATATTGAGATCTGAGTGGCAGTAGGATACAGGGCATTTTTTTTTAATGGGCACTGAAGAGCATAACGAAGACAACGGACCTTAACTGTGATTTCCATATGGCCTCTAATGTCACAGTAATCGTGTCACCATTGCTAACCAATGTTCAACCTTACTACCCGCTATTCTCTGGCAGCAGAGTAGGCACTTAAAGCACCAGTGGAGAGGAAGGTTAGAAGGAGAAGTACACAGCAAGTTCCCGTTAGTCCGGTGGGGAGGCATGCCCAGGCCAGAGAGGAAAGGGAACTGCTCCAAGAATCAGTGCCCTGCTGGTTTTAGATGAAAAAAAGAGAATTTCTGGGAGCAGAATGTTCTCCTGGGACTGGAAAACAGCAGCAGCTCCAGGTTTATGAAAAGAGAAAAAGGACTGAGAATTGGCTGCTTTGTAAATGTAAAGAATATAAAATCAGAACTCACACAAAGCAAGTAACTTGGCACAAAGGAAGCATGTGAAAAAGATGGAAAGGGACTCACAAACCACAGGAGACTGAAAAAAGATAAAGCAGTATTGTAGGCTTCATTGTGTTGTACCAGGCCTTATATAAAATAAAAGACCTGCATCTAATGCAGAAGTTGAAAAGATGCATAGAAAGGGGTTTCTAGAGCAGCTGATTTGAATAATGAGGAAGGTAAAGATCACTGGGTATCAGCTGAGGTGGTCTGGTGGTGCCTCTGTTGTTATACACAGGATGATCAGCAGAGATGCTGCTGTGTGACAATGCAAAGCTCTGGTATTTTTGCATGAGCCATTTTCATCCTAGGTAATTTCTTATTCAGACCTCAAAAATATCAGGGGAGTTACCTCATGTATTCTTATTTCTCTCCATAGAGTACTACAGCCAACAAAACAAGCTATGGTAAGTTCTGGGTACAAAGCCAAAGTTTCAGTAGCATCTTTTTTTTTTTTTTTAACATTGTTATGTGGCATCTTGTGGTATATGTAAAGTGCTACAGACTGTTGTCCAGCTGGAAACTTGCTCTTCTCAGCCAAAATAAAACAGTTAAGTTACTTGGTGGTAGCACGAATGAGTGTCTCTGAATTTCATGGGCTGGTGATTGGGGCATCTTGCCAGGCACAAACAGCTTGTGAGGGAAGAACATTATCTGTAGGAAGTATAATGTAAATTCTTTATTGTTGCTTATGGCCTCATTTTTTGAGGGAAAAAGTTGCTAATGGTGAATTTGGTTACTACTCTGCAGTTCAGAGCAGCACCTATTGCCTCTTTCATGGTATTGAAAGGTAGGTAGGGTAAATAAAATGTAGTGCTTTTGTGTAATGTTTATTTCAATGACAGATACTGAAGTTGGAGAAGGTGAGTCAACTGGACTTTATTTGTAACAGTCCAAAAGTTTGCTTTCTCAAGGTCTGAACCACCTGAAAAAGATCCAAGAAGTTTAAATTATTAGCACTGTTAAATAACATCAAGTTCCTAATATTCAAAAACAGACTTTCCAGATAAAGAGGAATGTTGGACAAAGGAAAGCAACAAATTTCCTGACTACTCTGTAAAATTGAAGCAGAATAGCCATTTTGGGTTGCCTAAACAATTGTAGGAACCAAATAGTCTGGAAAATTTCATTTCATGTCTGACATGGTTAGACAAAATGTTCCTGTGATCCAAAGTGCTAAATCTTCAAGTACTGTGTTTTTATATGTCAAAATTACAAATGAAGAAGATTTCTAAATGAAAGATTGTTTCCTCCACCCTCCCCCCCCCAAAAAAAAGAAGAAAAGGACAAAACTTTTTTATCTGATTAATATTTGGGTTTTGCATTAACAATAAGGTAAAACAGAAATGAACTCACGAAATGCTTCATTTCACTAGGCTTTACATTTATTCTCAGGAAAAAAAAAAACCAACAGCTAAAAACGTTTTTCTGGATCTACTGAAGAGTACAACCTGTCAGATCCAGCAGATCACTTGATCATATATTTAATTTGAAACATGCGAGAAGGCCTGCTAATTTCATTAGCCTTTGCAATTAATCGGGAGAGATTGTTAAAGCTACCACTTCATACAAAACTAAACTGCCTAGTGAATATGCATTTCAGACACATTAATTCCCTCTTCCTCCATTAAAAAAAAAAATCTAACTTCTTTGCTATACTTGTAAAGAAATATTTTCTTCAGAAAATAAATATGTGATTTTAAAATGGAACCGTGTTTTTTAAAAAAAGAGGAAAAAAAGAGCTTTTGCTAAAGAAATACCTCCAATTTGTAATGTAAGAATCTGGCATTGTAAATAACTTTAAAGTAATTTTTCTTGGGTGAGCTCAAATGAACGATTCCCAGTGGGTTCTCTGAGGATTACTTGTTTTATTTGAAGTCTTTTTAATTTTAGAATTTCTTGTCCCTAGTAAACTGTGTAAATGACTCTTTCTTGAAATGTGTTTTTCAAAATAGTATGGTTAGATACAGACCAGCAAGTTCTCTTCTCAGTCCTTCATATCTTTCCTGCTAGCTACAAGCAGTAGTTTCTTGGGTGTACAAAATACAAACAAAGTCTGTTGCAATCGTTCTTGAGCAACATGAGCCCTACTTAAATGGGCACTGAATATACTGACAGCACCAAAATAAAAAAAAGAAGAAATAATAGAAAGAAACCAATCATTCAACAGTAGCTTAAATCTTAATCCAGCTGCCCAGAGGGTAGAAAAATAATTGGTTTTATGGTAAGATAAGTAGCTTCAAATATTTTATGGCTCAAAAAGGAACAAGAAGAAATGTATGTATAAAGGCACTCTCTTTTGTCATTGTTTAGCTTCATCTGCTTCTGACCCCCATGGCATAATATTATATTCCAGGAAAACGTCTGTTTTTGCTTTTTCCACTTGCTCCAGTATTCCCATACTTCTGATATTTTGTTTCCACTGATGCAAGAAAGAAGGGGAAAAAAAAAAAAAGAAAGGAGGAAAAAAACAATTACTCACATCTAAAATTATACAGGCAAGGAGCTAACAATTAAGCAAGAAATGCCCAGCCTCGGTTTTCCAGCATCACACCCTTACCTTCAGGCTGCAGGGCCCTTTACAAGAGGGAAGAGGAAAGCCTCTTGCACTCCTCTCAGAATACTGAGAGGAAAATAGTTGGTTTGACACATGCACTGCAAATTCCTCTGATCCACCAAACACTACCCAGACTGTCAGTCAGGCTGTGTCTCCTCTTAGGGTCTCACCCCAGCCTTTTCTTTAGGACTTCCCCGAGCACTACAAGGAACGAGATCCTTTGGGTCTTTCTTTGGTTCAGAGAGCTCATGGCACACTGACCTTAACTTGCTTTTGGGAAGGAGTTGGTAGCTGCTGCTGTTTGGAGACTAGTTGCCCTTTATTTCAGTTATAGTGAAATCAGCATAACCCTGATGTCTCTTATAGCCTGAAGGCTAGCAAAAGCTCATTGTCAGCGTCAAAGAATAAAAAAATAGGTAAGTAAAAGTGCGAGTTAATTCCTGTACCTCCACATTCTCTACAGAAAAAACAATACTAAAGAAAGAAACTGGCTAAAAAAAAAAAAAAAGAACTTGAAACATAAAGAGGAGGAAAGTACTTTATTTGACTTCTGGATTCTGCAGTTTAGAAGAGCATTCCACATCTTCCAAATTTTTCCTGCAATCACAGAAGCTAGAAATTTGCTTTGCCATTTTAAGGAAAATTGAGATCTTGACCGTTATCTCCAAAAACACTGTCATGAGACTCAGGTGAAATAGAACCAGTCACATGCATAATAAATAACCCTTCCTCAGACAAATGGAAACTCCCAAGATCCCCACTAGCGGAGAGACACAGAAGTCCATGTGAGCTGTGGTCTGACTGGGGAATTTGGACTCAAGCAGTGTGTCCTATACTTGCATAGGGGTTAATCAGAAGTCTGTTTGGGAATCTGTAGCTTAAAAAACGAATTCATGTAACATTCAGCTTAACAAAAAGGGAATGAATTTATGAGAGGACAGAAAGAGAAAGCTATACAGCTGCTCTCAGAGAACGTCACATTCCTGGACAGATTACTAAAACATGCTAAACTAGGATGTTCGCTTTTAGTTTAGCTTAGTGTTGCACTCGAAGAACGGAAAGACCAAAGTAGTCTCTCCAAAGATATTTGGCTTTCTAAAGCCTGTGCTGACATGTGGTACACCTGGAACAAGGTTGCAGTTACATGTTCAAGTAGCCTCCTTGGATGCAGAGGTATTTCAGTATGTAATCCAGTGCTCAGGGAATTTTCCTCCATGGACAAGGGGATTAGGGTGTGCGTTCTTGTGCACCCACAATTTGCAGTGCAAAGGTTTTTCCTTCCCAAACAGGACTGATTGATCTTGAAATAAGGCAGCACCATACCTCCATGGTTGTACAGGTGAAATTATTTCAGCTGAAAAATAAAATTAAATCAGTCCCGTATGTTAGAGTTACACAGACAAAGCCATTTTTTATAGATGGGCCTTACTCAAAGGAAGCAGGGCTGACAACATTTTACAAACCAGAAATCTTTTATTTGGATTTTTTTTCTTGGATTGATTTTTGTTTTGGAACTTTTCTAAACACTATTTAACTTCAAAAATATTCTGACCAAGCTGTACCATATGACATGCTATAAACACAGAATCTACAAGAGCTGCTTTCATTCTCTTCTAAAAGTCAGGCACTTTTATTTAGCGGGGCAGGCTTACAGATGTTTCAGTGGTTCTAATGCTAGGAAAAAAAGATTTGACAATATGTGAGCCATGGTAAATTCTAAATAGGCTTTCTGTTTACACCACTAATACATAAAGCCTTGAGTTCTCACACGGCATTGAGGTATTGCTGTGCTAACAGAAGGTAAACTCTGATTTATAAACTGCACAGAATTGTGAGCTAAATCAGTGGGTGTCCCCTGAGGGTGTAAAACAAAAGTATGAAGAAGTAACTAATCATAGAACAGAATTAAAACAAGAATCTATTTTCCATAAAGTCCCTGAGGAATTTTTACAGTCTTGTCAGTTTGTGTGGTGTCAAACAGGGCAGCTCTGTTGTGGTTAGCAAACATTAGCGTGTCCTCTTCATAATCCCATCCATGCCTAAAGTAAAAGGGGCCCCATGTCAGAAACCTTCTAGATAATGCCTCTGCAGATGTGGGTTTCCTCACTTCTGAGGTGCTGGCATCCTCTTAACCTGTTCGTAGCGCAGCAGTAGCAAAAACCAAACCTTCTCTGTCCGGACTGTGTCCCAAGGTAAAATCTCAACTCCAGAAGCTGAGGAGTGAATGGGAAACTCACTGAGCCCCCTTTCCCCTTGGAAGCCTTTTCGCACGTGAGGACTTGGGCTGTGTAGCGTGAGTCGTCTTTTCCTGTGTGGCACATGTGGGAGCACTGTCAGCCCAGTCAGCAGCCTCCCCAGGGTACAGCACAGGGATAAATAGCTGCAGAGCATCTTCTGCATTTACTTGAACCAGAGCTATTTACAGAGCCAAGATAGTTTCTGAAAACAATAAGTCCCATGGAAAACCTTACGTTTCTGCCCCTTGTGAAATATTTCCACAGTTAATGTCTATCAATTATACATCAGTTCTATCCAGAGGTTAAAAAGGGTGGCCAGGTAGGCGGTCTTACGTTGTTTGGTTTTGTGGTATTATAAAGTTTTCATCATGAATCCACAGTGACTATGCTTATATTTTGAGAGGTGTAAAAATTTTGTCAGATTACTGGTTTTTTCAGCTCTTTATTCTCATCACCTGAGAGCTTCTAAGGTAAGCCATTTCCATTTCTGTTCTAATCTTTCTTGCAGACCATTTGGGCTATCGTCGCCATAACTTACTGTTACTCATTCTACACCCTTCCCTTTTTTGAGGAATGTAGGGTTATCACACAAGAAATTCCAGTGGCCAGTTCCTTAGGAACCACCATAGTCTCAGCTCTGTAATTAAAAGTAGAATAAATTCGCCGGAGTACTTTTGAGTGTTGTCGAATTCTCAAAAATCAGTCACATATTAGGATGTTTCACTGAAAACTGTTGGATATACAGCTCCTTTCAAATTCTGAACAATCAGCTCTGCTCATGAAAAAACAACTCCTGCCAACTTTGCCACACCTTATAAATAACAATATTAGCTTCTGTATTTTTGAAGCCCTGAAATACTGAAAATGAAGTCCTGGGAAACTTTAACTGGTAGAAATTTGGCTGTTTCTACGGCAGCTGATACAGCACCAAATTTAACATAAAAAGATTTTTTTAAAAAGAGGTTTTATTTTGTCATAGCAGTTGTATAAAAAAAGTAGTAACAAATTTTCACCACTTTTGGTTTCATTCTCCCATGTGAATTAATGCGTTTCCCACTCAATGACAGATTATCCAGTTACCAAAGCTTTAAGCATAAACCAAAACTTTCTGAAACTGGGACATCTCAGGACTAAAGTAATTTCACTTAGCTGATGGGTAATTAATTCTTCTTTTTAATACAGTAAAATGGGGTTTGTTAAAGGAAAAACTCCATTCACTAGTGCTCAGATAAAAGAAAAAAAAACATGTTTTCTTATCCACAGCTGGTTAAATAAATACGAGATGATAAACTGTATGCTTGCACAGTATCTAGATTGTATGGAATGGGTTTTCTAAACAGCTCTATTAAAAAACTTAAGAAGTGAGAAAAAGACCTGGTCTGGAATAACTGATATCACCAAATGCTCTTTAAAAGAAAAGATTGTTTCCGGGGAAGCCTTGAAGTCTTTTTTGTTTGCTGTAGTGGGAAGTTCATGAAGAAAAAATTATCTTCCTAAATAGTGTCTCCCGGGCATGAAAAAAACCTGATTGAGCATAAAATTAATGAAACAGTGTTATTTATACTCACTCTTAATAAGGACCCATACAAACTAATATAAAATATTTGGGGACTTGATATAGAATACCTGCTTTGCATAGTTTCTTTTTAAAGGTTCCTGCATGCCATATACCAAACATAGCCTTATCTATTAAATTCTGTAGGACGGTTCAAAACCTCTGCAGAGTGTTTTCTATTGAGTGCTATAGGATCTCTATCTACAATGTTATTGATTTACATAATACATGTCCAGTTCTGTATAATTCCTTTTTAAAGGAAATTTTTCCACTTCCAAAGGCTGTGGGCTTAGGCCTTTATTAAGCAGCCTCAGTAGTGCTGAGTACTTGCAACTCCATCTGAATTAATCAGAGAAGGAAGTAGAATTGGCTCCAGCAACAGTTCTACGTACAACGCCATGTGAGGCAGAGATGCAAAATCCACCATTTAAATATATCTGGTATGATTAAGTTCATGATAGTTAATATGCCATTGGTGCATTTGCCTTTATAACCAGCTGTATTTCTGGTATAACATAAAAATGTTGCTGGCACTCATTGGGAATGATCAAATTACTTGTGTCTTAAAAGATTCAAGTGACAGAAAAATAAATACAAGTAAAACCATACCTCCAACCATCACTTAGTTGCTAGTACAATGTTTCTCAGGATGCAGGGGAAATAATTTTAAATCTTTTTATCATATTTTAAACAGTTTTCTTGGTAGTGCTGTTCTGTCTCTCTGCAATTGGATACCAGTTTACCTCAAACTGAAAATGCTAGACAATTGGAAGAAAATAAAAATCTGCTTAATGAAAAAATCTTAAATTTTTGCTATTGAGTCTCTACAGGAGTTTAAACTCTTCTGTTGAATGTACATACATTTATCCTCTGTAACAGCAGGCTATAGGCAAGTATAAAAACATAAGATAACCGTTGTTCTGGACATTGTGTTGCAGGGCATGTCTGAATTGTAGAGGGGACCATGATACAGATGTATTTGAACTAGCTAGTTCCACACCTAGAAACAGTTTGGCGGTGACAGCAGAGAGCTGTACTAAAGCTAATTATAGCATTTTATAAGCTGCAAGAGCTTTTTTCCCACTTCAGGGGAGATGTGCTGGAGGAAGTCAACTAGAGGGAAGCAGCCTTCCATAAGTATAAATCCTTCTGCTTTGTGAAGAAAGTCCACGTTCACACACCTCCTTGTACCCCATACCTATGGATGATCTTGTTTTACTCCCAGGTGACTTGCAAAGACAAAATCCTGGCTGTATTTAAAATGATGAAAATTTTGTGGGTGGAAATTTGGAGCAAATGGGATCAATGTAGGGTCTTGTCCCTTCCTCACTCAAACAGTCTCCTGTCATCACTTCTCCTCACACATAAATTTAATTTAAATTCCACTGGCTACAGTGTTACAATAAACATAGAATGTCATCCCACAGAATTTTCATAAGCATAAAAACAAAAATCTCAGGGGAAAAAAAAAGTCAAAAATAGATTTTGTGTACCATTTTTTCACATTTGGGTATAATGTTTCACTCTTTTTTTTCAGGCAGAAATGATTCCCATATTTCTTTAGAATCAGGAGTTCCAGATTGTGAGTGTGAATTAACTTTTATCATCTTAAGTTAAGATGGTTTATCAGCTACTGGATCCACCACTTCTTCAGTCACCTTTTCAAGGACCAGTTACTGATCCCACATCAAACCGGCAGAATTTATGAGAGGAGGAGCAAAGAATAGAATAATGCCACATCTTGAGGGAAAGAAGACGACATTTGTCTGAAAGGCTGGCTTTATTTTTGAAATGGCAGCTGTTTGGAACTGTTGACAGATTGGGAGTGTTGGAAATTGTCCCAGACCAGATGGATTAGTGATCTGGGTTCAGGTGAAGTGGTCAAAGGTCCTTTATAAATGCCATTTCCCACACAGATATCACCACTACATAGTAGTATAAGTAACATTTTTATAACATGTAATTGAGTTATTTTGGATAAGTCCCACGTAGGTCAGGTGTATGTGCTTTTCTATCATCTTCCTCCCCTTTTACTGCAGCAATTGCAGTAATTTGAGACATTCCTACTACTAGTCCTAATTGAATTAGGATGGGCTGAAGGCAAGATATCTGGGGAGGGGTGGTAGAGAAATAGCTCTTTTTGTCAAGAAATCACTTTCAGTCTTTTTCTCTCTGTTATTTCCTGTGACCTGAATACATTGATTAGATTCATGGTCATGTTGTAAGGAATTTTCCAAGGAATCAACCAAACAAAAACTGGAAAGAGGGGGAAAAAGGGGTTCCATCTATTCATGAGAATTTGATACTTTCACTTCTTGCACTCTATTCTGCCGCATTTTGTTTATATTATCACACATGTTTCCAGAGAACAAGTAAATTTTGATTTAATTTTAAATGGAAATAATGGAAAAATGGAAAAAGCTTTCTCCCTCCATGCATACATAACATGAAATATATAATTTAGTCAATTGAATATAATATAGAAATAAAAATAATTGAAGACACATGGGTTTTGGACAGTCTGCTTGGATTGAACTGATACCTCTCAACTATCTTGTGTGATAACTGCAAAGTCATATTTTGTCCTAGTGTCCCTCCACTCCCTGATGGTCTGAAATACATCTCAGAAGTACAGGTCAGAGCCTCATGTGGCTCATTGGCCTCCACTTGTGCCAAAATCCTTCGAATGCTGTCAAGCATTGTCCTTCCCTACACGGGAAACAGAACTTCTTTTGTGAATAGTTGCCCGCGTAAATTTAAACTTGTTAATGCGAGGTTTCTAGCAATAAAACTTAGTTGTTAAGATCCATGGGAAAAGTGAAGACAAAGGTTGAGGAAGCTTCTGACAGGAACACAACACTGTATTTTAAGTTACAATCCAGATTCCTCTCTGGTTTGATACTGAACACAGCAGCTAGTTTATTCACAAGTGATTCGTGAAGATTCCCCTCTCTGGTCCTCAAGTATCAACGGGCAAAACACAGTAGTTTTTCCAGTAAGCTTTACCTGAGCCAGTGGGCTAGAAAGAAAAATTACACTAGTCAAAGGTATGTGGCACAACACAGAGCAAATCAAAAGGTTGCTATACGTTTTGTTTGCATTGGGTCGCTTCAAAGTCATGCATCTATAACACAGCAGTGTTCTAGGAAGAGCTCATACATCCGCTGCTGAATGAAGAACTGTATTTTCACACAGCTGTAATGAACAGCTTAGAAAAGTTATTTATGTCTTAAATGCATTTAATTCTTTCTTTCCATATGATTTTTTTCTCAGCTCCGTTTGAAAATAGTACAGAAAATCTTCTGTCTGTCATTCCAGAATTCAGTTTCAAACCATGTGTCAATAGGAAGGCTGTAGTTTTCAAGTTTTCAAGAATATGCCCTCCCCTACTTTTACTATGCAGGTGACAAAAATGCTTAAAACCTCAGCCATTATTGTTCTGAGTCATTTGAGTATGTCAAATAATCTGTGATGTAACAATTGCTATAGCAACTATTCACTTTGGTTCAAAAATTGCAATAAACAGTTGACGCACCATATTTCACACACTAGACAAGGCTGTTTTGGCATGATGTAGTAATATTAATATATTCTATGGAAACTGAGTAATACTCAAACTGGTAAATATGACATAGACTACTTTAGGCTGAGAATAATTTTGTGAATAGGATATTTAAAGTATATTAGTCAGCCTCTGTTTAACTGTTATTAAATACTGTACATAATTAAGCTGAATTAATCTAATTAGACTTCCAACTGACAAGGGTTTCCAGTTGGATGAAGTTTTGCAGGCCCCATTTTGTACATACCAGTAAACATTAACCTTTTCTTTGAGCAGCTGACCCTTAAAAAGATGTCTCACTAAGAGATCATATCATATGCGGTATAGTTTAACCATAATCCTGACCACTGAAAGGTCAAGAATTTCCACCATCTTTCAATGTTAGTAATTCCTTAGGGAGATTTTTCTCTGTGTTTCTGAAGCAAAACCATGTTTGGTGAGCTTCCTTTTCTTTGTTTCTGTTTTCTGAATCTTGAATTATTAATTGCATATACAGTAAAGCTGAAGGAGGCCCAAGAAGATACTCTGCACTTCAGACAGGATTTAACTTCTTCCATACAGAATGGTATTCTCAAACAGAGCCAAATTCTGTGCTATTCAGTGGGAATACTGTTCAGTTACGAACAGCAGAATTTGCCCATGAATATATAAATCTATATTATATATAAATCTATATAATACACACATCTGTATGTATACATACCTATGCATGTATATGTATATAGTCTATATTCTAAAAGTCTGTGTGAAAGTCAATTCTAACGAACTGTTTAGAAATTGAAATCACCAGTTATTTTGTTTACCATCAGGCCACTCAGAATTCTCCCATACAGAGAGATTTTTATTGATTTTTATGGTTAAACTTTCAAACCTCTTTTTAGGTCAAATATTGCTTGTGTCTCTCATTGGAAAAGGCATGTCAATGGGACCAAGAGCACTATGAAGCAGTGTTCTCAATGCGCAACATTAATAGCTTGCCAAATTGTAGAAAAGGGTAGACTTTGTCTAAGCAGAGGTTTCAGGAATTTGTGTATCTCAAACATGAAAACATATCTAGGTAAGGAAATATGATACGTATGGCATGCTGGGCACTGAGCTGGGTGCCAGAAACATGAGAGTGTCTTACTGGCTCTATTTCTGGTTTCTTGATCCGAGGCAGGTCATCTTGCTCTTCTGTACCTTGATTTCCTGCTCCATTTTTAATCTTCCTTGTTTACTTAGGATATCTTTCTTTCAGGGCAAAGATTATATTTAATTATTTGTTTGAACAGTATGTAGCACTTATACCCTGGTGAATACCTGTGAGCATTCTGATAACTATAGTCTAAAATCCTTACACAATAGCTTCTTCTGCCTCTTGTTTTAACCTTTGATGTTGCATCATATTTGGTGTTGGCAGAACAGAACATGAGTGTTCTTGCATTTCCTTAACAAACAGCCCAAGAAAACCGCCTTCAAATATGCAATAGGTACAAGGTGATGATCTTCTTGGCAACCAGGCACATGGAAACATGTTCAGAAACCCTTAACAGGAATCATGTGCTAATTAAAAGAAAAAGAGGAAAGTAATGAATGCTGCAATGATTTTACCCACAGACTTGAGGAAGGACAGATGACGTTTCATTGAAACTATATTTCTCAGGGCTACTACAAGCAGAAAAAGACAATACATATTTAGCCATCTTCTCAGGTGGGTGCTTAATAATACACTTCATGTGTCTTAACTCTGCTCCGAAGACTGTTTTAACAGTTATATAATATGCACACATATTAGGGAGGAGTGTCTGGCATACCTGTTTTTTTTCCCTTTCTAACCAAATGTCTGAACCTCCAGCTAGAGTCAGGTTTCTTCTTGGCTGTACTTCTTCTGGCCCACGATGCTAGCATTTCTGGCTGCACTTCAAGAGAAAGGGTGGAGAACAAGTTAACCAGAATACCTCATAGCTTGAGCACTTCACTAACGTGAAAGATATGGGTTCAAATATTCCCCGCTTGAAGAAAGCACAAAACTCTTAATTGCTGGATGAGTTAGTGGAGTATTATGCAAAAGGATAGATACTGAAGCATCCGAGTGCTTGTATGGTATCACATCTAACTTCATAGAAGGCTAAGGTGGCATTTTGATGGCACTCTGCCTAAACTTGCAACAGAGCCTAAACCACAACAGAGTACTATGCAGGATGTAGTACAGGGTTGATGCTCCAGAGCAGGCACTTTCAATCATGCAGGGAGCTTCCAGGCTAAGCAAAAAGATAATAAATATATCAGACTGTATTAATCTTTTCCATGCGTAAAAAAATGTTAATCACAGAAGACACTAAAACAATCATGACCTATGATGGGTTACAGTCATTTCAGAGCATATAATAGCCTGGGACTTTCTGTTCTTATTGTTCTAATGTTTTCAAAGTAATGGAACAATAGTTCAGAAAGAGCAGAGCTTTGGATAACTTACATTTAAAAAGAATACAACTTTCTGATGCTTGATTGTCTTTACAGCTCACCTTCAATTATTTTAGAAGTATTTTGCCTCTACAAAATCTACTAAGCATATCACTGTATGACCAACATAGTTTTACTCCTACAGCCAAATAAAGCAAAGCAAAGTATTTGCACAAATGCAGTCTATTTCCCTAGAATTATTTCCAATCTACAGTGCTAACCAATATAGGATTAAACTTCTGTCATGATCAGATAGATACAATATCAAGGATCCAGCTCTGCTACCTTTACACAGAGCAATGGTTTAGTCTGGGAGCAGCATACCAGAGTGTCATGGTACTATCACGATATTTAAGCAAAGCACACATTCAACTGAATCAGGGCCCTTAGATGTGAAAGGGAGAGGTGCCACAGATACTTTTGCATTTGCAACATCTAATTTAGCTATGTTCCTGTGGTCTTAATGTCCTGAGGCCATAATAGAAATAAAAGACTGCTGGCAGGCTCCACTGGAAATATGAGAAGGGTGTCCAAAGGCCTACTATTTATTTACACACCTAAACATAAATAATCCCCTCATGTACCACTTTTACCCATAGGCTAAAACACATAATTTTACAGTAAGGTCATACTTGTCCTCATGTTTTGGAAACATAATCTGTCTTTTAAGGTTTGCAATTCATTTTGTTCCAGCTGTGGATTTATAAATCCCTCCACTTTCAAAGAATTCAAAAGCTTCCTAAGATTTAAGATTGTTTTCATTTGGATGGAGCAAGTATTAATTCTAATCTAAGAGAAAGTCCACTACAGTATCTATATATACATATACACACACACACACATATTTCTTATGAGTATTTGAGAAGGTATAAGTTGGTATTCAAAAGGCCAAGATAATAGAAAAACTAGTGAACAAAACCTTCTTCTTCTGAACACAGGTGAGAGGTGTATCACCTTTACATGCAACGCTGGGAAGAGTTTTGAACTAATATTAATAGCTATGTTGAAATTCAGTATCAGAACTCACTAAAATTTGAAATTGATTAAAACATCTGCTCAATTCAGTTTAAATCTCTTCCTTTTTCATATTCCTCTTCCAGTCCAACACCAAAATGCTGCAGAAAGGGTAAGTTTGCCTAAATGATTTCTAAGCTCAGGAAGCTGAGGTACTGTCAACGAGACCTGGGTAAGCATTCAAACTGCTGGACATTTAATCTATATGGGGATCTGATCCTGGCCTATGGTATATATCTTCTGCCTTTCTTCAGGCTGCAAGGGTCATAAGGCTGATTGCAAGAGAAAACTTGGGGGCTTTTCTTTGTATGGAGAATTACCCTAACACAGGGGCGTTGGCTCAGCACAGCACCCTTCTGCAGCAGTGGTGTTATGGTTTAGAGAAATGAGTCTTGTTGGGGTGACATCTGCTCTATTAATTTCTACCTGATCTAAAAATCTACATGGACTGTAGCAACTGAGATACCTGACCAGACAAATTCTACTGTCGTATCAGCCCCAAAGCAAGAAACTCCTACTCCCTCAAGGGCCCCAAAAGGCCTAGTCAAGAGAATCAGTCCATTTGTTTATAAATATCATATTTGAAAAAATCAGTCTTGTTTTAGAGCACTCTCCTGACCTTCTTCAAGCTGTTACTTACTTGGCAGAACCACCACTGGGCAGTTATACCGTTGTAATGCACTTTTGTTATGGTCTCCTTGCAAATAGAAGTATGTCATAGTGTTTGAATCTTTCTTGATGCTAAAATCAAGAAACCAAACCCCAGACTCAAGCAGTATCACTTTTGGACAAGGAGTGCAGTGAAGTCTAAAGGGGTGTCACTATTTTACTCCCTCTGTGACTTACCACACCTCCCTTATACTACAGAAGGGGAAGCTGAGACATTTCCATAGGGAGCTCCTCCTCTGCGTGAGGGCTGCAGCAAAGTTTGCAGTGCAACATGGTCTAGAGAACGCTATGTAAGTCCTTATTCACACTTGTCTAAAATCTTTCTGAACCGTCTAAAAAAAGGTAAAGAATACTGCTTAATTTGAAGAGCTATTCCCATAAAAATATTATATTTACTAGATAGACTTCAGCCTGACAAGAAACTACTATCTAGAGGAAAGATTCAACTAAGGGCAAAAATCTTTTGATTCCTCAAGTTATTTTAAAAAACAGATCGCTATAGTCTAGAATATTCTGGTCTAAAGCTAAGCATTTAGAAACCTCAGATGATCCTGACATTCAGGGAGTCTAGCCCAATGCTTTACTTTCTGTTGGTTCATCACCCAAGTACAGAATTGAACCTTTCCAAATTTATCCTGTGTGAAAGCAGAACTAAGCCCAGAAATTATTTGTTCCCTATTCTTCCACAGACTTCCTGTATGAATTTCGTAAGTTGTTTAAAGTCTATTCCTGTGTTTGAGGCCCTCACTGGATCAAAAGTCTAAGTTTTCCAGTACCCTGCCTGGTTTAGACTAGAGACTCTGTGGACTGTGGACTCCCTTGTCTGATAAATTTCTAAACAGCATCTAGCATAATGGCATGTGATTACTTGTCTGGAGATCTTAATATAAAAGGATCTAATATAATACAAACATTAGGAGACATAATACCATGTCATATCGTATCAATGACTGGAGATAAACAGAGTCACCCTACAGCATTCTATGTGGAGAACCTGCAGAGACCCTGCAATAAAAGGGGAATGTTGAAATGGAAAGTAGTTTTAGGTTTTCCAGAGCTACAGGTTTATTCCTCCTCCTTAAACAGCCAGTAAGCAGGATGAATAGGATGAAGGCCGTAAAACATGAATGCCCTTTTTAATTGGAAAACATGCAGTAAACTAGCTGCCCCTTTAGGATCAAAGACGCTATTAAAAATTAAAGATATTATTACTGTTATTGTAAGGTTTTATTAGTAGCATTTACCCATAGCCCTTCTCACAGGGGAAATTGCTGTAAATACCCAGCTGACTCACAAGCAACTATATTGTTCATAACATCACATGGCTGGCCAAGCATTACCTTCTGCTACGCTTTTTCTCTATTTTATTTTATGCCATTGAACCAAGGCTGTAGAAAATATTTTTTCAAACAACGATATAGTACGTCCTCTCATATATGGCTGAGGTAACAGCAGAGCTGCTAATATTAGGGGAAATTTACCTCTGTAAAAATTTGAGATTCCACTTACTCGTTCCTCTCACTGTTTATTTTCAAGGGCTAAATAAACCTGAAACTCTGTCTCCAGGAAGTCTGATATACAACACGCTGCGTCTCTTTCTCCCATCCCATCAGTAGGCTATATCTGGTAGAATTATGCCAGATGCCTCTGGGTTCATGTTAGTCATTCTGCAAAAGTGAGAGAGAGACAAATTAAGGGAAAACTGTTAGACAGTATGTTAGATAGTAAAGTCTCAGAGATATAGCCTAAAATCAAAATAAAACAGTATGTTAAAAATAAATTGCGTTTTGGAACTTTCAAATTTCCTTTATAGGAAAGACAGACTTAGTGTCCAAAGTGCTAATACGCAAATGTCTGAGGAAGAAATACTTTCCTAATGACTATTCACACCTTCCTTGGGTGGAAACCTGTAGCCGGCTTTTACTTCTACCCATTTACCTTTTGCTGGTGTGGGGATTGTGGCTGAACTTCCCTATGCTCCTGGAACCTCCCCAGTACTGAGGTGTTTCAGGTTGGCAGCTGTTTTGCCAAGGAGATTTTCTTACGTGCTTACCTAGCTGGGGAAGTTACTTCTGCACTTTTTCTTTTAGGTTAGGAGGCAGAATAATGACATGAGGGTGCATTTCTTCTGGATCTGAACCCTTTCCTTTCTCTTTCCAAGCCTTGTCTTTCTGTCCCTTGTAATCATAGGACTAGAGGACAATTCAAGTTGGAAGGAACCTCAGGAGGTCTCTTGTCCAATCTCCTTCTCAAAGTATGCTCAGCTTTGAGATCAGATCAGGTTATTCAGGCCTTTATTCAGACAGGTATTCAAAACTGCCGAGGTGAGAGACTGCGTCTTTTCCATACTTTTGGGGGGGCCCAAAACTGCACTATTTAGATGCGGTCCCACAAATGCCAAGTAAAGGACTCTGTTTCACTTCCCTTGATCTACTGTCTATGTTCCTGGTGATACAGCCCAGAACGTTATTGGTCTCGTTTGCTGCCAGGGCACGCTACTAGCTCATGTCCACCTTGCTACCAAGACCTTCAAGTCCTCTCCTGCAGAGATGGTCCTCAGCTAGTCAGTCCCCAGCATGTACTGCGGCAGGAGTTAATTTGTTTCCAGATGCAGGACTTGGCATCTGTCCTTGCTGAGTCTCAGATGGTTCCTGTCAGCCCATTCCTCCGTTTGTCTAGTTCTCTCTGGATGGCAGCTCTGCCCTAGACTTTATTGACTGGTCCGCTCAGTTTGGTGTCAGTTTGGTGTCATCCACAAACTCAGTAGGCATGCACTCCATCAACTCTGGCAAGTCCTTGTTAAAGATGCTAAACAGGTAAGGTCCAGGACAGACTCCTAAAGTACTCATCATCAGCCTCCAGGCAGGGTTGGTCTATTATCCGCTTCCTTCAAAGCCTGATTATTAACAAGTTTTTTGCCCACCTAGTCATTCACTTATCAAGATGCATTTTCCTTGTTCAGACTTCTACTACTAATGTAGTGGTACAGGCTACTCTTGTTTCCTTTTGGCATCCCTTTGACATCTCCATTTGAGCTTTGGCTCCTTTTTGCACTGGAGCTCCTTCATGATTTTTCTGCTTAGACAAGCTGGTCTCCTGATACATACTTGTCTTCCTGTGTATTGGGATGGACTATTCCTCTACTTGGAGGATACTGTCATTAAGGATCTGCAAACTTGTCTGAGGTCCTTTACTCTTCGGAGCTCCCTCCCATGGGATCCCATCTACTAGTTTCCAGAGTAAGTTTAAATCTGCTCTCCTGAGATTCAGGGTTTATAATCTGCTACTCTCCTTCCTCACGATCTTGAACTCCTATGTCATGGTCACTACAGCCAAGACGACCACTGATTATTACATACCAACCAGTTCTGCCTTGTTAGTGAGTAGCAGATGCAGCTATGTGTCATCCCTGTTTGGCTCATCTAGTACCTATACCTGCTTACGTCCTGCCTTGTTGCCCTTCCAGCAGATAACAGGGAAAGAAAAGGACCCCATTAGAACCAGGGTCTGTGATGCAAAGTTGTTTAAACAAGGTTTCATCTACGTCCTCATCCTAAGGAGGTAGTCTGCAACACAACTGCACCACAGCATCAGCTTTGCTGGCCTCTCCTTTCACGCTGACCCATAAGCTCTCAACCAGATTGTGATCCGTCTCATAGAGGTGCTCCATATATCCAAGTTCCTGCTTCACTTATAGGATGACAGCCCCCCTTGTCTTTCCTGCCTCTTTCTACTGAATATTGTGTACCCATCCGTAATCAGCCATGTGATGATGTAATTTGGTGACCATGAGCAGAGCTCTAGTTCCTCCTGCCTTTTTCCCTGGCTGTGGGCATTTGTGTACCTGCTCTGGCGATGGGCCTCCTTTTGTCCTCTTTCGTCACTCCTAAGGTCTATCTTGTAGACATCACCCTGATATCACCCTAATGAGTTAGCTCATCTGTAAAACTAAGTAAGGTGGCTAAAGGAAAGCCAGGGTAGATAGATTATAGATATAGATACAGGTGATAGATAGAGATACAGCTAGATATGGATGTTACAGATTTAGATAGGTGTATGTGTACTGCAAATGAACACCTTCTGAAGACAAATTCAGCTATATGTCAAAGGCTAACATGGTTGTGTACCCTCTGAATGTGCAGGTACTGTGGAACATGCTGAAGACAGAAAATGGAAAACTGCACTGCAAAACATGTAAGAGGAGGCTGATACCCTCATGAATGGTTCCCCAATTAGCAGATGGATTTGAATGATACTAATCTCTACGGTCCCTAAAATAAATTCCCTTTAAATAGTTTGGTTGATGTGACACACAGTAATCTCTTTTAAATCATAAATATAAAGCAGACCTCTTCATGATATTTTAATTTTCCGCTGCAGAAGTTTTTTGTTATTTTCCTCTTTCCTACCATGCAAACTCTACAAAGGCCACTGACAGCTTTTTCTTTCCTAATTAAAAAGCTATGTACTCCAATACCATTAGCTATAACAGTTTTTCCATGTTTTAAAATATTACTAAGACCAGTACTGTTAAAAATGTAGTCATTGATGCGTTGTAATTATTGCAGTTTTCTAAAAATAAGCTACTAAAATAGATCTCTAAAATGTTATCGTGTATGTAACTGTACCTGGTTGGTCTATAGGCTCAGCTTTACATTTAATGGTGCATTTAAACTTTATCCATTTACTTCTTTCATAGTCATCTGTAGTTGGTTTCTGTTGGTTAATAATAGCTTTGTGTGCAAGACTTGGCATAGTAAGTATAATTTGCTCTATTAACAGTTTTACCTTAAAATATTTTAATGGATGTGCTTATCTTATCAGGCAAGAAGAGAAGGCAGCTCCTGGCACTTAGATCAAAAGTGTCATTAACAAAAGTTAGTGATCAGCTAAATTTAGGTATTCTGCACTTGAAACAGAGGCTTGGAATTGAAATGGCAGAAAATGGGGTACTAATAGATGATCTTTTGAGGTCATACCCTCCTCCTGGTTTTATGAAGTGCAAATACTGGGCACTCATCAGAATTAATAATATAGTGGTAGGTCTTTTGAGTTTGAGAGTATAACTTGTGTTTTCTGCACTAAAATCACAAGATGATCAAACACAAAAAATTTGCAGGCAACGATATATCTTGTAATCTTCTATTTGCAGCACTGGATTTGCTAACTTTCCTTGCTTTATATTTTACAATGCTCTTCAGGCTAAACTGAAATTATTCTTTTTGTCTGTCTGTCCTTACTGTTCTCGCAATGAAGTCACTAACCATGAAATTAAGTCTACAAGTAAAGTTCCCAAGCAGAGGGCATAAGCAATATGAATAATGTATTGCTCATAACTTAAACTGAGTCAAGTGCACTGTCTATAGATATGACTGCAGAAAAAGTGCAGTAAGAATGAGAATATCTCACAGTAGCCAAGTTCGCTATTAATGGAATTAAAACTGTCATCAGACACAGTAGATTCATAACTGTATTTCTGAGTTATTCCCATTCCAGAATAATGACTGTAAACTGAACATTAAGCATTATTGAAGCATTTATCCCCTTCATGAGAGTGAACAGTATTCAGTATTATTGCAGACTGGTATGAATGCCAAATGCTTTTAAAGTTTTCTACATAATTTGTGACTAATCCTCCACCGAAGTGATGGCTATCCCTGTTCAGTCTCATCATCTCAGCTACTGAAGAAAGAGCAAAAGAATTCTTCAGCCTACCCAGGAAATGGGTGCCAATGGCAAGGGGCCAGTCGCCTCTGATTTTCTACTGATTTTGCGGGCATTTGGACTACTGAAATGTTTATATTCCACCTCAGTGGTGTTAACAGCTACACAGGAACCTCACTCTGAATAAGTTTATATTGATACATGAGAGTTCATAATTAGCTAGTATTTATCCATGAAACATTCATGGACGTATTTCCATTGGGTAAAACCACTATTATTTTCTCTAATTGTCAATCAATTGGTTTTGGTTTTACAAAAAGAGTGTTCAAAAATTCTGGCATCTGAAGTATTTATTGTACATCTTAAATATAAATTTAAGCTATTGCACACAATTTATCCTGTGCTTAAGCAAGGCTACTAATCAAGGTGATTCACATAGCTCAGGTTACCATAGACATTCAGATGCACCTCTTCTCCTTGTGAACATACTGTCTGCTGGCCATAAGCACAGCCCAGTCAGACCCTGCAGGCAAAATTGTCTTCAGCTCAATGTTTGACTCATTCAAGATTTCATCTTCCCATTGCATGAGCTAGCAGTATGACATTCCCTCAACCCTTTCATATTTTTTTTTGTATGAGAAATGGAAGACTCCAGACATGAAGCCCTGGAGCTCTCTTTAGTGACAAAGGAAGAAATGATCATGATCAAGAAAAGAGACTGAAAGTGTTTTTATATATCTAAAAAAAATTAATACTGAGTTGCAAAGAGAAATAAGGTTACAAGAAAATACAGCAGCTGATTACATTTATCGGTAATTAGGGACATAAGGAAAATTCGAGAGAACAGGGAACTGGTGGCAGGTCAGGCATCAGCTTGGATATAAAACCAAGGGCAGGAAACTGTTTAGACACAGCTCGGGTGAAGCAAGATAAACAACACAAAAAGGAAAAAGATATCCTCAGGTATACATGAATATTAAGGCTCTTTCCTATAATGCAAAACACAAAGGAATTTCCTTAGTATCAAAAAGCTTTCTCAAAATTATTAAGATATGGTGATTACTGAAACTTTTCAGTGCCTATTCCAACCATGGGACAACAAGGTTCTTGGAACAAAAAGTGTGTTATCTCATATATCATAAAACTCTCAGCACAGTCAGGTACCAATCCTGACTGTCGTGCATGATTACAGTATAAATAGGTAAGGATAAAAATGGTAACAGTAACAGTTAGAAGCCAATTCTGAAATTCTTTCCACTTTTACATTGTAACCTAGGACCTCTGGACACGCAATGTAGAAGTGGGAAACAGCAAAGAAGTATTGGTATCTTGCCATTATTATCTTCTCTGTTTATCATAAGCAAATGATATAAAAATCCTTCCTGATTGCAGACCACAGATGTGTATTCTAATCTTGCTATGATTCATTGTTTTATTCCAAATAAGAAGGATTGCTTTGGATATTCAATTGCTGGAAACCATTATAAAATGTCCATATCTAATATTCATGCTGCCTAACTGAGTTTCTTTTCTCACTAGTAGGTAGAATGCTATCTTTAATATCTTTAAGTATCTTACCTTAAATTATCTTACCTTTTTTGGAAATGCCAGTAAACGATGAATAGAAGTGCAGTCTTGTTCAAAACTCATACCTGCGTTGTAACACTGAGCTGATACTCATGCTGTCTCCCTAGTGCTTTTTCATCTCCTAGTGTCTTTTCAACTAGAAAGGGTTATTAGTATTATGCCATTAATACGATTGTCATTCTCCATTTGCTACACATCTTTGATATTATGTTCTCATTCATAAGGTCTTTGTATTAGGGACCATCCTGGGAATATTTCCAAGTGGCAGTAGCAATCCACGATGCTGCAAAGCATACCCTCTGATTGAAGGCCAAGGGCTTAAGTCAGAAAATGGTATATTGCTGTTTGTCTACCAGTAATTCCAATAAAAATTTCTCTTTGATGACTTTTTAGTTTTCATTAACTTTAACATTGATTTTTACACCAGCACAAGCAACACACCATATTCTTCAATTATATACTGTAAAAGATATGGAAATAGAAAATATTAGGAAAGATAAAATAGCCTTCTTCACCAAATAGTGTCTGTATTTCCAGTTACAGTGTTCCACCCTATTCTAAAGCTTTCTGAAACATAAAATTAAACACTTTTTGCAGGCAGCCTCTGCCTGACCCTAAGATGGATGCTTTTTAGCATGGATGTGGTACCTTTTCCATATGCAGCTTGAAAAGCTTTTAACAAACATTGTAATTACAAAGCTATGTAAATGTGAGCTGGGATTACTAGTAATATTACAGTAAGGTCTTAATTCAACTTTTTTTTATAGTCTTCAGGGAAAAAGGAATTCTATAGGCTGTCTTATACAAAAGCAAATGGGAAGCAATGAAAAGATTGACTGCCATTCCTTATCTGAAGATTGAGTTTCAAGTGCTAAATAGATAGAAGCATAGAAGAAAGGCTTGAGAAAAAAGCAGAATTTAAATTTTCCTTCTCTTCCAATTTGATTCCAAATTTCTGGTCTTTTAGATGATTTGAAATAACAAAATCAAACCCTAATACCATGGTAGTTGCTTGGATAACAAATTAATCCAAACATAATAGGGTAAAGAAAAGCAAGGCATCCGGGGAAATGCAGCTTATCTCAACACATACTTTAGAAGTTTCTGTCTCTTGATGGGACTTGATGCATAAAAAAGTGGAGTCTTAAGCACTAAGACGGTTCTTTTCTTTTAATAAAAAAAAAGAAAAAAGGCAGTGGTAAAAAAGTTAATATGGTCTGGGCTGAGAGAACAGAAACTTTCATGGTGTGATTTTAGTATTTTTACATTCTAATTAGTAAGAGATAAAATAAATAGATTATAATAATCTCTAATAATATAGATTTCCAGACTTTTTAATAACTTTTGAGCTTCTTTTATATTGTCCTAATAAAACAAATTATTTATTTCTGGCATTAAACATGTCTCGCATGCATTCTGCCTCTCAAGCATTTTAAAATATGAGCTGATGAGAAGACATCAGTCAATCTGCAGTGTTGATAAGTTCATACCATTTAAGCACAGGACAGTGCATGTCCTTCAAACTAACCCATGTTGTATGTGTGCATGACTATGTAGATGTGAAGCCAGTAGCCAGTCTCTGCAGAATATAATATTACAGGGACACCTAACAGATACATAGTGTTCCCTGCCCATGTTGTGAACTTTGTGAAAAACAACCTTGAAAAACTGCTTCTTCAATTTCTGCCTCCTGGGAATTTTGCCATTAGCAGCTTTATGAATCCTTGACAAGGAAAAGCTGGTTCCTTGGTGATCTTGCTTAACTGTAAAAAAAAAAAAAAAAAGGGAGAAGTATACATACAGCTCTTCCTTATTTCCCTAGCATCAAACAGGAATACGTGTGGATGATGTGGAATAGGTATAGTGAGTCGGGTTGAGGCATAAAATGAAAAATGCATGTCCAGTGCACAGAAAAGTGGGCCTTTCCCTGCTCTGTGTGTTTAGAAATCAAATTGCCAGTAAGTATACAGCCTGAAAAAAATCCATGCTCCAGCAGAACGACTGTTTAGATGGGGCTTAGCATTATTAATATTTCTCATTGCCCACCAGTGATTCAGTAAGTGCCTTTCTACTATTAAAAATCAGTCTATGATTTTAATGAGACAGAAAAGTTGGTTCAGTGAATTCCAGCTGTAGTTTTTTTCTTGAGTCTGGGTAGCATTGCTGAATAGAAGAGAAAGTATAGTTTCCCTGCAGGTGAGCTGTATTTTTTTTTTTTTTTTTTAAATGAATTGCTCCCTCTCTTCCTTTTCCCTCCCCTATGACAGAAGGCAGCATGCCTATCAACGCCTGCCAAAGGAGCAGAGAAAATATTGCTGGCAATGGCAGACGCAAAGAGAACCACAAATCTACAGCGCTCTCGATATGCACGCCTAGCAGTGGTGTTAGTATCACGACTCCAGTCAACCGTTCCTTCCTATCACAGCCCCCACCACCTTCCTTTTTTTTCCCCTGTGTTGTTCTCAGGCCAGCAGCTATGTGTAAACAGGATGTGGGAGCTGTACCGAAATGTGTTCAAGTCCTGTACACCTCTGTCCTCACCTCTGGCTGCAGTGTGCATCCTGCCTGGAACATCTGCTTCGGATAAACATAGGGAGAGTTCAAGCTGTGCAGAGAAGGGCACAGCCTGGAGTTCTTCAGCCAGTTTTCGCTTGTCAGCCTTATTTTTTAACATTTAAAAAATATGGAAAAAGCATTTTACTTCTAACTGGAGGGCAGGTTTCCTAAAAAATCACTGTTGAATATTTGTAAATAACATACTGGCCTATATTTAATAATTGGAAGGTATTCTAAGCCCACTAAGACTAGCACAACTTATTGTTTGTTTACTTATTAGTGCTAATGATGCTGACCTAAAGGTGCACATTCACACGCTGTTGGTATCCTCGGTGTAACTTGAGATGGATTTTCACAGTTGGAAGAGCAGTTTTTAAAAAATTGCTTCTGGTAATCCAGCTAAAATAGATCATAGGGCTTTATAGCACATTCACACAAAAAGGATTTCATTACAGCTTGAAAACTGAAAGCCAGAATGTTTGCTACTTTTCGGTAGACTCCACTTCAGGCAGTCTGGGAGATCCACCCCAACTGCCATGCAGGCTGTCTCAATTCTCTGCGCTGTCTGCCCCAGTGGGGCAGCTCTGGCAGGAGAGGTGAGGGGGGGTATTTATATGCCTGCAAGCTCAGAATGGGACATCTCTGAACATGAGAGCAAATCTATATATTTGGACACCCTGGGAACTCTGCGGTCTAAAATGACAACTTAGGAGTTTCTATGACCAGGTAGCCCTGAGTAATATGCAGCCTGTGCCTCTCTCCCTGGCAGAATTTAGACATGTTGATCTATGGCCATCATCACAGGCATCTAAGTAGGCAGCTTGATTTTTAATGTTAAATCTTCTAATATAGAAAAAAATGAATGTCAAAAGCATTCAATGTTAAAAAAAGGTATAATATCCTTACTTATTCTGAGAGTACCAGAGAAGGCAGTATGTTAGGACTAAAAAATACCTGTATGGCCACACTCACAGATCCCATGGACACGCACATTCAGCAGGCTGGCTCCAGTCCCAGTAAAAGTGGTTGTTGGGCTGTTGCTGCCACTGAGGAGGGCATAAAAGCGCACCTTTACTTACACCCGAGAAAGGAAAGGGAACCCTTTTCCCCTGCTACTTTTCACCAGCTCCCCTCCTGTTCTGGCCTGACCTCTAACCCTTCTTGCTGCCCCATCCATGAAGCATAAGAAATCAATTCTGTCCACAGTCCTGAGGAGGCTTTGAGCCAGTGCTGCCTCTACATACATGCACACATGCGCAGATGCACAAAAATGAGCTAAACAGCAACAGGGCTTTGTGCGTAAGGGAGACAAAGACTCACAATTAGAAAACAGGTAGAAAATAACAAACACTAAGAAATCCTCATTTCTACTTTGACTGACTTAAGGATAGACATTTTCAGAGATAATAAAGGATGACTAGAGATTTTAACAGGCTTTTGAGTCAAGCCTACATTTAACTTTTCACACATCACTTGGTCATTTATTGTCTGAAGCTCCTGTTCAAGTATTTTGGTCAATTTATCTGATCAGGCACAGCCATCTGCCATGTTGCTGTCTACATCTGGATTAACCATCTATTCTGCCTTTATAGTGAATGGAGAGAAATAGCACTTCTGGGGTGCCGTTCATCTCCTGTTAAAGTAGATCTCTAAGTAAGTCCAATGAACATCCAGTTAAATAAGTCTAGCCTCAAGGTGCTTGTTTTCTCCAGGGACAAAAGCCAGACCTACATAGGAAACCTTTTAAAATATTTGAGAAGGGTCTAACAGTTTGTGACATTAATTTAAGCAAAATTTTGAGGAAATGAAAGATTCTTAAATGAATGAAATAAACTTGAAATATTGTAAATTAAATTAAAAGTACCTTTTTTAATATACCTTGGACTCACAAGCAATCTTGCAGGTGTTTTTTGTTTGGGTGTTGGGTTTTTTTTGCTATCATTATATAAGGGTTTTGGGGGGGTGGGGGTGGGTTGGGTTTTTTTTGTTTGTTCCCTCTTCTGGCAAAGAGAGACACCAAATAAAGCACCCAGCGTTAGTTAGATGTTAAAAATGACAAAAGTCCTATTCATTCAAATGTTTTTTCTATTATGTAGCAATCACAAAAGTCTCACCCTTTTTCCACAGTGAAAGGCAAAACATCAGTGGGAGCAAGACATGTCAATTAATAATACCATTGTAAGATAGGATGTAGCTCAGGTACACTTATTCACCTGAATTTCCTGAGAAAGTATGGATCATAAGACAAGGCTATGATACAGATCATAATCTCTTCTGCAAACGCATGAGGCCTGATAGCTGAAGAACTGCTAACCCTATACATTGGACCTATAGTATGGGAATATTTCCTCCCTGCAGAGAAAGCAAGTATGGAAACTCAGAGCCATTTCCACTTTTGTATACCTTTCAAAATATTATTTTAATGGACTACAAGTTTGTTTCCCCTAACTCATCTTGTTCCAGTTCTCTTCACCTCTAAAGATCCACACAGTATAACTATGTTACATACGTGCTTGGGTATTTTCCCTATGAGCTCCTCCACAGAAATTCTTGCTTTCCCCTGTGCCAGCTGCTTCTTTCTGCCACTGCTAGTATCTTGGTTGTACTGAGCCAACTACCTATGTCTTCGAGCTGTAAAATGTATATACAACTGCATCATAGTTTTATGATGGATGTGACTGACCTAAGACTTTTCTGTCAGCAGAAGCCCAGAATGACGGATGTGCTGCTAGAATATTTTAAGAAAAATGGCCACATCTGCTAAGACGGAGGGGCCTGGGAAAGGGTTATTAATCTGCTTAAAACTGTTTGTACTGTTTTTAATGTACCAGCATCTAACAACCAAAATGAGATCACAGGGTGCTATAGAAAGGATTCCAGCATATTGCAAGTTAAATAAACAAACAAAAAAAAAAATCAAAGGGAAAGCAGAGCTGCTGAAGTGAGTTGCTCAAGGTCACCTAACAGGTTAGTAGCAGGACTGGAAACCGAGCACTTGAGCCCCCCCTAGAATGCTTTATCTACAAACCATCCTCAGTTCCTACTATCACATAAGCCTTTTAAATCAGGGTTTCACGCTCATCATCCCCAAGGTAATAAAGCGACAAGTCGTCTTTTAAAAACAAGTACTTGATCCTTGCCTGGTGAGCAGCAAGGCTCTTGAGAGTATGATATTTCAATGAAAATAGGCTGTAGCTAAGAGGATGTAAACGGTAGACTCCCCACAGTAGAGCAACAATAGGTCAGCACACTGTGCAATGGGAGTCGGGACTATAATTTCCTGTGTACACATGAAAAAACTAATACAGATGTGATTCCTTTTAACATGATCAGGCCTGGGCCTAGGCTAAAACAGGTCCTGTTTGTCAGCTCTTGCTTAGGCTCAGTACAGGGAAGAACTTTGTTACTGGATCTAGGATGCTCTAGAATTTCTTACTCTTCAAATTTTTAAGGGTAACTTCAGCCTTTCCTGGCTGTCTCAAATCCCTTTTGGAAAATGCATGTTTAAAAGGAGTTGAAATTCAGTAGGCCAAAAAAAAGAAAGTTTACAGAAATTACAAACCAGTATGTTTTCATATTTGCTCTCATCACTCTCAATTCTCAAGTAGCAGCAATTGTAAACGCTGGCCTTTCTTGCCAGCTTCTCTGCAACCACCCCAGTAGCACTAACTCACAGCCCACTTTCTGTTAAGCTCACATGCAGCTCTCCAGAAAGTATGTACAGCTCCATAAACATGATTTCTCCTACTTGCAGTACAGAACCCTCATTAGTCTCATAAACTACATACATCTTTCAGGCAGAAAGTAAGGCAACCTGTAGTGGCCACTGCTGCCCAGACTAACAGGAAAAGGACAATGTTTTTTTTCTTTACATTTCTGACATGACATATCACAAAGAAATGCCAGATCAGGGTCAAGTTACACTAAGCTGCACTGTGCTTTTTGGTCTTGTGATGTGACGTAACCTCTTATAAAGCAATGAAAGAACTGTAATTTAAAGAAAGGCTTTTGAAAGTTCTGCTAGAAGGAAATAATTGTTCAGCATGGGAAGAAACTAAGTGGCTGGTGTTACCCAAGCACTAAGTGCTGCTCCAAGCAGTGCTCCAGGGCTGTGACGGAACAGACCAACCCACATGTCCCATGTCAGCATCAGAGGCCACCCAATGCCACTGGAGAGTGCCAGGTACCGGGAGGGGACTCTGTTCCCCAGCTGGCTGGGGGAAGCTGCGGTACAGAGCCCATGCAGCCGGTACTGTCCTCTGCCCCTCTGGCTGTGGGGACTCCATCTTGCTCCTCCTTTCGGTGACTCAACACAGCCCTCTTCCATGCTTTTTGTTTGCCAACAGATTATATCTAGTGACTCAGCTGGGGTCAGCCAAGGCATACATCAGACATGGACAAAGAGGAGAGAGGCAGCAAAACCGTGATGGTCCTGGCATAGCATGATAATAAGGAATGAAATGGGGACCCTGCATCCTACAGGTGTTCTTTCCCCACTCTTACATAGTTTTTGCATCTTTACTTCAAAGCCAACTGTCTCAGACCCTCTGGCTTCTGAACACTATTACAGCTGCAGTGGCTCAGGAGGATTATGAGACAAGGCAACATGTAAACGAGTCACAGAAAGGCAGAAGGAAGACAGAAGCAGGGCTGGGAAAAGTGCAGGAAACAAACAAAGTGAAGGTAAGGAGAAGAATCACAGAAAAAGAAGGGACAGGACATCAGTAAGGCCAAGTGCAAGGTCCTGTACCTGGGCCGGGGCAAGCCCCGGCATCAATACAGGCTGGGGGATGGGGGGATTGAGAGCAGCCCAGCGGAGAAGGACCTGGGGGTGCTGGTGGA
>JAVKLA010000054.1:6251342-6284645 GCA_034782735.1 Sagittarius serpentarius | reverse complement strand
TGGGGTTGTTCAGCCTGGAGAAGAGAAGGCTCCAGGGAGACCTTATTGCGGCCTTCCAATACTTAAAGGGGGCCTATCAACCTTGCTGATACGAAATGCTGCTTTGCTATCATGTTTACATGTTCATGTTGTTTCTTTTGAATAACTACAAGACTTCATTAGCTTACTATAAAAACAAGACTGAAAGCAAGCCAGCAAAAAGCTATGTGTTATTGCACACAGTGGGTTTACTGTTCAAACTTCTTCCCTAACTAGTTAAGATGTCCAAGATATTCGTTGAGTGACTTTTTTTGAAGTTAGCTGAATATATCGGAATAAAGCTTTGCGGCACATTCACAGGATGCAATTCACAGGATTTTGGATGTCATTAGGTGTTAGGCACTAGAAAAATTCCATTTTTTGCAGTAGTGCCTGAAGAACATTTTTTTGCTGCTATCTGTTTCTCAGGACCAAATAATGACATGACAATTGCAGGTTATAACCGGTGACAGGACATATTATTCCACTGCGTTTGAGGAATAGCTCACAAATCGTAGACCAAATGAAATATGGAATAGAAAGAGAGCATTGCCTCTTTCAAGTAATACGGCTCTTATGAGTTCTGATTTATCCATAAACCCAACCTTAATATCTTCTATGGCCTGCCTTCTGGGTTTTTTCAGACTAACTCACAGCAGCTGTCTGAAAAGGTCCTTTTCCTATTAAGAAATATTTTCACTTTTCCTTGCAAATGTTCAGAGGGGCAGCGTCCAAAGAAAGCATGGCAATACATTTACTGAGAGGCCACAGGGCTGCCGTCTCCTGCTCCCCTTTACAGGCTGGGCCCCATCCTCCCCACTGCCTTGGATGGTGAGTAGCACTTCCCCCGCAGCCTGTCCGGCCAAGCCAGCAGGGTCGTGGGTGCGTGGAGGAGGGTGAGCTCCCCGGGGATGGTGCTCAGGGTTGCTGGGCTGGTTGGCCGCATGCAGGACCCAGCGGGCACCGCAATAAGATGAGGGTGGGCAGAATGGCCAGCGGGGGCTTCCCAGCTGGTCTCTGCCATGCCCCTTCCCTGCCAGCCTCAGCTGCGTTAGGGGCTCTGCCGGCTGGTTTCTCGAACCGCCCTGCTCCCCAATTTGCAGGCAGAGAGGAGGCTCAGAGCTGCCTTCCCCTGAGTCGGTGCTGAGGGCCTGCAGCCAGCCCGCCATCTTGTCCCCGCGTGCAGGGCCTGCTCATGAGGAGACAGGCAAAATGCAGCTCTCCAGTACTCTGGTATGCCCTGCATCCCGACAAACTGGTTCACTGCCGCCCACACAGCCAGATCAAACAGTGTTCAGGAAACAATCTGGGATCCATATTAGGGCTCGGTACCATTGCCGCCAGGGCAGTTGAATGGGGTGTGGGGGGGCACTGTTTCTAGCACATTCCAATTGACAACAGCTGGGACAGCTCCACTCTGAGCAGCTGCCTTCGCTGCGGCCCCACTGCATTGCTTTTCTGTGTGGAAGGCTTTGTTTTGGCTAGAGATGGGTTTGTTGAGCTTTCTTGCGCTGAGTCTCACACAGAGACTTTCCCTTTGCCCATGGCGTGTGACCCTGCCAACTTATGGGCTTGCATCCCCAATAAGAAAAAAAACATTTAAAAAAAAAAAAAGTAAAGGTTAATTAACCTCAGGTCTGTTCTCAGCAAAGCAAGGCTGCCATGGCTAAGTAATAAAAATAGCTTCTCAGTGGTCCTTGTGTCTGTCAGAGTCTCGCTCTGTGATCTTTCAGTCAAAACCATGAAAGCGGGAGGGGGAGGAGAGGCTGATTCGCTACTGTCCTTTTCTTGTGCGTGTTCCCAAGGCTGCCCGGCTCTGTCCTTCAAATCATCTCCACCAGTAAATCATTTAGCTCAACCTGTCACTCTCGGCCATTGTGAGGAGACAAAAGCTACCCATTTAACCCCAACCATGGCTGATTCACGCGGCAGGGAAGGCAGGCACACAAAAGGAGGCTAGCAGGGAAGGTGGCAGTTGGGTTGGGTTTCATATAGACTGGTGCTGGTATTCCCTCTCTTTTCTTTTTTTTTTCCTTCCCCCCACCCCCCCACCCCTCTGTTATTTTAAATTAACAGCACCTCTCATACTGGGATTGTTTTTTGAAGACCACATGTTTGTCAACAGAGCTGTTCTGCTTGCGTAATTTGACCCCAGCCTGGCTTCAAAGGTTTGAAAGGGCAAGAAACACACATACCCCTATCAGCATACATCTATTACCCCTTTCACCTGGACAGCTTTTTGGACCATTTTTGTTGCTTTAAAAAAAAGTGGTAACAAAACAGCCAATTAGTCACAGGGAACCAGAGCTATTCCAGTCAACCTGCTATTTGGGGAAATCTGCACTGCAATTATCGCTTTTATTTCACCTGAAGTATTGCTCTAAACTCTCAGCTAAAACTCTGCTACCTTGAATCATAACCTCTGCCCAAAGCCTGCACCTCGTATGGGCTTCTCTTGTGTTACAACAGGTCGTTCTCTCTGCTAAGAAATCACTCAGCCCTAATATTTTAAAATTAAAAGTTAGTCCTTTGACATAGAAATCAGCTGTTAAGTTTGACTTCTTTTCCATAATTGCTCTGGCCAAAATTTAATCTTCAGGTAATACCTCCCACCCTCAAACAACCACAACCCTGAAAAACTAAACAGGCCATCGGAGAGCAACAAATTTACACGGTGCCGACAGTAAAATGAAATGCATAGAGAAACCAAGCCATACTGCAGATAGTTTCACGATTTATTCCTTTCCCCCACCAAATTCCAGAAAATCCCTAGTGAGCACAGAATCTGCCATGAAGCAAACTGTAATTTGTATATAAAATATACCTGCAAATATCCACAGTTTTGATTTCTAATGGCACTGTTGTTAGTCCACAGGAGAATTCTTCAGTAATTACCAACCAAGCATAGTGCTATGTTTTAAGAACCAAGTACTGAAGTTGACAAAGACTCAAAAGTACAAAATACACCACATCCAGGGATATTTCTGATTTTTGTTATGCGTGTGAGATCCAAGAAATGACTATGTACTATACATTTTTGTAATCTTTTTAATGTGCCTTTTAACAAGAAGCAGTTCAGGATGTGGTTATTGCTTAGTGTGTTAGACGTTTATTCTCCTGTTGGGCATTTAAAATGCCTTAAGTCCTTTTTTCACTATGAATTGGGTGTCAAAATGTTGGTTTGGTTATCAAATTCTCTCCTAAACCTGTCATTAGGAAGTGTCTTTGTCTGCCTGAGTCACGCTTTTCATTCTTTTGTTTTGTTTTTTGTGGTTCCCTGACAGGTCTATCCTACACCTTTCTATAGCTAGCAGAGTAAAGCAGAGTTGGGAAAACATGTTTTGCATTACTGAGTTTGTAGTCTCACTGTAAGCTTTCTCACAGATTCATCTTCAATGAAGGGCAGAGGGGTGGGGGAGAAAACATGTTTTTCCCTGAGACTGCAGAGTATGTGAACTGCGTTCTCTTTCAACCTATGGGGCAGCCTTCACAGATTTCAGCACAAATGGAAGAAATATCTGATTTCCCATTCCATCTGGATTCAGTTTCTTTCTTCCTCTTTGTATAGTTTCTTAGAGACATTATGGAGCTCACTGGAGGGGCTGCTTACACATGACTATGGCGGCACTGGGCATACTGCCAGAATTTCTCTCCAGGAGGCTGCAACAGGAATCTTTAATTAACTTGAACCAAAACACTGAATGGCAAAGAACAAAAGGGAGGGGGTGGAGAAGGAGAGGAGGAAGGGAGGTAGCAGAAAATAATGTTTCCCATACTAGAATCTCCATTTTTGGTCACGGTATGACATGATCATAATGTCATCCCTTATATGTATTTACCAGAGCATAGGTGCTAATTCTTAACTCCTGTCTTATTCAGTAAATTTTGCCTTTCTGCTCATGGAATTAGGATTTGTGATTGCTCTTTGTACAACATAGTGATAAGTACTCTCGACTTTTATATTAACATATTGTTTGATTACATGTATCCGCTACAATTTATAAGATTCTAAATATGAGACTACTAAGTCTCCAGCATCTTGAACACTGCAAGACTACACTATAATATTGCAACAGTGCATAGGAGTTCCAGACATTGAACAAGAGCCTACTCTGCTCGGCATAGTACCCGTATGGTATGTCCCTGTTCTCAAAAGTTCACATTCTAAGCATAAGGAAGAATTAGATACAGACAGATGAATAACATAACTACGCACTGAAACAGCATTATTCATTGTTGTGAAATGTTTTCGAAACAGAATGGATAATGTTTCACACTTGTTTTGCAGAAATATACAAAGTGCAAAGCAGTAGAAAAAAAAAAAAATCAGGCCTGAAGTACCTTTCTCACTTGAGCTCAAGGGAATGCGTTGACTGGTTTCTTTGCTGTCCATTTCCTGGTTAAATATGTGTGCAGAATAATTACTCTAAATGCAAAACTAATGGTGATTTCATGCATATTCATTCAAGTGAGTTTGTGATCGAGGCGCTGATACTGTTCTAGCTAATGAGGCTCAGTTGCTCAATATTTGTGAAAACAAACATAGAAAGGACTTGTACATGCTCAACATGAACTTATTTACACATTCAAAGGAATATTCAAGTGTGAATTGATTTGCCAGTTGGTGGTTTGGAGTGTATTATGTTTGCATCTTCTGGCTTAATGACATCCTAAAAGAATCCAGTTTGTGGTATCTCTGATGTGAACCAACACATGGTAGCTGGTGACAAGAAAGAGATTCACTTTAAAAGCACAGTCCTGACCCACAATGAAATGCTAATGCGGATGTACACAAATTCCAAAGTATTATTTTGTCTTCAGAAGCATATATACTTTTTCCTCTACTAAATTTCCAAAACAAATTAAATCTAAAAAGTACCATTAATTTCCTATTTTAAGCTGATGTTTGGTATTGCTGCCTAAACATTTATGGCAAAGAAATCGTATTTCACTGCTCTGTAAAGCAATCATGTGCTGGCTAAGCATAGCGTGAAAATCTGACATAGAGACATACTCCAGAATCCCCTCAAAACAGAAAGGTTTTTCACAGAAGGCTGAGGTTGTGTCTTCCTCAAGTCATGTTAGAAGTAGCTGCAAAAGAATTTAAGAATCTTTAAACTGAATGTGATGTCTTTGGTAAGACCCTGCTCACGTTTACAGAGATTAGAGGGCCTGGGGTAAAAGAATCACTGAATGTGCATTAGAGAGTTCTCTGGAACTTTTTTGCAGCTACCTTCATTGGAAGCCATAATACACATAGTGAGCAGACTTGGAGAGATATCAATAATATAGATCTCCAAATTTTTATTTATTGATCTATATAAAATTATATCTATATTTTAATATATAACGTTTTTATGAGCCAGTTTGCTTCACCTAACTTAAAAAGAATGATGCATGAGCTGCACAAGGAGTGCATTTAGCATGAGAATTCAGTTTATACAACAGAATTTCTATCTGCCAAAATACAAACTCTGCTCTTAGTCTAGTGTAACTACAGAATAACTCTAATTCAAAGACATTAAATTAGATTTAATGGCATGAGAAGAAGAATTTATCTTCCAATTTTTCTTCCTCTCTCTCTCTACATATTTATATATGTTTGTGCGTGTGTGTGTGAGTAGATGGACAGATACCTAGATACATATCTGCTACATTACCAAAACACACTCAATGAGGAATTGAGCATGTTTATTGGAACCTGTGAAGAATGAGCATGATAACGATTGTTGTTCACCACCTAATCATTAGTATGCTGCCTCATTCTGGATTACATATGCACTAGAATCTGTTTTAAACATTTAAAGATGTTACATATATTTACATTGAAGGCAGCATTAGTTGTTTCTGGCCTTACTCTGGCAGATGAACCCATCTTAGCAATATAAACCAATCTTTTGTGCAATATAGTCCAACTTAGAGGTTTCTCTGAAATCTTCTGTTGTTGTTACTGATTTTCATAAAAAAATACCAAAATGAGTAAATGGTTTCAACAGCAGAATAAAACCTTTTGAAATCCCTAATCAACATTCATTCCTCATGTAATTAATTCCACTGAAAACAGTAAAAATTGGAGCTGAGGTAAAGATAACTCACATTATTTTCATGTGACAAATAACCCTGATTCTTTTTTACTGGCTGACTTTTAACTGTGTCAAGTGTTCATAATTAGAATTAAAATTATTGATGTGTATATTAACAACCTTTCACTGCAAAGGTGAGTATGGGCTATCCTGTTCCATTTTCTTTCATGTCAACTTTCTGTTGGAATTTAGCGATTCCCTTTTCTAGTGAAAATGAGGTCATTTTGAATGGCAAATGGCTGTTAGAAATTCTGAATACATGTAATCCCAATAAAAAAATAAAGTTACCATTATTAGAAATGTGAAAGTCGTAAAATCCCTCGAGTCAAAAGAGATCATTTCATGGGAAGGCTCAGACTTTTTTTTCACTAGCTGACATAGCCCCATGCTCAGCAAGCTTTCATTCCATGGGAGCTGCTCACTGGTGTGCCAGTAGTGCTTTCCAGTTTGCTCCATGATTACAATTCCCACTAGTTTCCAGGCATTCCTAAATAAGGCCCAACACGTCTTTGCATTAAGATTCTGCCTTACGTCAGTCTTCAGCAATTTTTGCTTAAAAAAAAATAAATGAGGAGGATATTTGAGAATTCTCTTAGAGCAGAATTTAAATTAAATCTCCTTATTAATGATGTATGGATTTCTTTCATTGTTTAGGAGGCCTGTGAGCAGCTGAAAGAAACAAGAAGGCTTTTAGTAATGGGCACTAACAGCACCATTGTGCTTGCATGGAAGCTCTTGGCCATTCAGTGTCACAGGGTCAAAAACAATCCAAGCTCCCACACCAAAGCAGTCTGTAGAAGGCCACACAGACCTCACAACACTGATTCTTTAGAGCTTGGGTGGGTTTCTGTGAGTGTGTTAAGTTCAGCATTGGGATGTAGAGAGGAAATTAATTTTTATTAAAGTTTACACTCATTCAGACTTCCCAAGTCCATTTTTGATTTTCTGAGTTAGGCTGGAAATCTGATGGGAAAAAGCTAAATCATGAATTAGAATTATTACGAAACAGTCGTCTTTTCTAATGCTTTTACTTCTAGTTTTCTGGCACATCTCTGTCAAGCACTGGGCATAGTGTTACTGCTTTGCAAATAATAGTGATAGAAATCATAGAGGTATACAAAGTGGGGAGTGGGGGAGGAAACAGTACTAGGAAAGGAATTTATTTGACTTCATGAACCTTACAAACCATTGTATTTAATTGCTAAGAAAATATTTGAATCCATTTTTATCTGGTCCTCCTCTCCTTTTCCTAGCTTTTGCAGTGCATGACCTGGATGGATGCTTTAAGTTGCAGATGGCAGTCAAAGAAGTCTCATGTACTTCAGAGGGAAGCTAACTGCATATCCCTGGATAACTACTAAATAAACAGTAAATTCTGCATTTTGCTGCATATTATCAGGCACAGGCTACAGATGTATGTTGATTATGCATATACAACTCCATGATATCTACAAGTTCTAAAGCATGAAATTGTTGTGCTGCTACAAAGCACATAATTTATAGTGATTTGTTGTGTCAGTGAAGAGAATCTGATAACCTGAAAGCCCCAAATGTTGCCAAAATACCAATATATTATAGAAACTTCTTTTGTTTTCAAAAAAAGAAAAGGGAAATGTCAGGGAAATGTAATAGGATGGGAGAAATAAAAAGCTTTTCATGCACACAGTACATATCAACCTTCCTATTCCGAATGCATGTAGTGCACAGTGCTTTTTTTCTAACGTTTACCTTCTCATTCATGAAGAAGTTTTACTTCTCTCCTGGCTTCACAACTCTGGTAAGACTTTCTTTTCAGTCTTTACTATTATGCTGTTGCAATCTTTACCACACGAGTTTAAGAGAGTATTTTTGTGCCCTGGGGGTTCAGAGGTATTACTCCAAAACCAATTTTGTTTCAGTCTCACATCAGAACTGTGCAGAAGGCATTCAGAAGTGTAGGGAGCAAAGTTGGTAACTGAGGACTTCTATTTTTTACTGATGTTTTAAAGTAAAGAATGTTTACCTTGTGTTTTGAGTGAAACTAATGGTAAACCACAGCAGATCTGTTCGTGTTTTGTACAGTGATGTTCCTAGATTAGAAGCAAAATTTCTTTGTGAGGGGGCTAACAATACTGCAGGGGGCCATCTTGCTTCACTGAACTGGAACATCCAGCCTTTTGAGAGCACTCGCACATTAGGTCGTAAGATTACTCTCACTATAGCAACCCTCTCCACTACAAACTTTTTTTTCTGCTTTTCTTTTTGTTTTTTGTTTTTAAAAAGAAGATACTTTATAAATTAGCTCTGCCACTACCTGTTATCTTCCCCAACACCTTCTATCCTTTCTCTTCCTAACCTTCCTCCATTAGTGCAGTGAGTTTCAGTTCAGTTTTATTCAATGATCAGCTTTTGCACTTTAGTTTGTGTATATAGTTGTTTTTTTACGGAACTGAGCAAGGACAAGAACGTGGTGCTCTTTATCCTGCAGTATCAATAAAATGTCAAATTAGAAAATTCAGGGCTCCTCTTGATCACTTTGATACTCAGTTTCTCTGAAAACTAGGCTTTGTCTCTATAACCCTCCAGTTGAATGAAAAGTAGATACTCTATGAAATGGTTTGAATCTCATATATTTGATGAAACTGCTGTACTATTGAAGGTGTCAGAGTGAAATTAATCAGCTTGTTGGTATCAGAGAAGAGAAAACCTGAAAATCAATGAACAACTGTCTCTCCAAGTAAGAACACCTTACACAATAGCATGACTGAAGTCTAGAGAGGAAAAAAACATAGATCTTCAAGAAGTCTTTGAAAGGTCAAAGAAAGCTGTTTGAGCCCGACCAGTTACAGGGAAACTTCTAGGCTCATGGATCCAGCACTTGTATCCAAATTCAGCTGCCTGCTGAGTGGGGAAGAGGAGCCTGATCTGTAATGTTGCATGAAGATTTATTTGCAGTTTGTTGGTGACCAGATCCGTAGGGGCAATGATCGGTACCTGTCCTGAATATACCTGTTCCTGAATATTAGTGATCCTTCAGTCTAAAGAGTCTCTTCAAAGGCAGGAAACAGGACAGCAAACACAATTTATATCCCTGTTTCTATTTTTGACACAGACTCAGACACACGAAAAACCTATAAGGACCAATTTTTAGCAAAACACATTAGATATAGTGTAGGAAAAACATAAACTGGTTAGTACAAAAGGTGAACTCCACTGTAAGTATCTAACACTGTACAGCTTGTCCAAATAAAGATTTATCTTTTCTCCAACCTTTTGACAGCTAGCTGGCAAGTAAAATCCTGTTCAAGAAACTGAGTCAAAAGAACAAGCCAGACATGTTGGGAGCAGTGTTTGTTTTAACTGAAATATATGCTGCATGCCTAGCCCAAGTACAGAAAGCAAAAATCTAGATTATGCAATGTACCTAAGAAGAGGGTTTCTAGACCTCAGTCACTGCAAGAAGGCCATTACCTTAGTGATGAAGTCTGCTTTTGTCCCTGGTGAAATAAAAAAATGAGCTAGCCAACTACAGAAGAGCTGGGTTTAGGTTGCTGACCCTTGATCGGCTGTTGACAGAAGCTGGGAAAAGGAGGAGGAGGCTTTCTTGGCTTGAATCTCATGTTCTGCCAAAGCTATTTTGAAACTAAGTTGGAAATTTCCTTGCAACACCATATGTGATAACAAAAGTGACCTTATAGAAAAAATATTTAACTTGCTGCTTCAGGAACCAAGACGGCTGTTCATATAGCTCAGCATAAAAAGCTAAAGAAAGAAGACAGTGTATCATGCTCTGCTGAGCTGCATAATGCTATGAAGGCTTAAAAATATTTAGTCATCCACTACCAATATACAGTATCACAGGCACCTTGGATAAAATTTCTAGTGTTATTCTCCATTTCATTCTTCTTTTATGTGATCTTTTTATGTGATCTTCCATCAAAGGACTGAAGCACTAGAAATGGCCCTTTTATCAAGAGCAATACAGTCTAATTTGGGGCCAGTATTATTAACTAAAAAGTGTGGTTTTCAGCAAAAATTTTTAAGTTGTTTTGTATGTGCAGGGAGTATTTTCTTCACTACAGCTTTGTCTCGCTTCACATATTGATACGGCTGATGAGATCGCTGTTTCTCTTCTATAAGAACAGTGCACTGAACTGGGATGGCTGGAGCAGCCAGCTCAGTAACTGGACCACCCTCAACTAGCACAGTCCAGTGCAGCAGGAATGGGATAAGTAGGAATATGTGTCACTTGACAGAGGAGCTGCCATTGCACAGTCCAGCTCTCCCCCTTCCCCATCCATAGGGCAGCTCCATCAGTCCCTGATACAGGCCACAGACTTCAAATTATAGTAGAGCTGGCACTGGCAAATACTTGTTGCTTCTATGTGAAGAACAGTTTGGTGATCTCAAACCACTTCCTAAAACAGAAGCCAGATAGCACAGAGTGATACCTAATTGGGCAGTCTAAGGGCAGAGTCTAGGATGTTTATGACTGCACAGAGTAATTTATCTGTTAACCGTAGGAATAGTCCATGGCAGATGACACTACAACAGTTGGAAAAGCAGCATAAGAAAGCCTGCTGCCCTGCACCAGGGCCTGTTTGGTACTAGCTCTGTGGCTGAACAGAGGTGCTGGTGTCAATGTTATGTTCAGAGAAAGCAATGTTAAAGCTTCAGTTAATAAAAGCTGCTGATGTCGGAGTCAGCTAACTTTGGTCAAGCAATAAACTTGGAAGTCTTTTCCCCCAAGGGCTTCCTTTTTTGTCTCTAAAACAAAGGAAAGTGAAATGAAAACAAGAAATCCAGACTATATAGCAGAGCATTATGTGACTAAGCCAGCTGTTGCTCCGATACTGTTATTTTTGTAGCCCAGCCTATTCTGACAGAAGGAAAAGCCTAAGTCTGCCTACAGACATGCTGCTTTTGATAGCTAGACAGGGCACTATACACTAGTAAGAGATTCTTTAGTCCTGTGAGCCTATACACCTACGGAAGGGAGACTGAGCTGCCAACAATATATAGTGGTTGAAAAAACACTTACTATTTATTTACTTCTACTAGCAAAAAAGAATAGTGGGACTAGTTTGACTAATTCTATTGTTTAGGTACTTATTCATTAGGTTCTTAGTTACTTTTAACACTTCCAAAAGCGCAGCAAGTTATTTACCAAAGATTCCAGCCTCGGCAAAGATGCCTTCCAGCCCTGTGAACTTACAGCTATTCATGCACTAGTGTTTTAATGAAAGCCAGAAATATATCTAACAGGGCTGGGCTGAGGTAGGGGGGGACGACACATTTATGTTAAAATGCAATACAGCACCAAATACATTGATAGAGACTAAACAAGGGGAAAGTCTTCCCTCCTTGCACACATTTAGCAAGCACATGGAAATAATTGTTGGCCCAGAGACACATATCCATAATTCCCATTGTGCTTCGAGAGCCAGCATACCAGCCCTGCGTACCCTTACAGAGCACTCCGCGTATTGGAATGCAAATCTGCACACCCAGTGTCAGGATTTGTGTAGCCTGTATTCTCACAATAAGCAACATTATCAATTAGAACAAGGCTCCCCAGACCAGGTCAGCAGCCATGGAGGCTGCGGGAGTTCATCATCATGGGAAAGTCTTGTAAGTGAAGCAGCTCTCCTGTATTTAAAATAATTGATTTACTCTTCATGTTTGATGAAGCCTAAGTTTAATTCAGTGTGTTAAAATAAGGAGATGCTTGTTGAAATAAGTAAGGGCAACTCAAAAAAATCAATAACATGTTGTTGCTATTTTGATAGAAATGAGTTCTTAAAAGTTCATGGATATTTCAGATAAAATTGTGTATTGCTTTTGACTAGGTCATAAAATGACCAAAGCCAAGAAGTTTCTTCTATGAGCTGCATCAAGGAACTGAAGAAGGGTCAAAGCTGTGTGTCATGCAGACACGTCAAATTGCTTCTCTGCCAGTGTGCCAGTGTGCTTGAGGTGACAAAAGCAAGCGGGGAGGTGACAGGGCCAGGGAAGGGAGGCAATGATGCTCAGCTCCTGCCAGGGAGCACGCTGTCCAGCCCTGCTCTTTCTCCATGCACGGATCACAGCAGGCAGCAGCTCTCCATCTCCATCCGCAATGGCATTGCCTCCCCACCGTTTTCTGACCCCACATGCTATATGTCGTGGCTGCATCAGTAACTCACAGATCAGGCTGCCACACTGCCTGGGATTGCGGAAGGGGAGAAAGCCGTAATGGCGTAAGAGAAATGAGATGCAGGGTTAGCTGCCAGGCATTCAGTTACATGAACCAAAGCGTAAAATGCCACAGGTCTCAGTTCTAGTCTCTTTTGCACGAGGCAAGCGAGACAGACTGTTTTATCATTTAGAATCAAAATCAAACATTTAGTAGACTGAGGTTAAATTTTGCTTTGGGGGCATGGAAGATTACTGTTTTGATTTGATTCAGGGTTCAGGAAAATACTCTAATTTACATCCTCAGCACCAAAATGCACTGCTGCAGACAACACTCACTCAATTAAGTGAAGAGGACTGTGTGAAAATCAGCACTTTCACATTCAACAGGGTCTCTCCAACTGGGACTCTTTACTCACACTGGCAAGACAGGTGGCACTTGGGACAACATAGTAACAATAACTAATGGAAACAGAAGATTCATACTCTGACCCAGACTCCTATGTGCTTATTTAAGGAAGAAAAAGAGGTGTAATTACTGTAATTTAGGCCTTGAACTCTGCAGCTATTTTCTTGCTTTGGGATAAAGACAGAGGGATCATCAACAAAATGGCTTTGTTAATTTCAGGTTAATGTCTGAAGTTGGTGCATAAGCTACGTAGACTCACAGTGGGTGCATTTGAAGGTGTCAACGGAGGACTGAATAATTATTTTTCACAAAAACACAGAAAATAATTTCTAGATTGACAGGGAAATAATTGATTTGAGAGCTACAATTCTACTTTCATGGCTCCTTTTCATATCACAGCCTTTTAAAAGAGAAATTAAAAAAATGGAATAAATCAGTTAACACCATATATATATATACACACATATAACAAAAGAGAATTTTTAAATTACCATACTGAACTAGGTGCATGTGGAAATATAAAAATATAAACCCTGATGCTTTTTCATCAGAAAATAACACAGGAAATTAATAATGTAAGGTTTTACCATCCTATCTGACAAAAGAAGAAACAGATGCCACAATGAACTCTTCTGGTAACTTTATAGCATGAAGACTGTTTTCATCAACTAATAAGATGCAACCACTTAAAGCAAAAGCAGGATGCAGCTGCTTGATTTCTCCCACATACACCCCACTTTGCTGTTACTGCTGGTGCCTCACTACCTAGATCATAAATTGGAGTTGTTTATAACTTAGAGCTGGGAAGCACTATCAGTGATGTAAGTTTTCTTGACACAGGTCTCTGAGGGATGGTTTTGCCACATCATTCACAGCCCTCTCTTATTGGTGTGGCACTATGATTTGGAAACAACGAAATAAAAAAATGACTGTAGCAGAAATATTATTGCATTTCAACAGGATCTACAAAGTGAGTCACAAGTGGGTTGGGAGTGTTTTAGGGTTTAGCTGTCAGAAATTATTCCAGGGCCAAAAAGTCTATGCTCTGAGCCTAAAGTTGTAGTCTTAGAAGAGTATGATTGCATGCACTTGAGAATACATAGTCAGGCTGTTTGCTCAGAAACACTGAAACTTCAGCCTCTGGTAATGCCGTAGTGCCCTTACAGATGATCTATTGTACTTTCTACTGTTTACAAATGGACCACATTGAACCAGCCAGGTTTAAGCCTATGCAGAGAAACAGGCGGGTAAACAATATTGCTAAGATTGTGCTCCAGTATTTGTGGGAGAAGCTGAATGAAGAGTTACCAATTAAAGTCCTACTAATGGTAATGCAGCCTGGTTACCTGCAATCAGAAAAAAGTCATAGTTCAGTTTTTGATTTCTTCTTAATTTCCTAGATAAAATATTCTGCACTAGACCAATGAGTGGAGATTGCAGGTCTACTCCCACAGCCCACCAGTATGACAAAGGGAACACCAGTCCTGGAAAAGCGCTTTTGTCTTGGCTTTGTCCCCTCACTCTCCCATATGCAGGCAGCACAGCTCATCTGTGGAGGTGGACAAGCTCTAACTGAGCACAGTAATGCTACACCAGGCAGGAAGGATGTGGAATGCCTCCCCTAGAAAGCATCGAGGTGTAAGGAATTGCTGCATTCCTTCTTCACCACAGTTTCCTTTCGTAATTTTTCTTGTGCCAGAGGTGTGAACGCTAACCAGCAATTTCAGCTATATGTTTTTGTAACTTTCCAGGCTTCCTTTACCACCAAGTTCATTCAGAGACGACTGTTGAAATCTCTGCTGTCACTACACTTCCAAGGTGTTATGTCTTCTCTGGGCTCAGTCTTAATGCCTGTGTAGACTGCAAGTCATGCCGAAGGTATTTTGAGTCATTGTTTATTTTACCAGCTATCACAACCTTTTAAGGAGCAAGATGGGTTAAATAAATAATGTAACAAGCTACTAGCAAGTCTTTTCCTCTCCTCCACCCCCAATCTGCAGAACAGTGATCAATGAAGCACACTGCAAATTAACTGTAATAAAAAAAGGGGGGGGGGGCAGGAAGGAGAAGCAAAACATTAAAAAAGCAACTTTGAGCTTCAGAAAGGTCATTTCTCAGGAGACTATTGGTGAGGAAAGACATTGGTGAGGAAAGAAAACACATAAATGTTTTTAAGGGGTTAAATAAATATTTTCTAGATGAATATTAGGTACCTATTAATGTCTCCCTGGGTAGTCCACCCTAATACCTATCCTTTGGTTATCCTGTTACAAAAATGAGAGCAAGAGAGAGAGAGGCTTTCCCTTTAATTTGCTTTGCAGTCTGATGGTCGAAGACAAGGAAAAAACCTTTCTGCTCTTTTGAATGAATGGTCAAAGGTACCTTTGCGGCTCCTTCACAGGGCGAACTAATCTGTGACAACTGTAGCTAATCTGATAAGAAGGCCCGCATGTGTGCTAATGTGCTAATATGAGGGGATTCAGAGCAGTCAGCGGTCGGGGAAAAACCACTGCTTCCTAAATGGACCCTCATATGCAATAGCCGTGGCAACATATGCGCATTTTAACACCCGCTTAGCAGGGAGACAACGAGGTGGCCTTTGTTGTGCAACCCAGAGGCCCGGTTCTCATGGCGGGAATTCCCGCCTCACGGCCGACATGCTTTCGGATGGGATGAAGGGGCTAGTGGCCCGGGCCCAGCCCGGAGCTTGGGTTGCACCGACGGGCAGAAAGGTTACATGTACCTGGGTGAAATGCAAGCACCTCCACTTATTCCTTCACGGAGAGGCTGAAAAGCTGGGTAATCCCCCCAGGAGCGAGGAAAAGGAAGAGGCAGAGAAAGGGACGAAGGAGGGAGGAATTGGCTTAAACATGTTGGACCAGGTCTCTAGCTGGGACAAAATCAGCTTGCAGACTGTGGTGCTTTACCTAACAGAGCTTTAATCAGGCTGACGCCAGTTTGTAATGTTGTGATGTGCTTTATTTTATATATCGTCCTTGGAAGGGAAATCTTAAGTGCTCCACTGGAAAGACTAAATGACATCCGCTTGCCCCCTTGGTTGTTTTACTGCACCCTCAGGAAAATTTGTCTGGGAGAGGATAGGCAACTTACTTCTAGCATGGACCATGCAATAGGGAAGGTGGCTTCATGGAGGTTGAAACGTCAAGAGACAGGCTGTCAAGAGACTTCAACATGGATCATGGTTGTGGTGCCTCTTCCAGACACAAATGTGCCCTGCAGACGGCTCTGGACCCTGGTCAGTTCCCCGTATTCCTTTGTCTTCAGCTGCCCCATAGCCTAATGCAAAATGGATATAAAAGTGTGAGCCGATACATATCTGGAGACAAAGTTTACTCACCTAAGAGAGAAAAGTTTACTAAATACCTCTTGTGAGTGGGGAACAGACCAGGGTTTAACCACTCTTGAGTGTGCGTTTGTCTGGTTGGTGCTCAGCACATTTCCAGTACGGCTGGTGTCAAAACAGCAGTTACTGTGAGCTTGACAAAAGCACACAGACAACGGGCACAAACTGAAATACAGAAAATTCCATTTAAATATAAGAAAAAAACCTTACTGTGAGGGTGACCAAACGCTGGAGCAGGTTGCTCAGAGAGGTTGTGAAGTCTCCACCCTTTGGAGGTACTGAAAAACCCATCGGGACAATGTCCTGGGCAAGCTGCTTTAGCTGACCTTGCCTGAGCAGGGGTTTGCATGAGGTGATCTGCAGAGGGCTCTTCCAACATCAGCCATTCTGTCTCTCTGTCACTCCAAGAGCTCAGCATATTCCCCACCCACAAGTTTCTTCCAGAGTTTTTTCATTTGGCAGACAACACAATGACAACGGCAAAGAGAAAGCAACACCAATATTAGCTCTTTTATCTCAAAAAATATTCCACGTTTATCCTGATAAAAAAATAAAACTCGGGGAACATCTAAGCTGCAAATATGGCCTTAGAAAAGTGCTCATCCAGAGCAATTCCAATTCACAGCAGTTCAGTCCAAGACACAGACCTGACTTGGCCAAGTATTCCCATAAGAGCATGACCCCAGTTTTAAAGCTGCAGTCTTTTTAGCCTTTTTCCATTGAAAACATATTCCCACATCAGCCATAGAGAAGTAGCAGAGCTGAAAAAAAAGTGAGACTCATCAAATACTGAACAGTGTTTGGGGTATCTGTAAAACAATATTATTCTAGCTACTCAACTTGTATGATTTTTCTCAGCTTTCTGAAAGCATTGGTGAGAAGAATAACTGTTGAAATGTTTCTAAATATGTAAATGGCAAAATCTTATTTATTCCTTTCTACTTTGTTGCATTCAGCGATACTATTTTATGTTCGAGTTTTGAATGCATAACAATTGACCCCTACTGAATAGTGACGACATTTCCTCTCAGAGGAAGTCCTGAGGGAAGGAAGGTCCCGCATAAACAAACTTCCACTCAGTACAATAGAGTAGCCCATAAATGTGACCATTTTTTCAGGGCATGGGTGAGGCTGACACTCTCTTCCTGCTCATGTAGTCCAAGGCTTATCGCAGTCCCGTTTCCCTGTAATTTAAATGTTTGCATAGCTTCTAGTTCATCTGTATTTTTCCCCACACAGTGCAGATGTATCCCATTTTCCTGTTGCTGTGGAACACAGCCACAGTTTTCAACAGTGTTACATAAATGACCATCTGTGTTAGAAAAAAAATGCTGATGCACAAAATTGCAGTGTGAGAATTTTAGCTAGCCAGCAAAATTTATGCTATTAATACTTTTGACACTTCCTGACAATAAAGGCAAAAATGCAGCATTCCCTCTGTTTTAGCATACTGTAGCTATATGACAGACAGCCACTGTTGCCGCACGCAGGGAAGAATCTCCAGGGAAAAGTTAAATAAAACTTAGGTGCCTATGCCTACCTTTCCTTAAGCTTTTCAGGATAGTAAAGGCAGACTAAACAAATGAAAAGTTGTTACACTGATTGTGAGAGTGGTATATAGTTGCATGCAAATAAAGAATACTACTAAGATTTCATCAGCATATTTTTGGCATATCTGCATTTGCTGACTCTCAGAATCAGCAGCGCTGGAAACACTGAAATCCATCGCACAGATCTCTGCGACTAGCACGAGAGTTGTCATAGTAGAAGGTGGCAGTAGTAAACTGCCAGTGCTCGTGTGGATAGGGATGAGAGGGAATAAAGATCTTCAGTGACTTTCACAGACACTTGGCGCAGTTCCAAATGCTCGAGGGGCACAAAGGCTGTGTTTTTTTCTGATCACCCCAAGACTGACGCTTGCTGCCTCGTCCTCTTCAAAACACTGCTGTAGCAATCTTTCCTTTTCCCTGCCTCTGACTCCTCGTCCTGTGGTCACTCATCTCTCACACTGAGCCTCCCTTCTTTTCTTAGGAGTCACCTTGCCCAGACAGTCCTGGCTACCCGCTGGCTCCATATCAGATTTCACTTTCCCCCACCTTCCTGATTTCTTTAAGTTCTCCTAGTTCAGTGGAAAGTTCCTCTCAATCTATTCTGAAACGCAAAAGCCACAGTGACACAAATTAAACCTTTCCAGCATGTCTGATTAAGAGTGAAACAGTATGTGTTTTCTTAGGGTTTTTCTTGCTTTTTTAGCAAACATTGAACTATTATGTGTGAAATTTACAGCAAAAAAAGCGCAAGCAGACATACATCATATAAAATTATATTCCAAATGGGTAAAGTTTGTGAGGCCTGTACACCAAGAACAGATAATTTTGGGCAACCTTAATAACTTCTGCTGATAGGCGCACACAGTCATATACACACACGCAGTCTTCTGATAATCATGCCTGAAATGCACTCACTAAATAAGCATATTCATGCACCTACAAGCAGATGTGTGTACAAAACAGAAGTATGAATATTGCATGTATCTGCATGTACTGTGGCATCAGCATCGTCTTTCTCAAATGTGCACTTTGCACATATGCTTATTTTTCTGCTCTTACAAAACACTTTGAAAGTATTTGTGTTCATTCAAATGTAACTTCTGAGTCATTTCAGCTGTAGCACTTGAGGACCTATCAGTTTTCAACACTGACAGAAAATTATTCTATTGTTACTTTCTACAGATGATTTCTATGAACTGCAGAATGTGATTTTGTTGATTCATAAATTGCAGCAATGGGCAGACATGTCTATTAATAATAAATTAATAATAATTAAGAATAACAGACAAACAGTACAAGCAGGAGAGCAATTTGCTCTAGAGATCTAGAGAAAATGAATAAAAACAATGAGATTTTCTTTACCTGTGAGATTCAAATTTCATTTAATTTGAATTTCTTTCTCTTTTCTCTCATATTTTTCCTGTAGACAAGAAACTTTTCTTTCGTAGTCCAAGGAAAAGAATGTGAATGAAAAGTAAGTAATTCACATAAACAAATACGCTCACACACAAAAGACAAGTAGTATGAGTTTCTCAAAATTTCAGGCACATCTCTTTGTGAAGCTAGGCCAGATTTTCTTCTAATTTTACAGAAGTGGTTATGCAAGTTTCTCCAATTTTCTCAGTAGCCGCTGGGAACTGCTTGTGATAACCTTAAGAAACCCTGAGAAATCAAAGCACCTACAAAACCTCTGCTTTGGGATTATTTTGAGTAAAATCAAACATCCTCAGTATGCACTTCTGGAAAAACAATGAATATAAATGTCACATTCAGCCATTCACTTTTAGTTCAGAATACGTTTTCTGCCAAAGGACTATGCATGGTATATAATCCTTAGCTCCTTCAGGATTTTAATCTGTCATGAGGCATATGGTAAAAAGGTAAGTGTTCTGTAGAATCATTAACTTGCCTAAAGCAATGTGGATGTTCTTTATTTCTTTCTTGAAAGACAAAGAGCATCTGAAAGTAGTTAACAGCCCAAACCCTACAGTTTGCTGAGGCAGCAAAAAAATGAACCTGGAAATGTCCCTGCAGGGCTGTTTCATGTTAATTAGTCAATTCCCAGGGCAGTGCTTGTATTGACATGAGTATGTTATTGTTCTGTTTCCTCAGTTAGTACTAAGAATGTAAGACCACAACATATAAATACATTTATTTATCAGCACCGAAAGCATCAGGGGGATTGTGTTATATCAAAGCTACAGTGTACAGAGAAATTGCAGAAACCCCAATTCTGATCTCACTCCAGTGAGAGAACAGAATTGTCCTTTTAATGTAATGCCACTCATCGTAAAGAGATTCCATTCAGAATATCAAAAGCCTTAGGTCAACTTTACCTTGTAAAAAGCCCATTCAGTGGCATTCATGAAGAATGGGGCTTTTAGAAGTACTGGGCTCAACCAGCTCCTGGTGCTGAGGAAGGGCAAGACAAAACCACCAGAAAGCAGAAGCATCCAGAAGAAAAGTAGCTGAGGATTTGCTTGCTTCTAAGGGAGCTGTGAAGCGGCTCAGCCTGGAGGACACGGCATTTCTGCTCGTCCCCTCTCTCCCAGCCTGGATGGTATGCTGCAAAAGCAGCATTCAACCAAGGTCAGCCAAGCTCTGTGGAAGCAAACACCTGGTATGGCACCAGCCCCTTTGTGTGTCCTCATCCAGGCGTGGCGTGGCTCACAGTCCTGTATGGGATGAAGAGGACCTGCAGAAGCCAGCACGAACTCTTTGTAATTCTGTCCACTGCAGCACCATTTAGCTCTCTCCATACTCAATTGCTGCTGTGATGAACTCCCATGCTGAACTAGGTTAGGGGAAATGAGAAACTACAAAAACAGTGTTCCAGAGTAAACCCAGCTGAAAACAGAGGGACTTCACTGAAAAAAGTGATTTTTGGATAAAAGTTGACAGAGGCCTCCCTTCTGCTAAACCTTTGGCCTGTTAATGTGTCCAGAACCACTCTCCGGCTCTGAAGATGAATGGCATTAGCACGGTCTGGACTCACAAGACCAGCCCTTCTCTTTGTACCTAAATCCAGTTGCCACATCCATGTAGCTCTTGGGAAGAGCCTTAGGTCCGCAATAGTCACCCAAATGATGTTTGGTCGTTAACTGGGAGCAGCTGGTGAGCCCAGGCCAAAACTGGGCCAAACAAAGTACAAAGAAGGAAACAGACTGTGTGACAGTGCTCAAACCTGTCAGTTTGCCATGGTAAACAGAGCCTTTGGAGCATCATAATGAGATATGTTTCCGCCCATCCTATGCATTATGTCCAGGGACTGTTCCAGAAAGGGCCTGATTCAAAGCACATAAAAATTGTTTGCAGTTTTCCCAGCAGTTTCAATGGGCTTTGTGACCTAGTCTTCAACATTTGACAATAATCAGCATTTTTCCTAGAACATACCACTTAAATGCACAGAAATCTAACTAAAAAAGTGTTCTCATAATTTTGAAATCCTCATCTGGATCTGTTTCTGATTTAAGAAAAAAAATTAGATTCATTCTTCTTTTGCTCAAACAAGTACATACGTCTCTGGTTTAAATAATAGAAAGCAGAAAAAGATTTTTGAGGTGATATTTCCAGTGATGAGTTCCAAATTTTTTGGAGGGGGTAGCATGAAAGAATGGGGTGGGAGTTTTTTAAGCTAAAATGATAGTGAATCTAGTTTGAATGTTAATTGTGCTCTTTTCTTTTCAGTCTGAGACTTTCCAATATACGTACTTTCAGCTTGGGTGCAATATTTAAAGGTTTGTTATAAAACTCTTTTATTTGAAGATTATTACACAGAACAAACCCCAGCTGTGTAGCCTGACTTGTTAGTATTTCTTTTTTTTTATGCTGAACAATGAAAAGCCACTTCCCATAGAACTGTGACGTACAATATTTCTGTAATCTTAATATAATTTTCTTTCAACCACAGACTTTGTGTGTCCTCGTGCTTTTCTGGGATAAAATTTTCAGAGGAACAAAATCCCTAAAAAAGTAATTAATCATCTGGTTCTGGTTACACAAATGGCCAGATTCTCTGACCTTCAAACCTCCCTCCCCCTCAAAGAAAGCAGTAAGAATGTAAAGCACAGAGAGACAGATTTTTAGAGGTATTGAGGCTCTGACTCCCACTCACTGTTAAAACAATCTCATCCTCAACACTTCACCGAATATGTTATGCCATACAGCAGTGGGCCTTGAGTTTCACCCTGCATTTTGATTTCCTCTTGATAGATGCAAGTCCTTCATAATTTTACTTCTACATTCTTTACTTGTAATTCAAGCAAACTTTCAAGTCTAGTTTGAAAATTCCCACTTATCAGATTAAAATTTGCAAATCAGTGTTTACCAGAGACTTCCTGAGAGTTGCATGCATTGCTCGTGAACTTAAATTCAGCAGCAATGTATTACATGGTACTTCGTACATAACTGATTTGCCTTCTTCGCTAAAGCTAACGATCATTTGCGTACAACCTTCATCTGCTACACAAGTTCTCACTTCAATAGGCTGCGGATGGACACCACTAATGCACTAGTACAGCGGGGTGGCTAACTTTCCATCAGACGACCCATAGCAAAGCACCACCAGGCAATGCTGTTCTCCAGGAAGGAGTGGAGGACAAGTTCTGGGAGTGATTTACTCACCAGTGATGACAATGATCCTACCGGGCCCATATTTGGTCCCAGCAAGGTGAAGCTTTCAGCCCAGCTCCGCAGGGAGGATTTAGACAGTACCAACATGGTCTGCAGCCATTACCAGCCATGGCCTTGGCATGGTAGCCAGGCTTAACTGCTGGTGAGCCAAACTGCTTGCTTTCCAAGAGTAGTAATAAGAAAATGTATTTCCTTCCCCCACAAAAACCACTGCTCACATCCAAACACTTAACATTTTGCATGGGAAGAGATATTTTCAAGCAGTCCTGCTCCCTGGGTGCCCTGGTTCCAGACAGCCCTGGATAGTAACTACTGAAGGAGACATGGGACTCAATTCAATAGGTTCTCAGGGAACTTCAAGATTTTGTGAATTTGTATTTTCCAATGGGAGAAACAAGGAAACACCATCAGTGTGGTGCTACATTGAAAAGTGCAGGGCTGTAATTATTTCCATTGGAGTTAGACACCAAAGTATTGTGCAAAAATTGAGTCGATGTGCCTGTTTGCATTTTTGGGGAATCAAATACTTTTTAAGAATCTGTTTTCTATAACTCCAATCAAAATCAAGGCCTCATAGCCAGTTTGCTGTTCCTGACCCAAGAAGTTTTAAAAGAGTAAACATTTCTACAACAGAAGACCAATCTAAACTTTTTAGATTAGTCTAAACTAGACTCGAATAAGAATTTCTGGTCACCATTTCCTCAACAGGGAATTGAAATATGGGTAGTGTAAGTCACTTACTCAAGGATCACATAGAAATTGACTGACAGGAGCAAGAGTCAAACTTAGATCTTCTGTATCTCGAATTAGTCCCTTAGCTACAAGACCATGTTTCAAATTCCAACCAAGTGCTATGAACTAACTGATCTTTCAGAGCCATTCTACATATCGTCTCAATAACTTTTCAATTTGCAGTAATAGGTGTTAAAAATTAATTAATGGTTATGGTATAAAGCAGCCCCCTTAAATCCCATTACCACTGTGTAAATCCTATACTGCTCTCATGTGAACTTGGTCCTGAACCAAAGGTGTTCTGTCCATGAGAGACACAGGATGCATGAAAGCAGGATGAGACCGATAGTTTTATAATTGTGTATTGTATAACACGTTCCTTTTCCTTCTCTTCTTTTTTTCCTTATATATTCCCTGAGTGAATTCATGCAGAGCTAAACTACTGCTTTGGGAAAGCATATTAAAAAAAAAAAAAAAATCATCTCCTCTTGAAGTGTAGCATGCATCTTCTCTCCAGATGTCCATATCATTCTCCACTCAATCTGTAGACTCTTCTTTGGCAGTGCTAGGCCTGTGCTTTCTCAGAAGTTGTAACATCCTTCACTGTTGGTGGCTGCCTTATTGTTTATATGATTAGTCACTCTGACTATTTTAAGGAGGTGATGTATAATTTTTGTAAATTTTAGATAAACTTCATTTATTTTCTGATGATTGATGCTGACCAGTTATCTGGCTAATTGCATTTTCTAGTGTATTTTCTCCAGAATTTGAAAAGCATTCAGAAGGTACAAAAGCTTTCCTTGCTTGCCTTTTTTTTGAGGAGGAGGAGGAGGGGAGCTGTTGTAATAAAGCTAACAAAACTCTAGCTGAACTACAGCTTTATAATAAAGCTTGTGACAAGTTCTGGGATCTAAGCCAAAGTCAAACCAAATGTACAGTTTACGAGGGTGAAAGGTTTTACTGGCCAGCCTGGTTCTCTTCCAAAATGCCTTCATTTCACATGTAAATGCTAATAGAAACAAACAGTGGTAGTACCATTACTTCTATTTTTGTCTCACCACCTCCATGTCGTGCAATAAGCCAAAGAAAGAAATTGCAAGTAGAAAATCACGGGAAGGGAAAAAGCAGGAGAAAGAAGAATGAAATGAAACTCTGTTAGATCCCTCTCTCCGAATTCCATCTGGTCCACTGAGACTTCCTCAAAATTATTGGCAAAATGTGTTATTATTTTGGGAGGAGAAGTGGAAGGTAAAGGAAGGAAAGGGGAGGGCTCAGGCTAACTCAAAAAGATCTATAATTATAAAAAGCTGCTTTTTTGTTCCTCCCAAGCTTTGCTTTTTTTTGCAACACTGAGCCAGCATAGTGGGAAGCACATCAATTCATTTGTACATACCTGATCATCATTTTGTGACAAGCCCAAATTTCCCCTCCTTGGTTTTAAGGCAAAACTCTTTCTGAAGTCTACGGGAGTTGTGCCTAAATAAGCCACAACATAAAGCAGGAGACTCCCAGGGCTCCCTTGCTCACTGTGATAGTACGCACACAGCGTGTCTGCGAAAAAGCACTCTTGCACTATTCTTCCCACATCCTTCTCTGTTTTAGCTTCTATCCACTTGTTTGTTTCCTTCTCTAATTGCATCTTGTAATAAACCCAAGACTGATCGCTCCTAAAGGCAGTGGCTTTCCGTTTACTATGTGTTTATAGTATGCTTCTGCCAAAAGTACGTCCTTATGCCAAGGTTATATATCAGTGCCTGAATATGATGTATTTTTAATTTTTAATTTCAGAGCTATATTAAGTAATCATAAGTAATCGGATGATTAACAGCAATTAGATTTTTCCTATATTTAAAGTGCTTGCACTCCCACTGACTTCCCTGTATGCAAAGCTGGTGCTGAGACTGCAACGCATCTCACTCCTTGGGCCATACCAACGCTACTTTTGCTCAGCACAGTCATTTTCCCCCGAGGAGCAGTTAGCACGAAGAACCGTGCATTCTGCTCCTTTTGAGGAACCGCAGTTAAAACATTTATAAGCACTACACACAATCAAGTTAGCAAGACAGGGTCATTTCCATTTGCCCATGTGCTGCAACTGCAGAGCATAGGAACTCTTGAATTAGCATTTGCTTTTTTTCTTTTTCATGAATAAACTAAGTGATTCACAGCTCATCTATCTGGTGTCCTGCATTTGCAGAAAGCTGAGTGTAGAGATATAAAAGAAGTCGACACATATTGGATCCTGATCTCTCAACTCTGGGAATGACTATCATGCAGTACTCATGTATATACAATGACACACAATAAATAAAATGACAATCATAGGTTCACAGGAGAGTTGCGCTGCTTCGTCCTTGCTATAACTGATTTTATTCCTCTCTCTCTGGATGAAGTTAACAGCATATCTTAGAGTATCTTTTCCTGGAAATTGAGGGGAATCTGAAAAATCTATGCTTTCAGCAAAGTACCAAAACACACTTTGTGACAGGAATCAACCTTAAATCATTGCAAAATGGGAAGATCTCCTTCACTGACATGCCCTTATCTTGCCTTCCTGAGTGTTAAGCTATTAAGTACGTGGCACTTTGTTTGCAGAACGGTTGTGTCATCTTAAAAAAACTTCATTAAATCATTCAGCAGCCTGTTAGAGAACTTAACATAAGCTGTAAAAATATTGGTGGGGTCTTCTTGTTGAAGACACTTTACAACAGGTCTCTAGGCACAGACATGCATTAAGGCATGATTGCATTTACTACCCTGATGTGCATGCTGATCTGAATCCTTGTGTAGTTTCATAATACAGGCAAGATGTCTCATGACTGACTCACATTATATCCAGACTGCAATCAGGATGTGCAATTCCTAAAGACATTTCTTTGGAGGCTTTAATAGACCTAGCCCAAATAGCTACCAAATGTGGCTAGTCTGAAACTGGGCAGTATCTCTTTCAGAGGACCTTGTGCCTCCGAGTTTTAGGACTCTTGCACCTATAGGAGAGGCCTTTGTATCTCCTATACCTGTACTTGCAGAATCTAGTTAGGAACTTTTAAACGTGTAGGCTACGACAGGTACAAGGGAGAGAGCAAGCAAGAGCGAATAGGAACAACGGGACCTTCTAAAATCACTGTTGCATGCAACATTTCTTTTTGTTGTTTTCAGAAGTTATCCTCTAAGGAAAAAAATCAATAAAAATATAACAACTTGCCAGGCTTTGTTGAACATGATCATTTCAAGTTTCACACATGCAACTGACAGACTCCACGTAAACTAACTTCCTTTAATTTAATCCTTTAGTTTAATGACCTGTACCTGATGCTGACTTACTCATAAGCACTTTCCATATAGCTCACAGACATACTATGTTACAAGGATGAACTTCATTTTCACAATGTTCTCTGGTGCATTTATGACATAAAAAAATGCTGAGAATCAGCAGCAGGCACACATACCTTCAGTGCCACTCTCGTTTGCCACCTCACTAGAGCAGATTAACTGAATAATAGTAAATGACCCAAGGCAGGATGAAGCAATAAAAACAACAACAAAAAAATGAAAATACTGTGGAAGGCCCAGCAGAAGCAGAAATTCACTTGATAATTAACACTCAGATTGCACAGCAGCAACCTGGAAAGGAATGCTGTAGTGAAACCTTATAGCTCAGTACAAAAAAGAGCAAGAGAAAGCATACACTTTGCTGCAAAAGTTATTTCTTAATAAATGTAATTTAACACTGCCACAGATGTCCAACTACATTTTCATGTCAACCCCCAATTAAACAGTGGCAAAGACAACAAGAGTTCAAGTTTATGGTGGTTTGTTTTGGGTTTGGGGTTTTTCTCCCTTCATTGTTTAGTCATTCTTTGAAATTGGCCAAGAAGCTGTGATAAATTCAAATACGGAGAGGGTGAATGGGTAAAACCAGCCTCAAGTCTACTTCTGACTTGCAAAGGTGCAACTTCACATAATCATTTACATCCAGATTCCCTTGAAGGAAAACTGGACTGCCCATGATCAGACCAAAGATTTCTGGGAGCTATCAGCACCAGACCACTCACGGTGGTTTAAGAGCTCAAGAGTAGGCAAAAGGGGGACTAAGCCTCTTCCCTTCTAGCCCACCACAGCGCTGATTTCAGCAAAATATGCTCAGATCTTGAGATGAGCTTAATGCTGCTGCAGTTACATTATCGTTACTGGAGTTAGTTCAACTGACAGCAAGTTGACATGTTGTTTGATGTAATGGTGCTTTTGAACAACAGTGTAGACTCCCTCCTTAACAACTGACGAGTGGTCCAAGCCCCAAAACAGAATTCTTAATCTAGCCAATGGTATTATATTATGTATCAAACAGCTATTCAGGCTTCCCCTGCTCCAAGGGAGTATGTTCCTTGCAGGTCTGAGGAGCCATTATCCCTCTGCTTATACTCTCTTGGGAATTAATGAATCTTGTATTCCCTTTCTACACAATAATTCAGTTTTAACACAATGATTCACCTCTAACTCTTCTGGCTGTGCAGGTAAGAAAAAATCTTTTCAAACCCTTATTCTGTGCCAGTATCTGCTATACAAAAGATAGATGGGATGGGAACAGATCGCTGCACCGCAAATTTGGTGAGAAACACCTGACTCTGTGGAGACACACACAGCAAAGTGGCAAGTTTACAGAAGCAGCCCTCTCTTCTGCATATTTTCTGGCTGACCTGTGATTCTCAAGAGCCTCTTACAGAGTAAAGCGACTCTCTGCCAAATAGTGCTCGTAAGTATTTAATTTTGGTGTGTAAATATGACCCTTGAGCTAAATGCTTAAATTTCTTAATGGATATGGACCCAACAGCTCTTGCCTGTCTGCTCAGAAGGGATCTAATTTGTTTTAACTAAAAAATATATGTCTCCATTAGCTCTCCTGGGACCTGCTTCTGGTTACTAAACTAGGCTTTCTGTATAGACCTATCTATATATATTTCTTGCTCATTATGAGGCACATGATCATGTCTTTTTTTAAAAAAAAGTTCACTCTGTGTTACAGTGGCGAGAGGATACTATTGCAGCATTTTTCCCTGCTTAGAAGACAACTCAGGTCCCACTCTTAAAGGTACTGAGAATCCATAGCTCTGCTTGAATACAGTGGGAGCAATAGCAAACCAGATGAGTGTTCTTCTAATTCTGCAAGACATGCAGGAAAAAAAAAATTGAAACATGGGCAACTTGACAAGGTGTCAAAATATTAACATCCTGCTCATTCAGTTTGTTCTTGTTACCTTTTCATCTTGGACAGCTCAACACTTCCAGCCTACTGCAACACTTTACCAACAGTGCTGAATTCCTAAAACTCCTGCTGTTTCTGAATTCGGATTGCCCCATGAGCATGTAATGCCAACAGTACCCTGAGGGAGCAACAAAAAGTGTTTGAACAGCAAGGCATCCCCACAATCTTGTCTCATCAAGGAACCTGGGCAGATACTGAAAGCAAACTGATGCCAGAACCCAGTTCTGTGTGTTAAGAACAGGGTAAAGGTAAACCAGAAAGGTTGAAGAGAGAGATAGAAAGTCATAAGGAATTAAAAGTAGAAGTGACCAATACTCAGTCTGAAGCATTCAGCTCAGTGAACATGGAAAATTTTCTTTCAAGGTTTTGTTTAAAAAAAACAACCCTGAGAAGTAAGTTTCTTCAGGGGTGGGGTGGAAATTCTGTTTATCAACATTCATCTTTTTTTTCTACCTCAAGGAGACACTCTTCATCTCCCTGAGCGTCAGTCCAATTGGCTGGTTATTTCAGTTCTGTGGATATTCTGCTGATAGCTATAACATAGATTCCCATGCCAGACACTTGAGTTAATTAGCTTGTGGGCTGCTTGTGTCAGACTTGTTTAGTGTGGGGAAAAAGAGCTGACAACAAATCATCACTGTGTGAGATCTTGATTATTGTTTGGATGCAAACAGCAACATGCTGGCACCGCCTTACAAGTGTTTTCAATCACAAAAGGATGTTCTAATGCTAACACAATGATGCTGGCATTTTTTAGGAGAAAGGAGTTGGATCATTGATGGTCTCTACTCTAGCACACTTACTTGCTATTTATTCAAACTTCATTTAGGTAATCCTGTCTTCTCCTGTGTGGTCACAGGGTTGAGGGCCCAGATCCTCAGTTTTTAACGGGGTCTCTAATAATCAGTGGCCAGAAGACAGGGATGACCACTGAGCACACTAGACATGCAATATGGTGAGTCCATACTCACACAAATGTTACATACATGAATTTCATTGCTTATGGAGATTAACTTGAACACAGGCTGAACAAATACAAGAGATCTCCTCCTGTATGTGTGTCCCTCCTACCTACTACCCCTTTCCATGCTGCATAGTTTCCACCAAAAGTGCTACTGTTTTTTGGAAGGAAATATATATTGCTCACTGCAATTATCCTTGCTTTAGATCTGCCCTCTACTGTATAGAGGTAAGCATCATATCAGAGTTTCAGTCCCCATGAGGCAAAGTGTAGGTGAGAGATGAAAATTTGCGAAGTACAGGATTGCAGTGGCAGTAAGGCAAGAATTTCCTGTAATTCATCCCTCTGCAATGTTTCCAAATTTGGGGTGAATTTTGGAAAGGCATGGTGGTTTAGATAATGTTAAGATGTTTAGATTCTGTGGTGTTAAGATTAAGGAGATAAGCACACAGGCATATATTTGCTATTGCACTTCGATTTGGACACTCCTGCAGAAGTTGTTTGTTGTCTCCCTTTAAGTGTTGTGATATCCAGATTCCAGACAGTAGCCTGGCTAAGTGCTGATTAGAAAATAAAAGGGACAATTATCACCTGAAATGTTGTGTAAATTATTTTTTTTCATCTTCATCAAGATACCCTGTTGAAAAAATCTTTCCATCTTTGTTCCCCTCATGACTCCACTATTTTAGTAACAGAAACTATCCAAACATCTAATGAAATGCACTAGTACCAAGACAATCTCAGTGACTGCAATAAAATGATATGGAAAATGTGGTTCTCCCGCATGTACTTTCCACCAGCGTTTTGCAACTTCCGTGGTCTAATCAGGAAAACAAAGGGAGGTCGCAAGTCTGAACTTAGAATCAGAAACCTAGCTGAGTCAGGATATAAAAAAGCCACCACTTAAATCTCCGAGGATACTCCAATGACCTGTTTTGACCCTAGGAATAGTTGCTTCTGAATCATCAAACCTCAGTAGGTTGATAGCTGTAGAATCACAGTATAGATAAAGGAGGTTCTGCACTTTGTGAACTTGCACAAGCAGCAACAAGCAACTCTAGCCGTGTAATTAGCTTCTTTATATGTAATCAGTACAATACGTAACTTGGAACTCTTGGAGTTAATTATACAATGTACATATGCCCAAATTTATTCTATGGGTAACAAGTTGTGCGTTGTGTTCTGTACCCTCAATCTGTAAACAGAAAAGAGTTTTTGTTGATGAGGCATGCCTATTAAATACGTAAACAGACCTCAAAGGACACATGGGCTCCTTCTGCACATCTTTTGGGGGAAGCAGATAATGGCAGATTTTAGGAGATGAGAAATACAATGCAAAATGAAATGCACCTATCAACCTAGTTTTGTTACACTCAGAGACATGGAACAGTTATAACAGAAGAGCAATGAACGTGATAATAATTCTAGTGTGACTTGTTTGAAAACATCTTGAAACAGACCCTTTAGAAACTGTGATATTAACCAGATTCACAAATTCCCCTGTTATTTTTTAAGCTTCACACATAACTCAAAATATAAGCTGAAATTTAATCTCTTCATCCTGAATGAAATAAGGATGGTCACTGAAAAGATTAATTGTGTAGTTTCAACATTTACATTCTTCCTAAAACATAACTGTTTCATCTCAGGATTGGTGCATCTGCATTGCTAAACAGTACCATGGGGTAAATCTATTTCTTCAAATCACTTGGAAATTTGTGGGCAAAGTAAAGAGCTGGGGAGTTCAGAAGCATTTGAATTATTCATTGCAAACATTTGATCTATCAGTTTCACTAGATTACGAGGATGTAGCTAAACAGACATGACCAGGCAGCTGGACAGGGGAGAAGGAGAATTTATTAAAGTACCAGTTTGTCAAATGCGCCTTCTGGACAGATTTTCTATTGTACAGTGTGATTGCTTGCACCAGCTCATCACTGGGACCACTCAAAAGTGTCTGAAGAGAAGCTGGTGGGTCCAGACTAGTTTCCAAGACCTGTATTACAAAAATGGCCCAGTAAGCTGTGAGAGCAAAATAGCCAGGGACTCTGGGCCTTGAAAGCAATCCTTGCCAAGTCAGGACAGTGTCAGGTGCTACACTGATGGTGTTAAATCCAATGACAGCAAACTTTGTGGAAATATTTGTTCAGGACAGCACAAAACCAAGCCAGCTAAAAAAGCATCACAAAGCAAGTGCTCAGAGCACAAAAGGGAGATGGGGACCTGCCTCTGTTACTAGTTACAGAACATAAAGCAGTGTAAATCACCATGATAATTCCTATGAGACTACAAAAATACGATTAAGTCAAAGTTTTAAAGTGGTAATAAATATAACGGTACAGAACGTAACTGCTGTCTAATAATTTCTTAAAAATAGGAATCTCCTAAACTGAAATAAGAACACAATATAATTCATCACCTACTTAAAATAGCCATTAGGCAGAAATTCTTGTGTGATAGCTGCAGCTCTATCAGCCAGAAAAGTTGCAATTTACCTAATAATTTCCTTTAATTAAACAAAGAAACCTATCAAATTCACAAAATTCACATGCTACCTTTCAAAATGCTAGATCTGCTGTTTTAGGACAAACACTTTATGGGCAGGACGCTCGCTGTGTTTTCAGGCTATGTCTCTTCCAAGTAACACATCTGCAGTCTAGCCTTTTTGTAAGTAAACTGGACAGGTATACGCTCTTTAAGCTCAGGCCACAAAAAGAGCAAGCCTTTTTTATCATTTGAAGCTGTAATGCTTCAGACTGTGTAGAAATCCAGAGCTTATTTTGAAGAACTCTGTTTAACTTCTTCCTTTTATACTGTCGGGAGGAACAATAAATAAACCGGAAAGTTATATATGAGGTTACCCAGGAAATTAATGGAGAGCTGTTACTCTTTGGAATTTATTGATGAGGGTAAGATAACCATATTCAGTCTGGATCTAAATTAGTTAGCCATTAATTTAGGAACAGGGATCACGAGTGAACTGAAGACAGTGTTTGGGTTCCCTTGCACAGAAAGATGTCAAGATTTTGTTGTAGTAGTGTTAATTATGGATCCCACTCAAAACCAGGGCTTTCCAGTGCTGAAACACACAGAGACATATACTCTGCTCTGAAAGGAGAATTTGGAAATAAGTGACAATCTATGATACTTCTGAGGCAGGTTTTGTACAGTGAGAGAAAAATTTTTTAGGCCACCTGGTACAGCCAGAAGAAACCTTTCAGGCCCACAAATGCATTTTCAAGGTGTAGTAGACATTTCTAGCATTTTCTCATCTATATTAAAAAACTGTTTATTCCTGTACTGATGGTAATTGATGCATCTGAGTCCAGAGAGAATTGCCCAAATGCTTTAGATACCCAACTTTAATCCCCTCTCTAATAAGTGTGCAGTGCGTGTATCTACTCTTCTGTATATTACAGAATTGGGGGCCTGAGCAGTCAAGCAAGTTAAGCATTACCTTTTGTTCTGATGAACACAGGAACTTTATATGAATTAATACCACAGATGCTTCCTCAAGCTAGGAATTTCCTCCTCACCACATAAGTTCACAAGTCAGGTACAGAGTCATGTAGCATACTGAATGCATCACGCACGTGAGCAGAAGGGCTTGAAATAAAATGCTAGTATAATACATTTATAATCAGGGATAACCTCCCACGCACCTCATGAAACTGTCTCTTCTCCCCGTGATTACTGACGGAGTCTTTCTACATACATGGTGGGGACAACAGGCTGCTAAATGCAGAATTCCTGTAACTCAGAACAGTGCTAAACAAGACTTCTGACTAAATAGCTGAGAGTGGGCAGCCATCACGCCTTTCATTCTGAAACAGCCTCCCTCCTCAGGTTTCTTTTCCTTTACAGTCTAAGTTGCAATGGCCATGACTGGAAACTGAATGACTGTGCCTGAACTTCTTGACGCAATTAAGTTACAATGATTCAAAGACCTTTTAAAAAGGATTCTCCGAAAGATATTATAAGGTCTGTGTAAGCAGAAATAAGGAATCGAATTTGTAAGTTTTGCCTAAACCAAACATTCAGCAACCTCTAACAGCAGTCATAACTAAATTATTTTCCTTCCCAGTGAAATGCTCCTAAGAGAACAGCTGGGGCGGTGCGGGGGGGGGCACACACCAAA
>JAVKLA010000054.1:6159893-6251332 GCA_034782735.1 Sagittarius serpentarius | reverse complement strand
CCCCCCCCCCCCCCCCCCCCCCCCCCCCCCCCCCCCCCCCCCCCCCCAACACAACAAAACCCACCTATTTTATGTGACTTAATTTTTTTTTATTAATCTTTAACTGTTGCTGTGCCTGGCCTCTTTTTATGACTGGTGTCTGCAAATGTTCACAGGGTTGGGTTTGACTGGTGAACATAGTAGCAAAAAGCAGGGTTTGGGGGAAGGGAAGAGTGGCAGACATGGCTTTCCAGAACCAAAGGTTTCGTTTGCATCCGCCAGCCTGCACGCCAGAGCTGCGTGTGTGCACACGTAGGCAGAGAGCAGCTACACAGCACAGCTTTTATTTCCAGGACTTGGTAGTTGCTCAGTGTGAAATATTACCCCCCGCAAATCGATTTTCTTGCAAACATCCTGAACCTAACCAAAATGTATCAGATAAATTATTCGCTGTTTCATTATTCACTCAGCTTTACTCACATGCGTGTGCTCCCATCAGCATTTTGAAAGTCAGCCCAAATAATGGAGCCTACCTACGAGCACAATGTGAGCTAATGATTCACAAAACACAGCCCTGAATTCAGTAACACGTGTGTTTTTAAAAACTGCTTTCTAGCCTCACTCTGAAGCCGATTAACATTAGATGTCCCTACCTACCGAAGAATGTTTTGACGCTAGCTTTGACAGACTTTTTAAAATCAACTTTACTGTTGGCCACTATCCAAGGCAGCAAGACTGCATGACTGATACAGTTTTTCTCAAAGTCAAAATTTCAGCTTCATGTGTGCACCCATAATGGATGTCTTTAGTATGAAGTTCTCACTGGTTTCAGTCCAGAAAAGGTACAACTACATATCCCTGACAATTATAGTTTCTAAGCAGTTTAGGCAAAAGATGCTAATCCTTTGACTTCTACTACCAGGTGTCACTGGTAGGACCGAGCACTGTTAGAGTAACCTGCCGACACTAAGAATGAATTTAGCCCATGACAAATGCCATGGACTATTTTCAGTACTTTCAATATGTCCTCGGACCAGCCAGCTTTTAATTTGACGTCCTTGGCGTACATCTCGCCTCTGGGCTGATCTGAAAGAGCCAAAAGAAAAACCTAGTAAGGCAAGAGTATCTCAAGGCTGGAAGCACTAGAAGTGGTGTAGGAAAGCTTCACCTGAGAGGATTCCTCCTCAATTTTCAGAGCAAAAGAACATGCTGGTAAACTTGCCAAACCAAAGCTAGCTGATACATTTCTTTGCATAAATACCTCTTTATCCCTACTCCGGTAGACCTTGTTGACTGAGGTCAGATATGAACAGATGAAATCCAGATGGCAGATGATTTAGCCTCTACAGCTACTCACACTGATTCATAGATAGAAAGTCAGATACTTCATTAAAAATACCAAGGCTAGTATTTATCTCCAGGGCACAATATAGTCCGCGTGGCCTACAAAAAAGAGAATGTGTTCTCTCCCCCTTACTTCTAAGTTATTTGATTCCCAAGGAGCTCACTGGATACTGTATGATAAATAGTACAAAAAGGGCATTTATTATGAAAACATTTGATGGGAGGAAATAAGATGATATCTATATGCAACTTAAGGCTCTTAGACATATAATGTTACAACCGAGAAGCATGGATGGCAGTCAGAACTCTACTCATCCTTCTCAAGAATATTAAAATCCAACTTCTCCCCTGATAGCATCAATGATCAAAAGGCATTAACAATCAGGCTTTCTATGCTAATGATTGTACTGAAATACTTCCTTAAGTAGTTTAACCAATTAGAAGGAGCACCAGCCATTAAAAGGAATCTTAATGGATTATTCAGAATCCTTTAGAAGAACTATGTAGTTTTTGATCTCATGTATTGCTTGTTTTTTCTTGAGACTTCAGCTGTTTTTCAGGTTTTTTTAGAATAAAAAAAAAAAAATTCCCAAACTCTTAGAAAGTAGTACCAGCCTCCCTGCCTTTATTTTTATTAGCTTAATTTGTGAATCATTGAAAGTTAATATATTTTGTGGTTCACACATGAAAAAGAAGACTTGAAAGTCTAAGTAATATGAGTCTCTCTTCTATGTGAGCTCTAAGGCAAAGGATTTCTAATTGCCATGAACTGGCAAGGACAGAGAAAAACCTCTTAAAATGAAATCACATTTCTGTAATTAGATTTCATTAAGAAGCAGTGTCAGGGTTAAAGCCTGTTTGATGTAACACAATCTTTCAATAAAAAGTTACTGTGTTTTATTCAGACAGGAGTGGAGAAATGGGGATTGTTTATGGTTCAGAAATATGTTGCCTGCAACATGTTTAGTAGAAAAAGCATTCTTAACTAAACATGTCCTCCAGTGCTGATTAGATTAATACTTGGCAAAATTTGGTCATTATACATTACATTAATAGAAAGTCACACTCAGCTGCGAACTCTGTTTAGGCCATATGTAGAGCAATCAGTGCTGCAGTGCAGGAAGATATGTTGAGTAACTCCATGGTCAATTCAGAATTAGCAGGAGCATCACATATGTTATTGTTACCAAAAGCAATGAAGACTGTTAGAGGGTATGCAATTCCTCTGTCGGCTTTTTCAGCTCTAGATTTAAGGAGGAAAAAAAAAAAAAAAACCCCACACCCTTGCTTCATCTTTGTTTCTCATTTATGTGGTGTGATTTTCTTTTTTTATGTAAAAGAAAAAAAAAATGCAAAAACACACAACAGCTTTGGTCAGGGGGTTTGTCTGGAGGGCTTCCTGACCCGTTTCTGCTGTGTCCAAATTCACATCCCATCAGGGACTGGCCTCATCTGTGGCACAAGAGGTAGATCTGCCTCCCAGCTGGTTCTGCAGCCAGCTGCCCGAACGCACCTCCTCTGCTTCACTGCAAAGTCCAGCTTAAGCCACTTGCATAAGTTCCATTAGACTAAGTGGAATGTGTTAGTCAGGCCTAGCTTGGAAAACTACCAGTGAAGTCCTGCATGACAGCTATAGAGCGGGTGACTAGTGAGTCACAAGTCTCCTAAAGCAACATTGCTTTCCAAAGGGAATTTTAATTCTTGCTCAGCCAGGCTGCAAGGTATGTTTTGAAGTCAGTCTGGCTAAGTACTTGTAGGGCCATGCTCTGTGTTCATGCCTACTAATTTCAGACTTCTGATGGCCTTTATATTAACCTGAAGAGCACTCAGCCAAAAGGCAGTGCCCTGCTAGCAAGCCTGCTCAAGCTTTGGGTAGAGAATGAAATCACAGAACAATTCACTGTTTTTTGGCAACTTTTTCTTTGGTCAGGGCAAAAAAAAAAAAAAAAAAAAAAAAGAGGTATGTTGAAGTTAAAACTTCTGGGAGGTTACATACAACTTTCATAATGCTAACACCCATACATAAACACAAGCACATGTACTCCTGCCTTTAAAGGGGCTTGGTTTTATCTCACAGCAGAACAGGAATGTTTAGGAAAACAAAAGTTTTGCAGGTTAGAAGAGTATTTCCCACACAGCTCTAGCCTTAGTAATGGAGGCCTCTGATGGTATTAAATATTTCAAACAATTTTGGTTTCAATAAAATTAATAGAAGGGAAAATAAAAGAGAAAGGGCTGGGGGGAGAGGGGGAGTAATTTTTTCCTATCCTGAGGGAAAATTCAATTACTTAAATTGTTCTTTTGCAGAGGAATGAAACAATTGCTGCAGAGGCAATATTGGAAAATGTCACCCAATCTGCTTCTGAAATGCAGTTTATGCAATGAAGCACCATTTGTGTGGATTCCACCAATTCATTCCAATTTAAAATACCAGCCAGACTCCAGTTTCGGTGTTACTTGAAAACTATTAGGATTATTAACAGTCAGGGCTCCACCCCCACCCCCTTCCCAGAAGGGTGTATATGTTTTAGGGACAAAACCCCATGAAGTTTTAAGTATGCCTCTTCCCAAGGCAACTTAAGCCTTTCAGTCCGTTGCTCAGAGGCAGTTTAGGCACACAGGTTCTCCTGGTGCCGCAGGAGCTGCCGTGGAAGGCTAAGCCCCAGCGACTGAGACTTACAGTTGTAAAACACAAGATTACCTACAGTCGTAGGAATAAAGATGTAAAGGAGGATACAATGCAGCTTTCCAAAGATGAATATTATGTCCATACAACCAGCTACTGGGTATCACAGTACAGCAGCATTTAACACCAAATCACTGAATGACTATTATCCAAAGCTGTTACGTGCTACAAACCCATACATCAACTGGGATAATTGAAGGACGTGGTCTAAATATGGTCCCTCACTTCCTACAGGCTCTGGCAGGTCTCACCTTGGGATCCCATGGATAATTTTGCAAATGTTACTCAAGATCTAGTCCACTGTCTTCTGGAAAACTTACACACAATAAAAGTATTTTCAGAGAGATGTTTCGCTTTCTCTCCCCTTGCTTTTAGCAACAATTCTGTTTATAGCTGGTAGGAAAAGTAAGTGCTAGCAACTGATAACCAGCAGTCAGGATTGTTACTCCAGAACATGTAAGTGAATACCATTTCAAAAAGACAGCAAATTAAACCAAAGCCAAGAAAATTAATACTGTAGCCAACATCTTTCAAAAATATTACCGCCTTCAGCTTGTTCTTGTCCTATCGCAGGTATTGCTTTCTAGAAGTTACGGCTAGATAAACTCCAGAGAGAAATATCTTGAAATGGCCCCAAAGAACTCTGAAAAATTTAGATCACTAAGCATTCATATTTTGGAAAAAGAATCTAATTTTCACTAAACCAGTATCCATCCCTTTCATTCTATATGTGAGCAAACGCCTCTCATCAGTTTCTTCACCAACTTCAGTTATAAATACACCCATTAATTTCATTAGTTTCACTAGGCTTTGTCCTCTTCTCATCTGAAGCACTACATTCGCGATGACAACCCTACGCTACTAAGTGAATCTCACATTTACGCTGAGTGCCGGCATGCTTTTAAAATCTTGGCTGTTTTTTTCTACTTCTGTCATAAGTCAGCCTGGCAGAAAAAACACACACACCGAAAAAAACCACGCAGCTGAAAGGGGCATGTTCACTTTCAGAAGTCAATGGAGGAGAGGGTGTGTGGAAGAGAAACTCTTTAACCTTGCTCAAGAAAATACCTTTCAGTCGAACCCCAGCAGCGTACTGCCTAATGCCTGTCTGCAGCAGCCCAGTTAAAGCTGCCTGTGCTTAAGGGCGATTGGCAGTCTGCTCCGGGTTCCTTCACAGCACTGCTAATCTCCACTAATACTCTCCCATGCTTCATTTAATTTCACTCTCAGGGCTCTTTTTTAAATTCTTCCTCAAATCTTAAACCAATGCCCTCATTGTTTAGGATTCCTTTACCCTGAGGAGGCTGACCTCAGATATCCTCTCCTCTTTCCTGCTCTGTAACTCAGGCAGTCCACTTACTCATTCATATGGTAACCGCACATAATGGCCTCCACATTAATTAAGTAATTTTGGTTCTTTAAGGTACTACAGAGGGGTTTTCAATCTCCCAGTGCCTTTCAGGCCGATTGAACTCTTTTTTTGTTGAGCAGGCCAGAGAGTACATGGAAGAAGAGCCAAGGAGAACATGCTCGCTCTCCCTCTGGGCCATTCCTTTCATGCTGCTTCAGGGTTAGGCCAAAACAACATCAGCAAGTCTAATTTGCCCCAGCAGTGGATGGGAAATGACTAAAAACCCTGCAGATTAATTTGTGTCAGATGTATGCTTTAAAGCAAGCGAGAGCAAGAGAATGAGAGAGCATTTACAGAAAAACATGCTCTTGCTGTGGGACTTAGAAGGGCCCTCTTGTTTCGGATCTCTTGGGAGCTGAGTGGCCCTGAGAAAAAGAAAGAAGTCCTACCTTTGTTTTATGTTCTCCTTTTCTCTTTGATGCTTTTTGGTAATCAGACAATTCAGCAAAAAATCAGAGGGATAAAAAGAAGCAAAACTGTACAACGCATGATGGGGTTTGCAACACGTCGCTGGCCCTTCTAGCAAAGGTGGGTTTGCACCATACAGAGGAGATGAGCAGAAAAAGAAGGGGGTTGGGGATTTTTTGGGGGTGAGTGTTCCACATCATTCCAGAAAAGCAAAACATGGACACTTCATGTCACTCCAACAAAAAAGTAATGATTGTTGTTACATAATAAATACTGTAACAGGACAGAAACTGCAGACGGGCTGACACTTCGACTGTGACTGTCATAGGGAAGCTCAGGTCCAAACCAGTTTTCCTGCTGAACCAGTAGACCCAAAGTTGCTCCCTGATGGCCCGTTGTGATCACCCACTTGTGGTGTTCTGAGGGGAGGAGTCCTGGAGTGGCCTGTGGAAATCCAGCAGCTGTAATACTTAGGTGGGTGCTACTCAGTGGGACTTAGTAGGGAACAACAGAATTTTGATATTTTTTTTTTTCTGTGTATGACTAACACGTGAGCTGAGAAACAGCATGACTGGCAGTGGTTAGACATCTTACTGGTATTCTCAGCAAGGCCAAGAACAGTCATCTCTGCATCCAACCTCTCTGGTTAATGGTGTTGCAACACTGGGGATGAGTCACGTGTGGGGCTACCACCGTGCAGTAACCATTCTGTTGCTAAATAAAGCTGACTTAATTTTGTACATTCTTAGAACTCATATCCAATCCGATCTGCCCACCACATCTAAAAGCATTTGTTTACTTTTTAGGCAGCTATGCTGTTTAGTTCTCAGATGACTGCCTCAAAAATTCTAAGGAAGTTCAAAATAAGCCCCATAAAAGAAGAGCAACGTTACTGTGGACTTGTCTCTAGCGAGAGCTAGTTCTGCACCAAAAACTTCAAGCCTTACTCTTCATTCACACTGTCCCTAATCCTTGTCATATCATTATTATGAGACAGAAATAATACCTAGAGTCCTACCCAAAGTCTGAATCCTGATCTGATTTGGCAGGATAAACCTAACTGTAAAAACTTTCAAGAGAGCCAAACAGACAAAAAGCCCCAATCTAAAAAGAGAGCGACAAAGTTTTTTGGAATTAGACCTTAAATCTTTGTTTCAAAACAGACTAGCACTTAGGATTCTATGTCACAACTTTCAACAAGATGTCAGATATAGTTAATACAACATTTAATATTGATGCAGTTTTACTGGTACCCTTCACAGTATCACCTGTTTCAATCTTGAAAGGAAATAGCAGCATAGGGAAGCAACAATGTAGGATGTCTTTATATCTATAAATGTGGTTGTACTGGGATGTTTTTCAATGAAAACACATGCCAGTAACTTAAATGGCTGGACTAGTGCCAGATCTTCTATAGGAGACCAAGAGTCTCAGAAGTCTTAGATGTCTAACACACCAGTTTCACTACAATTTTGGCAGGTAGTAGCATTTCCAGGCCCACATCTAAGCACCAGATCACATCTGAGAAAGAAAGGAGGTCTTAAGTTACTGGAGCATTTTCAAAATATTATCTTTAAGGCTGATGAAATGTATAAGACTAAGGTAAAAAATAAAGCAGTCCTCCTCAAAGGAATGGAATCCAACAAAGCCATTCTTAAGATACAATAATGAAGGAAATAGAAATCTGTAATAACACTGATTATATTGGCAAGTATTCTCTCTCCATAACCCATACTTGTGGAAAATGGTAACAACAGCTATAGCAATACATATAATGCTGTCTGAGCATTTTTATCTGACAAAACTATGCTGTTACCTTCATATATACAAGAACAAACTGAGTCCTGGAGAAGATAAATTCAATAATATCTAGATTCTTAATTCCCTGATTTAGGTCCCACTAGAAGCTTAGAAACTTTCAGTGGAGGGAGAAAGAGGAGTTTCCTTATTTTATCTGATCAATGGGAAAACCACAGGTTCATTGATACAGTCTATCAGCTTTAGGGTGCCTAGTGCTGGAAAAAAAGAGAGGCGGCCTCAGCATGCAGATAATTGATTTGACTGATCTCTTTCTGCAGCTCTAAATTTGTTCACCACACATTCACATCTGTGCTAGCTCCAGCTCAGGAGAGCAGCTCAGATTCATGGCCAGGAGTGGGCAGGACAGCAAGCCAGCTCAGCCCAGGCTTGGAGCAGCTGTAAGAGCCAGGGAAGCACACCCTTGCTTCATGCCACAGCAGAACAAATCTAGAAGTCACAAAACCTATCTTCTGGCTACATTGTCAGAAATGTGGTTGTGTGCCCGTGCAAGTGGGCACCCAGTCCTGTATTAGTCTTTCTGGCACCAGAGCCTCAATCATCTATCCCAGGCCAAACACCGTGCTATGGGAATGCCGCACACTGACAGTTCTGGAGATTCACACAAGTTTTGAGAAAATGCCATCAGCATTTCCCTCTCCTTATCTGAGATCCTCTCCTGTCCAGATAAGGATCACTCCTATGGCTCACCTTAGGCTGGGGGAGCAGTTTCAGTGAGGACTCTGGAGTATTTGATCCTCCAAGACTAGCAGGACTACATGAGATCTGAGGCTCATGCCAGATACCAGCACAGTGAGTCTTTCCTGATCTCTGCCCCATCTGAGCCCAAACTCGCACTTCTGGATGATACCAGAAGTACAATTGCAACAGTCTTTTCTGAGAGCAGAGCTCATTGCCCTGGTATGAAGAGCCATGAAGACTGGTAGGGTCTTCTTGTATGGCAAGAAGATGACTGCACATGAGGAAGGGGATCTGAATGATGGCTGCAGCTCTCTCGGCATTCCTCCTGCCGGGAAGCCCTTCAGCCCCATTAAAACTCTGTATCTGTTGCCAATGACTAGCCATCACCATCAAAAAGACTTCTAGTATTTCATTACTTCAGTATCTGAAAGGTAGTAGAATCTCAGCTAATTACTGATCATTACTATCATTATAATGTCTGGATTATATTTTTTGGTAATAGAGGAAGAACATTGAAATAATTATGAAGGTTACAGGTAGCTTAAAATCTGATATCCTTGAACAGCTGCTTGTACATGTTTCCTCATTTAATTCTACATTTATTTATCCCTTGAATTAATGAAGCACTTAAACACTATTGTTTACATACACACCAATACAGATTTCTGCCATGAATAAACAAAAAGTAAAACCTAACAAATTGCTTATCATCAAGGTGCATTTGTTCTGTGTTTTCAAGAACATCCGTAGAAGTCTGAAGGGCAGAAATCAGATCCCTGGAAAACAGTTTGCCATGGCTAATTCTTTGAATAAGAAAAAACCTCACATGTATTCAAGAAGGCTGGGAGACTTACAGTTTCTGCTGTAAGCCTCAAAGGTTCAGTTTTAAGAGAATTCGGCTAAGGATTGTGCATTCTTAACAACTCCGAATAATCAGGTCCTGATTGTCTGAAATCAATGATTATGAAAAATTAGATCCTAAAATTTACCCACAGAGTTTACATGAATGCCTGATATTCCTCGCTCCTTGTTTTTAATTTTAGACCCAGTCCACTGCTAACATTTCTAGGCATTAGTAGACACTTGATTTTACTTCCCCTTATGTTCAAGCTTTTAGGTTCTAGCCAACCTGTGGCCTCAGCTGTGCTAATGTAAACCAAGCAACTCCATTCACTTGAGTGAGATTCCAACAGCAAAGGCATAAGCAAGACTTGGCTCTCACACCTGATGTGCCTTAGCACTGTAGTAATCTCATGCTGGGATCTCAGAAACAGAAATACTCCAGCGTTCATAACACTGTGCTAACTACACATCTGAGTCTATTCCTGCTCAGGTTTTTACTGAAGTGCCATTTAAGAATTGTTTGGCAAAAAAAGAGCTAGATACTTTGACCTGAGTTTCTAAGTTTACCATTTGACTATATATTTTTCTTTAAAAGTGCTGTGACTCAGATGTGCATTCACTTGCAATCTGTGTACACGGTGAATAGCTACACACATTTCATGTGACCAGCCCTGTTTGCTTTCTGCGTAAAACAGAGGAGGTCACTGTATCTGAAACAAACCTGAACTCGAAGCTAGAGTAATAAGTAACTTGAATGCAAACAAGTCAAGCAATCTCACCCTGAAGTCAGCGTGAACCAGTTGCTTTTCCACACTGAACCCCTGCAAATGAGCTTAGTGGGAAAAGGAAAGCGTTTACTTTTGGGAAGTCAAAGTGGAGCTTTTAGTCCGATTAATTCAAACCCGCACAGGATCCATCCTGCCTTACCAGGTGACCGCACTTCTCCCTCCCCAATGCCAGCATGCTCCAGCAATCTCTGAGTCCCCTCTCCCAGCTCTTGGGAGGGAGAGGAGAAGTTTGCTGTGGGGAGAAAGAGTTTATAGCTTACCAGCTGTGTGAACAAACTCAGACTTATTGGGCTTCTGTGAACTGGGCTAGATCAATGAAACATCAGAGCTCAAACCTGATGCTTTATTTCCTTTAGTCTGAGGTTCTGCTCGCTGTAAATGTGATCTGGAACAGCACGTGTGAGACTGTGAAGCAAAAAAGAAATGAAAACAGAATGTGATTGTACGTGAGATCAGTTCCATGCTGATGTGATAATACATTCAAAATTCTCATTTCTGTAGAAAGCTGACCACAGCCACTTCATCAATCAGTATTTCGATTTGTAATGTGTTCCATATGGTTCTCTGTCATTACTTAATGGGGAACATCCCCTCTGAAAACATCTGATTTGAGCTCTGCATCAAGAGAGCTGCTCATGTTTCAACCTCGTTTCCCAGAAACTGAACACTCAGCAACATATTCATTTTAGTGACAGCCACCACTAATGAGAAACAGCCATGCATTCATTGAATCTTTTACAACCCAAAGAATTTTATATTAACAACAACAACAAAAAATTTCTCAGATTCATTTACATGACAACTGAATCCCTAGAATCTGAATTTTAACATCCTAAAGCTCATACTGAATTGGTGTTTGTACTTCTTTCTTACTTCTTACAGTTTCTCTCACCAGTTTTCAGCTCTAGTTAGGCCAGTTGTTCTGACATGTGTTCTGCATATCAGAAACAGGAAGCTGGGGTGTAAATTAGAGGGTTTATCAGAAGCTGAGAGCTAGCGAAAAGAGATCAGTAAGTCCATCAGAAGTAAAAGGCTCACACAACAGCCAGTGATTGTATTAGATCAGAAAGGCCTAAAGAAAGCAATTAGAAAAAGCTGAGGCATTTTATTGGAGGGCTAAGTTATTTTCCTGCACCAGTTTTCTTTGCTGAGAACATCAGGGGATTACTAATCTCAAACCTTCTTGTTGTTTTGCGGGGTTTTTTTTGGGTGCTTGGTTTTGTAATAAAGAGGAGCAGCTATCCAAGATTTTGAACTGCCAATATATGAAACCAAAAAATTTACCAGACCCACAAGGCATGCAAGTTGTGGAAAAACTAAAATTTTAGACTGCATGCAAACAACCACTGTTCCAAAAGACTGGAGGTAGCAAGCACTGTACCTTTATTTAGAAGAGTTTCTACTGGTTATTCAGGGCATTACTTTGAAATGGTCATTAAAAGCAAAATAATAAAACAGCTGGATGTTCAGTATGCCACAGAGTCTGATCAGCAGGATTTCTGCAGAGAAAACCTGTGTCTCACTAATCTGCTAAGAATTATTTAAATCTACCAACAGCATACTGACAAAGGATAATTTATTTTCATAATGAACCTGACAGAGACAAAGCAGGATACCAGGCAAGACAGGGCTATGTTAAGAATGAGCAGCAACTCTCCCAGCTCGCAGGCCAGGTGGTTTATTCCCTTACTCTCAGGGACTTCAGCAGGAGTCTTTCCAGAAGTAAATGCTTAGAAATGGAGGGGAGAGTTTTACAACTGCTTAAAGTTGTGTTATGATCTTCATCAAGGCAACATATAAAGAATTTTTAAAAAATTCTTAAAAGAGTATTTTAATTAACAGCTAATTAAGTCAAGGTCAGAGTGGAAAAGTCAACTCATATACGAAGTTCAAAGCATGATTAATTAGCACTTCTCATTTTTTAAAAACACACTTCACAGGAGTGTATTATGTTTCATCACACTAAGAAAGTTTACATTTGTCTCCTAAATTCACTGCTTTTAAGACTATGGTCCCTCCAGAACCCCAGTTTAGCCTGAATGGCTCACACTTTTCATCTTCACTATAGAAGCCAACCATGATCTTGGCTGTTGGTAAAAGAAGAAACAAATGAAATCCTAAACTCACAAGCGACACAAATGCCCCATAACTTGTTAGATTACTTACCAGACTCACACGGAAGAGGCAGAAACTCCATCTGTTGGGACAGTAATCACTGAAATAAAAAACTCTTAGGAAATGCATGATGTGAGAAGCTGCGTCTGAAAAAGCATATCTAAGGCAAGGGCTGTGATAAGTGGCATCAGAAAGTTCTGAGCACTTTGAAATACAAGAGAGAACAAAGTTAGAAATTAAAAATCCTAATATCTGAAGCAAAGCATTTAAGATAGAAGATGAGGAAAATACTATAACTAGAAATGAGAAGAAAGTAGCTAATTCAGAGAAAGGGATTAAACAGAGCTCAAAGAATTTTGAGCAGAATTTGCAGGTTTACATAAAGGACACAGTTACTGAGCTTCAAGACGTGACAGATATCATTTTACAGAAGAAAAAATGGCAGATGATGAAAAAAAAATTAAGAGGCTTGTTGATAGATTTCTGGAAGCAAAGCCAAGGAAATAGGAATGTGAATGTTGTAATCCATAAGCAAAGTGCAGAGCACCCTGAGCCCAAGCTCTAGGCAGCAAGGCCAGCTATCCACACAGGCAGCCCTGGCAGGAAGGAGGTTAAAGTGACAGGGCACATGTTAAGTATTAGGCTAATCCAGGTAACTAGCTTGCAGGTGCAAAAAATAAGGCTGCAATGATGTTTTCTCAAAACAAGAAGCTGATTGGAAGCACACCTGAAAATGACTTTTAGTGTGTGCCTCACCACATTGCTTATCACTCAGATTATTCTCTTGACCTTTTAGTTGACTTCATTCAGAAAGTGCATATGTGTGCTTTGTTGAATTCAGGTTTTTTTGTTTCATCTCACCTTTAGCTGTCACAGAATGGCTTTTCCACCTGGTAAAGAGCTTGTAGGCTTTTTGCATGCCTTGTACCTGTGGGTTGTTTTGGTGTGTTTCCCAAAGATGCCGTCAGAGGCAAACTTCAACAACTACATGTGTTCAGGAGTATTTCCTTCTAAGCACTCGTCTCTGAAAAACAAATTATGCCCGATCTGATGCTGGCTATATTTTGAACTGAAGCTTTCAGAAATGTTCCATTTTCCCCATTATGTTAAAGCTGTCAGGGATGCATCTACCACACTTCAGCTGTTTGGAACCCAAAAAGTGTTGTAGTGGCAGCAAAAGGGCTGCTGCTACCAATGTCCTACTTGACCTGGTGCAAACGTGAAGATTATCCCAGTCCTCCTGTGGTGGCAGGGAGTAAGGTAGAAGTGCTGGGCCATGCGTATACATAGTACTTGTCTGTCTGAGAGAAATGAAACAAACTTAAGTATAAAAAGAGGTCATAAAAGTGGGATGAATTGTGAATTAATTTAGTTACATTAATAACTGTTTAGCTAGCTTGCTCAGATGTAATCCAGCTCCCATCTCTTTTGAGAGAATTAAAAAGGCTACGTATATGTATGCGTGTATTTCTAAAGAACAACAGCAGTAAATGGTAATCCCTTGGTACCAGAAAATGTGCAAAACATGTTATTTTGCTTTTCTTTGGATTATTGCATTAATGTTAAAAGTAATAATATTGCCATCCTCATAGGCAGTGAACAGATTGAGAGGGCCAAACTCTGGCTAGTTGCTAGTGGGCACAATTCCAGAAAACTAAACTTTGGATACTCTACCTGTCCCAAACTGCCTTCCTCAAGTTAGTAGAAGGTACCCTCCAGGACTTTATTTCTTGCAGGGAAAGCTGAGCACCTGGGTGTTGGCGGAGGTAGGCATGCTGATCCAACCAACATGAGTGACAACGGCATCAGGCTCAAATTTGGAAAAACAGATTTCAGGCTTCTTTTTGAAAGGGATTTAAGGCTTCTTAATACAGGTGGAGAAGTGGTGCTTGGAAGCACTGCATATTCAGTTTTACGCTGAACTGAATGGGAGCTTGGCCCATTCCTTCTGGACTTAACTGTGTCCCAGAGAGAAACTGGGACATTACTGACAGACCAAAGATAAACGAGTAGAAAGAAGGCTTGACGATGAATAAGCAGCTACCTCTGTTCCGTTTTGGTAGTTTACACCTCGCGCGCAGCCTGCCGAGGGGCGGAGACTCGGTGGTGTTCCCACCGCCCTCCTTTTGCCAGGTACCTGCAGGGCAACCAGCCCTGGGCTCCCACTGCTACCACCAGCTTCCCATAGCTGATAAAGAATTATTTATAACTAACAAGTGCTGCCACTGTGTCCCCATTACTAATAACTATTTACTACGATTATTGTTGTTACTACCATGCTAGCAGTAGGCTAAATTCCAAGCTCCCAGCTTGGTGTTTATTCACACAGAATTATTCTCAGTGGGTAAAACCTGACTTTGGCATGATCGTTTGGTCAGCGTTACTCTTCCATTTCCAGAGCTATGTGGCTACACCATTTACCATTTACTACCAGTAATAAACTTACCTAGTTATTTTGCAAGAACAGATGAGCTGCCACTCTTTTCCTCTATTCTGAGGGTAGGGAAAGTAATTTCTAATGGTGTTATTGTTTTGGTTTTTTATTTAAGAGTCAGAGAGAGGGTGACTCATGGTTCAGTTTGCAATTCAGCAGCTGCCTCCTACTGTCCCCCTGAATCATCAGTTTGGATGAAGCAGTACTGCCATGGTCTTCATCGTTTGTAGAAAGGGCATAATTAACCAACCCTTCATTTCATAGCCTTATAAAACATTCTTGCACAATTGGGCTAGACAGCTTTTATTTGGAAGGGATACAGTGAAATCTGAGAATTAGATTGTGAGAGGAATTTGCAGCATCAAAAGAAGTTTAATCACAATTATTCTTTTCACTTCTTTTGGTGCTGATTTAAGAACTTCCTTTGATATGAGGTTAGTACAGGAAAGAAGAATGGTCATTTTAAAGGGATCTTTCTGCAGCCATAGCTGAACATTTTAAATAACTGCCATCTTTGACATGTCAGCCTCTTGAGTTTTCTTAACTTTCACTTAATGTAGAATTTGCTCTTAATTCTGGAAGAACAGTATATATCTGCTGTGCAGAAGATTAGTAGTGCCATAAAGAGTAAAGATACAAACTATGAAAATTCGAAAAATTTGAAAGATATTGGATACAAAAATTCAGGTATGCTTTCTTGTCACAGTCTTATTTTCCATCGTATCACCAGTGAGGAACCCCTGTAAACAGTTGCTGATGACACAGAAGAACCAAAATATCTGAAGTGCAGGTTCAGGTCCCACATGCAAGACTAAAGATTGTCATTTTGATCCCCTTTTCATTAAGTGTATTGAGAACAACCTCCTAAACACTTTGGGGTCCTATCATAACCTAAACTTTTTGGATGCAGTTTTGAGTGCATAAAGTGGTTTAGGGACTTAGTAAAGGCAGGCTGATTTCCAGTACAGTAAACGTTCACTGTGGGGATCTGAGACGTATGCCCCATTATTAAGCCTGACCTTTAGCATGCCCTGATGTTCAGCATCCTTCAGTAACTTTGAGAGGGAATTTATGCCATGCTGCTTGTCATGTGTGACTAACATAGCAATGTGGTTGATTTTCAGCTCGTTATCTGCATAAGAAGGGCTCTACAACAACAGTTATTAGTGACAAAAATAATAATCACCACCCTAATTTATGTTATTAGTTACGTGCAACTACAGGACATTATTTAACATCACATCTGCCCATAAAAATTATAAATGTCCCCCCAAAATACAAATTAATTTTAATGCTTAAGGAAGGCTGCTAAGTAAAGATTAAAAAAAATGCCGTATTTATTAGGATTAGCACACTTTTAAGGAATACACAAAGCTTCATAAATCTTATATTGCTTATGCAATATGCAAACACTCATTTTATAAAAAACGTGACTTGTTATTAACAACCTTTTTACTGTGTCAAAGCAGATGTCACTATCGAAGAGCAATTATTGAATATATTCCTCAAAATATGAAACAAGAAAATCTTAAATTAGTAAAATACAGATAAATGTCCTCTTGGCTATCATTGTTCTACTGATTAGACACTAATTCCAGAGTACATGAAAAATTATGCTTGCTCTAATTTCACTATATGTTATATAAATATATCAGAGTTTTATAAGTATACTAATAGCTATTTCTTATTTAATGTTATCCTTCCATAGGCACTAAAAGCAGAAAAATGTACAGATCTCTATTCATGCTTATAGAGGTCAGCATAAGATAACCAAGTTGTGACGCAAAGCACTATTGTACTTCATCACCATAACATCTTTTAATGTATAGGCAGCACAGTACTTCTGATGTCTTTTAATTGTTCTGCTCTCTGTTTTTAAAATACTTAGGTATGAAAAAAATGTGATGTTAAGTGCTTTAGTTAGACTGGTGCAACCTAATAAGCTCTATTAGATTTCAAAACTCTGCTTTCTCATATCTCTGTTCCCCAAGTACAACACACATAGGAATAATTCATTACAGACAAATAAAGTAAATAATTTCCTGAGATGTTGCATATGTATTCAGGACTCAGAATCCCTTCCTTTAATAATTGTAGGTATATTTCGCTGAATTTGAGTTAGGGAAGCTAACGCACAAACCCCGGCATTTTCCGCAGCAGCCCGTGGATGGTGTTTAGCTGAAGGCACAGCTGTTTGAAGAGCTCTTTGTGTGGGTTACCAGGGGATGCCCACAGAAAGCCTGTTTGTCCGCTTTACTGAGGGAACTGGGGGGGAGGGCTTCTTTACATGCACTGAAATGTATTTTCTACTCATGTTGTACAATCTCCTTCCAAGTTTTGAATCTCCTGGCACATTTTAGTGCTCCCTGTTGACCACATCATCATCATAGAAAACATGACTTGAAGAAAGAGAAAACAGGTGGAGGCTCAATTTTAGTGCTTCCCGTTCTGCCCTCCCTGCTTCTTCCCACCCGGCTGCCCTCCTTCTCCTCCTCCCTCCCCCAACTTCAGTTACCCAACAAAAAGCAACAAGTGAAAAACTAACCCAGGAAAAGTTTCACAAAAAAAATTCCATGGCACCCTCTCCCCGACACACACACACACAAAAGGCAGCCTTAGCAATAACCACAACCATCCAGCAAATCCAAAAAAGCCTACATAATGAACATATGAAAGTGTGAACTGCTGAACTGTGCTATTTAGTCAGTTCTTGGCAGAACAGTTTTAACATAAATAGGTTTGACATTTGATTAGAAATAGACATTTTTTCTTTCTTTTTCTTTCTCTTTTTTCTTTCTCTTCTTCTTTCTCTTTCTTCATTTTCTTTCTTCTTTTTTTCTTTTTTTCTCTTCCTTCTTTTTTTCTCTTCCTTCTTTTTTTTTTACTAGAAATGAATTATATTCAGAGCTCACTGGAGCACAGATAAATGCGAGCTAACATATTATTAATGTGATTATATTCTGAAGTGATGTATAGAGGCGCATAGCTACAGTAAGTGATTCCATGGAGAGAAAGGGGGAGGGAGGGAGGGGAAAGCCCTCCACGGATATGATAAGGAAAGCTGGGATGAATTGTGGGCTCTGTTCTCTGTTATCCAAGGGTGGCTAGCTGCTGCTGCACTAAAGGCCTTTATTCCCTGTCTGTGGGAAAGTGGTGGGCGAAGGCTGCGTTCTCAGTTACACTGCACATGCAGATTTTAATTAGCTGGATTAAAAACAAGACCGTATCATGTTCTTTAGCAGTATTCTATCTAGAAACAAAAGATTTTCTTTCCTGGCTTCTGCAAGCAGCACAGTACAGCATTAATAAAAAAAAGGTCATGGCAGTTCAAGATGAAAGGTCACACATGATAGAAACTCTATGTGAGGGGGACATCATGTTTATCTCTGTGATAAAGGAGCTCTGTCCAGGCAGGTCAGCACAACGTGCCTCAGCAATAGGAAAATATAAACATATGGGGTGGATAGATGGTGGAGTGGGGAGTTTGGCAAAGCCAGTTCGGTTGTGGAAGTAGAGAGGGAAAAAAAAGAAGAGGAGCGAGAATTGTTAGAGGGAGAATACAAGCTGAAAGGATCCATCTTTAAAAAAGCTGAAAAGGGTAAAAAAGAGCCTGAGATGGAGCCTGGGCTGATGGCTGCATAGCACAGCTCAGAGCCTGTGCAGTGTGGATAAGCATCAAGTCTGTGGTGATACCCTCTGCCAGCAGGCAGGGAGTACCAGTTTGGGCCACTGGGCTACGTCCTCGCCCACCACAAGCTATTCACACATGGTCAGAGCCCGCACCCTTCTGCCCATGAAAAGACCAGGGAGATACTCATCCCTGGGTCATGCTTCAAGCCTCTGTCTAATTCCAGGGGATCCCCAATCTGAGTGCTACAACTATTGTGTTGGGGGTTTGTTGTTTCCTTTCGGTTTTGTTTTTTTTAATGGAGGGACAGGCTTTCCCCCAGTGAGGACCAAAGGAGCGTTAGCAGCTCTCTAACCTGCAGCCTTCAAGGCTTTGCCCTGGAATGCACCAAGCACTTTCAACACTACTGTTATCAGCAGGAGGGAGATGCAAGCCCTCCTCGGCTTCTGATCAGACTGCAAAAATAAACACATTATGGCCTTGCAAACCTTGACTGATGCAATGGTCTCACTAGGTCCGAGTAGAGCCACTGCCATATGCAAGCATCCATTGGAGAGTGCTTCAGGCTTGAGGGGCAACATGGAAAGGGAAGGGAAGGGAAAGGAAGCCAAAGGTAGATTAGGTCAAATGTTCCTCCTCTGCTTTGACATACTTCGTGCTTTACAAAATCCAGCTCGGAAAAAATTTATTCATTTCTAAGTAAATCATTCTGGGCAACAACTCTACTCTTCATAACGTTTTCGTTAAATAAGATTCGCACAGCCCGGGCCAGGTATGACTATGTACATGTTGGGCTCCATAGCCTCTTTTATGAGACTGATCCATGAATAAGTCAATTAAGAAACAAAGGCTCTTTTTACCCTAAAAGGAACACTGGGTGAAAGCACACAATCACATGCTTACAGATCAGCAAGGTGCTGCACATCAAATGACCGCCTTAACAGCACACTCTTAGCCTCTAGCAAACCTGAGGCAAAATATGCGTTAGCTTAAATGTTGTTGAAATCAGTACTTGTCAGCTTCAGTAATTCAATCATATGTCTGAGCTCTAAGAAAAGTAAAGGCTAGTGCTAGAAACCAGAAACCTTCTGGATAAAATAATACAGTTTTTCATTTTGAGCCGCAATTCAGTATAGTAGTTACCTACCAAACTGATAATTCAATGATTAAAATGTCCCGATTCTGCTGCTGCTGAGATCATTGGAAAATCGTGGTTTAATTCAATACATGTAGGTAATTTTATGTGATCTCAGTAATACAGCATGGCCTAATATAATCATTTTGTATGATGAGCTTTTTAAACCTACTTGGCCTTCACTGCCATTTATCTTTAGAATAGAGAAAAGGATTATAGCGTGAATTGCCTGATTCTTATTTATGTTGCTGCAGGTGGAAGTATAGCATGATACCGTGAAGGACAGTGTTACATGGGATAATTGGGGTACCAGGTGCACAGAGTTAGCCCCAGAAACACAGAGCACCAACTCCCCAAACTATCTCACACTGTAGGACACTTCAGGCTTATCCAAACCCACCCCCAGTGCTCTGACTGTGAAAACATCGTGATATAGGGGTGAATGCACTCATGGCCATTTTGCAGGGTTTGAAATAAATTCCCTTCCCAGACGTGAAAAAAAGTTGTCACAGAAATCAAAGGGAGTTTTATGTTCACATCAGTTTAGTGTGCTTATGTGACCTCAAGCACCTGGTGTGTTTGTATCTCAACACCTCACAGCTTTTTACCCTTTTATCCAAATGGAGTGCTGAGTCACAGAAGATCTTAATTACTTGCTCAGAGCCATAGGAGATCCTCCATCAGGGAAGAGAGCTGAAGGTGGCTTTTCCAGAACCTCAGCTTATGTGAAAAACCTCTCGGTAGTTCAAAACTAACAAGTTTTGAGCAGGAAACAACCCAATTTTATTACTCTGAGATTTTTAAAAAGCTCATTTCAGCACTCATTTGGTAAAAAACAGAATGAGACAAAAAAGAATCCAAATGTGAAGGAGGTGAACAAACTAATGATTATACTTCTCAGTGGCTTCTGGTCACTGAGGCCAATAGGGGTTTTCTGTTGACTTCTGGCAGAATTACTGAGGTTTCTCTCTGACACTAAATAAACTAAAGAGGACCAGTAAGGCATGGGCCTGAAACCGTCCATACTACTAAATTGGTCCCTGGCATAGTTTTGGCCCAAGCCTGCTTGTACTGTTCCGGACAATGCCAAAGCACAGCTTGGGTATTAACCTGGGTCAGGGACCATCTCCAATAGGTATTTTGGATGTGGCCACTGTGATTTGGAGGGTAAGAGAGTTTAGCTGTGTGAATGCAAGCTCTTTCATGCCAGTTGGCCTCCAGGAAAAGTCTCTGACTAATTTTATTTAATAGTTTAGATGTAGTCAGTGTGTCCAGGTCTTCCTTTCCAGTCTTGCTGAAGCCAGCAGTCAGTGCTCAGCCCAGACGTTGGCAGTGTGACACGGCATTCAGCAGGGTGACAGGAGTAACTTGATTTGACCATGAAGCTCTCATAAATGCAACACAGTTCATTATATTTTAAAGAAAAGCACTGTTATTTGGGGAGTGGACTGAACCAGACCTAGAAGTAGTAAACAAACCACAACACAAAATATTACAGACAATTGAAGACTGAATAGGCCAATTTGTTTCAATTAATTAGGGGCTAGCTCTCTGTTACTATAAAGCTGTCTGCACAATAAATAAATATATATCTGGATAGTCTTTTTTATAAATACAAACTGTGATACTATGTAAATTCCAGGTACACTGTTAACTACATTAAAAACAGAAACTCTTACTTTAAGTATCGCACAAAACCCGGTAGGTTCTAGATGGAAGAAAACATTTTAAACAAAGACCTTCTCGTTTAAAGCAATAATCATCAACATGTGGCTTATATGTAGTATGTGGCAGCTGCAACAACATTCATATCTCAGTGTGCCTGGTCTTAGGCAGAGCAAGGGAAGTGCTGAAAACAGTAGCATTCCTCATGGATCCACTCCAGATCCCACAGAAGTCAGGGAGAATCTCCCCTCCATGCTTGCTTTCGCAGGCGGGCAGCACAGCTAACGCTGAGCAAACAGACCACAGCTATGCGGCTCTCTCCCAGCAAGCCAGGCACATAAGAAAAAATTTCTGTCCCCTCCCTAAAATCAGGATTGGGGGGGTGGGGGGGGGGAAGGAAAAGAAGCAGACAGGTGACACCACAGCCACCCGGTTCCTTCAGTAAGTCTGTCTTGCACTAACCCTGACACCTGTAAAGGCCTTGAAGCCCCCAAGATCCACTGGATAAATAACCATGGTGGAGGCTGTTTTTTGGGGAGACAAGGGAGTATGGTTTTATTTATTATAATCCTCAGTATGATGTTGCAAAACGTTGTCCCTGCTAAAAATACTCATAACACAGTATCAAGTCATCACAACATGAACATGAGTCTTGGGCTCAGCTGGCTTACAAGTTCTGGAAAGATCATCAGTTTAAAGTTTCTGCTGCTGGGAACCGAGAAACACTGACACCTCTCAGGCAACAAATCCTTCCTTTCACCGCTGCACTCCTGATGCTTCTGCCCCACTTCAGGTTATTTTGTGGTGAAAGAGAAGGGAGAAGGCTAGCTGATCTCTTCTCCAAAGAACGTGGCCATTGCACTGGATAAGAAGATAAGGGCTGGCTCACAAAGAAGGTAAGATACTTCTACAGCTTCCCAGTGACAGAGGAGCTGCTAAGGACTGTGAAAGGTGAGCTCTGGCAATTTAAGAGATATACCAGAGAGTCATCAAAAGCATATGTGCTTTTCTATATCACAAGTGCACGTGAGCTAACGTTCCTAAAGGAGAGCTCCAGCAGGCATAGTTGTATCTACCTAGCAGTGAAGTGGATTGCAATTTACCAGGTTCGGCTTGCTTAGCTTTCCCACAGTAAAAATATTTTGTGTCAACATGAGTCAAGCTAAGAAGACAGATCCTCATTCCTTGCGCAGATGCATTCACCCAGATGTTTTCTGCGATCTGCTCTACACTAGGAAGTCAATGTGAGGTAAGAAGCAGCACAAGAGACTTCCTATGGCCCTACATGTCAAACTCTGAAGGAATGGTAGTCTGTTGTGTGCAAACTTAAAATTAGGCTTGGGAGAGATGACAGGAGGTAACTTAATTTCCAAGTAGTTTCTAAAATAGCTAATTTTATCTGTTTTGTTGCTGGGTTTTTGTTTTTAAATTTGACAGCATTTTTGAGATTTAACTTCAAGTTGAGGGTGTCTGTTCCAACAAAAATACACACAAATATGGACTCTGTAAACCTCTAACCTATATATTTGATTTGAAACCCCAGGATTACCTTCGTAAATGACAAATCACTGAAACAAAAACCCCATAACTGATATTAAATCATAAAAGTAAGGCAACAAATGAGAAACCTAAATAATTTCTTGAAAATCTGTTCCCTATGGATAAAAAACTAATAAACATTTTCTTTAGGGCCTCAGAACTGATAGTACTGTGTCATGCACAATGCAAACATGCTTTGCTCCCAAAGACCAGGCACCAGCATTACTATTGTATAACACAGCTTTAAACCCACTCTGAAGCAATGCTGTAAATCAGGACTCATTCCACCAAAGTCAATGGAGCTAAATGACCGTAAAACTGCTATGAGAGAGAAATCAGATTGTTAACCTCTAAGTAGAGCTTGTACTTGTCTCACAACCTCTGTTTGGTCAGGCTATATTTTATTCATTCAGTGTGAAATGAGAGCCTCAAGCTAGGAAGTGTTTGATCGTAGTTGAGTTATGCTTGATATAACTTAATGATACTAAACTTTTAGCATAAACTTCTTGGCCCATATCCAGTAACATTGCCTGAATTGGAATGGAGGTGTCTGATTCTAACCTCACACAGTAACTTGGACCATCTTCTGCCCACACAGTCTGATACGAGATCCCCAAAGCAACTACAGGCTTCCTTCTTTGACCTGGAAGTTCCCACAACATTTCCTCAGGAACACTTAAGTATCCACGAGGGAAACGAGAGAGATGACTTACCTATCAGAGAGTGGTAGTAGATAAATTCTGGTTCTTTCTCTTGGGGATAACTTGATATTTTATGTTACACTATAACTGAAAACAGGAAACTGAGGCCAGGAACCAGAACCTCAGAACATCTACCACCCCCTCAGTTTTTAAAAATGGGCTTTACTTGATGTTTTATTCCTCAGAAGATAATTTTTACCTAAATTCTCAGTGGGCTGAGGTGCAGAATATTGACTGTTGGCTGGCTAGAAGGGAATTCTCCCTCGGGAGCACTGAGGCACCTTCATTGCACTGCAGGATCAAAACACAAGTATGCAATTTAGGTTGTCTAAACTGCTCTGCAGAGGACATAAAATCCTCTGAATTCAGGTAATGTGGCCCTATGTATCCATGGGCCAAGAGAATGATTCCTCCTTACCATGGACCTTGAAACTCAATGAAAACATCATCCTAATGCTTGGTAGTAGTCAGACAGCACAGAGGATGTCAGAAGTCCTTTGGAAGGGAAGAGGGAACAACACAGAAGATGTCATCCTGCCATTTCATAAGTTCATGGTGAATACTGAGTAAACCTCTGATCCCCTCACCTCCACAAAGGCGTAGCAGAAGGAGAAGAGCTACAACAGGGTACAACAAGGATTATCTGATGTGTAGAAAAGTTTCCCTACACAGAGAGTTTAGGTTGCAGAGGATTCCTCAGTTGGGAAAAAAGGTGACTGATGAGTATTTGACATAAAATTATTAAAAAAATGAATAAAGTACACAGGAAAGAATTAGTCAGCTTTTCTCATAGCATAAATGCTAGGAAGACATACAAGGAAGACTAAGACATGCTAGACCAGGAAGACTAAGGAACACACTGTTGTGTTTTATACAGCCACATGATCTTGTAAAGGCCAAAACTATTAAAAAGCCAAACAAAATACAGATAGATATACTCTAAAAAAAAGACCCATAGAGGGCTACTGAACATGGAGATACAGACTCCTTTGCTTCTTTCTTTGCATGCATTTTGAAGAAATGATGATTTCACTCCACTTAGAAGAGATCCTGAAGTCCATATAACTTCATTAAGTTTGTAAAAAATGCCTCAAGATTCACCAAGGTCCAAGGTTAATATATTAAGAGAGCAGTTTTACATACATATTCAAAGAAAAATATACTAACTAGATGTTAAGAAACTGCCACATCCAGATCTGGATTTTAAGTTCTTCGCTGTTCAGAGGCATCTGGAAAGTATTTAATGATTAGTGTTATTAGCTATATGTTATGTGGTAATTTAATACAAATTGGGGATTGTGTGCAAAAATTGTTCAGAATGCAGCTCCTGATTTCTGGTTTCCAACTACATTGTAATTTATTCATGCTGTTTGGTTTTGGCCCTTGTTTGGGTGGTGGAAAATCATGATAGAAGAGCCATCAAAAAATGCGGGGGAAAATACACCGCTTTTTTCTTTCTTTTTTTTTTTTTTTTTTTCAGTTGGAGCTCTCAAAAAGCAAAGGCAACCCCAGAGTTTTTGCAAGTCCGACCCATAAACCTGTGTCACTGCGTGGAAGGGAGGAAGATGTTGGAGACGAAAGGGAAGAAACCCTGGCCTGGGTCAATCAGCTGCATATCAAGGGTTTCCCTGAGCTTGCACCCTGGCTGCCAGGCCACCCTGGCACCAAGTGCTCTTTCCACTCTGTTTCAGTTTCTGTTTTCTCTAGGTGGTAAGGAGCTTTCTGTTTTATCACGGGGTAAATCTGGTTTGGCAGACACACAAAAAAAGTGCATTTCACTTTCTCTGGGAAACGTAAACAGCATCACACCCAGCCAGCACTACCAGTTAGTGTAACAGCAGAGAAAGCTCCGGTTCGTATCTGGATTTCACCTCCTGAGTAGCACATACAGATGAAAAGTAAAATAATTAGTTTGAAAATGTTCATCCATTTATTCTGCTGGCACAAAGACCTTCTTTGCTTTATTTTATGGGGTCTTAAGGATCTCATTTCCCATTTTTGATTATGTAAAAAAAAAAAAAGCTGCTGCTGTGTAAAAAAAGCAGCAAACTTTAAAAAGCATTCAGAGAGGGAGCAGTAGGTTTAGCCTTCTGTTTGTGTGATTCCAATAGGTGTATTTAAATGTAAATGCTACCCTTTCACCCTTGAGCCACCTATTCTTGCAGCCAGCAGAAAGAGAGCATTCATGGTATAATGTCTTTATGAGGACAGATCTTATACCTAATTTCTCATGTGAATCAAACTCTTTTATAACACATTTTTGTGAGATTAAAAGAACAATATTAGTCTAGTGGCTCAGCAGCCAGATCACTGCTCCGTCACATGGGAGACATGGGTTCAAAGGGATGGCAGGCAACTTAGCAGGGAAGTGCATGATTGAAACTGCAGCCGCAGAAAGATTCAGTCCTCCACTCTCACAGAATTGTTTAACTTTGCATTATCTCCTCCCTTGGGCCAGCCAGAGCCACCCTCCCTCCAGCTCCGTGCTGGAAACTGTGTCCAGCCACTGCTCCCTTACAGGGAGTTATTAGGAGAAGGACGTGAGACCCCAACTCTTTAAACCCTCTGTGTTAGCTTGCATTTGCACAGTGGGGAGGAATTTCAGGAAGGAGAAGGGAGACTTTTTGAACAGGTATTTTCAGACAAAGTCCCTTTGACGGCCCAGTTCCACTCAGTGCCCATGCACTGAATCACAGTGTGTTCAGGTTGTGCTCGTGGCATGCGGATGTCTGAACTGCACAGCTTGTGAGCAGGCGGCATCCGAGACTCTTTGCAAGGGTACGATGTGACAGTAAGACTGACAGAGTAGCTCGGATTCTGTTTATGTCAAGGTAGAGTCTCACAGAAGCCTAGGGGGGCCCTAAGTGCTCTATATTAGGGGATTTATTTCTCAGGCGGGGGAAAGTCTCATTTCATTTTGGCTAAACAAGTTGAAAAATAAATTAGTTAAGCACAGGCCAAGCAAAATGTTGTATCTTACTTTGCCCCCACTGAATCAAAATAAGCTGTCATATTTTTTTCAGAATAAATTTTTTTCCCCAGTCTGAAGCACGGTTGCATGAAGCATGCATGCAAACATGTGACAGACATCAGACTTCGGCTTCACGTCCCCTCCACACAACAACACATACAGGTTGGAGCATGGCTTTTAGACAGCTCCAAGTCGGCTGTATCATGGACTGGGGAATGTTCAACACTGCTGATTACTAGAATTATTATTCTGTTTGTGATGCTGCTCAGAGGACGCAGTGATAGAGGGTCTTTGTGCAGAGTGACATTCAAATGCTTAACAAGATGATATTTTTCTCCTTAGATCTTACAGTCCAAGTACAAGCCACGTTATTTTCGCATTCTTTACAAGCTGTGTGACGCAAGGCAGAGGGGTCTCGGTACGCCGCAAGTGCAAGCACCAATGCCGGGCAGTCCCACTTACTTCCCTCACTTCCCCTTCCTTTGATACAGAGCATATGTCTCACTGTGACACCAAGCACATGAAAACTGAGGGGAAATAGCCTATTATTTTAGGAGGTGCAGGACCAAGCACCTGGAACAGTGAAATACTTGGAAAGCACTTCTGTAAATGTTTTAGGCTGTAATATATTAAACAATTAAGAGGTGTTGGTATTTCTGTGCTCGAGGGCATTTAAAACAGGGAAGTCCCCTTTAAAGGCACCGGAGCGGAATGTGTATGGTCATGCTCTTTAAAAGAAAAACTACCTCTTTTTTTTTTTTCCCCTTCTTTCAGCAAAAAGTCCAAGTTTCAGCTGACTTGCTCTTTCAGCAGAGGAAATGAAGCCAGATTATTTTAATGCTGTTTTAAACAGTTAAATCCTCAAAAAAAAGAAAAAAAAAAGTCCAAAGAATAGAATTAGTTACCCTGAAAGCTCTACTCAGGTAATTTAGAAAATAGTTTTGCTAATAACCTTAATGCATTGCTTGTATACCCAGGACTGTCAGCACTACGGGTTACTACAGGTTAATCAGTAAATTGCTGATACCAGCTACAACCAGCCCTTAAGTAACCCAAAGTCTCTTATGTCTTTGCTTCTATTTTCCTGACAACAATAAATCAGTGGCTGTGCAACATCAAATTAGCATGAAAGAATAAGAACTTAATACCGACAATTCTTAGCTGAGCACACAGTCAAAAGTAAGTGTAGTTCATGAACACTTAGTTAATTCTTAGAAAGCTCTTCTTAGCGTGCTTTAAAGTACGTGAAAGCAAAATGCAAGTTCTTTTAGACAGGTAGACAGAAAGACATGCTCACACACGCACAAGCCCCACACATATGTAGTCTACATTTACATGTATGCACGTAGATAAATTCCAAGCAGACAAGCTCTAGGAAACTCTGTAACAGAAACAAGAAAAAAATTACCTACTGGTCTCTATAACGCCAAGAAGTGCAAAAATTCTCTGGAAAACCTTTAGAATTGTCTGTTCTAATATTTTGAAAGAATATGTTAGCAATCATTTTCACCAAAATATTTTTTCTGACAAAAAAATAATAATAGAACCCCAAAATTATTAACAGTGGAAAATGCTTGCTTCAAGTTGTGTGTAAAAAAACAAATACAGGAATTGGCAACTTCTGTGCAGTTTTAGCTCCAAAATAATTATGGCAGGCTTTTGCTTTAATCACTTATCTCAGGGCAGCCCATCAGATTAACAAGAAAAAGAAAAAAAAGTATTAAAACTTAGTGAGTTACTGGAATCTTCTGGAACTGAAAACTATACAGATGGTCTGCAACATATTTGTATAGAAGATGCCCAGTTGTTGATGGGTTTCCAACTATTATAGTAGCATAGTAAGAAGGCAGATACTGGGCAGTGAGCACTGAGCAACTGTTGTCACTGAGCCTTCCCTTCTTGGCTGCATCCCCACTCGCCCAACGAGCAGTTTTGGTCTCCCAGAGCAGAGACAAAGGTTGCTTTGGAGAAGCCGGGAAGCCTAAGAACACCATGTAGATTTAGGACTGGATAGGAGGTATTGTGCGGAGGCCATGCCCATTACTCATCTGCTGGCAACGGGCTCTCTTCCTTTTGTCTGGAAAGACGGTAAACTTTCAATGCCATCTGAAAACAGAAGGCCTTTCACGGAGTGCAAGAACTCTGCCATCTCAATCATGTGAAAATATTGTAAACACTTTCCCAGCCCCCATTCAGCTGTCCGAAAAGCAGAGCTAGAAAACACCAAACAAAACCGGAAGGAAAGAAAAGGGTGTGCGTTGCGCATTTCGTTTTAATTTCTATTTTTTACTCTGAATAGGAATTTTGCTTGGAATATTCTTTTTTTTCCTTAATGTTAGTGAACAGGGCTAAGTAGCCACTATGGAGAAAAGGCAGTTAAAAGCCTATTCTATGTTTTCTTTAGAGAGAAAAAAAAGTCCAGTGCCCAGCCGTTTCTCTCCAGCAGAGCTTCTCTCATATTTCCTTACAGCCTCTGCAAGAACAGGTTTCAAATGTGCTATGGGACTTGGATTTCTCTTTCAGTGCTTGGACTGACCCATCCCTGTGAACTTTTTCCAGGAGGGTCTTCTCTCCAAACATTTAAGCAACACGAGTGTTGTATTACTGACATATCTTAACATATACAATAAGGTATACAGAGTAGGAAGGTGTTCACAAAGAAGAATATGTTCAGAGAATACCTGCATGTGTGTACATATATGTTTACATGTCTACCAAACACACAACATATGCAAAAGTATATGTGTCTTTTGCACAAAATTCTTAAACTACTTGTTTTGTCTGATGACACCTTCTCTATGGGTTGTGCTGGTGCAATATACCATTAATTCTGGACAGGTGGTTTCAGTGCATCATGTGGTTATGTAAAAGTGATGTAGTTCCTTGCTGAAAAAAGATGTACTCATTCTCCTAAAGTCAGGGACTACTTGAAATTTCACAGTAACTTCGAACCACAGTAACACATTAGCATCCCAGTTCTTCACTATTTGAAGTATGAGGTCTCAGTTTAGGTTGGTCAGCTTAACACTGGAGAAGGGCAAAGAAAAATAACTATGCTGGTGGGAAATGCACGTTGCTCCCTTGTGTAGAAATCTTGCTCTAGAACAAGATTTCTGGTCCAGTTTGGTCCCTGATCCTGCTCTGTTCAGAGCAGGAGGAGGTAAACCTGGAAGTATTCCTGCTCCCTCTGAGGCAAACCCTCTGCTCCTGACCTAGGAAAGGGTCAGCTGTCATCAGTGACTTCCAGAGGGATGTTACCACTGCTATCCTGGAGGGTATTTCTTATGAGTATTCAGCAAATGGTGCGCACTGATGGGAGTCAGTCCCCGACAGGCCGGTGAGAACTGACTACTATAGGAGCACACCATAGAGAGGGGAGGGTCTTCCACCTGATTTCCCCTCAGTCTGCTGTGGATGCAGACAGTTTGCTGACTGAAAAGGAGACTTCTTCTTTTAAGCAGAGGGATATGAGTTTGTAGACCAGTTTTGCTATCCAAGTAAACAGCAAGTGTAAAAATGCAAATCAAGTGATGCACACAAGCATGCTCGGTGCTCTGTTCCCCATCGGGTATATCCAGCTAGGCTGTCCCTCAACATCCCTGTGTACGCAGGAGTCCACGTGCACAAGAAGCAGGTATACCTGGGAGTTCACTGTGCTCTTGGATGTTCCCCAGACCTCTCTTGAAGTTGATTTTTCTATGCTCATTTGGCATCTTAGGACTTTCTGCTCTGGCTTCTGCCCTACAAGAGAAAAGATTATGCCTTTCCCTGCACTAGAGATGCGCTCCTTTATGCTGGTGAAACCAGCAGCTACTCAATAAGCTGACACTCCTTTTCCTGTTTTAAGTAGAATTCAGGACCATAACGCACAAAAATGCGCAAGAAGTTATTACCGAGTAGTGCCAGATGTGGCACATTGCGAGGGCAGGTTCTCCTCACCATCTCTCAGTATACCCATTATGCATCAATATGGCCTATTTAAGAGTTTCAGAAGTTCAGCATTTTAACTCCATACCCTCAAAAAATGACTGTCTCTTAGTACGCTTAGATAACCACTTAGTCTTTCTACACACACGGTAAGAACACATGATCATAGGTTAGACAGCGAGGAAAAGAAGTTGCCAATAACTGCAGCAGGGTCTGATAAACTGACCGACGTTTTAAATTCACAAATGCATTCCTTGGGACTGCCTTGCACATGCTATCTCAATACTTCCCTCCTCCCCCCTCCATTTTATAAAAAGAAGCTGCAATAAATTAGAATTTTATGAGACTCCAAATAAAAACCTTCACTAAAATTGAAAACAAGACATGGATGTAGAAGCATATGGAAGGTTTATGAGAGCAGAGGAAAAAAAAAATGATCCCAAGGCAATAAAAAACCTGTCCGACTCTTTCTTGGTCTTTACAAACCAAAAATTACAAGACACAGATGAAGAAGTTTGCTGTACAATACAGTACTGGTACATCTTCCAGCAGAGACATTACAGTTTTCTTACTCATTCCTCTGATGCAAGGCAGCCTAGTATGAACTACTCTTAGGATCCATTTTCTGACTTTCTTTATAAAATACTTCAAAGTTATACATGGAAATGAGATACCTTTCTGCTTTGATCCTTAGTGTAAGGGTAACCAAGCAGAAGTAGCTTCCTGGCCTTTCATACAGTTTTCTTTGGAACTAAACACTGGACCCTCTGAATTCTGTAACTAGCATTTTAAGTGTTTCATCGGATAAAGGCAGTTCTGTTTAATTTATATTTTTATCTTTGTTCCAAACCTCAAAGTGATTAATTCTGGTCACTGTATACACAATTTTCCTTCAATTTTTTTTTTCCACTACTTCTCCTATTCCAGAATGGTGTGGGTACGGGATTTTGTTTAGCTAAATGTTAGAGTGGCTATTAAGGATTGTTTTGCTTTGTTTTTAAATACAATACTCCACATTCCAGACATTTCTACCAGACACAGTGGTTTGGAACTGAAGAACACCACAAGCGATGAAATTTGGGTCTGGCTCTAAATTATTGCAAAATACTTGAAGAACTTTTAGATTTTTCCTCTCTAAGATGACCCAAACTTGAAGGCTAAGCTACAGGGATATTTGTTTGACATGTTAGGTTAGAAATGACAATCCTGTAGTATGTTTCGTTCTATGAGAATAAATGCAGGTTCTGTGCTCCGTGCTCTAATAAGGCCTACGAACTGCTAATTTCCATTTATAGAGGACACAAATTACACCAACCAGTGACAGTCAACATTACATTGGCTTAGAGGTACACCGATTTTACATTCCTGCTAAACTGATCAGTTGTGAAATGGTTAATAGTGCTAGCCATCAAATTATCCTTGCTCCTGGTACCCACTTAAAAATGAATTCAAAATGAGTGCAATGGTTGGCACAAATTGCTCATCTCGCCCCATCCCTCAGCTGCCAAAGGCAAACTACTTCTGAAAAGAAGGCGAGAAAACAAAGGTGAAGACATCCTGTATCGGAGTGGGGGAAGTATATTTACAGAACAGACATGTTCACGGTCTGGGGAGGCGGTGTTCCTACAGAGAAGTTGCTACAAAGGCCTGATTCACTCCAGCTTGGAGACAAGAATGTATATAAACAGCACGGAGAGAAACATCTAAAGGGACCTGGGGTTTAGCATTTTTCTTTAGATATAATCTTGCTGAAACCCGGGACACCTCTCCTGCGAGTGCTATGACTTAATCAGACACCAGGGAAATATCATTCTTCCAAAGGAAAAACAAACACAAACAATACTGTGACACACAATTCATTAAGAGCCCTTGTTTGCATGGTGTCTTACAGAGTTGAGAATGAATATTCTTGGGTCTTCTACCATTAGATAGGATGGTGAAGAGAAAAGAGCTATTCAGACCTTGAACAGGATTGTGCCTGACTTCTGTTTTATTAGAGTTTTGAACGTCTCTTGATTTCTTCTCTTTCTATTTTGGCCCCAATCCCTGGTTCCCTGTGTGCAGTCCCACTGACTTGTTCAAGACATTCTCCTCGGGTATCTGTAGAGATGGTAGAACATCACAGCTTTCAGATATTGAACAAGATATTCATAATTATTCAAAGATGGGCCATCTGAAAAACTTGGCTACTGAACCAATATGAACTCCCTTTATGCCATAAAGGACGAACTTAAACAGGTTAGCAGGTTAATATTCTACAAGAATTAGCTTTAGTTTGATGTTAGGGATTTGAAAGTAATGATAAAAAGTTTATTTTCAGTTATTACAATAGCTGTAACAAGTTCTGACTTTTTCAGAGTCTGTTCGTAATAGATATTGTTTCACCCCAATTATTTTGCCACGCAAAATACTCATACCTAAATACTGTCACAATGAAGAGCACTATAGGGAAGACCAAGCAGTCCTGTTGGTCTCTTAAGGTCTTCTGGATCACAGTCCCAAGCAAAGACAGGAATCCTTCTGACGCATGGTGCCTAGCCAGACTTCACACCTTTCTACAATGGCGTTAGGTGGCAATGAGTCCCTTTCCGCAGCACACAGTTCTCCTGGGTAGGGCATAAAGGATCAGCACTCCATTCAGCTCTAAGGAGCCTCCCAAAAGGAAGATGGCTAGAAGTCCATCTTTGTGGACCTGTCCCACAATTTCCAAAGGCAAACCTTGCCTCTATTCCTTCCCCCTCCATCCCCTCCAAGCAGTTTATGTTGCCTGCTGCCCCAAACGTCTATATTTTCCCCTCCTCTGTATGAGAAATGTAAGACAAGTCTAAACACAGCTGTCAAGTTCTAAAATTGGCATCAAAGCTCAGTAAAAGCAAGAGGGAAAAACAATATGCTTTGTTAAACAATACTGCCTCAGATCTCAAAGGGTTATACAATGAAAGTAATATGCCCTTTGAGTTCTGTATATGGCAAGCATTACCTAACATCCTCAGTCAGAACCCCACTGTTTATGAGGTGATGAGAAAAGAATACAGCTCCCTCTTGTCAGTAGGACATCTCCACTGCCCTGCAGGAATTTTTATTTTTTTTTTTTTTTTTTATTTCAGATGTACTGAGTCTTCTAGACATTAGAAAAGTAAAACATGCACTGTGCACTCTGGAGCCATCACCTCTCTTGGTCAGCTCATAGGTTTGCCAAGGTCCCAGAAAACACGCTTGTACATCGTAAGTCTTACCTTTAGGCTGTTTTAGTCCTCCACAGGAACCTGAAAGTATTTAAACAGATTTATCAAACCAGAAATGGAAATATTTATGTTTGGAAACATTGGTATTTCTAAACATTTCTTATTTCTTTCCTTCCCCACTGATACTGAATCTCAGTCTTTGAGCCCTGTGAAGTGATTTAAAAGTTACTTCTCAGGAAAAAAGTTTGCCTGCTAAATCACACACATACACAGTTAAGGCTTCCTGCTGCTCTACTAGTATTACTACTGCCACTATGTATGTGCATCTATAATGTGTATTTTTATGTTTGTGTGTTACATATTCATTTTTTCCTATACAAGTCAGCATTTTTTTTTTAGTTTTATAGACATCAGTTTCTATGGCTAGTATGAATTCTTACAATGATCTAATATGATCATCTATTTAACATAATGTACAGAATTCACCAGTTTGTTGACACCTTGATCCTAGCATATTTCTTTAAACTGCAATAAAGATGACGACAGGCACCTGAAAAGCTTTTATTGGAAAGTCCATTTCTTTTCTCAGTTGAGCAGCCAGGGAGAGAAACTTAGACCTGATGTCAGAGACCCCCAGCACCTGCTCTTCAGGAGTCCAGGGTGAGCCTAGTCCTCTCCAGAGCCTCCCCAAGGCTTTTCTCTGAAGGACCCTAAGCCATTGTGTTGGCACAGGGGCAACAAGTTCAGGAGGAAAAAAGAAAAGTACGTTGAATGGCAGACCAAGTCTTTTTTCTTTCTTTTTTTTTCCCTAAACACCCAAACGACCAGGTGAGTTGCCCAACTTTTGGCCCTGAAGCGTCTCTGAGTGGGCAAAGCAACCTCAACGTTTGCTCATGTGCAGCAGGACAGATGCAGCCAGAAATGTGTTTGGTAATACTGCTACTCTTCAGCATGGTGAGGGTCTGCTTTTTTATCACAGCCACGTATGAAATACATTTTCCTGTCACTCCATTTCAGTTGACACTTTACTTTTAACTTGATAACAGGGTGTGCAGTACTGCAAGTGTGAGCAAGGAATGGGGAATACACCTACTGCTGAGCTACTGTTACCGTATATTCCCTGGAAATGGGAATGGTTTTGCAAGCATCACAGCATACAGTCCTCACTTCAGATTATAAAAGAAAGGAGAAGAGACAAACTTCAGACTGAACAACATGAACAAGTTTTCTCCTGCAGAGAGGCTACAACCACAAGAGCGTAAGCTGTGCTCTTCCTGCTAGGTTACTCACCAGGAGACAAAGACGATAATCCAGGAGGCATAGTATGTTATTTAGCAATAAAGAGATGGAGACCACTGCCTGCCATTCTCCCTCTGTACAGTCCTTGCTGGTTTTCCTCAAATGTACAGGAAACCTTCTTCAGCACAAGAGGTGTCAGCTTACCACATAGAGTCACCTGGGCCACCTGCACTGCATGGTCTGTTAAAGATGCAGAGGGCTGGACATGGCGATAAGGAACGAAGACACCTGACTTATTCAGCAATAAAGGCAGCTTGATGCTCCTCCGCTGTGAACAGGTGATTCTTCAGAAACAGCAGGGGAGGAGTGACATACATATTAGTGTCCAGGTAGGAAGCATATTAGTATTTTAGCTGGTCATCAATAAAACAGAAGTGGAGGAATAAGAGGAAAGAGATCACTTTTCTCTTGGTATAAAATAACTACTGTATGGTGCCACATTTCAAAGTCTGCCCTAGGTGAGTACCCCAGGCCATCAGCCAAATAAAAATGTGATTTGAGTATTCCAGAAATACATACACTTTCCTCAAATTGGTTCTTTCCTTCCGGTTGTGAAACCCACTCCCTCCACCAGAGAGGGGCTGTGCAACTACGAGCTCCCTGGGACTGTTTCCCTATCCATGACATCATACCATACCATGAGCAGCTTACCTTTGCAAAATGCCTGGAGGTCCACAGAGAAAAAAAGAAAACACACACAGCACCCTTACTACCACCACCACCATCATCGTCCTCCTCGTGCTTGGCCAGGCTTGTAGTTCTCAGCCTGGCTTTTGCTGTTACACACAGTTTGAGCCCAAGCAAATTCCAATCTGCTCCTCTTTCTGAGGCTCCCATTTATTTAAACAGGTGGGACCAGAACTGCTGTACTTCCCAAAGTGCTGTTGCAGCTGAACCAGCTTATAAAGCAGTTCTGCTACAGGTATCAATTAAGAACATGCAATGGGGAATTTCACACTGCAGAGGGGCAAAAGCAACAGAGCAGCCATTTCTAGAGTTTAGGTCCTGGCAAAGTCAAAAGCAATGCTCAGCTACTCTGTAACTTTCTTAACTCAAAGACCATTAGCTGGAATTGTTGCATAAACTTAATAACAATTGGTTTTTTTATTTAAGGCTGTCCCACCATTCTATTATCTGTCATTAATTTTCCATATGTTCCCCTCAGCACTGCTCTTAGGCTGGGTTCAGTTTACAGAGTTGGATCAGATTTCTTTACAAGCCAGGACATTTGCTGGCTTGCTTACTAGCTTGAGGCCAGTTGTGTTTGAGTGAGGCCCAAGCAAAACAAGTGAGATTTGGTGACTTTCCAGTGACGAGGCACCAAATCTACATGATCCAAGGTTGTTGGTTTTTAAAAGTTTAAAATTTTTAAAGTAGAAGTTCTTTCATTATTTCAGATTTTTTTTTTTTAAAACAGCTACTGGCTGATTCTTGCTCAAATATTGCAGCATCCCTCTGCTTACTATAAAGCAGAGCTTTTTATTCTGTTTTCTTTACACTATCCATAAGGCAACAGTTTCTTGGTTATCTATATTTTTAATCACAGGTGGCCAAATGCACTGGTATATGTGGAAAAAAGAAAATGATGAGAAGGAGATCAATGAACCATTTTGTTTCCTGTATTTGTACTAGATAATGAAGTCTAGTGTTTGCAACTCTTTCTCTCAAAAGCATTCAGATTTCATGTGAAACTCTCCTCTAATTCAAATCTGACTTCTAGAAACATTTCTTACACTGTTACAATCTGTTAGTTAATAAAAAAATAATTAAAAGTGACGTGTCCTTCCATCCAAGGCTTAAAAATAAAATACTGAATACCTGAATAATCACTGATCCTCTAATTATATCCTTGATTATTTAATTCCTTTTTTTCTCCCTGTTTTTAGCTTTATTATTCTTGGCACACCTGAAATGTATTTTAAATGCTTTGGGACACGGACTATTGTAAATTGCCAAGAATATTTGGGGGCCTTATGGAAATGCTAAAGTAGAATTTCAAAAGTAATTTGACACTGAAGGACCTCCAGACCTTTCAAAATCCCCCATTTTATACTCTCCACCACATATGCACAGAAACTTAAGGTAGCAGAACCAGAGTACAGTCCAAACATGAGACAAAATGAAAACACCAGTATTAGATACTGCGTTTCAGGTTTAGTCAAACACAGAGCAGCACATTAGTAAGAAGCAGTTTGAAAATATCTTGAATGCAAAAGGATTCTCACAAAAGTGTACATCTTGTCTGTCCTTAGCTGGTGCAAAGACATACACTGGTTTTGCTTCATAAATTTAAGCGCTCTGTTATAGATGTTGTAACAGATGGCATGTGAAAGTTATATGAATGCTGTATACAAATGTCGTATTATCCATATTGTTATTATTAGTAGCACTTATCAAGGTAACAAGCACAAGACCCTGTAGAGCTAAGCATTTACATAAATACAGATAAATATTTTGTTCTGGACACAAGCAGTGTTTAGGTCCCACAGCGCTGAAAACTGCAGCTCCTGACTGCCAGGACTGTGCTCGTGTGCTGGGATCCAGAGATTGGGAGGCAGAGAACATAGATACCCCAAACAGGGGGCTGAGCAGGAGCTGCCCAAATTAGCCATTAGGAAATGTGGAGGCTATTGGACTTAGCTTAAGCCTCTCTGGAATTTAGTCGCCTATCTCAAGGCAGAGATCTCCACCCTCCTCCGCTGCTATCCAGACCTCCTCCACCAAAACAGTAAGAGAAGTGGGTGCTGTTGCTGCCAGGCCTGTTTTTACCCAGTCGCTACAACCGGAGCACACACTCAGACTGCAGGAGATTTGGGCTCAATTCCCTCTAGGCATGAAGGGATCTGAACCTCTATTATCCACACCTGTGCTAAAAACAATCAGGCTATGTGTTATCCTGCTCTGGAAAGTTCCTCATCTTCCTTCTAAAGCTGTTTCTTTTGGCCTACTTAGGAAATGAACCTAAGGAAATGAACCTAACCTAAACTGAATATCATACTGGCTCTTGTTTATGTTTGTCTTTCACATTTAATCTTCTTAAAGGGACAATTTATTCATTATCTAAGGCTATTTACAAAGTAACAGTAAGTACTTCCTTAAATACCGCACCATTGCCATGTCCTAAATTGCATGTGCTTCCCCACAGAGCAAATTAGAGTTTGATGAAAGAAGGGTTAAATAAACAGTCCAACATAGAGAAGAGAGAGGAACTACCATAGTCAACCCACTCAGGGCCTGGAGGTGTTCTGCAGAACCCAGCAGCTCATCCCACCAAACCACAGGGATGTCCTTTTTCTTATGTTTGCTTTACGACTTATGATGCGGGGAGGAAGGGAAGGAGATTGGAAGAGGGGGACAGGTCAGGAAATAAACAGAAACACTCGGTGATGAAAGGAAAAGGCAGATTTGCAAGTCATTGGCAAAAGTGCAGTTGTTCGGATATTATACCCTGTGGCAGGTTGGACAGAGAGTGTAAAGAGGCAAGGGGAGAGTCCACATACAGCTCTCCCTGAGATCCCTGCAGAGATCAGAACTACTGTGGAACAACCAAATAACCACCATCAACCACTAAATGTGGAGCTGAAAGAGAAAACAGAAAATTAGGGGAGATAGCTGGGAAACAACAGTCACAGGAGCCAAGAAAGGGCAAGATTTCCAGGAGTCTATGGGGTGAACAGCATTAAGAGGAAGTGATAGGTAAAGAAATATGAGGTTGCAGAACAGACCTGTGACTGGATCAGGAAAATCCCAGTGGGGGATTAACTACACACTACGGGTTTCTGTGCTTAGATACAAAAAGCTTTACAAACCAGATTGTTGGCAAAACTTCATGAGTCCCACAATGGAATAATTAAAACAAAAGCTGTTCACTGAAGTTATTTTTGGTGGGCATGTTTGGATCAGAGAGTGCAGTTGTTGAGCACAGTATAATACATGCCAAAAGTCCTATTATGTGCCTGCCGCTGCGCCCTGCCATACTTGGAAATATGTTCAAAAACTGTGGTAGAGTCCTTACTGGCTTCACACTTGAAGGACAAACCAGTGCTACACATTTCGGTCGGAGGTCGCAGCGCTGGTCCTGAGCCATTTCTGCTGGAGGCAGAGGCCCTCTCAGTTGAGCCCAGGCAGGGAGACGTTTGCTCTGTGGCAGACCTCGGAGAGGGCAGGGAACTAGTCTAAACGCGGTATTCCTACTCAAAACTCATACATATATTAAGTACGTAGAAGTCAACAAAAGGTTATACCATGTGGTGACCTTCCTATCTGACGAAATGGGCTGCTCGTACCAAAATACCTTCACAGCTAAAACAGGCTGGCAAAACAGATGGTAAAGCATTAAGATCCATTAGGAAAATATCAGCCCACTCAGGTATAACATTTTCTTGCACTGGAGTTCCTCAAAGGACCCTGCAGAGAAGCTGGGTGCTTTTCTGAATGTTCCCTCACCACAGGCTTTTTTCCCAGAAAAACCACTTAGTACGAAAGTTGCTGTAAATGGAGACAAACAGAACACAAAACAAGTTCTGAAACAACAAGCATGAACCAGAAATTTCAGAGGAGGGGACAGAAGGCACCTTTTGATTAAGTATATATTGGGCCCAGAGCCTATCACTGCTTGTATGGAAAACTGCTAGACGCCTAACCAAATTCAAATTTCTTTCAACCCAAACACGAGGTATATGGCTTGAAGTGGCTGAAGCAACCTTGAAGCATTGCAACAAACAACTGCCACTATCCATCTGCCAGGGACCGTCGCCTCCTGGGAACAGAAAAGCAGAGCACATACCCAATTAGTTAACTGTTCTCCTAGTGAAACCATACCCACCATGCAACACTGCTTCTCCCCTGCAGTAGACCTATGCCAGCAACTTTTTGCTCAAGAATGTCTCCTTCCTTCAGCACAACAGCTCCTGATGACTTACAACAGGGCAAATTGCCTTCTTTTTCTCCGAAGGTTATTTTTTCCTCAACACTTGACAATGCAGGTTGACCCTACTTGCTGTTATGCAGTTACAGCCTCCAGACAGTAACTTTCCAAATCAGGCTTTTACTGAAAAAGGAAAGAAAACAATCTGAGAAGGTCCTTAAAAAGGAAAGATAAGAGATACAAATCTTTATTTGTTGAAGGTTTTTTTATTGTGAGGGGAGTGGTTGTAATTTGCCAAGTTCTTATTTAAGCAGCTTAGATTTACTGAGCGTTTAACTCAGCCATGAAAGTGTTAACTAGCATATGTGTGAGGGCTGAGACTAGGTTCCTGTGAACTGCTGTATTTCTTTCATCTGAAAGTTAAACACTGGGTTAGGAAAATCCAAATGGTGGCTTCATCCTCAGAATGACAGCAGAAAGAAAAATATTTGCACTTTTCCCCCTCTAAGGAGAGGATTGGAAAGGAGCAGTTCTCTCGAGACACTCCTTTTTTCTCTTGACAGCGAGAGCTGTACTGCTGAGGCCGTCTCCAGTCACACGTTACTACTATCCCAGCTTCTCCTGTCTGGAGCCCTTGTTGCAAATATTGTTTTTCCAAGAAAACGCAATGTTAATTGGCTTTACTTCGTGAACACCAGGCTCCCTCTGCTCCATACCTCTGCAAAAGCGCAGGTGATTTCTGTTCAAAGGGCCCTCAGAAGCTACACAGCAAAGCTGTCAGAGCCAGGACTTGGCTAGAGTCTGCAGAGCCAAAGTCTTCCTCCAGCTGCACCTGTATAGCTTTTTTATGCCCTCCGTTGTCATGGATGTTATTTTGTACACCAGAAAAAATTATCATCTCGATAATCTCTACTGATCTTTTTTTTGTTCAGCATCTGAATCTGAGACTTCTGGGGTCAATTATGACTTCCTAAAAATGCAGCCTAGATTCAGACGAACTGTTTTCTCTGACACTGCTTCTCACTATTCTTAAAAAAATAAACATCTGTTAAAATAACCACGCTGCTCTCTTTCAAATCCTACCTTGAAATGCTCCTTTTCTGCAATACCCATTTAAAACATTAGCTGCAGTGTAATTACTGCTGGGCTTAGGCTGTGCTGATCAATACCGCTGCGTTTGTGCTCCCTTCTCGTCTGTCTCCATCTCCTGATTCTTTGTTGTATGTTTAGACTGTGAGCTCTTTAGCACAGCGACTCTTTTTACCTTCTCAGTTTGGACAGGAGCTAGCACCATCAGCCTAAGCGCTAAGCTAATATAAAGGATCAACAGGGAAGACAGCTTTGTTTTGTTTATGAATGACCGGTCTATTCATGACATGTTGGAGTTCATTGTGCACAGATAGGAAGAATATTATTTGTACAAGAGACATTAGACATCAATCTGAATTTTCATCTAGAATGTTCAAAATTAGAAATTACTGTGATTACTTTGACCTTTTGCTAAAATTTGGGATATCTTAAGAATAATCTTCTTTAAATGCTTTTGACATAGCTTATGTCATAAATACCACTTCCAAATAAATCTTTTCAGTTTCTCTCTTCTCAGCTTCTCCTGCCTGGAAAGAAGCATTGATTTTGAAAGCTTCAGGGGCCCCAGACTCAGGGCCAGATTCTGTTCTCCTTGGCAGGTCTGTAAAACCACAGCAAGTCCACTGACCAAAGCTGAGCTCCAGAGAGGAAAAACATTATTTAACACTTTTATTGGTCCCATGCTTTGTTACACCCTCACCTCCCTCCACAACCTCTTTAAAACACAACCCCAAAATACCTGACGCTTACTTCGACCGGCTCACAAGCGGCATGAAGCCATGTGGGAGCACCCATGCTGGTCAGGGGCTCCCTCCCACTACCAAGGGGCTGTCAACAGAAACGGCACAGCAGCTCAGACACCGGGCCTGTCTGATTTGGTAAAGTTGCCAGAGACAGACTCTCTGCTGCCTTCACTTATTTCCATGCTGCAGAAATACGAGTTACTGTGGTAAAAGTTTCCATAGAGTGGGAGAATCCCAAGCTGGGTCTTCAGAGGTTTTCACTTCTTGCTAGCAGGGCCTGGGTGCAGTTTACACAGAGCGGCTGATGGGCTCCCACATTGAAACCAGCCAGCCAGTTTGCACAAGTCTCTCACTCTATAATATGTGTAATTTATTTGAGCTGATACAGAGGATAAGAATCAACTGTCTGTTTCCCAGTTAATAAAAAACATACAATGAGAGCAGAGCTCTGCCAGCATATCTTGTTTACCCAAAAATGTTTGGCATTAAATGTGAAATCGGAAATGAACTCATTATCTGATTATTTTCATTTTGAAGAATTAAGTGCTTTGGGGGAAAGGCTTGTCTTAAACAGTCCTCTCATATGGATGACTAATTGCAAATACATATCTCCGAAGAATACAGCTAATGCTCATGACTCCCAGGGTAGGACATAGCGCTATCAGTTTGGACAAAAACATTAGGAGTATCCTCTCATGTGACTTATTTCAAAACAGAAGGAAATACATTTAAGCTAGCAGCATCATGCCCATACAGGTGAGAAGAGTTTCAAAAAAGGCCATGCCCTGTAATTCTTATCCAGGCAATGTGGATAAGTGCTTAACAATTACTTGTGGATTTCCCCTTCCCCTCCAAAATTTAATTATATAGCAGTATGGATAGTTATAACTTTCTAGATGTAAAGGTATGTTGAAAACAGGATTCCTCAGTGGTATAAATAAACATATCTCAGTGAAAATTAAGACAATGGAATCAGATACTCATTCAAGGCTAATAACGTTTTAGGAAAACTTCGCATTCTAGCACCAAACCCAGGTCACTTGGGATTAAGAGAACTGTGTTCAAGACAACCCGTTGGGCCGCATCCTTTTGTTTGTCTCCTGCTGCTCCTTTGCTCCTTCTCATCTGTTTGATCTCAGCTTTCAGTGTTTTCTGGTTAGCCTTCTCTGTAACTGGCTCAACAGCTGCTGCTCCTTCTAGGGTTGCTGAGTGCCTCCTCTGTACTCAAAATGGAGCTTTCTTTTCCTATCGGGGACTGCAGTGAATTGCAGAAAGGGTACCGTGGAGCCCTCCACCGTGTGTCAGCACTGTGCAAGTTGAACAAGCGTGTGTCCCCCACTGAACGTTTGGCTCTTCCTTTTTTACTCCACCTGAAATATCCCCATCCTCATGTGCCCTGTGGACCTATCTGCAATATCACAGTGTGCATGGCTTAAACTTCCCCTTCCTCTTAGCCACATTTGATTTTTATTTTTTTTTGGCTAGCCCAGCAATCCAAGGGCAAAAGTACATTGAGTGGTGTCCAGGAAGGCAGCAAACATCCCAAGATGATTCGGGCTGCCCAGCAAGCCAACACATTGCTTCGCAGGCTTCTCGCAGCCCACAAACCGCATGTGGCACAGGCAGGGACAGCCCAGATGCCTACGTTCCAACTCAGCCGTTACGGAGAGCAGGTATCCAACAATTAGTCAGCTGAATCACTACACACTTGCTCCCTATCACTCAGTTCAGGTATCTTTACAGAGCAGATCCAGTCAGGCATAAGAAGTTACCTTGTCTGGGTGAATAGCATTAGGGTCCCCAAAACGCTGCAACTACGATTTGTGATTCTTCCTTAGTCTACGTTCTCCAGTAGTTAGGCTGGACAGGGAGAAACCAATGCCCCAGAGCACGCCTTTAAACTTCCTAGGTAATTTTAAAGGACAGATCCCATCAGCTACAATATTCACTCTCTGTGACCACATAAGAATGACGAAGTATTTTGCAGGAAAATGCACAAATATAGGTAGAATTCTAGGAAAAAAAAAAAGGTATAATTTGTAGATATAGACTATGAAAAAAACGTTATGGAAAAAACACCTTGAAAATGTTACGTTCCCACCAGCCTAGAAGATATGCATTCCCAGCCTAATGCTGATGTGACAATTTCCATGTACTCTTGTTTCTTCTCTTTCACATAGCAGTGCAGACACCAGTGCTTGCCTTCCCTCCAGCAGCTGGTCTAAGGCAGTGAAGGGTCACCAGTACTGTTCTGTTTCAGTTCCTGGAGGCTCCCTGCTCTGGCAAAATGCCACACTTCCTGAGCACCTCTGTCTTGCCCCAGAAGCTGAAGAAATATTCCCTATTTGAACTGTTAAACTTTCATTTCCTATCTGATGTTGTCACAGCATGAGCAGCATTTTAAAGTCTATTCCGGTGTTTGCTCTTTCGTCTTCAAATCTCTGACAGATCCTATTTTGGACTGAAAGGTACAAATGAGCGTGAACTTTGTGAGTTCTTTGGTATGGCAAATGTAAGCTTTTAAAACAAGGTATTTGAGGTTTTCTTTCCATTAAACTATAGAAAGTAATTAACCAGGAAGTGTAAACAGTTAGCAAATGTGAACACAACAGAATAGGGTGTTTGACTCTCTTTTCATTCCAAGTGAAATGGAAAAGAGGAGTAATAACTTTCTCAAAGGAATTTGTCACGTGTTGTTTGTGCATATCTTTCACATCTTGTTCTTTCACAGCCTGTCAGACCCTGGAGTTGAAGCTGCATTCTTCAACTTCCTTCTGTAATCCAGACCAAACCATGTCGCCCATAGCTGTGTTTTTCTCTCATTGAATACTAAGGTTTTCACTGTTGCTTTTTTTTAAATTATTATTAATATAGTGTCTAAAATAATTTCTAAGAAGTTGAAAGCTACATCTGCTCTCCACATTGCCAAAAATGTACAAAGGTGCTGGTTTCCATCACTCTTGATGCTGCTGTTACTGACACCATTCAGCACTTGCAATAGTGCTAAGGGCTTATCTCATTAAAGAAGAGCAGTCAGGAAAAAAACGACCATCACCTCGTCACCATCGCAACTGCTGATTAAAGGAAACAGCTTGTTGATCAATGTTCATGCACAGAGAAGAGCAAATTTGTCCTAATATTTTCATGGACACAATGTCACCTGCAGTCTTTTCCTACAGTTTCTGCTTTTTAAATTATTTCTCCCAAATTCACTTGCTTTAATCCAGTTTTAGGTTGGGACTGCGACCTTGAGCTGGTCCTGTCACCTGCTCCCTTCACCTATGGAGAATGCGCAGCTGAAGACCCAGTGTGGCTTCTGTCAGAGTTAACCATAGACCACTAGTTAACTTCAATCCTTAGCAAACCGCATCATTTATTTCCAGCACACCATACCGTGTCACGCAGGCGTATGTAGTGCAAGACCATTTCCTTCCCTGGCCTAGCCCTGAAGCCAAATGGGTGGGGGTATAAACAGCAGGTGGGAGGAGGCTAGGGTCTTCCTGAGGAGTAACTGGTTGATTGGTCTTGCAGCAGCTACCATAAAGGACACTAGGCAGATATACATCCCGCCATGGGGAATTAGGGACTCACTCATTGATGTTTTTAGCTGCAATGTAAAAATATAATCTGGAGTGTTGAATGAAATGATATTAAGCTGAAGTCTCTACACTATTTGTATATTTTCATCTGTAAGTAAGTTTTGTATGTCTTTGAAATGGCTTCAGCTTGTCCTAAGTCGTAATGCTAATTACCTATTTTGTTTCATGCAAGCTGGAGGCATTGGGACAAGTTACTTTCCTGTGTTGCTTCATCTCTAAATGTGCTAGGTACTGAATCACAATGTCTTTGTGAATGCTGTTTCCCTCTTTGCAAAAAGCTGGGTCAGCAGAAATACAGATACTTATTTCAAAAAAATTTCAGGATCCATGGAGGTCAGTAGGAATCCACCTTTTAGCATCAGTGAGCTTTGGCTTGGGTGCTTGGTGCTGGATCACAACCTCATTTTCACAGTGCTCTCCTTTCTCTTACATAGCACAGTACAGGACACAAGAGGCAAGTTGCACGGGCATCTCCAGCTGTGTGCCTGGTCAGTAACAACCTGAACTGTTGGCATCACAGCCTGAATAATAGTACAGATCCAGCAGTTCAACAAGCTGCACATCCACTACTGCTTTAGTCTGTCTTCAAGGAGTAATGAAGAGGAAGGGTAACAGTTGCCAGTCCTCTCTGTTAAAGGCTGACCTACCCGCAGACCGCTGTGTTATGGCCTTTGTTTTTCATGATCTTTATTCTCAAATGTTGCATTTTGTTTTCCTGATAAAAATATGGTCAAAAGTATTGTTTGTTAGCACCTGGCATATTCAGTGGACAGATTCCAGATATACTGGAGTGGGTTTGTTTGTTGTACTTTTGGGGTGGGGAGAATTGTATGAATCAGCTTTTCCATTAATAGAATTTCCCACATCTTCTGGAACCACTCAGTAAGTGTGGGTACATGGGTTTATTTCCACACTGCTGCTATTGTTGTTCAGGTTTTCTGTGATTCTGTACTCGCAACTGAATGCCACATGCCTAGAGAAGGAAGGGAAGACATTGAACCAAAGATCAGACACACACGCCATCTCTCACAAGATTTTTTCAATTTTTTGTGTTGATTTTTTCCCTGTCATGTTGCATGCTAAAGTGTGCCCTTGACTTCTTTTGCACATAGGGTATTCTCTGATCTTAGTTAACCAGCTCTTTAGGGACTCAGGTTTACTCAAAACGTAAAGCAGGCACTACAATGACAGCCAAATACACTGTCTCAGAGAAAGAGCAAATAAACCGATCCCATTTGTCTTCAGGTTAATTTGGAAGATGAGGATATGTAGCATAAAACACATCCAGTCCTATTGCATGCTCTTGGGAAAGTTATGTTACATTAACCCAACTCCATCTGCAGCTCTGGAACTTGAGAGCAGCAGCAGAAATGGCCAAGTAGCTTCCAGCTGAGTAAGCACGCATTTTATACAGCAGCTTGTTTTAATAAAGTATTGTTCTCTGTTATATTGAGGATACAAGCACTATAAGCAGCACAAAATCAAAAAAAGCCTATGGGAAGTTTAAGGCTCAAGCAGAATAACCATATTTATCACTGTCAGAATTTACCAACAGTGCCCACAAAGGCACTTAAAATGGAAATCTGTATGTCTTGTGCTGAAGCATCACAAATGAAGCAAAATACCAAGCAGCTTCTCAGGCTGACTAGGACACCTGCTCATTCCACCTCCTAGCCCATCTCTGAGGATAGTACTAAATAGTGAATTAACTGAATTTAGACAGCTGCTGAGGTGCAAGGTTAAGGACATATGAAAAAGATGTGATTTAAGATGAGTACATTAAGATTTTATGACACTTCAGAGTGCCCTATGCTTTTCAGAGCAGTAAAGAGCATGTAGTTCCTTCTCAAAAGAGATTATAATCCATATTTGCAGATGATTAAATAACTGTAAATGGAGGTGAAGAAAAAAAGGTAGGGTTAACATGAATACAGAAAATTGTTGATTAAGAGAAAAGCCCATACACAGGGCAAGTTACCCATTTCTGCTGTATTTCCATGAGAAACATAAGTAAAAAGTTTTTAAAAAAACTTTAAAAAATCTTCTGAAAATATCCACATGCAAGGAAGATTGCAACCATATGAGATTTGGGTATTGCCATAAGTCAAGGACACTTCTGAACACATGTAATGGCTATTCTCATTAGCCTTGATGAGACGAATTGTATCAGGGAAGTTCACGTTAGCAGTCCCATCACAGTGGCATGTGTGTTGCACAGATGAGAGCTGTCATAAATAGTTCCGTTTTGTGAAAGGCAGGTTTTGTAAACCCTTTTAAGCATTACACCAAATGATAACGTGTTCTAGCCCAGGTGGCTGGCTGTGGTGGCACAGACACATTTTAAACAGTGGCTTAGCCTGTACATCACATGTTCATTTTTCCACTTTCCACGTTCTTGTGCTACAGGACATACGAGGTTGATACCCTCAGCTCTTTCCAGTCTCATCCAGTCCGAGTTTACAGCTGCCGTAGAGCAATCCACTTGATGTCTTGTTTCCAAGACAGACTCTCAGTCTCTGTCCGTATTTCTGTTTAAATAGCAAAAGGTCTTCCCCATGCTTTGCACGGATCTTTGTACACTGGTAATTCTTAACATTTTTAAGCCTATCTGCCTCTTTTTCCCCTCAAGTCAACTACAGAAATGACACTGTGACTCTTCTGCAGAGAAGCCACACACAGCTGCGAGATATGCTGATTACAGGAGGCACTTGTACCAAAGCCCACTCTTTGACAAAGTGCTGCCGCCTGCACTGTATCACAATGACTGTTCCTCTCATTGATGCCTCAAAGCATTTGGGTTCCCACGTCAGATATGAAAATGAATAACCATTATTTCTTCTGCAGGGTAGCTGTAACGCTAGAATTGCATAAATACTATATTGTAGCCATCCTAGCCCAATCTGGGGCCTCCCATCAGATTTTATGAACAGAAGAGGGTTGGGTCTGGCTGATAATTTGGGAAAGAGATGAGAGGGGAAACCCCCAGCACGGCAGGAACTGATGTTAGTGAAACAATAGCTGGAACTCTGAGTCATTGCTGAAGCAAGGTCCAAACATGAGCATCAGAGGACACACTGTACTGAAGAAAAAGCCAGCTTCTGGATAAGTTGCACAGACGGAGACCTAAAAAATGTTTAATTTTGAAAACGTTAAAAATACCTCTACACATTTTTCAAGAATGAGATCAATATCCCCCAGGTGGTTTTAAATTTGGTAACTACATTTTGCCAGACTCCAGCAATTTTAACTGGATTTTAGTCTGTTCTTTGCTTTTCTGTCTTGTACAGTGGTAGACTACTGCACCTTAAGCAGTATTAACTAATAGTTCTCTGTATTCACTTACCATATAGCATATGAGTGCTTTAAAAGTATTTCCTGACTTAAGCCTTATGATCATGCAGAAAGTTTGAAAAGTCTGGTAAAGACGAGGAAACAGAGTCCAAGAGCTCTCGGTTTTGTTGAAAAGCCATAAAGGAATGCTCTGTTTGGGGCAGGCAGACGGTCTGATTATGTGTGTAGTATGATCACAAAGCCAGGAGGAAAAGAGAAAAAACTGAGCTCACCTGTCTGCCTAAGGCCAATCTTCTTGTTTTTTAATGCAGATCTTGCTCTTGCTACCTGAATGAAATCATACTGGGAGGGAGCGTGTCCTTTAGGTCAGAGCCGCAGTCACAAGACTGCCTTTTCTCTCTTGCCACAGAAGGTTTTGCATTTCAGGAGTTGATGAAATAATCCCTGCATAAGTTAAACAGGACTCAGTTCAGCTAAATATAAGAGATTTACCCAAGATTTCAAATGAACACTGAGAACTGCAAAGCACTTTAGGTGAAAAGCTCAGTTTCAGTGGAAGATATTATTCACTGCAGATTTTTAAGAATGAAAACACCAGCTGAGTCAAACTATTCCAAAGCCAGAATATTTTATGTATGATCAGCTTAATAAATGGAAAAATGTGTAAATCTGCTTCTTCTAGAGCATTATAAAAATGGCATTACGTAGGAGATTGATTTCCAGAGCTCCCAGGGGTATGGTCTCTTTCCCTGATGCACATGTCTAAGCACCATTAACACTGTTACCAGGGGGACAATATACATGTCAGTATAAAGTACATGATCAGAACCTTCTGAATTACAGCTCCCTAATTAGTGTCCCTGTGTCAATTATCCCATTCAGGATGTCAAATATTTCACAAGCATTAAATTTCAAAATACACTGACTCTCTGGTCGATATATAAAATCCCAAATGGCTGATCAACATATATCAATGTTATTATATCACATACAGCAGGTAAAAGATTAAAGTCTTTCACATACCTCTACAATTTTAAAGCTACTATGCTTTTGATAGCATTTAATTCGGCATTGCAGTTGCAACCATGTATTTTCATTTGTGGGGATACTTACTGCGTAAAACGGGAGAAAAAAAACTTTTCACATTTTCAGCCAGCATTTTCCTTTCCAAAACAGCGACAACATTGTAATTCGATACTCAAACTGAACCTCTCTGACCCCTGAATCCAAAATTGAAGGGTAGAGGAGAGAAGGAGAGGAAGGAGAAAGGGGGGCTCTACAATGCCGACGTCACAGAAATCTTTGCTTCATCGTCTATTCCTCACTGCCATGGAGTAAAGAATGTACATGTGTGCAGCTGGGATGTAAGCGTATCCAGTTGGAACTGTTTTGGCTTTCAGATTAAATCAACCTTCCCCTAAGAAATCTGGCTTTCTAGATATACATTAATATTCAAGTTCTAAAACAAACTTGGCCTCCGTCTATTAGAGGAAGCAGATCTCCAGGTGAGCAAAATAACACTAAGCTGATTCAACAAGACAGAGGCATACACCTAAATTAAAATCTCTGTGTAGTCCCCAAACTGAAGTGTTTCCAGAATTAAAATGAACCGGTGAATCAAGGTCTAAATTATTTTACACGTAGGACAGCTTTATTGCTTCACAAATTGAAATCTTTTAAAGTTTAATGTTTGGTTTAACTTGTTAACCTTTCCCTTAGTTATCACTTTTTCACTGTCACTTTTCCACAGATGTCATGATCAAAAAGTGGTTGCATAAAAATGCTCTAATGAGCAAATTTACTGACTGAAACCAGGACAAAGAATCTTAATTGACTATTGAAGAAAATGCACAGAAAGCAACTTTTGAGTTTATAATTGTAAATATTGTGTCAGAAACTCAGTCCTCACAATGACATTTGTCTATTTTAGACAGAAACAAGTACTAGCAAGAGTAATCTGCTCATATTTTGTCATTAGACCACACAATAGACTACTCTTGAGCAACCAACAACCCAAAAATTAGTCCCTGAAATAATAAAGTAAATAATTTTAAAAATCAAAGGAAAAAGGATCATGTTTGGCTACAAAGAGGCAAAATACAGCAAATAAGTTGTCTGTAACAAAGAAATATCCAGAGTCCCAACCAAGCGCTTCCTGTACTTCATTTGTGCTGTAATAGCGTATGGAGTAGGCTGAAGATAAGAGATTAGAAAGAGCCAAATGTTATTAAAATAAAAACATCTAAACTAAAGTGTCTTTTAAGATCTCAGGCCAGCCTTGAGAAGAGGAGGGAGAAAAAAGGAAAAAAAGGGAAAAAAAAAACCAAAAACCAGCAGCAGAAAAATCTGAATGAAACCAAAATGCCTAGAGCAGCTTTACACATTCATAAACTACATTTTACCAAGTAATTTCAAGGACTTTTCAAAGTCTTGCAGTTAAGCTCCTGCCCTTGATGCTCTCTGTAAACGGGAACTCCCTTTAACCCAGCCTTGTGGGAGCTGCGAACCACTGAAGACAGGGAAGCTTTTATTAGACACATGCAGAGTGAAAAGTGCAGTGTGGTTCCTCCATGTGCTCTCATCTCAAAGCAGACCTTGAACACAACTCCAATACAAATATTACAACAACCATTGACGTTTTCCCATTAAAATGGATCCCTTTTCCAAGTTACCTTTTTGTTACATTTGCTGTTTCACACCAACTCTGTTAATAAAAGCCAGGTATCATTTTCACCCCGTATTATCCTTTTTAGTGGTGCCTAAATTCACTGAGTCATCAGTGTATACTACTCTTTAATAAGCCAAGGTCAATCTAATTTCCTCCTCCTAGTGCTCTCCCCCCCAACATCTTCTTCACGTGTTTCAGCTTTACTTTGAAGCGACTTCCTTGCCTGGCATGCTAAAAGCCAGAAACAGAGTGCCTATCATTATGACTGCAGTTCATGCCCTGACTAGTCACAGCAGAAGGAGAATTAGACTATAATCACCTAAACAATGTAGAATCTGTAAATCAAAACCAACCAGCTCTTTTTGGCATGTAGATCAATGAACCGGTGTAGGGGTATGAAAATCCAAGCAACTTTTCTAAGGTAAAGTCAACCTCAGTGTATGGATTTATTCAGCTTGGATTTTTTCTCTTCTGTGCCTTCCACCCCCCAAAAGCAAGTCTTCAGAAAACAGTTTTTATTCCATCCTGAAAAACAGCAGCTTCTGCTGGACCAGAGGGCAAAATAGACACACACAAACATAAGCTTAGAATACAGGCAGTACAGAGATTAAAAACAACCTACCTTTAGTACTAACCCCGCCTAGCCTTCTTGATGGTAAGGATGTTTGCATTCCTTTGCTCTAAATATAAAAACAAACAACGGTGGCTGCTCTAATCATCTAATCAAAGGAGTAATAACATGTTGCCAAAAAAATTCACAATGCATCAAAACATTTATACAGACTCTAGAGTTATTTCACTGAAGAAACACAAACTACCCATAGCCACATACAGAAAATATTCAGAGAGAGTCAGAGGAAGAGAGTTGTGCCTGATGGAGTAACATAAAGTTTCTTGGCACGGAGCAATAATTTCCATAACACACTGCATAAGGGGTTTCTGCTTGCAGAAATGAAGCCCTATCATGCTGACTGATATGTCATCATGCACGCAATTTAACTGGGATAGCCCAAGTCCCACTGGAAGTCACTGACGCTTTATGTTGTAAGTTACTTGAAACCTCACAGGTGTACGGGGAGCTCTCTTCCAGTAACACAAACGGGCCTAAATATAATCCTCCGAAGAAGTGTCCATAATATCAAATTTTTCCTTATCTATCCTAAAGAAAAACATCAAATTGAAGGCTTATAAGAAAGATTTTTAAAGTAGAATACTTTTCTCTCTAGTTCTCTTTGGTTTCAGCTGTGGTGTCTGGCAGGTTCATCATATTTTCTGGGTTTTGTTCCTTAATGGCTGCAGTTCTCCGGGAAAGGGGGAAGGTGGCAGAGGCCGATCTGCTGACCGCATACACCCAATATGTGCTTCCTAAGGCTTCCTCTTAGTGACATTTCCGAAGTGGAAAGTTAACAACTACCATAAACAAAAAATCTGTAATCCTAACTCCTCCTTCCACTCAGTTTTTCATGCCAATGTGGACCAGTGTGGAAAGAGAGGGCCTCCGGAGTATCAGCTTTAGTAGACGGGGACACGCAGGATAGTGTGAAACAGTTGGAAGGCCAGCTTTAAACATGTAACCTGAAACACTGGAAACTAGAACTCACAGCGGGGCTTAGCAACAAAATCAACACTATAGGCAGCGCATGACATGTGATCACCAAAGCAGAAGCAAGGTTGCTTAAATATAGCCTCTGTAGGTATTAGAATATTTCTGAGAAGTACACATCAAGCACGAGACAGATGCTACTAATAAGTAGAGCTTTAGACATTTATTTTTGTATTTAAATATCCAGCTATATTTATCTGAAAGACTTAACCATACCATTCCTGACTGAAAGGTATGCCAGTTACTTACTGCTGTCTAGACAAAAAGATTTAAAACTGGAAAAGATAAAACCTTTGCAAGGGAACATGGAAAAGTGCTTTAAGAGTCCATGAGAAGGGCAGTATCTCTGCACTTGAGTCCCCAGAGCTCTGGCTTTAAGAGCTTTGTCTATTGGGGAATTTAGTATATTAATTATTTTGTAAACAGTTTCCTAATGCTTGTTCTTGAACCTAAATTGTTTGGGTTTGAGGCGGGGAGAGGTTAGTAAGTTATGAAAACTCTAGAAAGCTGGAAAAATCAATTAATCTTACAGGCAGGAGTGATGTCTGATGATCATCTGACACTTCTGGAGTTGTGACCACGGTGTGGTGAACCACTTCAAACTAGGACATAAAGACATGAATCATCTACAGTGAGTAAGCTGTCCCACTTCCAAATTTCCTGAAAAAAAAAAAAAAAATCCAGACTATCTGGACACTCATCCTAAGTGTTTGGACAGCTTTAAATGATCCTGTGATCTCAGTGAAGAAATTGTTCTTGAAATGAGTTACACATTTCACCTCTATTTTTAGCATAACCATAAACCAGACCTGCTAAACAGAGGTTTCCCAATCTCTGCTACAGTAATTTGGTACCATGTGGTACATAAAGCTGGAAGGAAGCAGCATACGAGAGTTACCACAGACTTCAAGGAGCAGAAAGGTATGAAGAGTTTCACAAGCTTCCCTAAATATTCAGAAATGTGTATATATTTCTTTTGGATAGGGCAAATATTTCGCATCACTACATCTTTTAAGCGTTTCATCACCTGCCTAAACAAACGACAGACTGAGAGCAGTGCTCAGGTAACGCTTCAGAACATCAAGTTCCTATCAAAAGAGAGAACTTCAGATAGACACAGGAATGAAATTGATACAGTTCATTTACATTGCACAAAGGATGCCCTGGAGAAGTAACTGAAGATAAAGCCCAGGTGATAAAAAGTCCGTGCACTGGCCTTATGCAACTCATTTCTCCCATTCTGCTGGGAGCGATGTTGAGGTTCAGGTCATGGACACGGTGCACAGTATCAAAGCATGCAGTGTTCTGCGTGGGTCTCTTACAGCCACGAGCTCCTGAGACAGCTGCAGCCTGAAAAAGCAGAAGTATCCATAAAGGTAGTATGAGTCAGTCACCTTTCTTTTCCCAAAACTTTCCATGGGCCACCGAACAAGAATTAATTTTACTGGATAGTCACCCTTATTCCCTAGGTAGATCAAATAACTTCAGAATTTATTTTATTATATTTGTACTAATCTGAAATACTGATCTTGAAATACTGATCTTAAAATACTCCCAGGTATAAGTCAATATAAGTTTAACAAAAGAATTCACGTGGCAAGAATGCTAAGCAATAACTTCACCAAACCGAATTCTTGTACTTTGGTAAGTATCGCACTTGTTGACTAAGAATTTCCTGTGACTCGATAAATCTCCTCATGGAATTAGGCGCTATTCGAGACACGCAGAGTTGCAAAACCTATTCCTGTCTTGGTATAAAATTATAGGAAGTAGAGCTGGAAAGGACTTTAAAAGGTCATCTGGTTTGTCCTCAAGGCAGAATCAATATTTGTGTCACTTGTGACAGATGTATGTTCTTAATGATGGTGACTTCACCACCTCCCCAAGCTTCGCTATGTTTATGTTTAGAAAGATTTTTCCTAATAACTATTCTGACTCTCCCCTGGTGTAATTTAGCTTGTTATTTCTTATTATGTCTGCCATGAACAAAAAGGACCTATTACTCCCTTCCTCTTCACAACAGTGGGGTTTTTTTACACCTTAATTATTGCCCTGACCCTTCTGTCTTCTTTTTGAGTGCTTAATAACTCCAGTTTTTTCAAGTTCTCTTTGGCTACGGCGCTCCAAACTGAGTCCTTACCAGTATAAAATACTAGAAGATTTACTCCTGCAGGCTGCATTCTGGTTTTCATACACATACTAGCTGGTCACTTAGCTTTTTAATAATTCATGAAGTCATGTTTAATTTGATTCACTTTCATTCCAAGATCTTTTCCGGAGAACTGCTGTCTGTTGTGTTACCCCATCCTGTATTTGTGCAATTGATTATTTCTGCCTAATACTTTGCACTTGTCCCTATTGAACTTAATCCTATTTTTTTCAGGTGATCTCTCCAATTTGTCAAGATCATTTGGGATTCTAATTCTGCTTTCCACATGTTCAGAATCCCCCCATCTCCTGTCAATATGCTAATTTATTGCATATAGTATTATTCTCTCATTCAGATCATTCATGAGAATATTTAACAATATTTAATCAAGAACAACTCCCTGTAGAAACTTCTCAGTATATTTCAATTAAAAAATAAAATTAGGTAATTATTCTCTGAGTTTCACTTTTCATTCAGCTTTGCATTTACTCTCAAGTTTATGTTTCCTTAGCTTTCCGATGAGAATATCATTCAAGCGAGTGCCAAAACTTAAGTAACACAGGAACAGGGGGAGGCTTGGTCTGTCCCCAGTATCTGTGGACCTGTTACCTCATCATAGCAGGCAGTTAGTTTGCTTTGTCATAATTTGCTCTTGACAAATTATTAGCTATTTCCTCTGCCCATGCTGTGTTCTAGTTACTTATGAATGTTTAGGACATTATTGCACAATCTTTTCTGAGAGATTTGGGTGATTTTGTCATTGAGTATGCAACTGACAATCAAGTACCAGCATGGAATACCATGCAAATTAATTCTGGGCAAAAATCAAAAGGACTTTTGAATTCTTTTTTATCAAAATATTCACTGTTAGAAAGGGCAGCAACTGTAAGAGGTCTTCAGTTAGTATAGAACTATGCATCTCACACATAAATTATGTATCTTATTGATCAGCACTAGTAGAAACATCCCCCTATGCTGATTTATGTCTCAATGCAGCATTCATTGGAATAAAGGCCCCCACAAAGTATATGGATATGATGTGGTAGTAAATCAATTATGTTCATTCAAATCATACTCAAAGGACTTATGTCATATTGTTGACTCTTCAACCACCTGCTCTTGTCAAGGAGGTCTGGCACAGAGTCTTTGAAGTATTCTTGATTTGCTCCAGTCGTGCCCTGTTCTGATCATAAAAAAATCTGTTGTCATCATTTTCATATCAATATCTTTTGAATAGCCAGCACTATCTGTAGATGTGCATAAATGAGATAGAAAAGGTGCAGAAGGTGTATGGTCTCTTTGGAGGAATACACGTTTTGTGCGTCAGTCAAGTGATATAGTCTATCTAAATACACATCTGTCAAATTAAAATCCAGTTAAAAATGAAGTGGTACAACATCCCTGACTAGATTTACTACTAAAATAGATGATCTACTTTTTATCTGAAGTCAAGTCATGTGGAAGACCAGGAAGCAGTCAGATGTAAGACTCCAACAGAATTACCCTTGAAAATAAAGGTGTTGAATTATTAGACTTTACGCAAAATAAAATACAAATGGACATTATACAGAACCAAACAACTCTTGCTTCAACCCTGTACATAACAATTAAAACACAGCCCCCCACTAATCCTAAGAACAGTCCCTATAGTCACTCTGTGTCTAGGTGTGGGGTTTGTCTGCATAATGGGGGCGGAAAAAAACATAAAAATGGACTGTTCGTAATGAGTCACATGAGAACAAAAAACAATTTGTAGGTCAGTTTTTCCAGGAATAAATTCTGTATCAAGAACATTACTGAAGTTTCCTGTTCATAGAAGACTTTATGCAAAACTTAGTGCTGCAAGAGCATCTTCACTTTTGAAAGTATGCTAAAGATATTGGAAAGTAGAATTTCACAAGTTGTTTAGGGACAGATTTTCTCTCAGGTAATCTCATTTTAAATTGAGTTATTCCCGATTTACATTAAATAGTTCAAGTGAAAAAAACAATCTTGGCTTTCATATGTAGCACATGAGGCCTTTGCTGGCTTTTCACTTCTGTTGTTACTTTATTATGTCTCTGCAAGGAATTAGATATTTAGGGGGTTCTCTCCTTGCAAATTTATCCAGAGTTTCAATTTCTAGATTTCTTTCCCCCAGTAATCTCATTCACTGAGGATTAAAAGTACTTTATGTAAAAATATGACATTGTCTTCCTAGATTTGCAGGAGCAGGAAAAGATTAAAACAAAAAAAACACAAAAAAACCCAGAGTAAGAGAAAATATACTTGAGGCCAGAGTCTGAGACCAAACACATCCACCTGTGGGACTGTTTTATTTGACGTGTATGAATTTCTAAATTTAATAAACATGGAACAGGAGACAGTAAATCTCTCAACCTACAAATAAAAACTACTGAGGTCTTTAAGAAATGTTCAAGTTACACATGGCCTTGAGGATGGTCAACTCTTCCATTCCAGAGCAGGAGGAGTTGTCCTGTCAGGAATAGTAATGGCACAAAAGGAAAATAATCTCAGGACAATTACCAGTCCTGAGGATAAGAGGCAAATATCTTTCCATTTAGCTATGATTAATCAATATTAATAAGTCTAATAGTCCAGTCTGTCTAATAAAATTTAGAAACTAGCAGAACTAGGAAATTGTAACAAGATGATTTATTACCATCTCTTCACTATTTTTACCCTATTACTGTCTACCTGTAAAAGGATGAGCTGCAGTGGCTTGTGTGAATTTCCTGAAGATGCCATCCTCCTGAATGACAAATGAAAAAGAATTGACAGGAAAATCACATACCTGCTTCTTACTAAGTAACTGTCTACAGCTATAGTGGAATAGGGCAACTGCTTTCTTCCCTCACCCCGACTCCACATCAAACCAACCCTTGAAGGCAATTTCCTGAAACGGTACTTTTAGCTAATAGGAAAGCATATTATTGGACACAGAGAGAAACTATAAATGGTAACAAGGCTTAAATTCCCCAGCTCTGGACCCCCATAACCTGTTCTGAGGAAATGGTGGTATGATGATAATTACTTCTTAGTTCCTCCAAAGGAAGTGCTACATGGTGTACTTTAAATAGAAGGAAAGAATACTATCTTTTTAGTATTTTCATCATGCATTGTTAAGCCACTGCATTCCTGTGCTGCATCCTACTGTAATGAAGCCAAGGGTAGTGTCTACCTGATGTAAAGTGGGCAGCAATTTGCAGTGCATGTGATTGACAAAATTTATCCCAGTAGAGGTACCACTGGTTCCTGCTATATTCTAAATACTTGTAAAAAGAAATAATGCAGCAATCAGAAAAATATCAGAACTGCAAAGAACTTTCCAACAGCCTGATGAAATGTGTCTCTTTCCATTGATTTCAGCAGGCAGTGGGAGAGAATCTAGGTGACATTATTAAACAGCAAGATTTCACATATGCATGCTTCTGGAAAAAAATTTCATTAACAGGAGAAAATTTCAAACGGTTCACCAAAAACAGAAAAGGAAGAACCACATAAAAGAGGGCTACAACAGACTACAGGTCATGACACACATTTGACCCATGGTGCATCAAAAGACACTGAAATTCATTGCTTGCAGCCCCACTTCATGTTTTTCCTTCTCTCAACAGGATATGAACCAAATAATACACATTTTAAGTGCAGCTCTGTTGAAAGATTCCAGCCATGCTGGAACATTTTAAGCACCTTTCTTTTTAAATGAAAGAAAATATTAAATATATAGACAAAGAGACTGTTAATGTAGGCCAGGATAGGCCTGTATTAGCTAGGATGCTTATTCCAAATACAGCCAGCAGTCACAGTGTCAGAAATGCACCAAACTCAAGTCTTGTGTGTTTTATAATGACATTTTTCCACTATAGAAAGGGCTGTGAATGGGTCATACGAGTCTTGGAACAACAACAAATCACAGTGCAACAAGGAGGCTACACTTTGGTTTCTGCATATACCTGGAGCTACTCAAATTTGGCTATGGTGAGAGCATGGCATGGTGTGTCAGAAGACTAGAAAAGCTTTACTTCACAGGCACCTACACTGTGGAAGATTTTATTGCCTTCAGTGCATATGCGGTTTGTAAGCACAAATCCTTTCGCCAACTGCTCTATGAAGACACCTACAAACAATGAGGTGAAAACAATACAAGGATCCTCAGGTCACAAAGTGCACACAGACGCCTACACTTTGCCTGCCTTCCAGTGGGGGTTGACCCAAGTCCTCTCTGTGGTGAGTCTCTGAGTCACGTTTAGAGTCTTGGGTTTGTTCTGGACGATTACACCTTACCCTTAGCCAAACTTCTTCAAGCATCTTTAGTCCAGAGGGTGAATTGCAAATCCTGGAAGATCAAAGTTACTCTTAAGATTTGTGGTGCTTCTTATGTCTTCCTGTAAGTCAAAAAAAAAAAAAAAAGGAAAGTGGTTCATTCCTTCTTTTGCTCCTGTAAATTTGCTTCTTCCCATGGAGATAGATGAGGTAGCAGCAGATGGAATAAGAGAGTCAAATGTTTTGAATGTGGCTTGTGCAGCCAGCTCCACTCTCAGGAATCCAGAGCAGCTAATCTTGAAAGGAAAATGAGCACGTCCTTCAAAATCAAATACCTGGCATCAGATATGCAGTTTAAGCTATCAGCCATTAGTTCCAGCCTTAATAAACTAATCTAGATAACAGCTTGCTTTCCCATACTCGTTTCTTTTCTCAGTCTTTTCAGTTGAATAGTTGTAAAAAGCACGGGGACATAATTGTGGATTCATCATAGGTTTGGAAGACAGGAATTTCTAAATTTTAATCTTGGTAATTGACACTGTGTACATTTTTCTGCAAAGTACTTAGCCTTATTATGTCTTACAGTTCTACAACCATCACATACCTTACTAAAAATGACAGACCCTGTGCTTAAGAGGTTGCCTGCAGGTGGTTATCATGTGAGCAATAGGTGCATTATTGAAGCAACTCCTTTTTGCACATCTATGCCAGAACAACAACCATTAGAATAATTAGATTCTTTTGTTGGTCAAAGAGCTCTGAGGTATCCATCTCTCCAGTTGCTGGCCTTTAGTGAAGATGAGTTGCTGTCCTTTAAAACCTTTACAGGCTACAAGCTGACTCTCAGGACAAATAGTTCCTTTCTCAGGTCAGAACCAAAACCTGTTGCATTAAATTATACTTGCTGTTGCCATGCCAACATGCTTTCTTTGCTAGCACTTCATTTTGCACTCTAAATGGCTTGCCTAATAAAAAATCAGGACTTTCCATTTTAGCCATCTCAAATGTACATCTGGACTCCATCCCAGACTGTAGGTTCCTTTAGGAAATATTGTAACTCCAGTTAAAAATACAGTTCTTAACCATTTAAAGGTGGCTAAGCATAATCTCCCAGCAGGACTGAATTTCAACAGAAAGCACTTTGACAGAGAACCACTATTCATATTTTCTGATATTACGAAATTTGGTAGATCAGCAAGGCAGAACATGAAGTTGTTTTCCATCATGCAGGATGTCTCTGGAAATTTTAGGGGAAAAATGTGAAAAAAGAAAGAAACCTGTGTCTAGCAAAGAATCTATAGACAAAGATGAGCTATGTAGAGAGTATGGATGCCCAGGCGACACGTTGTTTCCATGTAAAAATGTCTGAAGTTTGCCTTGGATGGTAGTTTAAAAAGTTATCCAGCTAATCTTCATCATGCCGCCAGGACAGCCTGTAACAGTGCCTTACTGCAGAAGCAGCGTTAGTTCTGTTCCCAGTTCCTTCTTGGTGTAGGGAGCAGGGCTGAGTTGCAGAAATGTTCTCCCTGCTGCCCAAGGCATTCCAGCGGGCAGGGGAGGCACGTCGCTTTGTGCCTCATCAAGTTTTACCCCAACGAAAGAAAACAAACAGCAGGTTTTGAAGACACTGTAAACTTTGCCCTCACAGCTGGAGGCAGAGTGAAGCAGTCGCAGCCAGCAATAAGGGACAGGCGAGAAGAAAACAAAAAGTGATGGAGAGAGACAGCCGCGGCACAAAGAGTTCATTCTGTGCCCCTATTAAGAAGTCTGAGAGTCCCCTACCAGGGAAAAGAAACCATTAAAATGTTCATTAGAAAGAATATCACCTTGGGCATTTATTATTTATTGTAAGTCTTTATAAGCCACTACTCTTCAGATGTATCCCAATAAGTCCCCATGTACTCCATGTCCTGCTCCACTCTGTGAGCAGACCAAACATCCTGCAGCAAGTGCCAGGGCCGCAGCGCTGCTCTGCGGCAGTGGGACGTTTGGTTTACAAGGAGGTTTCTTTTACATGCACAGCTAGGACTGATTTACAATTTGAGCTTTTGTAGCTAAATCCGCAGAGTATTTAATTTTAGATTATCCAACGGAAAAAAGTTGTAACAATCAAAAATAAAGCTGAACATACTCAACACGTTTGTTCAGCAGTGCCAGTGGTTTTAAGAAGGATGAAACAACATTGGAAGCTCATGCACACAGCACCCAGCCCACCGCTCCAGCTGCGTGTCTGCATTAACTTCTCAGCCATATAACATGAAATATTCTGCCTAGTGTTTGGTTGCTTTGCTTTTATCTTCTCCAGAATTTGCCTGTAACACAGTTCTTCATTCACCATTTGAAGCACAGAGTAGGTTGAAACTATGCAAACTACATATTAAGGTTATATATTTCTAGCCGCACAGCATGAAAGGCAAACATAGAAGACACCCAGGAGACTTGGCATGTAGTTCTACATTCTCATTTCTTACTGGAAGTAGATGCCAGCTGACAGTGTAGAAAATTTCTTTTGGTATATTGATTTGATTTTTATTTTTTAAGACAGACTCCTAGCCAAATGTTCTCCCCATATCCACCCAGATCCTACTGTACAGCACATGGCCTGCTGAAACATGACCTTTCCAGAAATCCACAGCACACCTTCCTCCTGCTCAAGCACACATTGACATGCCACAGGTGCTGGATCTACCATTAGGTATAGGTCCAGGGTTGTATCCATGATGATTCTCCAGCTACAGTATATAATCACAGGTCTGCCACACTGTACAGCTAATTCTGCCATCAGCTGATGCAGACTCCCTTAGACAGCAAATGCTGCCAGAGCGCACAAGAAAAATGTAGCATTACAGTCCTGTGAACCAGAACACAAAGAGCTTTAGAAACTTCTCACCCCTATTCATTATGTCACCCTGCAATTACAGAAGTGTTCCTACTAGTTGGTGTTCATTTGCATGAGGACTCAGAGTCAAGTAACTCACAGAGGTGAAAAATAACTATATTCTCTAAAGAAGAAATATAGAATTTTCCAAAGACTTTTAAATTGGTCATACCATCACACTTGACACAATCATTTTTGGAAAGTTAGGTTTAACCACTTACTAGGCTCTACAGACCTGCTGGGCACCAACAGACTACCTCAACTCCAAAGATATTTGGAGGGCAGTAAACTGCTTGGTGAAATTAAAACCATAGTGAGCCTGAATCTAAAGCACTTGTCACAAATTTCCTATGCATTTGATATCTAGATCTTCCTAAAATAAGAGGACTGGAGACAAAATATACGAGAGAGACAGTAGTTCACATAAACCAAATCTCCTCCACTGATCTAACTGCTGCTTTCCCAGAAGTACTCCTGCACTCTGGAATTCTTTTAATTATCAGAATGAGAACTAGGCTGCCCAAACACGTCATGTAGCCTTAGTGATACACAATGAACAAACAATAAACAAAATTTTAAACCACTCTTTCACGCTTGGCCAGTGATTGGTTTTCAAAGCTGCTCTCAGTTCCCTATTTTATGATGTCATTGCTCGACATTGCTAACGTCAAGAAAATATTGATATGGTAAGATATATTTCTGTGTGTTCAGTCACTTACAATATTAGCACAGGGAATAAAGAGATGTGCCAAAGTATGGAACTATGAGACACGTCGATAATAAGAAGTCGCTATGTGCTTCCTTTACCCATATGCTACATGGTAAATTCTGGGGACACTTTTTCTCGTGGTACTTTGGGCAGAAAATGAAGAGGCTTACAACTGTACCGTTTTACTCAGTGTGACTTGTGCTCGGGCACACTTAGTCTTAACTGTTAACTTGACAAAATTTATTATTTTCTTTGAAACAAGAAGAACTGCTTTCAACATTGCAAAATAGAATTTTACTGGATTTTCTTTCACAGCGCTGAACATGAGCACAATGTCCTAGACATGCATACAAAAAGGTTTGCAATTACCTGGCAATATGGTAGCAATTAGGAGAAAGGGGTAAAATTTATTTTCACTTTCATTATAGAAATGTGCTGTTACGGTTTAGCTTGCGGGGGGGCAGGGGGGGCAGTGGAAAGGATAAGTTGCTTCTTTTTGTCTCTTTCTTATAGAAGGAATTACTGTAAAGATGGTTTTCCAGCTTCCATTTTAATGAACGTGTACTTTATAAAAGACAGAAATTTTATATTTTTTCATTTTCAAAATGCATGAAGATTTAGTCTGGGTTAAGAGTTATAAAAATATCAAACTCAAGAGACTGGAGAGAAAGAAAATACTTCCCATTATTTAATCTTCATCATCTGACAGGATGTAATTCCTTTAAGAGACCTAAGTTCTGGTTCTCTGTCCCCTCCACATGCATAGGCGCCATCAGTCAGCCAGGTGCAGTTAGAGTATAAGAATTATCCTTTACATATGTTAATTGATCTCCGTGTCTAAGAACCTAAGGATATGATAAACACTTCTGGTACATGGAAATCAGAATCACCATAATATAATACTGTAATAAATAAAATCAAAGAATTTCTGTTCAGAGTGTGATTCTGTAAATTACTATTTATAACTTGGCTGCTGTTACAAACCGGTTTTCCAGAGGCTCTCCCACATTTTTTAAAAAGCCACTTGACTGTACAAGGTCTTCTCACTCTCTGGTAAAGATAAGCATCAAGAGCAAAAGTCTTGTGAATACTTAAAGCCAAGGTGACACACTTGTGCAAACTCTGCAGAAAAGGAAAAACCAAAATCTTACCACGGGGTTTTGGCAATTCGTATAGCTACAGTTCTCTGTATTAAACACAACATATTTTTGGATACATGGAAGAGGAGAGAGGAGAGAAGAGGGAGAGGGAGAACAAGAAGTAGCACTAGGTAAAATGGGTAAAGCAGCCTTGCAAGGAGAGGAACTTCATTACAGGTCACTGTGACCCACATTAAAAATCTTTGTCAACAGACAAGTGAGCTTACAGTTTTGCCACACTGAATGTATATTCAGATGAACAGATAAATTAGGATGAATTTATTACAGTTTATAACCTTTCTACTTTCCCAGATGCAGAAAAGAAATATGAATGCACAACTGCAATAATCCCATGGCGTTCACAGATTTAGTCATTTGTAAAACATGAGTTATATAGTAGATATCCAACACTTTGTGTGTCACAGGACTCACTGGCTAGAGACAGCTGTCTTCTCTGTGTGTTTTCAATAGATATCCTCTATTACACCTCCTGAAGTTACTTGAAAGAATTTAATATTCTCACTTCCTCCTAGGTAAATCACTCCTGTGTTTTTCCTCCTGGAGTTTATTGTCTTTTTCTGTATTGTGTTTAGGTTGAGGTCAATGGTTCTGGTCTCTGTTTCCTCCCCAGCTACGCCAGGCCACCCCCTCTCTTCCAGGCAGGAAAACCCAAGCGACGGTCAGTGGCAAACTGAAGGTCAGAGATTTCCTTGGCTGGCCTTCGACGCCTTCCCGCAGCAGCCTGAGTCAGCAGCACTCCTCGCAGATCAGATCTGCCTGGTCTCTTGAGGGCACTCAAAGAAATAAAACTTCACGACTGATGTCTCCTTCGTGAGAAATCCAGTCATTTCTAATCCAGTTCTTCAGCCTAGCGGAAGGCTCTTCTTCACAAAGTGTTAAGCAGTTTTCTGTTAAATCTGGTTCGTATCTGACTCCAGGTGTCTGTCAAAATACTGAAGCAGGCCGAAACAGAAATTTACATCCATTTAACTTCAGTCGTATGTCTATTTAGATAGCAAGCAAGTAGAATTTTTGCACTTTTAGTAAGTTTTTTCTTTAACGTTTTGGCACGTCCTAAAAACATCTCAGTCAATCCACATTTTGCAACAGTTCCTGTTATCAAAGTATATCATTCTCACACACAATTATTAATTAACACTCCCTCTATACCACGCACATAAAATACTGTGCTGGAAGTGGGAAGGTTTATTTTACAACTCTAAATCTAAACCTTCAACAGTATATAAGCTTCGACCAGTGGAGCATTCTTAGTCCAAAGTCTGTCTTGAAGCAGTTGCTCAATGGACACCCAGGTAGAAAATATGAGATGCAAATATTTCTCAAATACAAGGGCAAGACTGGCTGACAAGTAAAATGCAGAGAAGTGCTGCAAGGGGTAGATAATCCTCATGCAGAGTTGACAGATGAAGAATATGAAGGCCTCTGCAGCATTTTTTCAGGAATTTCCTTGTTTGCCAGCGCAAGTTCTGCTAAGACAGACAAGACCATCTTCGCTTCAAAGCACCGCTTTTTATTTACAGCAACGTGATCTGCCCTGGAGCAGACATACAGCCACATGGTCAAGGCACTACCTGAGGACACTGGATACCTGCCTTCAACTTCCTTGGGTCAACGATGCTTGCATCTTCAGTGGGACTCACATACGGCGATGATATGCTCACTTTTGCTGCAGGGGCCCAGCTCCCAGAGCCGGCTGTGCAGTCTCAGCCCAGGCAGTAACTCCTGCGCGATCACGAAGCGCTTGCACGCACGGTGACGGGATTCCCAGCAGCCAGAGGCCTCAGTCAGTCAAGCTGCTGAAAGAAATGCTAAATGGAGAAGCGTGTCTGGAATCCCTCGTCTCTCTGCACTGCAGAGCTTCTTTAAACTCACTGCTGATCATAGGAATTACTCGTTAACCCCTCCTGTATTCAGGGGCCTCACACATCCCTTTGGGTGTGAGTGACTAGATCAAGATCATTCTTTTGTTTCAAGCAGCCAGTGTTAATAGCACCATTCACCTTAAGCTACAGCGCAGAGGACAGAAGACTTCTGCAGGAAACAGGCAACCAGGACCCTACACCCACTGCACCCTTAGGATCCTAAATCCACATATCCCCCACTCAGCAGAAAACCATGGAGTACTTCCACGTAGGCCTCAGTTGTTCTTATCTGAGGCGAAGGATACGGCTTTGAACATTTGGGTGGGAGCTCTGACACACAGCACAGTGTTTCACCACCAGCACTGTCCACGCCCCTGGAATGGAAGCAGCCATGGCTGCCAGCTTTTGTGTTCAAACCACTGCTGTCACCACGAGCAGACCTACCAAACCTGATCCCTCAGGAGATGTCAAATCAGGGAAGCCCGTTTTGTGACTTCTGATGGTGCTTTCACCATGCCAGGACGTGCAGTCTTGCCAAAATGCTATTACTTCTGAATAAAGGCAGTGCTACTTAAGGAATTTATCGGCAAAATTGTGTTTCTGGGCTTTCAGAAACCACGATGACTGCAGATGGCCTTGCAAATTCTCAATCTGAACTGAAATTTAGGCATCTGAGTCTCACATAAGGGGCTCGGGTCCTCCCTTTGACCGGTATACAGGGGTCTGTCTATGGCTAAGAGCTGCACATACACTGGTAGATTAAGCAACGCCAAATGCCCTTTCCTGTTAAAGTGGTGGAGCAGCCCTGACATGGTTTCAGTCTCGGTCAGCTAGAATTTGGGAGAGCGCCAGGTTACTGCTAATTCCTAGCCACAGCTCAGGAGCTAGTATAGTCCAGAGACTACTCCCAGAAATCAGTCTGGGTTTTTTTGAGAGCAGGAGAGTTCAACAGTATGGACACAGGTCCTTCCAGTTGCAAATACATTTAGAGCTAAACTTGCTAACGTGGCAGTGAGGGCCAGACACAGAAATCCTTTCATGTCTCAGCAATTATGTTCCACAGTCAAGACAGCAAAGCAAAGCGAAAAAAATATATGAGTACACAAGAAAGGTTTGTCCTATGTTGGGAACTTTCTGTTCTTGGAGGAAAAAAAAAAAAAAAATCTGCTAACGACAAAACATACCGTATTCTTATGTTATAGGGTTGCACTTGTAAAATGGAAACACAGGCTCACAGCTGATAAATAGCCAGAGAGAGCAGTCACCAGGCTGATTATAAGTATGTGCTCAGATAGCTCAGGGACTCTGAGGATTGAATCATGAGATACACTACAAGGCAACATGGTTATTTAAATACCTCCTCTTCCACCAGGAGTTCAGCCATTATTCAAAGACAGGAAGCATATTCGTTCCTGACTGCTCCAGACATGGGACAGTTATGAAATGCTTTCTGCACAAATGAAGCAAATGTGGTATCCCACAGGGAGACTGAGCAACAGCTTCTGTCACAGCCTCAAAATTGACTGTACCTGAATGAATGGAGGCTGGAAGGTAGCGGGGTTCATGGACAGCAGTGTTTGTTGAAGTCTGTCCCTCCCTCTTGAGAGTTACTTACGCGGGTTAAACACTTTATTTTTGCAATTGCAATAGATACAGCTGACAGCATGAAAACAATTAGATTAACATATAAACAGTTGAGGCTATAATGCTATTAAAATGGACGTTCAAGGAAACTGTAGCCATTTCTACAGCTGTTTTGGAAAGTTTCTCTTTGGCAGAACATGCTGGATTGTCATTCTAAATGCCTGTGCTTCCCATGCTGGTTTCCTGAGGAAGGGTTTGTGGACAGAATTGTTTATTTATTACATTTTTTTTACCCCGCTTAGCTGTAGCTGTGGATTCCCCAGCCTTGTGAAAGTAGTCATTAGTTGCCTTCTTTGGCCAGAAGAAATCTGTAAAGAAACCGGCTCTTGTCCGGAGGGTTCCTGGAATTTTCTCCCAACCTTGTGTAAGAGCTTAATAAAATCAAATTTAATTTTATGTAAGATCTGTTACAAGGCCATAGGTGTTTTGTGAGAACAAAGAGCAAAAGAACTGAAATTATGTTTACTGTTCTGAAGTAAATCATACCAAATGAAGTTCAGATGGGACTTGCTAAGGTGATCATCCTTCCAACTGGAGCAAGACCACAAGGATCGGATCCTGTCATCTTAAATGAGAACCAAAGGAAATCAGCATCACCTACATCCACATACCCTCAGGCTATTTTGAAGGCAAGTTCCTTGGCTGTGCCAGCCTAAAGCTGCAATAAACTCCCACAAAAACAATGGACAATCGAAGCATTTATGACCTTCTGTCCCTCAAGTGTTGACCTTTTTTTTCTCTGGGAAACAGAAAGCAACCTGTTCTTACATGTTTTTAAAACAAACACTCCATTGCAAATGCCTCCCCCTTTGGAGGAAGGCATACAGAACAAACACCTAACAGATTTTAGTCACGTTATTTAATATGCTGTTAGAAAAGGAACAGATGCTACAGCAAAAAGTGCATTATGAAGCCAGCATAACGGTATAAAACATAGTAAAATACTACCTCTTCAGAAGACATTTATGCACTTGGCACTGAACATGTGAAGCTTAAGAAAATACTACCTTACGCAGCGTGCAAGTCCTATTTATAGAAGTTATGTCCCTGACAACAGCATCCGTCATTTTTTGAACTGAAGTCTGCAGTTCTGTGGCGATTTTCAGCCACATCCATAATGTCGACAGTCGGTCACCCGTACAGAGTGCTGCACGCAGCACAACCACCTGAACGCTGTTGTTCTGATCATTGATTATGGAGTTCTCCTGTATTATTACATACTTACTGGGTCAGAGCAACCCGAAGTGCTATTTCTAGTTTCAGCTGGCTGGAAGGACTTACCCGTTATAGACAGCCAACCGTTCTGACTAAATTACAACCCCTCCTCACACTTCAGGACATCACTAGCTATGGAAAAGTTGTGAAGAAGCTTTCTGTTGGCTAGAGAAGCACCTCCTGCTTGCCCATCTTCTCAAGAAACCAGAACAACAAGCTGACATCAGCCTGATGCTTCTTGCTGTGGTATGCTCACGCGCTGCCTGATACCAGATTCAATTTAAGATCCTGTTCTTCAGCGCAGATCAAGGACTGGGCCTTGTACGTCTCATGTACTACCTTGCTTGAAAGTTTACCATGACCTAGCATGACAGCTGTGGTCATCAGTAATCACTGCCAAAAGGGAGGATCATAGGAGTGGGTGGAAAGGAAATCAGACATTCCTGGCAGCTGGCCCGCAGCTCTGAAGCTTCCTTTCGCCAAACATCAGACTGAAAACAGATCTCCGCTTGCCGAAGAGAAAAGTATGGGCTTCCACTTTTCAATCACTTTTCCTTAGTGCAGCATACAAATGGTTTCCTTTCCCCAAAGAGAAAAGGAGAAAAGAGAAAAGGCAAAGGGGAAAAACACGTGTTCACCCAACGGAGTGAAAACAAAGGGCCAGAGAAGGCTGTTCCTCCCTGGTTCGTTACTGTCATTTTTGTTAGCAACAGTAGATTAGGCAGCCAGGGAATGATGGCCCTTGGAAAGCAAAACAGAGAAGTATTTACCATATAAACAGAGAATTAGAGAGTTACACAACACAGAAAAGTTTTAACTTGTTTTTTGATGAGCATACTGCACAGAAAAGTTTATATTCCAGCAAAAATTAGTATGTGCTTTTACTATTAAATTTTCACAAATTCAGTAATTACCTACAATGTGGTTCCCCTCAGGGGCTCAGCAATATTGCCTCTACCTCCAAGGACAATGAACCCATTTTTTTCTCATAAATAACCCATCCAAACTCAACAAAATGCTATGGTGTTTGGTCCTATAAACACTTCTCTTAGAAATGTGGAAGAGGTTCTGCTTGTTTGGCTAGGATTGCATCTTTTTTAGGGCAGATGGAAGAGAAAGTAAAAAAGAGGAACAACCACCGACAGCGATTGTGAAATAACATGGTCTACAAACCCATTGATTTGAAAACAAATAAGTAAGATTTAGTGGCTATGTCCACCATGGTAAAACCCCAAAATTCGAGAATTTCCCTGGCTTCTGAGCCTGCCGATAATTTCAGAACAGTATTGTGAAATCCTCCAGCTATTCACTCCAGCTGAGCCTGCTTAATTAGAATTCCTCAGCACTTAGACGTATTTCCTTAACAGCAAATGATACAAATAATCACTTCAGGAGACAGTGGAATATATAACATGGGCTTTTTTTTTTTTTTTTAAATATTGTTATTGTAAAATTGAAAGGCAAAAGCAATAGGGACAGCTCCCCAACAGATTTTTGTCAAGCCAAATGCGATCAAAACCATCCCGAAGTTTCTGAGGTTGTACAGGCTGGCGGTTTAAAAACCTCTTTCTAACCCCATCGCCACAACTCTTTCAAGTGAACAAACATGCGAAGACATTTCAAGCACCATGGCAATGTTGACTCGGAGCATTGTTAACTCCTACCAAAAGGCTGTGGGAAGCACAGTAAAATGATAGAAGGTTTCGTTTATTAATCTGTGATGAAAACCAGGCTTCTGTTGATGGAGGGGGCAGGGGGAAGAGTAAAGATAGGCTTGTCTGTTTAATGCTTGGCCCAGATTTTTTTTATTTTTTTTTTTTGAAAAGCAAGCAGCTGAGCGCATTGCTTCTGGCTGTGTCTTTCTGTAGGTTGCCGGTTGCCAGCATTCACAAAGCACAAGTTATGTAATGCTCTCCTATCAGGAATCCGAGTTCAAAAACATTTCATGAAGTCCCATGCTGTTCTTGCTGGAGTAATTGTTTCTGATAATGAAAAGTCTGTATCACCCTGATTCAGCTGTCTTGGCCCTTTCCAATGGCAGCACTCTGTGCTTTCGCTCAGTCTCTCCTCCCTCCCTTCCAACGATCTCTGCTCATTTCTTAAGGAGACTATTCCCTTCCCTAAACCTCTTCACAAGCTTTTGCCAGAGGAAAAGAAAAATAAAGGAGGACACATGTACTTTTGCGCCTCTCATGCCTCTGAAACAGGCTGTTTTTTCCTTGCTCATCATTTGGAAAAATCCTCATTTCTTTGGCAAGCGCAAAAGAAACACTGGATTTACAATCAAAAGTATATTTGTGTCATTGCAGTATTGACAGGATAGATTTTCTGACTTAATTTTGAGAGTAAAGACCTAAATTTCAGAGCAATCTGCCTCCCAGAAATGTGCTTACTCCTGATGGAATCATTTGAGGCACTTTTCAGGAAAATTCTGCAACTTTTCACAGAAATAATTATTGGATGACTTGTTGAGTGAGGAATTTCATTTGCAGTCACTCTGCCACTTTGATATCATTAAAATCAATCAGGCACATAGATAAGAGCATGTAATTATTCAAGATATCTAAATGAGAGCATGTAAAGAGGAAATAATGCAGGGCAGCTCTCTCTTTCAATCTGTAGTCAATGTTTTTATGCCAGTACATGAATGTGTAAATATTAGTCAATATATTTCAGCATGTAAATAACAGCAATCTGCTTCCTTGGTAAAATTTAAATAGAATAAATAAAAGTTTAGAAAAATTGCAATACAAGTCAGAATTAGTATAAACTGCGCTTATCAAATATCTCATCAAAATACAGGCTTAAACTCTGAACGTTATTAAACTGTACTTCCTTATAATTCTGTTCCCAGTGTAGTCGCTAATATGGTTAACAAACAGCTCATTCTTTGAAGAGTGAAATTTGATTCATATCATTGTGTCTAAGTAAATACGAAATTTGGGCCAAAGTATCATGATCCATGACAGTCAGTCAAAGGATTCCCTTTTCTTTCAGCAGACTTCAACACAGATGCTTGGAGCAAGGATATCTGGGAAAGATGTGTTTAATGTTAAAGTAATGATTTACAAGGTACTGGAAAAGTGTACTGATAGAAACCTTCAAAGCACAATTACATAGATTGACAAATAAAATATCCGTATGTAAATGTCAACGTATTTCATCATGTGTGTTGAAATAAAGGAGATGAAAGATAAAGAATATAAAAGTTATTTCTAAAACAGCAACAGAAAGTTCTATTATTCTTTCAGACACAGTTAAATTTTAAATAACTTAATTATCTTAAATTTATGAGGAATTTTTTCTGCAAGTATTTTATCTTAAATTTCAGGGATTTTGTTTGTTTATTTGTCCCTACTAGTTTCCTTTAGAGTTAAAAGTGATAATCCCCAGAAAGAAGGGAATAGAATGTTGTCAGGCACCATTTATCTTTAATTCAGTCTGCAATTCTTAGTTAGACAAAGCTCACAAGGACTTCTGTTCTATTAATTTGTGGTCTAACAAGCCTCAAGCTGTATACATGGCGGAAAACCACCCTTTGTTTCAATAAAAGGAACACTTAAAATTTCTTCTATTAAACATGGAAGGATAAGCCTTAATCAAGATTCTTTTCACTTTATTTTAGCACCTCCAAACGTTAGTTAATTCTTGCAGTGAAGCTAACAGAGATTAATTTATACCACTCTGAGGCACAGAAATGTTGACTATCCTCCCAAGTCAATGACAGAATCAGCAACAGAACTCAAGTGCTGCAGGTTCAAGTTCCTAGTTACAAGAAATACCTGAAAAATGAAACAAAGCACAAGAAGAACTGCCTACAGTCACTCGGACCTCAAATCCTGATGAGTCCTCCTTCCAAGAGTTCCCGGTGAAATCCGAGCAACACTGCTTAACTGACCATAGGACATAAGGCTATACAAGATCTGGTTCAGTTTTTATAACTATAAAACAGGGCTAATGGTACCAACCTCTTTTTAAGTGCTTTGAATTTTTTGAGCTCAATACAGCATGGAGATATACTGATGTTGGACCTATGCCTACAGAAATCAAACATAGTTCACAGATTCAAACATGGTTCATAGACTATGTCATCCCAAACTAGAAGCTCTGAGAAAAATGAATAGAAAACATGGCAAGTGTCAGCTTGCTGCTTCATGCAAAAGCATCGTGAATGAAACATGTAAGAGCAGCAGCTGCATAAGCAAAGAATAGAAAATCTGATTTGTATAGCTTACAGTCATTGAATATCACAACATAAGCAAAATAAAGTATTTATTGCTACAAGGGTTTGTATAAATTGGTTTCTTTTCTCCCTCCAGTGTATTAAACTTCAAAATCTTAATGACTCATTTATGTTGCACACACTTTACAAAATAATGCCAATTGCCTATGAATCTACAAAAACCAGCAATTTGCTAAAGATTTTGTTGGCTTTGCAAGGCAAAAGTAAACACACAAACACAATTAATGCATATGCTGGAAAGTACCAACAAATTCTTCAGGTCCTAAATATCAGTTCTGGAGTATGTTTTGAACAAATTGCTGATTAGATGCAAGAGTTATAACACAATGTTAGCTGATACTTTAAAACTTGCCTGGTATGCTTGAATTCACCTGAAGTTAAACAAGGTATATAATAAAGTACCTTGGCCTGGTGGTATTAGCACTACTACCAAACAGAAGTCCCTTCAGCATTGATCTGGAGTGAGAAGAGAATGAGACCACCTGTGCTTTTAAAATATTGCTACGGAAAACAGAAATTAACCAACTTAGATGCTGACATGAGTAAGAAAGCAAGTTATGACCATATAAACCAGAGTGCAAAAAACAGTCCTGAAATGAGCCGTTTGCAGTAAACCACTTTCTGACTGGTACCAATGACTTCAGCAGCAGTCAAAGATACAGGAACCTGGACACTTTTCAAAATCATTACTGAAGGAAGAGATTTTATTTTAGTATCTAATCTTCAAAACAGGATTACATGTTCACAAGCTCCAACCTCAGTTTCAGAAAACAGAGACTACTTGCTTTACAGCCAAAATACACAATAGATTTCGGAAAGCTGGGTGACTGGTAGAAAATATTGTAATGAAAATAGCTATTTTCACCAGTTTGCTCCCCTCAGTTTCACAGCACCATCAGTAAGGGCTCGCTGCAAGGATGTTCGTTAGAACAGACCACAGCAAATTCTCATTCCCTGGTAAAGTTTCAGACCTGCTTTCCGAAACAGGTTTTCACTCAAATGTCTTCTAAACTGAAGCTTCGGAACCTTCAGGAAGTAGCAATACAGAACTATCACAATATTTGTGACCCAATCTACATTCCAAGTTAATCACATTGATTTTGTGCAGCTAGTCAATGAATTATAAGGTACTGTTGTGTTTGTGCTTGTGTTGAATAGAGAAGACTCCTTTTCCATTCAGGACCAAACTTTCATTAAATCCTTCTACAGTTCTTAGAAATATGTGCCAAAAAGCATTTCAGTGGTATATGTCAGTTCTTTGCCCTTTGAATCTGACTCCATTTTAGAGGGTGAGAAGGTACTTGAAGTAGTAGTGCTTGCATTCGTTTGAATGCTATGGTTGTCTTTGTTGGCAAGATTCATCCCATCTGCTTTTACCTGTGTAAAACGTGGGTACCTCCTCTAAACCTCACCTAGGATTACGACACACTATTCAACAGAGAAAATTAGGGCCTACCAGAGAGCAATCATCTCATCCTAATTTTAGGTGGTTTACATAGTTCGGATGAATCATCCTTTGGACACAGGCCTTTTTTTCTATTAATGGTAAAAATAAAAATAAAATTAAAAAAAAAAGAAAAAGTGGTTCATGCATCTAAAGCCAAATTTAGACCATTAAGTGCAGGTGAAATGCATTTTACCTTTACTGATTGGCATCCACTTCGGATTGGGCTATCTCAGACTTACACCGTGGACTTTCCTAAGCCATGGTGAGAAAACCCACACTAAATCTACATGCATTAGTGAGAAGCAAGTTATGGATGCCAGTGACTTCCTTTAAAAACATTAACTATACCAGTCCCTACAGCATTGTGATTAATGAAATTACATTGTTTATGCATCTCAAATAAAGGAAAATCTGTAGTCTCCAAAATAAACACTGAAGAAATGCAATATTAGAGAATTTTGTAAGATTCCAAGTAGTTAATAATAAACAGGACAAAAACAACATGTCCATATGCTGGCAGAACAATGCCTCATGAATCATGCACCTACTGTGAACAAACATTTGTTGGAGGGGTTCACTGGGGTTTTTTGATGTGTCATACTGCATTCATAGGATGACATCTGAGAAGAGAAGATGAGCAATGAAAGAATAAATGTTTTGGATTATAGCAATAGCTTTTTTTTATCCTTTAGCTGGATCTGCTCCAAGACCTTCCAGTAGTACTCCTGCCTAGTGGCAGTCCCATCACAGAGCCATCTGAAAAATAACAGAATGAACTCAAGGCAGAATAATTATGCATCCCAATGAACCGGAATTCAAGCTAATAATGTAACACATGGTAATCTCAACACGTGACAGAGAATGTTATGGCTAGAATCAGCCTCACTAATTGTCTTCCTAGATAATCTAATGATCTTGTGATCAGTGCAGGAGAGGCACAAGCATTGTCAGATGAAAGACTTGAGACCACTATGTGACTGTTGGCCAAAATTTCCCCCTCTCCCCCCGCAACATTCAAAGTATTTTAACTCTCTGTAGTGAGGGTATGTAATCTCAAAAAGATCTGACAGAAATGGAATAGCTATCTCAGATGCTGGACACACCAGATCTCCCCAGTACATTTTTTTACCCCTCATTCCACGCTGCTGTTGGCAGCAAAATGTTACAGAAGACACGCAGCCTTTATAATGGAAAAAAAAAATTAAGTTATCATTATTTTATATTACCTAATACAGTATATATAAAATACTTAATGAAAATAATAAAACATAAAAATAACTTTTAACACAACGATGCTGCAAATACTGTCACGATTTGCTCTGAAAAGGTTGGAAATGCTGTAATAAAATCTTCAGTAGCCAAAGAACTTTTTCACTCAACACCATGTCTGAAGCAGAAATGGTGCTAAAAACAACGGGAATTTAGGGAAGAAAAGGTTATTGCAGACCTGGCCTGAGAAGGCTGTGCACACCCAACACCAGGGAAGGATCTCTCTCTCAGAACGCTTCTTGGCCATTCCTCACTGAGTTCCTCTCTGAATAGAGCGTTCACTGCCTGCAAAGCCAGTAAACAGGCACAGTATTGCAGGCAGATGGAGAGGGCAGCACAAATCTCAATTAGAGTACATTTTGAGTAGGAATTATTTTATCCTTAAGATGGAGAAAAAAAACAATTGCTCCAGTGGCTGAGAAGATCATGAATGCTGCAGGAGGAGCTCCAGTTAAGACAAAGAAAAGGCTGTGAACTCCCTACCAGTGTCGTGGACTCACGGTGCCTTCCAGGACGCCTCTACACTAAGGCACCCACTTCCGGCAACGACAAGACAGGTACATTGAACAGCATGATTTGGATCTCTTTCCTGGGTATTTTGGCTAAAACCTTGCTGAAAGCACAGAGAGAGAGCCAAATTAGTTCTGTGTTACAGTACAACAGTTCTTTCTGAAGGGTGTAGGAGAAGTGGAAACTTTTGCTTTCCACAGATACTGCTGCACAAAAAAGAGGCATGGCTGCTAGAAGACTACACAAGCAGTTCAACCCATCTGGAGGAAGACATCCTCACGTATGTCCACAATCAGATGAAAAAACTCAAGGAACAAAGAACAAAGGACACCTAGGAGTGATTGCAGACAGCCAATTATACAACAGCTTGCAACACAGCTGCAAAGATCAATATAACTTTGTGTTGCACGCACATATGCATCTTGAGATAGTGCAGACTGGACATTTTAACGGTCCAATTTTATACAGTTCCCATATGATCCTACGTGGAATAGTACAGTTAGTTGAGCATCAGATTACCAGAACCATATGATAAAAACTAGGGAAGCTTCTGAGCTGAGCAATGCTTTGTAATAGATTATTATTTAATTTTCTGTATAGACACATTTATAGCACATCTAAGAGCTCTCAGAGAAATGACTGTAAACAGGAGTCTGGTAGTACTTGGAGTGTAAACACCAAGAATGGAGGGAACAAATTATAACTGTAGACACAAAAAGCAATGCATCTATTGAGAAAAAAAAAATCTTGAACAAAAAGCATCATCAGGCTTTGGAATAACGTCTTAAAAAATACAGGGGAATCTTCATTGCATGAAAACCCATTAGCAGAACAGACAACCAGACAACTTTAACAGGTCATTTCAGAAATACGCTTTTCAAATCCTACCCTGTACTAGAGTTTTCTAACAATTGATTGGCATAAGGTGAAACCTAAAGAAATGAAGAGCACTCACAAACACATGAAAGAGAGTAATGAGGAATGTGTACATATTTTTCTGTATGGACTCCTTTGAGGGCCTCCTTGACAGAAGAGTGCAGAGACACCTGAACTCCCAGCAGGAGGCACAGGACTAGCCCGAGGACCCCAGAACAAAGCTGCATTAAGCAGATATTCTGCAGTTTCTTCAGGTAAATAAAGAACTCCCCAGCTTTGGAATTTATTTTTTTACAGTTTGAATTCCAGTTTTTCATTGTTTTGCATCTTGTGAGTAAGAAACTCTCCAAGATCTGTTTCTTTCCCTGTCCTAGGTGAATGCAGCCTTAAGAAACACAACAAGTCCCACAGACGTCAGAAGCAGCGGGTGGAAATCAGTCACGCAGTCCCTGCCTTCAGCACATCAGCTGACTAACTGTACCTGAAGAACTGACTTATCCAGTGCAGAGATTTATAGACTCTGTGTTATAATTTAACTGTTGGCACAGCAAAATTCACTGTGTTATCCACTTCATCTTCTGCAAAGACATGTTTCTGCAAAGGCAAAGAGATGCATTTACCCCTTGTCCGTCTGCACAGCTCTACTGTTTGCAGCAATTACTGCTTGCCTGCAGACTTCTCTAATCACTGAGCAGAGAGAAAAGAATTCTTCTAATTGCTGACTGGTTTTAGTTTCCCAAAATAGTTGACCTTCTTCCTTTTTGAAGAAAAAACTTTCCCCTGTTTCTCTGCCTGCCTCCCCACCCCCTTCCTACTGGCAGACATGAGAAGAGAGCTGTGTTTGTTTTCACGGTAAATGGGAGGCTGGGGCAGCGACAAGGCTGATCTCACAGTTTCCAGCTGTAATATTTGATTTCTTTACAACTGCACATATGCAGAACTCAGAAACTGAACTAGTCCAGTAAGAGCAATGCACATAAAAATCTCACAGCACAAAAAAAAAGAAAAAGGTTTGAGCAGCAACAGCACGGTTCTTGACGTGAAAGCAAATACTCCAGCTAAGAGACAAGGGTTATTTGGGCCAAAACTGCTGAACACTGCAGCAGAGCCCCTAGACCCTGGGGCACATATAGGCACATATAGGGACATGCCAGATTTTCAAGTGTTGAAGGTCCAGGATTTTATAGTGAAACTAGACAAAGCTAGGCATTTTTAGGTCACCTCAAACTGTCCCTGTAGGGCTCAGGAAAATAACTTCAAGGCCCACTTAGAAAGAAGAGAAAAAACAAACTATCATTAAAAGCTTTCCTTATCTCCCACCAACAGGGACAACTGTATATCAGTCACTGTGACAATGCTGGTTTGCTGCTTTGAAGTTATGCAATTTTAACATACAGAATTCTTGTCTTCAGCTTTATATTAACGTTACTGATATTAAGTATTTACATTGATCACTTTCAGACATTAGAGGGGTTTTTCTACTTAGTTTTTCTTTTTTTAATTGGACAATGAGAAGAATGACAGAAGTATTTCAACAGGAATTCAAACTAGATAGGCAGGATTTTCAAAAGTGACAGTTAATTTTTTTAAAGTAACATTTTTAAGAACCCTAAAAAATGTCTGATCTTCTGCTGAAGAAACTCAAAACTTCTCCAAATGGAAGAGCTGAAGTTTGAGGAGGAAATGGACTAACTATATTTCATTACTAGAATGTTTTTACAGGATTGTCCAAGATGTTCAGATAATGGACACCCAGAGGTGAAAAACTGACACAGTACTCCCAGCCCTGGCATTAATTTCATTATCTTTGCAGTCTTTATTAACTATATGTTCAAGGCATGAGAATGAATTTATTTACTTATTCTTTTATTTTAATGGAAATGCTTCTCTTGCGTACAGACTTTCAACCTGAGATTCACCAAGCAGCGCACTCTTCTGGAAGACTATGAAATCCTTTCTTTTGCTCTCAGGCCAGCGGATGGGAGCTCATCTATCCTGGGGCCCCAAAAAGCTGAGCCCAAGCCTGCAGACTCACCAACGCAGACCTGGAAGCCCAGAGACCTCCTGGCTCGAAGTGAGGCTCCTAGCTTCTCAACTATGGCAGCTCCCAAGCAGACTGGCAAAAGGCAGGCTGTGTTGCAGACAATTAAATGTGTTTCCTTAAAAAGAGGCACATTTCCTCAGCAAGCCTTTTTCTCCTCTACCGGCAGATCAAAGCTGGCACTTTGCAGTACACTTTGTTTCATCCTGTTCAGCTTTCTAACAGAAGATGTTTTGTGGTGAAAGGCTCTGGGCAGCTCTAGCTGTCCATGTATTCTTACCTTAAAAACAAAAGTTGTTTTTATTTCAAGATCAGTGACACAGGAAAGATCGCTTGAAGAGCATTGTAACTAGTGTGGTAAGCCCTACTGTCACTCTGCGAGTTAGCAGGCAAACCTGAGTTTTGTTCGTATTTCCTAGAGACCACCTGGACAGAGTTGGTGTGTGGTCCAAAACCTACTAATGAGAAGGTTCAGATGGCAGATATTAAGAGCTAGACCACTTCTGTGGACCTGGTGACCTGGGTATTTCCAGCCCAGCATTAACTTCTCTGGAGCTTTTATTCAGCAAGCACTTCAAGTCAGTGGGAGCTATTTCCACCCTTCCCTGGCATAGTAGCTTGCAAATGAAATGACGATAGGAAGCACTCGCATTTCTTTCAAATCTCAGAAACCTTATTTCAATTTGAGTTTTGGAGAAGACTTGGGAAGTACTAATTACTCCAGCTGGTTCATTCCAGGACAAGCACAGAGAGAAGAAAGACAAGGCTCTTCGCCTCTTGTTGCAAAAGAGCAAAGCAGACCCGAAGCAGAAGCAAAGAGAAGCAGAGGTACACAGTAAACCGGCCTTGGATGCACCTTAGCAAGAGGTTGCAGCGCACTTCTCACTCCCTCTCAGCTAGTCCCATTCTGACACTATAAAACAGAGCAACTTGGGTAGACTCCAAATTAGGCCACTTGGAGGTAGCTTCTCCAGAAGTGCACACTAGTTGGGAATTGATGTTGCACAGCCACGTTCACTCTGACACTGTGCCCTCTTTAGGGCAAACCATAGGACACCGTTGCCAAAAGTGCCCATTCCTCCACTCCCTGCCAGCAGCGATTGCTTTTGGGCAACACAGCTCTCAGTGAATTCTTTGTGCTTCCCGAGTAGCAACGTGGAAACAATCTAGGACGAACTGTGTGCCTCAGATGTTGACCAAACACATTATTAATTTCCACAGTTAGCTCAGAGACCCCTCAGACCTGGCATGCCTGGGAGCCGGACAACCAAAGGACTTTTGCCCACAGGGCTGTGCCAGCCTCACGTGTGTTACCAGAGTCGTTCCAATTGTGCCCAGGTTAATACAAGGAACTCGCTATTTTTTCACAGTACGACAGCCAGCCAGACAGATTGCAGCTAACAGACAATGCTTATGTTCATCACATAATGCTGAACATTAAGGAGTGCTATGACTTAATATGTGTGTTTGCTTTGTAGAAAATGCTTCTCCTGCATAATGTTCATATGAAAGTATTTCTACACTAAGTTCCTACTTATAGATTTTCTAGAATGATTTAGTAAATGATTTACTTAGCCTCAAAACACGGCTATCCTTCTAAGTATGCATTTGGCTATCTCTTTGAATGTTTACAGTTTATAATTTTTAATTAAAATTACTTGAACTGCAGAGTTCAATATGCTATAGTTATTTTAGAGAGTGTTATTCCATATATGGGGTTTCAAGAAGATGATAAAAAGGAAAATAATCAGTTTATTTTCCTCACACTCCATCTATCCCAGTTTGGTCATATCTGAGAGCACTAAGGATTTCTAATGTAAGAGGTTTCATAGCTAACCTTTTCCATATCTTTATCCCTCTTTTGGCCCCAGTCCTCTACACAAAACACAATCCCCCACCCTGACAGAAAGTGCCCTTATGAATACAAATGCCTGTGGACAACTTTTTATTTGGCAGCTGTATAACATTATGGACTTATTATCCGTGAAAGAGTTCTACTTTCCTCAAACTGGAATTAAAGTGCATTAGGAAACCAAGAAAAATGTTGTTATTGCACATCACACTGGGTCAGACAGCTTTAGAAAATCCCCAGAAGTAAAGGAGAAAACCATTCGTTTTTTTCCTGTACCATCAGTATCATCTGACCGACTGCTAATTGTACTGTTGAGGTTTTAAAGACCTCTATTCAGGTAAGTGCTGGCCAAAAAAACCCACTCTCATTCATCAAAGCACAAGTACTTTCAAGAGTAGCCTAGTAACACAGAAAAGACTTGAAAATCCTCAAAGTCCAGCCACCTATGGAGCGATCATGTGAAAAAATGTCAAAGAATCACTTTTGTTAATGCTTAAGACAACTGCTACTGAGTGGTAAATACAAAATACTGTTTAATTGCAATTTTCAAAAATTCTTCCTGCTTTCAGTCATTATATGTCTGTCCCTCTGATGGAAATGAGAATTCTTTCAGTTTTCAAGCCTGTGCTCTCCTTTCATTGCAATGAGGACCTAATTCAGAGCTTTAAACTGTGTTCTGCAATGCATAATTAATCTGGCTTCATAGAGACCTGGACAAAAGACCCCATTCAATCTTCAGCTCCTTCCCCCTGAGATATTGTTATTTCTAAAAACTCCTGCCAGCTGGGCTGGAGGGAAATCTCAGCACTGTGGGAGAATGAACAAACTACAGGCCTCTGAGGGATTTGAAGTAACTATCTGACTAAATTGGATTAGAAAGTAAGGAAGGGGAGGGGAAGGAGAGCTTATTCTGAAGTCTACAAAAGCTCATAAAAAATTCTTAGAAGATTTTCATATGGTGAGGGGGAGAGCAATATGCAAGTTTTTATAACAAAACGGAGAAAGAATTTTAAAACATGCGTGAGCCAATACACTTGGGGATGTTTGGAGGGATTACTGCTGGTATTATCTCAGGAAAACTGTTGTGTCTGCCTTAGAGCTTTGAAAAGGCATTTCTCTGCGAAATCTGGGCTGCCCTGCAAACCAAAATAGTCGTACTTTCCTTCCAGGTATTTGATATGTCTCCTGTTTGAAGCTATAATGTAGCATAACCATAAGTTGCTTTAAATTTCCTCCTAAGCACGTTGCAATTAAAAGCCTCTGCTCAGAAGGATTTCAAAGGCTATGGAAAAACAAATTCAGTCTTGTTAAGAGCGCCAGCACCCTGCTTTCATTCCCCACAAGCTCATTCTCCAAAGTGTGCCGGTGACGCTGCCCAGATCACCTGGCCACCTCTCGCGCATTTCAAAATATTTTTAGCAGGCACGCGCATACTCGGGAATATTGCCCCATTTACCACCAGACTTCTTGGAAGACGAGGTGGAAAAAGCTCACAGCCCCGCTGGGAAAGTAGGTGGCTGGGGGAAAAGATGCTTTGGGCTCTCTGCCTTTTCTGCCTGGCTCTGCCATGCCCCGCTGACGCAGCCCTGCTGCTCGCAGGCTCCCTACTCCTGCAGCGCCGATGCTGTTGTTGAATGAGGTTATGTGGTTGTAGCTCAGGACAAAACTTGGCTCCCTCGCTTCAGAAATATTTTCAGAAGCCAGATCTTTTAGCCACCCTAACCAACACTCCCCATATTTCTATGGGCAGCCCTTATGACGGCAATGCCAAGGACAGACTAGTTTGTAGGTTTTTACATTTTACAGAAAGAAATTACATAAATGCCAGGACACGCGTGTTGTTACAGAGTTAAAAATGGGGTAGTTTTCAGCGGTCTGGCATGCACTCGAAGAGCGTGCACAATGAAAAATGCACCCTGCTGGACAATGCACCTGTGTAAAGATGGGTGCACAAAAATTACAATCCATCAGAGCAACCCTAATCAAAGATCCCATTTGTGTTCTTTCGTTATCATCATTTGCCATTTCTAGACCTATTATCACAGAATAATTTTCTGTAATCTCCCTTTGCCCTGGGGAGGAAGTGCATGGGGGGGAGGATTGATTTTTTTTTTTTTTTTTTTTTTTTTAAAAGGAGAAAACAAGATTCAGCAAAATCTTTCAAAGCAGTGGGTTTTTTTTTAAGGGTGTCACTTCATAAAGAAACACTTGCATGTAACCTGGCAACAGCAACAACAACAAAAGTACTGGTAGCTCATATTCCAGACAGAGAAATGTTTAAAACATTAACTTGTTATACAAAATCCATACAGCCCATTTCCAATTCCTTTAATTCCTGGGGTGCAGTAAAAGCAGCCAACACCACCACACTTTCTTTCCCAAGCAACATAATGAGCCACTTGCGATAAGTACTACACACAATCCAACGTCGTTGGATGTTGTCAAATCTACGTTGAGGCATCACACTGAAAATCGTTACTTACAGTAGTAATCTAACAACTCTGAATAAGCCTGTGGCATTTCTCAAAAGGGCCAAGCAAAGGTTTTACATCCGTGAAAGAGAAAACCTGGTGGAGGAAAGAAATCAGTGTCATGACATTCAACTAAACTTTACCTGGGTAATGCTAACACATAAGTAAAAGAACTACCTAAATTAGTGCTGACTTTTCTCAACTGAAGGAAAAATCTCTCCTGTCACTCAGTGGATCTAATGGTGCAGCAGGAGCATTAGACATGTCCTCTCTATTGACAACACCTGTTTCAAGGCATTCTACCCAAAACTGGCTGTGAAGACTGCAAGGATCGAAGGACAGGCAGTCCAACACAAGGCACCAAAAGTCAGTGTTAAACCCCATCCCCACACTCTGGACTCTGCATTGCACTGCTGTAATCATGAGACCGCACAGAGGATCTTCTGGCAGATGACACTTTCCCCACAGACTGCTTAGACACTGTACCCCGCCATGGTCAGGACCTTTCCTAGCAATGCACAAGGAACCCTCCTCGTTCCCACCCTGACCCAGCTTCTCCAGCCCACCCATGGTGCCGGCACTGCATGGGGAGCCCCATCCTGGCTGTTGCGGGAGTCCTGCAGCACACCCGGGACCGGAGCAGAGCCAGAGCAATCATTATGGGTGTGTAGGCAAAACTCAAATCTGCTGCTTCAGGGAAGACAAAATAACCCACGCTCGCTGTGAGGATGACACGATCCCAGCGGCGGCACTGGGCAGGTGATGGAGGGAGGAAGAGGGGAGCCTGGCTAGGCTGCAGGTCTGGTTTCTGCAGAGGGGCTGAGGCTCGCTCCTGCTGCAAGGAAGGAAAAAGGGTAGGTCTGGAAAGGAAAGCAGCGGAGACTGGGGTTCACTGTCCCTACTGCTGTGTGAGGGGTGGAGAGGGCATGCAGCAGAGCTGTCTGCATCCTGAGGAAGAAGGTCCATGCCCCCAGCTGCACCACTGCATGGGGAGGGAGTGGGGCATGAATCAAGCCTTTCATTCATCCATCTCCAAGAGTATTACTCCCTTAGAGAAGAAAACCAAGGCACAACAAGAAGCAGGATTTGTCCCATATTACAGAATGGGTCAAAGAAAAACCTGAAAGTTTTGCATACAACTTCTCCATCCACTTGTGTAAACCTGGGAGGTTAAACAGACACCCTGCTACTCACCCTGCACCCGGTCCTACCTGCCGCTCCGCCTGCTCCCAGACCTATAGCTCACCCTGCCTCCAGCCCTACCTGCGGCTCAGTCCAGCCCCAGCCTCAGCCCCACTGCTCACCCTACACCCACGGTCTGCCAGCTGACCCGCTCTGCAGTTGCTCCCTAACTTGCTCTGCTTACACACACACATTCGTCCGCGCGTACATACTCAACCCAACAGCTGAAGCCGATCAGCGAAATAACCACAACAACAATGTGACTCACTTTGAATGACATGAGTGAAACGTCCTGTCCTAGCCCAACCCAGCCCCATGGGGCCAGTGGTGCTGCAGGCACAGTGGCCACCTCCACCACCCCTGGCCACAGTTGGCTATCCCAAGGGCTCTCATCTGCCTCGTCTTCCCCCACAGCCCTGACTTTTTAAAATGTCATCCTACATAAACATGAAGGGAAGTTTCAACTCTGTTAACTCTGTGTCAGTTGCCAGATTGAGAATCTGCAAAAATCTCTTAAAAAGGGATGAGTGAATAACAAAAGGGGAAGCAGGGCTCTTCAGCAACAACTTTGTCTGCTATGGGACACTTCAGCTCCACTCCTCAAAATCTTGTCTGCCTCATCTCATAGAAATAGCTCATTAACTTCCTTTTTCTTAATGCTTACACCATGTTTTAAAAGTATACGCAAGTAACTCTGAGACAATTTAGTTCCTTGTTTCCCCCCCCCTTCCTCAAAACCTTGGGCTTCAATCGAGAGTAATCCCCAAGACACAACAACTCAAAAGGGCCCGAGATCAAGGAAAAATTGAGGAATAAAACAAAGGTCAAATTTTCCTGTCACTTACTCTGATATCACCTTGGATTTACACCGAAAAAATTTTGAGAATTTGGACCGTCACACTATCAAAAGGAGGCAGCAGTCTGTCTTCAATAGGTCTGCCACACAGATCTTAACAGCCAAAGAAATTTTCATAGAGGGACTCCCACAGCATGAAATGCAGGCACAGAAATACTTCAGAGCAGACCCGGTTATAGTCCCCAAGTCCATCTTCAGGAGCACACTACTGAGCATGCACCCTGTGTAACCCCTCTTGTTTTCAGCTGTCTCCTTCCTAAGTTACAGACTGCACTGTCCCACCTATACCGTCTTGTCCTAATCTCCCTGCTGAAATGTAATCCTTACAAATTCTGAGTCTAGGAAATGCAGTTACCCAGTGTTTTCAAGAGGGTCTAAACTCGGCAACAAAACCCCAAAATGTTGCTTAAATGGGATTGAAAAAAATGAGTATGAGGCTTCTCATTCAGCTATAACATTTAATTGTGCATAGGAAATAACTCGGGATAGAAATTGCTAACTTTAAAGTTCAACAAATCTTGCTGAAATCAGCAATATACACAGTCCTGCATTTTAAGCATAAAGAATAAAGCTGTATAGAAAGCAAAACAAGAAGATAGCGATGTAAATGTAACTGGTTTAAATTCGGGGCAAATGCTTCCTTAAAAAATTTTTTGTTTTTACAAGTGTATTCTTGTCCAGTATTATAGCAATTAGATCCAGAAGAAATATTTTGGCTTCTCAGCTTTAATAAAGATGACACCGCAGAAACTCTCGAGAGCAAAGCCCCGAGCACAGTCAGGCGCACCACACTGAGGTCAGAAGGTTTCCATTTGCTTAACTCTATTAGCCTAGGCAGAACAGGCTGGAGTAGCACTGATTTGTGCCCAGTCTAGGATGTCCCATGCAACCCATGCCACACCAAAACCAAAGTAAAACATAGTTAGTCCTTCTCTTATCAGAAGTGCAGCTCTTTGAAAACTTCATAAGGAAGCATTTTAAATGAAACAAGGAGAGGAGATGGAATCCAATGACGAGCTAATCCATTTGATCAAACATTGAACAAAACATTAACAGCATCCAAATTCCGTTTTGTCCCAGGGCACATTCCTCAGATTACATAAAGACATTACATATACCTATATTTCGGTGTGCGTTATTGACAGATCACAGCCCTAAAACGCAGGCTAGACCTCTTCTGCTTGTGCTATAAAAATACCCTCTGGTCTTGCTTAATAACAGTCGTGAAGAGCACAAAAATAGTAAGGGGAAAGAGCTGGGAGCAGGACGTACTGTCTCCTGGTGTACTGCTTGGTACACATTCCACCAAACTGCAGCTCGGGGAGCTAATGGACAATGACACAGACACACACGCATGCTCTCCTTCCCACCCAGGTGGTATTTTTATTTCTAACCCCCCTTTCTCTGGGTTGCAGGGAAGTTTGACAGAGCCACTGAGCATCACATGGGATGCTTAGGAGCTGGCAGGCTCTGGCCTGAATTTTGCCCTCTGACCACGAAGTACAAAGCAGTTTAAAGCTGAGGCTGACATTTTTGCTATCAAGAGGTCATTACAGGTGGGGGATATGAGCATGGGAGCACGTAATACAGCCAAGCCTTGGTTCCTCTGACACAACACGTGTGAGGCAGACCTGGCAGCAAGCCCTTGCCGCTCTGCAAGACAAGAGAAAGTGCTGTGGGAGCCACGAGGGCACAGGTCCCTGGCGCTCTGGTCGGCAGACACATCCAGCGCCCTGCTGCTGCCTAGGCACCGTGCAGTCGCTACAGTCTTAGCGGTCAGTTGGTTCAAAGACCACCTCAGTTAAAACATCCTTGCGTGGGCTGCTTGATGCACCTACACAAAGCACTGTATGAACCCATGGTTTAATGACCGCAGCTATACAGGCACCAGCCTTTCTCCAAGCAATTCGTGGCAATACTTGAAGAAAAGCTGTAATGCAAGCTGAGCTGCTGTACGCTATTCCAGATATGTAGAAACTAGCTAAATGGCAACTTTTAAAATGTCTTTTTTTAGCAGGTATTTTTTTTATTCAGCTAATGGATTTTATTTCAAATGCTGACTTGTAATCAGTGCTAAAAGCATACATCTTCCCCATTTCTTCACCAAATTTGAGCTGAGGTACTAGCACTACAAGAAATCTCACCAAAACAGAAGGTACTTTGTCCTCTGGTACCATGAAGCCACATTGTGAGCCTCCTCCCATGTATACCAGGCCCAACTTCATGGATGCCACACTCACGTAACTCAGACTGAAAAAGAACTGGCTAACTACTAGTGAAGGGGAGGTGCCTGTGCTTTCTCTTCTCAGACATGTTAAGAATAAAAAAAAAAAACACAACAACCACAAACAAACTAACAAAAAAAACCAACAAAACCCTCCCCCTCAAGTTTGTGAAGCAAAAGCCTCCCCCCCAAGCTTGTGAAGGTTGTTGGGGTCAGAAAGCCATGTAATGAATGACACTTTAAAAAAAAAAAAAAAAAGCCATCTACATGATATTTTGAGTGCCTTGGTAGATTTAATTCCCTTTTCAAGCATCCTTAAAAAGTGAATTAGAAAATGGAGATTAGAGTGCAGTTGGCATAGGAAGAAACAAGAAAACAAACCAAAATCAACCACTCATCTGCTATTGAAACATCTAAACTAAACCTTTTTATGGTTTAAAAATAGAAACTATTTATAAGACAATGTGTGCTTTAATCAGCATGGAAGAAACAAGCCAATAATTAAAAGTTCAAAATAAAGGTTTAAACTCAAACATAGTTTTGCAACTGCAGTTATAGCCAGATTACAAAATTCCTTTCACACAATGCACATAGCATCCTTTGAGACTTAATGACATTCTGCAGCTGGGTTAGTATGAATCTGAGTTCTTTCTGTTCTGAGTTATTTACTTCTGCAAGAAAATTCCCCATGGCAACTGGCCAAAGGGGCTTGTCTCCTTAGTGTGTGAAATGTGAGCAGATACAAACTCGACACCATATTTCATCCCCTTGCCTTCCCTCGTGTCTGCATTCCTAACTGTAAATTAAGGGGTGGCACTGACCATTCTGGAGTGGCAGGAAGCAGCTTATTCAGAAAGATAGGAAGAGGCGGAGGAAAAAAAATATTGCAACACTTCAAGGCAGTTTCTGAAACTATAGTGAGATTCCTCTTACCCGTAATCAAGACAAGCTGAAATTGTGCAACAGCTGATTCCCTTCTAAAAATGTGACATTTGCTACTTTTCTTGACCCTTGGGAGATACATTTATCACCTAACAGAAATCAGTAGAAATTCATCAATACTTGATAATGCATGTCTATACTTGAAGCACTACCCTTCTCATTTGCAGTCTCTTTTCAGGAACGCAGGTTGTTTTTTTTTCCTGTGCGGAGGGTCCACAAAAACACAGAAAGCTTCTGCAGCACAGTCTGCCAAAGCTGATTATGAAAGAGGCAATTTGGGACATGGAGGCTCAAGCTGGACTTCAGAAAACAAGAGGCACCTGGGAAATGATGTGCAACTCGCAGAGACTCTAAATACACTCTGGCAGAACCAAAATTCCCCTAAGGACCTCAGTCAGCCAAGGGTGAAGCAGTGACCTTGGACACATCTTTACCCTTCTCAGAGCTGATCTGCATAATGCATCTGCTATTTTAGCTAAGGAATACCATCAGTGCACTCGCTTCCTTTTGCATCCTGGTTTTTGCTCCAATTCCTGAGCGCACAGTTATGTGTAGTAGTGACACCAGTGAAACTTACTTAAAAGAGGTCTAGTTAACAAGGTACATTTTCTGAGAAAGCCTGAAAGAGTCTCAAAACATTGCTATCGACTTCTAAGCACATTCTGCTATACGCCATAGTTAGGGGGATATGTCTAGCTATTGTGTCCCACATGCTATCTAGAGAAGCTCAGGCTTCAGGCTGCCCTGGAGAGAATCCTGTGATTCCTTCTGGCATGTGGGGTAGAAACACCCTTCCAATTTTATTTGTAGACCCCAAAAATGTCGATGCCACGGGTGAGATAACATTTTAATTAATTTCGCTTGAAATGAGGGTGTCTTACTCAGGCAACATGACTGAAACTAAAATACTGACAGTCCAACCACGGTTTGCTTGTTGCTATTTTTGACTAAGAAACAAGCAGGATCAAAGACTTTTTCTCAGTCCTGTGTGCTCTCCATGGAGTGCAGAGGGACCAGCCACGGGTGAAGAGGACTCTTCCTGTCAAGGGGACCTCACAGCAGTAGCTGTGCTCACACCTCTGTTTCCCACAGGAGCTGGGGTCTTGTTCAGACTGGCTGCAGGGGAGAGGCATTCCAGGGCAGGGGAGCCGAGCTGGGCAAGTACAATGCGCATCCGCCGATCCCAACCTGCAAAACACTCCCCGGGGATCATGCTAGCCCAAGCAAGTGAGAACAGATTAGTCTGTACAAAAATCATGCCAGAAAAACTATCAGTGTAACCCGCTTTAGTTAAAATGTTTGCAAAGCTTAGCGGTTCTATTCTCATTTAAATAAATGGAAAATGAGGCTGGAAGTTTTGAAGAGAAACCCAGGAAGCTGTTACCAACAGACGGAATCAACAGGCCAAATTCTGAAGATTTTCCTCTGCCTGTGCTAAGGCCTGCTGAAGAAAAACTCCCATTAACATCTGTGTGACAGCTACTGTATCTGTGACATGTAGCAATCAAACACAAACGTGATTAAAGCCCGGTTGGCCAGGGTTTATGACAGAAATAGGAATGCAAGTGTCAAATAGTGAATAGCAAATTAGAGCTCCGAGATTATTTTTATCGTTTCAGTACTTCTCTGCAAAACACAAAAACAAGCGATGTAAGCATTTTAAGAGGCTCAAACTGTAAATTCTTTTGGTACTGCCAGAGAATAGTTAGATACATACGGTCCCTTAGGTTTCTAAGAGGATACTGCTGAAGTAACTGCTCGCTGGTGAGAAGGGTTAACTATCAGCTGACAAATGAAAGGAAGAGATTTAAAGACGCTTCAGAGAAGAGAGGAAGCTTTAAGTGCAGTTTCATTCTTGAGAGCGAATGGAGGCAGATGAAGGAGAGGACTTTTATAACCCCTTCCGAAATAGGTGGCAAGGAGGAAGAAGAGGAGAAAAATTATTTTCTCTTCTCTCTGGGAAGCCAAGCAGCAATGCAAAGGGCCGAGATCCTAGGAACAGCACAAAAGAGGACATTTGGTCCAGGGTAGCTGCAGTTCTACCTTACCGTGTGGCAAAAGTTATCACACACTGTTTTGGTGTTGCCAGCAGTGCATTAAGGGTGTGCCACAAGATTTATTTATTCTGAGGGGAGAGAAAGGACCACTGCATTTTGTGTAGCCTGGTAAACATGCTGAGCAGAGAGATGATTAGCCAGCTTCCCCTCTTAGACTTACCCAGGGAGCAAAGGCAAGGAACAAAAGCACAGGCCCTCAGCTCGCTGGCAGAAACTGGGCAGCCTGGGCTTTCCATATCCATGCTCTTCCAGTTCCAGCAGGGCCATCTGAGGAGGCTACAGGCTCTAACCCAGAGTCAGTTACTCATCACTGCCCTTCTGCCGAGGGTTACTGCCGCCTCAGACCTGTTGGATGAGCTGCTTTCTCCGGTCATCCCTAGCCTGTTTCGTTCAAAAGCCCAGATAATTTAAGCAATTTAAATGTTGGTCTGTGCCAGCCCAGCTCATTTTGACTGAAATTGGTAATTGGGAATTGTATCAAGAGAAGCACAGCTGGCAGCACAGAGAAGTTTGTAGCCTTCAGCAGGGGTTAGTCACTGTAATTGGTGCAGGGTACAGAGATGTTAAATCTCTTCAGCCATTTCAGCTGCTGCCATGAAAGGACTTGTGCATCTTCAGCCACAGGGCTATTTTAGCAAATATCATCCATCCGCACTCACTTCAGAACCGGACCTCAGCTGAAAGCCAGCAAAGCACTATATAACTGTTGTTGGCTCTGAAACACTTCCAACCCAGACCTTTCTGCTTCCTTGGCTGGGAAGAGAGAGATTGTAGTAGTTACTACACCACTTTACACCTGAGGAGGTCTTAACTGGGCAACTGGGACCCAATTCTTCTCCTTCGCAATAGCAAAAGGGTAAGAGTAGAGAAAACAACGTGCTGAGAGAGCCTGGGGGGAGAAGAGCAGAGGAGTATGTATGTGGAGGAGTCCTGTGTCAGAAGCACCTCTTGGAGAAACACCATAGAATTACAGAATTGCTTAGATTGGAAAAGACCTATAAGATCATCTAGTCCAATCGTTAACCTAACACTGACAAGTCCCCCACTAAACCACGTCCCTAAGCACTACATCTACATGACTTTTAAAAACAACCAGGGATGGGGACTCCACCACTGCCCTGGGCAACCCCTTCCAATGCCTGATGACCCTTTCAGTAAAGAAATTCTTC
>JAVKLA010000054.1:6137137-6159793 GCA_034782735.1 Sagittarius serpentarius | reverse complement strand
GTACTCAAGATGCAGCCTCACCAGCGCCGAGTACAGGGGTAAAATCACTTCCCTGGTACTACGGGCTACACTATTCCCGATACAGGCCAGGATGCCACTGGCCTTCTTGGCCACCATAGTGTAACAGTTCAGAAAAGGGCAGGCTTATGGGAATTCACGTGATCTCACAAGCTGCAATAATAAAAGAACATTTTGAAAGAAAGAAAAAAAAAGACAGAATTAGGAATAGACAAATTGCTCATCAGCTCTAAAACAAGAATTTGGCAATACTAAGTCAACTGTTTCATATCATTTCAGAATAGATGGTTTTGGTTTACTTTTCTCTTTTCAAAGATTTTTTTTTTTCCCCTCCCCAAGCACCATTACCCAAGTTCACATAAGAGGTCAAAACAGCTAACTAAGCAAAAAATCACAAAAATTAGCTGAGGTTCAAAAGGCAGTTACTGTATTAGAACATGATTTTGGCTTTCCATTAAAGGGAACTGCTTTACACAGATGCTAAGATGGCACAGGTTGGCACTATTGCATTTGTGTCAGGACAGCCGCTTTGATTCACAGTACCTGAAGATCTGTTCCAACTGCTCTTAGGCTCAGGCTCTGTGGGTCCTGTGTCTGTAGTGCTGAGATGAATCGGATAGTCTTTTTAAATACTGAGCTTTTGAGAAAACTGAGCAGTAGTCAGCTTTTTCAAAACAGCTTTCATGTTTTAAAGAGCTCTCTGTTTGGGGAGGGGAGCTGTCGTTTTTTAGTTTGGGGTTTTTTTTAATACAGTGAATTTTCTAAAGGAGTTGGGACTTGGAGGGTGGGTGGCATGAGCTTACTGAGAAGCACCCCCTGTAGATGCAGAGTCTGAAGAAAGTATCAGGTACCATGGCATATATTCTCAAATGTACTTAGTACACAGGTTCATTTTTCTCCCTTTACATTACAAAGGGCTTTGAAAATACCATGCAGTGACTAGGATTCCACAACTGACTTAAACAACCCAACTCAACATACTAAATGTGTGCTAGTTGTCCCAGTGACTTATACACAAACAAGCCTTAGCCGTGCCGAAGTTAACAACAGTCACTTTAAGAGCCTGTGTACCATCCTCCCAATGCAGCTTTCTGTCCTCACGCTTCACTCCCATTCACCGCTTCAGTCCATTCTTTGATTTCCTGTTCCTAACAGCCTGTGCTTCACATTCACTCCAGTACTTAGATATGTGATGATGGAGGACAAAGCTGCTAGTGGTCTCCAGAACAGGGAAGCCACTGTCCTTTTCCAGGCAAGGCAGGAAAGTGATGTTCCAGAGCGGCAAAGACTCAGATTCAAAGCAAACTTTTACAGCTCCACAATGGCAGCTGTCAGGTGTCTGCAGCCTGGGAAAATCAGGCCACAGGGCAGGACTCTTGAGTACATTTTCATTTCAAAGGGGATGAGGCACTGAAACCCCCACGCCTGCTCACTGAGGTGAGCCAAGCCCCTCAGAGGCATCCCTTGATGGGCACGTCTTTCAATAACTCCACTCAAACTCACCACAATTTTGCACTCAGACCCTACAACCTTAGCGTGAGTTCAGCCCATCTAGACAAACACGCACACTGAAGTGTGGGCAACCGCTTCTTATGACCTCCATGGCTAACAGATTCAGCAAAGATAAAAATCGAAAGGCCCTTTGAGGAGCTTTCACTTCCATTCATTAACGACTAGGATCATACTGAATAAGGAATCTTGCCCTCACTATACTTCTTTTTTAAATTATAAGAAAAAGAACAAACCTCAGGTTTGACATATTCTTTACCCTGGTCTTTTGCTCCTCGGGAACAGAAGGTGGAATCATTTTTGTGTAATTTTCACTCTTGTTGATATTATCAGCTGGCATTTATACCATTGAGACTCGTATTATCATCCATGAACTTGACACCTCAGCAACCCACCACAGCTGAGCAAGTGGTCAAATCAGAGCCGAGACTCTTGTCTCAGCAACATCCCACCAAAGAGCTGTCAAGATGGGAGAAACCTACAGAGATGCAGAAGAGGGAAATCAGTCGCATTCTCTCAAATTGCCCTTCAGAAATGCATTGGAGTTTACGCATTCCCCTACTCCTGATGTCCTTTGCTGGACTTTTTTCAAACGAATCTGCCAAATTTTCCCCTGAGAAGGACACTAGTATTGCCAGGAGGTCTCAAGCAACATCAAGTTGCCGAGAAATCAGTAGAGAGATCTGTCTGCGGAGTAAGAGCTTGCTTTCTCACCCCTCTCATAGTAGTCTAAAACCGCACTTAGCTCTAGTAGGATTTCAGAGTATTTCAGTGCACATTCCCACATGCAGCACAGGAGTGCCTATAGAGCCAAAAGAATTTGGGCCAAACCGCTAAGAGTTTTCTTCTTTATTAATATGCATTTGACCACATACTGCTGGGCAAGGCATGCAATCAGCATTGCTTGTATCAGCTTACTGAAAAGACCACAGCCTTGTAAACTGTGAAGTTTCTTCGCACACAGAATTGGGAAGGAAAGGAACTTTTGCTGATGTTGTGCTAAGCAGAACTTTTTTTTTCCCAAAAAAGGAAGTCTCCTCATAATAGTAACATTGTTGGATGCATTTACTACAGAGCTCATTAAGACACTTGCTTTTCCTTTTTATGTTATTTGCATCTTTCACCACAATCATGTCAGCAGTTGAGCAAACATCATTCCAGCTTTGAGGGAGCAGGTTAAAAATATTGTCTCCAGCTCAAAAAAACATTCTGCTCATTTGGAACAAGTCTATGGTACAGGTCTCCAGCACTTCATACCCACCCATCTCAAATCACTTCTCAGAATGAGAGCATATGCAAGTTCACAACTTTTCTTCTGGATAGATAACCAGTTTTAGAAATGAAGAAGTGTATACCATTATTTTCAAAACTGGAAGCCTAGAGTTAGACTTCTAAGCTTATTGTTTGCTTTTCCAGAGATAGAAAACTTCCATTATCCATTTTCAGAAATGGATATTCAAAACCTCTGATATTCAGCAGTTCTTTTTAAGTATTAAAAGTTTAGTTTTAAAATATTGACACTCATTTTTTGGATTAACTCAGTCCTCCAGCTAAATTAAAAGATAATTTAGCTACAAGTTCTTTATTTAAGCATAAACAAATATTTTTTTTCCTAAGTATTTATTCATGTCTACAGATACACATTAGTTGTTTGCACAGATAAGATGGAGACCAATTATCACTCTGTACAACTGAATGCGTGACAAGAAATATAAAAAGAAAGATCCCCCAAAAGAAGCAAGAAGATCCGCAGAGACACACACTTGTGCACACACATTTTTTAGGAGAGGGATGAAGGACAATAGTACCTACCTCCATTGTTCCCCCCATCAAGCCAATCCCAAAGATTGTTCTCCCTAACGAAGTCCATTACTGAAGCTAATAAATTTCTGAGACTTAAGAGAAAATACAGCATAACAATCTTATTCTGGGGATGTTCTTATTCTGGACAAAAGGAGTTTCATCCAGTTAAAGTCTCAGGAAAATGAACAGGATAGGGAGACAGTTAGTTTGCAGAAATGCAATTTAAATTTCTCCCAAGGTCACAGCATCTTCTGAATCAAGTTTTGGTATGAGCCAGTATCCACAGTAAACAGAATAAATTAATATTTTTTCACATGATAAAGATCAGAAATTGCTGACTTCATAGAAGCATTCATTGCCCCTTGGAAGATCACCAGGATGGCCAGGAACTGCCAGATCTAGGGAAAAATCTTAGCCTTCCATCATGATCCTGCAATAATGCAGTTCTATACTTGCCATCTCTAAGGAGTCCATATCTAAATGTGTCAATCCACTGTACTCTTGTGAGCACAACCAACAGTTTTCCTTTGTCTACCTGGTTGTTTAAATGCTAGATTATAAAAATAAAAATAAATTCAAGGCTCACACTTGTTTTCTGCTTTCTAATGGAAACTCTTAAATAATTTGCAATCTTAATTAGTACACAGGAGTATAGTAAAGTACAAGGAAATAAAAGTTCCAGCATAACAAAAGCAGGATGTGGGGAAAATATAAACAACTTGATTCAGTAAGCATGCAAGGGACTGAGGCCTGTTTGTCACCAGATCTCCCTCAAACTTCCCCCTGGAGTGAAACTCAAAACAGCATGCATGGACGAAAGCATGTCAGGACTTGGTGGGGAAGCCAATACAAGAATAGCTGCAGTAGTAACAGTGTTCCACATTCATGAAGATCTTGGGTTACCAAGATAAATTCAGCTACGAGACTCACCCTTGTGCATTCTTAACCCCTTCACTGCAGGATGCCTTCATACATGGTGGTGCAGGGGGAGAGGAGAGGGAAGGCTAGGAAACCTCAGGAAGGGCTGCTTCTTCTGGCTGACAGCGATATATATGCTACCACTCAGATTTAATCTTTCTGGAAATTTGAAGTCTTATTTAAGAGGCAATGGATATTGCTGTAGTTATAAAGTCTTTTGCCATTAAACCATATTGACATGATTAAGACAGCTATTTTCCTCGTATATTAATGCATAAGACCTGCTCCTCCCAGTCTCCCCAAATGCAATATTAAAATAATAATTAAAAAATGCTTAGTTATACTGCTTCCAGGTCATTTTTTTGGAAAGTTTTCACTTCCTTCAGCTAATAAATAGCATCGTTTGAGGTAATGTCTTTCTTTTCCAGTTTCCAGATGCTGGATTAGCGGCAGTACTAACAGACAGGTAGCTATGATTTCCTTATCCTTCTGAATCATAATATTACAAAACTATTATTTCAGGGTTTCTAGTTTTACATTAACTGGAATCTCTAATCTTCCCGTTCAACAATATATTAGTGCAAATAATACTGAGGAAAGAACATTTCCTCACCAACACATCTTATTAAATTCCTTATTTTAAAAAGGTAAATGAAATAAAATATAAATTAAATAAGACCTTTTAATAAGTGCTTGATTGTGTGCATTTAACTGTGTTTAAAAAACTTACTTTTTGTACTTGTTGTGCAAGAAGCAGATGTAGTGTAACACTTGAACAAATCCGTAGACTTTTTTTTTTTTTCCCCCCGAAATTATCAGCAAGAAGTAGAGGATATATTGCAAAGCCTACTGATATGATAGTTGGGTTCAAAATCTATTAAAGGGTCAAATTTCAGCTATGTTTCTAGCAAAACCCAACAGAGGCTTGCTGCATTCTTGCTCTGCCAGAATTTTGTTTTGTGATCACTCTATCAGCATCAATGCCTCATCTGTAACATAGGGATCCATAAATAGTTCCCTCCATGACAAGAGGACTGTAGGAATTAAAGCCATGAATTTTGGGGTAAGTGAGGAACACGCATTAAAAGGGGACATGTAAGTATCAAGACAGTAAAACTCACAGTAAGTACGGAAACTTGTGGTCCATTGAGTAGGATATGGAATTAAGAGTCCGGTTTATGCCAGATACTTGAAAGAATGGAGAGCATCAAAAGCTCCTTTTGTCTGAACTTGTGGCTTCTTAGCAAGAGGTTGTATGTTGGTGCATCTTTCTCCTTCCAAACAGCTTTTCTAAGGCTGGAGAGGGAAAAGCCCGGTTAACAGATTGAAAGCAGCACCAGGTACATGAGCTGGCAAGGCCAGCTCAATCCTAGCAGCAGTCAGTCCTTCCTCACTCAGATCCAAGCACTCAGGTTGAATCCCACTCTGAACTCTTCACCTCCTCTCCAGCACGCTTCCCCTCTAAATATAAACTGCACTGCTGATATGGTTGCAGCTGGCATTAATCTTTTCAGATGTTTTCCATGTTGTCCTTGGTTTTGTTTATTATGTTAAATCAGAGAAAATTCTGATTTAAGCAGCAAAGAAATAGCAAAAATATATGTAGATTAAAAGAAAAAAATAGATTAAAAAAAACATAGGAACCAACAGGTGGGTGTAAGGAGGCAGGAAAAGAGATTCATAGAAAGCAAGTGATCTGATGAGCCCAAAGTAAGCTGAGCTAGTAATGCTAATCTGAAACATTAAATACCCTGCAAGTGTTAGAACCTCTTTCATCTGTACTTCTTATAGAAACAAAACTGGACACTGCAAACAAACATCTTTGCACCAGAGAACTTTGAACTCCATTAAACATTAACAAACTATTCAGAGCTGAAGTTCCCCTGGTATTTGAGCTGCTAGAGAAACAACCTACAGACGGAAAATTGCAGACAGCAATTGTCTGCAGCTTGTGTCATTCAGTGGAGGTATATGAACGTCAGCTCAAGTCTCTGTATGCAGTGTGGGACTACATAAAAATTTCAAAATTACAAGTCTTTTTAAGAAGTCACAGCAAATTGCAAAACTAGTATGAATAAAAGCAGGAAAGCATTATGTACACTAACAGAGGAACTTTATCTCATGCTATGAGATCTCTAGCTTCTTCATGAAAACACGAGTAAAGAGAGAGCAATAAAAGGCTGCTTCTTTCCCTGTTGCAGACTAGCGAACACTGCCATGGTATGCAGACAATCCAGGTGTGGTACAACAATCACACAGACTTGTGTGTCGCTTCTGATTTTTCCATTGCAATAAAAATAGTGAAGGTGTGAGTTTTGGAGGGGAGGCAGCGGGAACGGGGTTCAGAGTTCTGAGAGAAAGAAAGGGAATGGGGGAAGACATGCTAAAAAAACTAAACCAAACCAAACCAACAAAAACATGCAAAAAGGTGCCAATATTAGCTGAGCAGCAAGCAGACCAAGCAGAGCTGAAAAATGCCAGAGCCCTGTTTTCCCAATATTATTAGCTGTCGCTAACTGCAGACTTTCAAAGAGAACAAGGTTCTATACTTGAAGAAAAGTTTAAGAGACAATGTGCTTGCAGTGACAGCCGCTGCATGTTACAGTTCCTCCCATGCCTGCATGGCCAAGCTGGAGGGCAGATGAATAAAAAGGCATAAACAGGTTCTCATTAAACAGCTACAGCTCAAGTACATAAATGCTCTATAAGTATTTAGCTAGCATACCGTGGCCTGCTGTGCTTTTCTCCATGACTACCAATAAATAAGCTTTTCCATTAACGTTTTGCAGAATTTTCTTATATCTACCCCTTATCTTAACATTACAAGCCACTTAATTCACACTTGCATAAACATATAGGGAGGGGGGAGGAAGGAGGCTACTGCTGTTTGATGAACCAGCATACAGCGCAAAATGTTTGGGCAAACACTAGTGTACAAAATCACGTATCCATATCAAGCTATAATAAGCATAGATGTGTGTATTTGTATGCTTTTATGCATTTGTTGCATGCTCAAAAGTAACTTCAAACCTGTAGCTTTATCACTGTGATGTCTTCTGTTTCTCTTTCATCAGATGGACATTCATCTCAAAGACTAACCATATTCACATGAAAGACTCGGGACAGAGAAAGGCCATTTTGCTGTAAGGACAAGGGAGGAAGAGGGACGAGGTAACAAAATAATACTAGCAAAACAAGAGTATTTGGTTGTTACACATTGGAAAACAACAATAACGTCCACAAGTGTGTAAAGGACCTTGTCCTGTGAGCTTTGTTTTGCTCCCAGTCCAAACAGCCTCGTTTCTGCCTCTGGGAGCACAGGGATAACCATCAAAATCCCCACTGAGGATTACTGTGCACATGCCATGCTTGAATAAATGAGAACTCTTTAATGCATTTAAGCGTTAGTAACATTATGTGAGTTATAAATAAAAAGAATAGGACAATTTCGTATCTAAATAAGTCTCTAAATACTATGCTTCAGGACACAAACAGATTCCCTTCAACAGTCAGTTTAATTTATACCCTCTATACTACATTGTGTAATGAATAGTTGCTCATAAAGAGCTTTTCTTGCTGAAAAGCACTGGATATTCATTGCCCCTTGAGTACTAGGACACAAACAGCCAGATCTGGAGAATCACAGCTCCTGTGTTTCTATGTTATATCCTTAGCTAGCAAGGGATAAAATAATTCAGAGACTAATGCACTATTAACTGTCCTGCTAGATAACTGAAATTACTGGTGAAGTACTAGTTAAGTATTTTACAAGGGCCAGAAAGAAACCTCAGCCTCCCAGCATATATCCCTCTGCACAAGTTTACTCCCTTCCCACAGCCAGACCTGTAAAAGAAAACTGTCTGCACCTCGCGCACTTCATTGCAGATGCCTGTGTTTCACAGTAAATGCACCACTTCCACTGGAAATTTAAGCTAACAGAGCAGATGATGCCTGGAAGTCACTAAGGGCACACACTGCTTTCTTCAGACCCTGTTGAAGGGGGAGAGCTTTTGACAGCATGGGGCAAGAACAGCCGCAGCTTCTGCAGCTTCAGGACTGCTGCAAACTTTTCTGCTCTGTTTTCTGTTCAACGCTATGTCATCTGGGGTTGCAAACTAGCACCAACAAGAATTCCTAATTTGCCTCTAATCACATACAGGCAAAGGTATCTCAGCTCAATAAATCAAGATTACAGGCTCATGCGCTAGCTTACAAATACTCCTTCTTGTGCTTATGGAGGGAGGGAAGAGCAGGGAATGGTGCAAGATTTCCCATAGGCTGTTAATATGCATAAGCAATGAATTTTTCTTAGCTGGCTGAAAAAGGAACTGAAATGGAGCGGAGAACAAAAATCACTTCCCTATTTAAAAAAACAAAAGCGTGAAGAACAGCCTAGACCTAGCATATTATGTACATCGTACAACTAGGGAATTTTAGGTAGAACTCTTGATAATTATTGCTGGTGGCAGACGTTCGGTTAGCACTGCTCAGAGCTGGCAGGATTCCTGCACCGAGGGCAGATTTCCATGGACTGAAAAGTGCAGCACTAAACACTCCAAGTGTGCCATAAGGGGGTGGAAGGGCTCTGTGTAATTACACTTCTTGCCAATCTACAAAAGCAGCCGCCATCTACCACTCCAGCCCAAATATAAAATCTGGCAGAAGGGGACTAGACATTCACACTAATCAGCTGGCCTTCTGTTTCAAATGACACATGCTTGTAAACAAACAAACAAAAGTACATTTGGGTTTTCAGACTATGCCAAGAAGAAAAAGGAGACTTTTTCATGCGTTGGCTAAAATCTTAATATGCAAACACCATCAGTTGAACTCTAATTGCCCAAATTACTAAAAATGCCTTGCAAAATTAGAGCAAACACTCTACCTAATGGCTAACATGGAGATAAATTAACAATGACTCTGCTATGGTGTTAACGTAGGAGACTTAAGAAAAATGCAAAATTAGATCATTCCAGAGGGCAGACAGGAAAATGCACAGCTTTCTTGCATTGCCTACATGTTTGCAATGAAAACCACACAAAATTTGCCTGAGTCCAGGTTTCATTGCAAACACGAAACTTAGCTCAAGGGAAAATTTGCTAATGTTTGCATAATTATTCAGTCAGCTGGGGCCCAGCCTCAAGCAGAGCTTTATGATATAAAGAGCCATGAGAAATGTGCAGTTTCACATCAAAACTAGGTGAAACAGGGAAAAATTTGTCAGTTTCATTTTGAATTGTGAAGACACTTCAAATGAAACCTCAGAGGCAAATGCAATAACAACGCAGATTGCACGAGCACAAGCAAAGGCTAAGGATAATACACTGTGTAAAACAGTAATAATAATAATTAAAAAAAAAAATTAGTCTTGTTCTAACAAACCCTGTCAGAGTAAAATCTGTTCTCACCCTCACAATACACTTAAGGAATGGGGGGCACCCTTAGTTCCATGTCGTAGGTGGGAAATTAAGGCATAGTGGTTACACGTGAGCAATAAAGCTTGACTGTGAACTCAATTTCCCACCTAAACACCCTTCCTCTCACTCAGATTTACTTCTGCGTGCAAAGCCAATCACACACATGCCTGCTTCAAGCAGTCCGTTAACTCCAAAGCCAAATGGAGTCCCATCAGTCTCACTGTGCACATACTCTGAGCATGTCATTCAGGTAGGCTCCACATGCAGTTACCCATTTGGATTTCCTTACACTTTCCTATCAATGTCTGGTGCCATCTATTTTCATGCAGTACTTTCTAAAGCAGTTTGCATCCACGTTCTGCTTCTGGCTTATTGAGTCATTCTGGGCTTTGACATCACTGCAGTTGAATCCAGCCTGCTGGGGATCTTCGGTGATGGAAACGCTAATGGGCGATGAGACTAGCCTACAAAATAGTTGGCAATCCCATAGCTGCCCCAAAATTGGATGTTGCTGTATTGACTATGTCCCTTTATGCAGAGTCACTAAAACATCCTCCCACACCCCACATGACCAGAAGCTCTCCCTTAAGTGAAGAGAATAATAACAGTAAAATATGTATCTTATGTTATGTCAAAATAGGATTTTACATTGAAATAAGTAACAGAGAAGAAGCATGGCTTATTTTTATCTCAGTATGCATAATTACAGTCAGACGTATGAACTGTCATCACACTGCTGGGGAGGAGGGGAAGAATAGAAGGGGATTTTTTTTGGCAGAGAAAAGGAGTGATTTTCTGTTTTGCTTTGGTTTTACAGTGGGCTTGTTATCTCAAGATCAATATTCTTATGTGAGAAAAAAGCCAAAAAATAAATTCCCCATTGCATGAAAACATAGCTTCTATCCTCCACCATATGAAGGTAATGGTGGAAACATTAACAGTCACTGTCGAGAGTAATTTATTCCTGGAATAGAATAGCCTCTGCCAGCAAGATTACATTCAAAAGTGAACAACATTAGAAAATCCCAGTGACAAGGACTATTTAGAAAAATTACACAGCAAAGAAATATTTTCTGACTCATTTTGGTCCCCAAGTTAAAAACATGTTAAAAGGTTGAGTTCCCCAAACGGAAAGATCACTTGGCCCAGATTATAAAATACGTAAGAGTTGCTTCTGATGGTATTGCAAGGTCTAAACCATGTAGGAATAGGAACAGGAACATTACTTTTCAGAAGCATTTTGGGAAAACAGAGCAATAGCCAAACTGCAGCTCAAAACATCTGAGGTAGCACCAGCTCAAAGTGGGACCTCCACACAGCCCAGCTCCTCAAAGAGTTATACCCAAGAACCAGCATAGTTGCATCCATACAGCGATTTAGCAGGTCCTGCGTGATCTGCTACAGCACCACATTAATCCAGCTACATATTTTCCATTTCCAGCACCATCTCTGCTAACACAGGCATCTTTTCACCACCCCATTTTGCATGGTGCAGACATGTGCTTTGCACTCAGAAGTATAAATCAGCTCCAAAACCAGACAGACCCTGGAGTCACTTGGGCCTCGCAAATTTAAAACATGCCTAAATTCCATTTAAAACCCGAGCCAGGGTCACCGCCTGTCCTGATTCACTTTTGTATTGTGTCTCCCCAACAACAGCTGGTAGATGAGCTCTGAGCAGCTCATCTCTTGGCACCTAGCGGATAACTTACTTTCCTTCTATGAGGAATCATTCTAATTCTTCCCTCTTCTTAATTCTGCACAGGATGTTGGGTGATCCTCACGGATGCCACCTGAACTGACCAGGACATTGTTAATACCCATAGAACAGAGATCCTGGTTCTGAAATTAAACAAAATCTCAGAGTAACCTACTGTAATCCCATTTAGATCACACCCTGAATTAAAGGCATGTGATTTTGTCAACTGTGGTGTCAAGTAAAGGGGCACTGTTGGCAGCCGATGCTTTTCTAAACTGTTTCAATAAGTCTGCAGAGTGTTTCCTTAAACTTCTAAACATCTCAAAATGCCTGCTCAATTTTCTTTTTCTACGTTCACAGCATGTCATAGAGACAATCAGAAATAAATAACTTTTCCTTGAGATGATGGACACTTGGCAATGCCACCTAGAGTTTCTCAAGGCAAGTTCAAGAGCAGACAGGCTTAGCAGACTGTTTGAGAGTCATAAGATAAAGACAAATGTAAAGTGTCCAAAGTGAGCCAAAGCCCTGATGCAGAGAGTGCATCCAAATTTTAATGAACTCATTCAATCAGCATATCCTGGAGAATTGGGATTCGCCCAATAAACCCAGACTCCGGCCCCGAGAATGGTGATCACTGACCTGACATTTCAAAAGGCTTTAATAAAGTCATCTTGGGGGAGCATGGCCGTTATTTTTTTCCCTTTTTTTTTTTGTATGGAATAAGTAAATCACTAGCACTGTTGGCCAGCTAGAGTCACATATGTTTTGTGTACATAAATGATCATAAGAAACAAAACCCAGAGGGCCATTTTGCATTATTGTAATTGCAGTTGATAGACTCCAGAAATACAGGATGTATGACACGTCAAAAAAAAAGATGAATATGCAAGCTTAAACTATGCACTTGGTATGATCTTCATAATATGCACTCTCAGGTCTCTCTCAGAGCTACAGGCCATCAGCCAAGATCCACACAAGTCTTCTGGCAGCAAACAGGTAAGAAAAAAGCCTCATCAAAATCCATCATCTTTTTTTTTTTTTTTTTTTTAAGGAATGCCTTCAAGGTACTTTGGAAATGGCTTTAAGTTGCCTGACTGCCATAGCTAAATTGCCTCACAGCCTTAACTACCGTTTCCGTAACGCGAAGCACTGAGAATGAGCATCTCTTCTGCCATGTTGAGCAGGCATGTCCCTGACTTCACCTCAATAAAAGGTCCTCTCTTCACCCTCTCACTTATTCCTTACAACAATACCAAGTAATTCTATTTTTAACACAGAAGGAAGTGTCAAGAGAGACTGTCAAGGGTGGTGTACCACAGAGCTGATCTACCACAATTTTACATACATTTAATAAAACAATTAACTTCAAAGCTCTTTGTTTTCTCAGAATAGAAGACTGCACCCAGCAAGAGATCATTAATGAGAAACAGCACAACGAATAAAGGGGGGGGAAATGCAGTTATTGGTGAGAAAGAAGATAGTAGGTTTGCTGCTGCCAAGAGGGGAAAAAAAAGAAATGCTGGAAAGCTGAGGGGTTTCTTTTTGTTATTATATGAACTCTAAGTGAGAAATTGTTGTTTGTTATTATTTTGAGCAGCCCGCTGGCAACATTTCAAAGCTGCTGGTAAACGTTTCAAAATTCATTTGAATAAAGTAATGCAGATTTAAATTTAGCTTTTTGGTGTTTTGAACCTGCCAGTCTTTTTTGTTGTAAATGTCTCTGCAGCATCATTCAGGTCTGTGTCTGTGGCCTTACTCATTTATCTTGCTTTGAAACAAAAAATTCCAGTTTTGTAGAATGGGCAACCAAAACTTTGGAGCCCTCATCTTGTAAAGAATCACACGGGCAACTCCACTGAAACAAAAATTTTCGGTACTGCATTGATCATGTCCATGAGTAAAATGCAGAGAGACAGACTGTGACCTTACATTCAAGAACTGAATGGAAGGAAAAGTACAAGAAGGGTCTTACCAAAGCAAGTCCTCTCCCGACCACCCTAACAGGACAAGGGCCTGTATTACAGAAAGCCTCACAAGCTGTTCCAGCTGTAATCCCTATTGTCAAGATTCCCAGCAGAAAGTACAAGAACTGGGCTGAGTCCTTGATATTGACAGAAGTCAGGGTCATTCAGCCGCCTATCATTCATGGAGTCCTGTAGGCATCTTGATGATACCAGGTTCAAGTAAACAACTTCCACAAAAGCATCGTTATTACCCTCATCTTTTGCAGTTTTCCTAAGCACATGCAGTTCAGAAATATTCCATATACTGTTACCACAGGTTATGGGTAAAAAAGCAAACCACGTTTCTGCAAGAGTGCAACATTTTTCATGTTTGCCAGAGGCACAGAGGGGAAATTTATCCCCAAGCTCCCTTTCTTTTGGTCTCCAATATCCATAGCTCTGCCCTCACTATCCCAAAGGCTCTCCTGCTCCTAGCTTTCCGTTACACTCTCAGTGTACAGGTATTGGGGAAGAGGAAATCAGATGCCGGACTTATTTTCAATTACTGCCGAAGAGTTGAGATTCAAGAGAGATGCACAAAAAACACATTGCTATTATTTTCTATGATGTAAGAGCAAGTGCAGTCCATGTTTGACTGAAGCAGCTGGGTAGCTGCAATCACACCACATGGCAGAGGCACACACCACCGCCTCCAGCTGTGACACAAGCAGCTGATGGAAACCACACTTTCACAGAGAAGCAATTATGGAGGAGGCAGAGATTTACCAAAAAGTTTTTAATACTGTAATGTTAGCAACATACACAATGGCATGGTATACCTTTTGCAACATGAAGGTGTCCGCGTGCCATCGTTATGATGCTTCAGGATCTTTCCAAGACAGGGTAGGAAAGGCAAAACCTTTGAATATAAGCAGCTGCTTAGTTTCTTAGTCTGTAGTTTGGCTGCAGGCAACATTTGAAAATGAAAGGATCAGAACTATAAATCTGGATGTCACAACAAAGTGTTCATCAGTAAACAGCAACCTGACAAATCTGACAGACTAGTCTGGTAACTATAGCAAAGTGAGAAATGAAATCTCTGCGCAGATTATTTGCGGAACTGGCTGCATGAAACTTGTCTCAATGGAGTCTCTATGTTTTTGTGCATGTGCATACATCATTATAGACATAAAATCAGTAATCTACAAGTTTATCAACTTTATACTCCGCCACAAGTATCCAGTGAGTGGTGACGCATTTTAGATAAACTACCAGGCAGCGCAGAGAAAAGTAACAAGTTTAAATAAAGTGAAGATCTTGCTCAGACTTTTCATTATGCTTCTCCAAATTTGGAGATAATTATTCCCAGCAAGAGAAGGATTTAGTTTTTGCACTTTCCCTTTAATAAACAGAAAAGCCTAGATGACAGATTGCATTGAATTATCTTTATATATACTGAAATATCTTTTTCCATGCTCTGAACCTACAGTCAGTGAACTGTGCAGCTCCAGAATTGCTCCATCTTGCTGAATTCTGCAGTACAAGTTGTAACACTTGTGCACTGAAGCTGTGCTGCCCTACGCTAGAGCGACAGCAGGGATAGCTTTAGTACTGGCTGTGTCCTGCGTCACACCACAGCAACATCCACTCACGACTGTTGTTATCATTGAAACATAAAAAGTTTGAAAAGCACCAGTTAAATCCCTCACCACTGCAGACACACAGTCATAGGTGCTCCAGTCTTCTACATCTATTCTGAAAAGACTTTTTGAGAATTTATGTTGGCTAATTTATTAGCTTCAGATACTGCCTCTTCCCTTCTGATTCTCCTGGAGTAAATACAATAGCTTTCCAAACTACAAGTGAACAAACTGGTAAGTACCGGACCAAAAATACAGCACAGGAATAGTCCCACAGAGATCAATGGAACTATCCAAATGCATCAAGACTAGCAGTAATGCCATATGAATGTTCATTTGTCTTCACATTGATCTTGTCTCACAAGATCTTGAAGAAAAAGTTTCATTTTCACAAAAAAAATCCCTAATTCTTTCCTTTTCTGGGGGGATGGGAGACGTGGGGGGAGGACAAAGGGAAGAGGGGTAGTGCATAGGCAAGGAGATGCTTTTCATTTTGTTCCGCTGAACATCCACGACCCTCAGCTGGAGCTTAAAACATATCCATGACTTGGATTTTTTTTTTCCAAATAGTTATTAATTGTTCCTGACTATTGGCATCTACAGATAATCAAATAATAAAAATAATAAAATAATAATATATCCATGCTTTATTAATGAGCCTTTAGATACAAGTCCAATTCCTCACTTTGCCAGAAAAGCCACATACAGAATAAACAAGACTCATGAACTCTAATCTGCAGCTTGGTAACAACTTCTAAAAACCACATTTTGCGTAAGCTATTTGCAACATGGTCAGGTACATCTCAAAATCTGTTGATCGCCATTTAGATTTCAAGAGTGCTTTGTATCAAGTACCTACTGAACAAGTTACAAAACTGTTTTTCTCTTTTTCAGTTCAATATTAGATGTACATATCAGCGATTTACTACTGCACTGGTATCATTAGAAGTATGTTTCCAGTTTATTTCCCAGTATCACAGCGGGGTACACAAACTTGCAATAGTTTCTGGTGCATCTGCCAAAGGCTCAGAATGAAACAAACCTCTAAAGCAAAAAACGTGTGCTGTGCATTTAAAATCTTGCTCAGTTGTATTTATTATTGCTAGATGCCACCCCCTTTGCGTGTTTCATTATGAAATATAAGATGCCCACGTAGGTCTAATCATGCAGTCCATCAAGTAAGCAAAATTCAGAGGCAGGCAATAAAGGCTGATATTAGAGAATGACAATAGCATAAGAACCACAGGGAACTTCCCCCTGAATTTCAAGCTCTCTTGGCAACTGCGCTAGGACTGAAGATGAAAATACACTGGATCACTAACCTTTGAAGAGCAGACTTTCATACCCTTACTCAGGCTTAACAGCCATAACCTCTTCCACTCATTTCAGGAGTATCTAAAAAAACCCATCAAAAAACACTGCTCTGTTTGAAGGCATGTGTCCAAGCCTCATCCACAGACGTTTCATCCACATGCCTGAGAAGAAAAAATAAGATTTCTGACATGATGAAGGCAATGAGCAGAGAAAGAACAGAAAGGGTAGAGAGATCTATGGATCTGAGGTCAGTGGAAAAGGCTGCTTGCTAAGGCTTCAGCAAATCATGACAGAGGCAGCCACAGCCTGTGGTTTCCAAGCAGTTCAAGCAGGAACTCTGTGTAGGGGCAACATCTTTCTGATGCAGAAGCTGCAGTACAACCTCAATCCCCAGCTTTAGGAGACCCAGATCCACCAGTCCTCCAGCCATGCTAGGGCTCCAGTACACCTAAGCAGCGCCCTGCAAAAAAAGCTTTGGGCTCTGTTGTCTCCCACTTTTCAAATATTCCTGGTTCCCTAATGACGGTATCGGTCTTGTGCCTTTCATCATATAAGAAATATGCTGCTCACAGTGTCAGGCAGATGGGTCACCCCTGAGGCAGAGCCTCTTACTGTTCTCCATGGGAATTTTGTTCAGTAGCAGATTTTATGATATCTATTCCAGAAAAAGGTGCCTTATTGCAAAGCCTGATTCTTCTGCTGCTTAGGGCTTTACAATTGCTTATGATGGCTAAGGGTCTGGTCCTTTAACACATCCGTCCGACCATTACTGTCCTCTAGAAGAAAGTCATCAGCTCTGATGGCTTTGGTGGGGAGGAAGGTGTAGTGCTAGTTTGTGGCTATTTGCAAGTATCATTTCTCATCACCAGTATTACACGCCATGTGCTTTTGCTCAGTGCAAGGCAGGAGACAGCACGTGGCTTCAAACTGCATGGAGTGCACAGCCTGTTTTGTAGCACTTCCTACACCACCAGTGCACTCTAAACCATACAGTTTCCTCCTACAAAAATTGCTTTTCCCCAACTTGCAAGGAGCAAACAGACTCCAACTCAGGGGTCAGGAGACTATCTGAAAAGATGAGGAAAGCCTCACCATGGTTTCCTGCAGCTGTCATTGCAAGAATAGATTCGCCTCGTAAAGTCAGCATGGTAACTATCTTTTTCTTCTGAGGTCTAGTGATAGCAACTTTCTCATGTAACATTTTCGGACTCTTGCGCCAGGCATATCAGGCATCTTTGCTATTTCAACAGCATCAGCACAAACAATTTCCTCTGCAGTCCTGTTCTGCCAGCTCTAAAAGATGAATTTATTTGCTCAGACTCATTAAACTAGCTAAATGCCAGCATTGCCATAGAAAATACCCAACAATTACTAGTCAGCCACAAAATAAATGAGCATTAGGTTTGCACAAATCTGTCTGTATCCTGAAAAAGACACTGTGGTTTCTAGCGTAAGGCTAGGAGGATCCAGTGACATGCAGCTTGCAAGCTAAGGATACACATACTAAGCTATGAACTGTTCTCTGATCAGCCTATACAGTTTTGTCTTTCCTCTGAATGTAAGGACCACAGAAGTAGGGGAGAAAAGACACAGTGTATCTGAAAAGAGTAAAATATCCTTCATTCTTCCTATAAATCTGCAGATATTTAAAAGATATCAAGAGATGAGAAGGTCAGTGTCCCTAAAAACAATACAGGAAGGTCCATGAAGGAGCAACTGTAGTCCAGCACACTGTCTCTCACAACACATACACTACCACAAACACCAGCTTTCGTACAAACCCTTTTCCTTCCAGCACTTGATGCCTTCATGAGTTGGAATACCATAGGGAATCATACTCATGATTCGGTATGGCAAATTTACCTTTACCCTGAATACAAATCTTTGCTGAAATAAGCGACAAATTTGCTGCAGGCCCTATAACTAGGCAACTTTGTTCTACATAGACGGAAAATGTGGGGAATATGGCAGAAGCTCAAGAGAAGTGGCTTGGTTTGCGAAAGACTCAGATGCTTTACTTGGAGTCTGTTTGAATGCATCATATAGCATTCTCCAGTTCTTTCCATCTTGATATTTTATGACTCTTCATTTTAAGACAGAACCAGCACATACGTGCTCTTTTCTTCAGTGTCTAACTATTCCATCACTCCCCTACATTCTTCTGGAAAAAATACTGCAGGGAACACCAGCCTTGGCATCAATTAAGCTCCAGCTTCAATAATAAATACTGCAAGTCAGATTACACCCCATTTTTATTCAGATCAGCACCAGGGTTCCACAGAGAGGTTATCCTAGATGGCTGCCGCAAATATGTGTTTAGAAAAGGTATAATGTATATACAATGAAAGAACAGTGGTCAGACAATCCTTCAAATTAAATGTTAGGCCCAGGTCAAGAATCAAATATTTGTGACAATTCTCAGTCTATTTAACACTCTTCACTCCAAATTTAAACAAGATTACAGTTGGCTTGACATGTTATTAGCTTTATAAAGTGGTAACATATAAATGACAAAGTAAACAAGTATTTGTGGGTACAGGTATTTTATAAGCAATTTCAAAAGTGACAAACTCATTTTCAATCCATTTGGTTTTGAAAGAGAGCGTTCTAGTAACACTTACCTTGTCTGTTTCCCTGTATGTAATGTCATTGATTTTCTCAACTGAAAAAGCAGTGCCAATGGGCACAGCTTCTGGACATGGCCAGTGAGTCAGCATACATGGGGGCATCAGCTGTAACTTGGGCAAAGTAGTAGCTTATATCTGGACCAAAATGCACATGAAGCAGTATTTTTTCTGGAGTTTGGTTGTGCAGTAACACCGCTACTCAAAAAGTATGGGCAACTGGCTATAGAATAATAGAAAAATTAGCCTGCAAAAGTCTTCAAAAAGTAGTTCAGGTTATTTCACTGCCCGAAGACAAGATGAATTATAGCTGTCCTTCCTGCCTAACAGTTATCTAATCTATTGGGATTTCTATCACTGCAGGTCCTTTACAGCTTCCCTAGGCAATTTTTACCAGTGCTTTACCATCTATCTATCTTTATCAGTAGAAAAACTGACTTAAGCCTTTCTTGTGCTAGTTTATGCCCATTAACTTCCTCTCCTAACTACCAGGGACATGGTTATCAGACTGATCCTTTCCTTTTTGCAGCTGCTTGGTACATACTTCAAAACTATGATTTCCTGTCTCATTCTTCTCTCATGTAGATTAAGAAAGCCTGATTTCAGTATTCCATGCAGATCTTTTAATCCCTTAAACCTCCATTTTAGTAGTTCTCCCCAACCAATCTATACTTGCATTCAAAACTTAAATGCAGGAGGGTAATGTGAGATCAGAAGGCTCATTTTACGGAGCTTGCAAAGCTCTGTCTTTTTGCACCCTTTTATAGCACCTCCTTGCAATCACACAACACTGTTGGTTCCTGTTTAGCTGCTTAGCCATGACAGTACCAGACTCTTTTCTACTAAACAGCTACCTACATAATTCTCTGTCCTGCATCTGTACTGCTGCCTGTTCAAGTCATCCCTCCTCTACACTTACTCCTACTGAACTACATCCCATTTCTTCAGACTGTTTCTTCAATTTCTCTTCCAATTTTAGTCATTCCTCAGCAGGTTCAGTTTAGGTGTTATCTACAAACTTAAAATACATCATCCAGATTCTGTAAATTCTCAACAAAACCAAGTTCCAGAGAGACCTCTACAGAGCCCCTCTCAGAGGCACGCTATTATGACAAAGGATCATTGATAACGTCCTCCTTCCAGTTAGTTTGTCACTTTCTGGAAGAATGCCATCTTCTTTTTCCCTCACTTCGTTATGAGGGCGTCATGCAAACCAGAGTCATAACTTCAGCAAATTTAAGGTATAAAGTATTTTAAGTTATACAATACTTTTTAGCCTTCCCTCCCATAGCCACTACCCTAGGAGAAACTAGAGCCTCTGAAACTGGACTTGTTAGCAGAAGCAGCATAAACTTGAGCTTGTGGTTACTTTCTTAGCAACAATACTGCAGAAGTCATCTTAAGCCATCTCTGCTCTTGGCTGCTCATTCACACCCTCATACTGCTTAGAGCTAACTGCATGCATCACGCTTGTGTGGGGCAAACAGGATCTGAAAACCAAACAACCTAAACACCTGTGCAAGCACAGGGAAGAGGCAAAATTATGGTTACTGCTGTCACAAAAAAAAAGTTTCCTAAATTACACCAGTACTTTAATACCAACTTAAAATTCAAACCTAAACTTCTGAGACTGAATTTCTAGTGATCTAGCACAGTTACAGATTTCAAAGAGAAATCCAGACTTGCTTAGCTGTACAAAGGTATTAATTTTGTCAAGAGCCAGGCAAGCTAAAAATGGAAGCATCTTGTGGTGCTCATTGCCATCTGCATGCTGGCAATTACTGACCTAAGACTCATGAGAACACAGCTGCAAGCAGATTCAGACAGTTTCTTTTTACGTGCCAGTGAAGAATTATGCACACTGCAAGTTGCAACTGGTGGGCCATCCTGAAGCATTAGGGGTGTTAGAGTCTTCAACCAACATAGCTAGATCCTAGATCCAAAAAAGGTCAACCTGTTTACAGTCATAGTGATTCTCATTAATCTGATCTCAAACCAAGTAGCAGCTTCATATATTACTTCAATTTCAAAAGAAAGTTAGAATCCAAAATTCACAAAGCACAAACTCCTCCTCCTTAGGAAAACATATGTTAGATCTCTACAAAATGAGATTAGTAAATATGCCATATATGCTTCAGAACGTAACACTTCCTTCCACATATCTTGTTACTCGTATAGCATGGCTTACCTGCATGTACATAGGACCCAATCCAGAATGGCATCTTCACACACGCTCAACATAAGCCCGTTCCCTTTTTGAGCCATGGGACAACTCACACAAGTGAATTTAAACTCAATGCCAGAAGGAGTATGACAGTACTTGTTTCTTATTAATGTGGCTGTCTCCCTGTCACTGAATTAAATGGTAGATCTTTAAATATACTGTTGCATCTAACGGCAGTGACAGAAACATTCATTTGCCTTCTGCTATTTTGGACAAAACATCAACTATTTTTTAATCAAGTTTCCATTCATAATTGGGCTTCTAACATGTGAATTCAATGTTCTCTATTTGATTATTTTAATGGTTCCTTGTATAAGCCAGCCAAGGCTATTATTACTTTTATTTTTGTGTGTGAAAAGGCAAAGACTCATGAAATAGCTTACATTCCTAGAGCCTGTTGCCTTTGGGCAGGAGTGCTCTGGATCATCAACACTAGCAACAATAGACAGTACTGTAAAAATAGTGTGTACACATGCAGTGCAACAGACTAGCTAGCCATCTTAGGACAAGAGAAATGCAGCTCACTTTTATGACCTCGGTAATAGCTGCCTGTGCCAGTTTAAATCTCCAGTAGAGGAATTTAGATGAATGTTGATAACTGCCCAAATAGACTCTACCTTCAGTAATGGGTTGAGTTCTTACTATTATTGCCAGTTCTGTCTATAATAAAGATGGAAGGTCTTTTTAGTAACATATGGAAAATCATTATAGCCACAGTCCAAAAGTAATTGCCAGTGGGCAGTGTGCTGTCAACTCCTTTCAGGATGTTGCTTCATTACTTCACCCATGACCTGGAGGAATAAATTCTCCTTCCGCAGCATAGCGGCAGTTTAGTTTCCATGCTCATTAATGTCTGGTGTCTCTTACAATTATAGTTCTCAACAAATCCAAAAGCCATAAAACATCTTAATGTCCATGAAATTCTATGTCTACCATGACCATGTGGTACTGAATTCTCAATTTATGTTAGATTTGCTAAATGAAATTATACAACTCATTTGGTTTTGGAAACGAATTTGGGAGATGAGATACTCCATTTACCATTAAAAAGCACAGAAAGAAAATCATACTATATTGGCAGAGAAAGACATGGACAATATGATTTGAGAGAGCCCAATATAAATACTCTAACTTCATACTTCCTAAAGATAATCATGCTCACATCCTCCATGAACCAGAGCCTGCTGCAAAGTTTACAACTCCCATGAAATATAAGGTTCAGGAACATCTGAATCTGTGGGCTCAATTCAAAGCCATAATTCGAACTATTAAATCTTTCACACTTCCAGCTTTTAAAATTTTACCAGGTGTCAGTTAGACATAGAAGGGAATAGGGCTTAGACATGACTACCACCAATCTGACTGTTCTCCTGCCTGTACCCCTCCCCAGTCAGCTTTGAATTGGCTGGGCAATTTCAAGTTTAGAAGCTGGATAAAAATCTCAAAGATCAAGTTTTGTAAAAAACTGTGTGTGACGGGTTGACCCTGGCTGGACGCCAGGTACCCACCAAAGCCGCTCTCTCACTCCCCCTCCTTAATTAAAC
>JAVKLA010000054.1:6102725-6132541 GCA_034782735.1 Sagittarius serpentarius | reverse complement strand
CACCTTTCCTGTGCCCCTCCAGCCTTCTTGCTGGCTGGGCAGGAGAAGCTGAAAAGTCCTGGACTTAGTCTAAACACAACTTAGCAACAACTGAACACATCAGGGTGTTATCAACATTCTTCTCACACTAAACCCAAAATACAGAGCTGTACCAGCTACTAGAAATAAAATGAAATCTATCCCAGATGAAACCAGGACATTGGTGTTCAGTGAAATCCAAAATCCCTAACTGGGACTCAATACTCTCTGTAGAGCACATCAGAAGAAATTAGTGTCAAAGATGGCAATTCAGACAAAAAGTGAGAGGCGAGAAGCCACCCAAGTTAACCGAGAGGAAATGTTGAAAAGAAGGTGGTGCTGATCAAGTTGGTCATCTGTAAAGGGGATTCACAGCCCTGAAACACCTATAGCCAGTAGGAAATTACACCTGCCTTTTATCAGAAACTACAGCTGATCCCACCATTACCACAGCCCAACAGAGATGGAGCTTTCCTCCTCCTACCACAAAGGGTTAACAGTGAAAATACAGTTAAACCTGTTAAGACACTTAAGGGGAGAAGGAATATCAGTCAGAACACCTTAAAAATATTTAGACAAGATTAATTCTAGCCAGCAGGGACTGACTGAGTTTTCTTTAGAAAATGGCTTCAGCAATTTCAGTTGTCTCCAAAAGCTCAAAAGACAGCAGAGTGCAAAGCCTGAAGTGGAGAAAAGTTGGAAGATCCAGGGAGTAGAAAAGTAACAGCATTGGAGGACACCAGGAACTATGACCTGTTAGTATCTGTGTATCATATAGGTGACGAAGCAATTTGTAAGCAGATCTACAAGTCATTTCCTAAGTCTGGAACTGAAAAGGCCACCAGGAACCCTCAAAGTAATGTAATCACACATGTCAGACCATTTCCAAATGTTTTATTTTCACTTATTCAGGCAGTAGGCCAGCTGTGGACTACTCAGAAACTGTTGTCCCAAACACCAGCAGGCACCACAAGCTGGAAGAATGCAATGGGGTAAGAAACATAGGCACAGATTTGCCAAGAAGAAATGAAGTAACATTAATCTTATTTCTTCTGTTGACTGAGTAACAAGATATAAGAAGAAGACAGTGTATATACGTACCTTATGTGCATGCACACAAACACTGGCTTTTGTGAGATCTTTCTTGAGCCTGTTAATATTCTCATAAGCAGATTAGGGAAATCATTATGAGGCACACACAAAGCAGGTTGGGAAAAAAAGCCACTAGTACTAAAGATGTGAACCAGACCAAGCTACAGAGAGGCTGCTCGGCCCAAGGCTTAAAACCGCCCTCCCAATCAACCTGGAATAATTTAACAGAAACAGGTACCCTATCCTAGAATATACCACACAGGTGCAAAACAGTATCTGCCATATATTTTGAGGGAAGTTTATACATCTGATACTTCCCAGTTGAGCAGAAAGGTTGTGAGGTTCTACATTTGGGCATTTGCAAGAAGCACAGAAGAGAAGCACCTCCAAGTCCTGCCCGAATCCCTCTATGCTAAGCCTTTGGCCTCTAGCTCCTCCTGTCCAGGGGCTGAAGCATCCAGTTGGGTGACAGTTTCTCCTAGATGTTTTTGTTGAGGTTTTTTGTAAACTCTGCTTAAATGTTTGTTAGATTCAGGGCTATACCAGATGTGCTTTTAAATGTCTGGGGCACTGTTTGTAATTGGATCAAAACTTTGTTTTAAGAATAGATACTCAGGTGATGATCCTAAAGCAGCTTCTGCAACAACTTAGGATGAACCAGTTTTAGGGGGGGTAAAAATTATCCTGCCATCAGGTACTGTTTTTACTTTGTTTCAAAGAACCACAGAAGGCTTACACACTTATTTCCAAATTAATGTTTTAAACCATGCTTTGCAGTTCCATGTCCTCAAAATTATGTACATAGGAAATAAATCAAAAAAGCAGAAAAAAAATATGTTTTGTACTAAGAGTTATATTTAAACTCCAGCTATCCTAAGTAAAGCTCCAGATTATACTTGATTGCTATGCGGTACTGTGTATGTTATTATGGCAACTCATGATACACATTAGTATCTATCAGCTGTTAGACATTCTGCAGCTCCTGCTAAAATCCAGGAGTGCCTTCAGTTCCCTTAGCTTTATAGAAGAGCGTACATGCATCTGGTGTTGTGTGCATTGCATATATGAAGTTCATGGCCAATCCCAGCATTCTTTAAACAGGAAATTCCTAGGGGCCAAATCTCAAAGCTGTTACTCAGTCCTATATTGTGCCAAGATCCTTTTTGATTCCAGCACAGTCCTACAAACCAAAACAAGAGTTGTCTCTCATGAAATTCAGGGTTCAGCTCAATGACTTAAGATTACTTATTTTCCTTAAGTGAGGGCTGCTCCAGGTTTTGATTCTCTATGACTAAAACAAACAGGTTTAGACATTTGGGACTAACATAGTCAACAAGAAAGAAAGTTAAACACAATTTTGTCTTTCCCTATTCCGCCATAAGGTCTCAAGCAAACTGGTACAGCACAGCTTTGAGCACAACACAAAGCAGAGAACTACGCTAGGAGGAAAAAGTACGTATGTCTAAGATTGTGTCTTGGGGAAAAATCTTTTAACCCTACTATGCCACGTAGCTGATGATCAACTTAACTCAAACATACGTTGACCAGTAACTCTGGTGTTCATCATTGCTCAGTCTGCTATGTCTCATACCTCCTCTATTAGTTATTCTTTCTCTATAAGAATTATTCTTTCTTTATAAGAATTGTACAGATTAGTCACCAAACTGGATGTCAGAGGGATGAGAGTAGTGACTTTCAAAAGGAACTTTTATCTAGAGGTAGACAAAAGCTTTCCAGGAAAATTCAAAATCTACCATTTTGCAACAGATTTATGATACTCCTAGCTGACAGACTCTTCAAGCATTGATAGTAATCCGTGAGATATTACAGTAGCAAAGACAACATACTGATAGCAGAATCAAATTTGTACTGAAGGGTCATGAAACGTGAATGATGGTTTTCAAATCACAGCAAGTGTTTCACAGACTTCAGAAAGAACGTGAGTCAATGCTACAACTACTTTAAAATCCAACCTCCTAACTACATCAAAGACAAACTTTGAATCAATCTTGGAGATTCTTCACATCTCCAGAAAACAAAGCAATTCATTAGTCACTCATTCTTTTATTTACTATGCTTAGAAAACACAGGACAGTGTCATTTCTTGTGTAAGTAATTACAGAGAAGCTCCTAGACACTAAAACTACAGAGCCAATCTCTGTTCCAATATACACTTTATACAATCCCCTACAGATTATAGACCTGTGTGGAGTATAGTGTGGCAAAGACATGAGCAGTCACTGAAAATCTAGAATGAGCTGTAACAAAGTAGTATTCAAAGACTGATCATAGAGCTTATAAAGAAATATTTCAAAAATACCATTATTGACTCGAGAATTAGATAGCGATTTTCATTCCCTCTGCTTTCCTAGGGTGATATTATATAGAATTTAGAGAACATTTATTGTCATACAAGCATGAGTAGGTTTGTGTTTAGCCATTAATCCCTGAAGACCTCCAGCAAAGTGTTAAGAAACTGGGTATTAGCAATTGCATTTAGCGCAGCAAACCTGATCACTGCTCATTTCAGATACCTGAAGTGACATCCAGGTTAAACATGTTAAACAGGGTGGTGGTATGAGTAACAATCTGTTTCATGATCTCCTCTCCAACACCATCACCCCCTGCCCCTCCCCCCAAAAAAAAAACAAAAAAAGAGAAATTGGAAAATCCAGGAACAATTACACACAGAGGGAAATTTTGACACTCTGAGCTTTGAATAAATACAATGGACCAAGGGGACTGGCGCAGCTGCTTGCTACGTGCACATTCTCATACAGCCCTTATCAGCTACTTCCCTTTGCAGGTAGCAGGAGTACAAATACCTTGAGGAGTGAAGACAGCACAGAAACTGGAAGGAAAAAAAAAAACCAAACACAACCAAAACACTGACATCCATCACTCCAGAAAGAGATAAGGGAAAGACTACCTCTGCAGGTTTTGTTTTTCTGCAGTCCATCTTCATTGGATATTGTAAAGGCTTTGCACTCCAATTTCAGGGTCTTTCTTCTCTGGGACTCTTTTGCTCCACCACTTCTTTATTCCACTCCATTCCCACCACCACTGGGGTTCCGAGTAAAAGGCAAACAATTCCTGTTCTTGTAGATTTCTTGTCATGCATTCCTCTAGCACAGTATATTCACCTTCTTAATTCTTGATGGTGCTCTGATTTATTGGAGCAGCAGCTATTCTTTACTGCTTGTATTAAACAGAAAACACTAAGGACTCCACTTCTAAGCACAGGGTTCAAAGAATCCATTTTTGCCTCTAATCTTCAAATTTTATGCATCAGAGTCCATGCTACAAATTTAACTGTACTTCTATGCAGTTATTTCTCTTGCATCTTTCAAAATCCTTTTCAAATATCCCCATACAAATAAAGCAGTAATAAAATCAATTCTCTCTAAAAGGGCACTTAACCGTGGATGTGCTACAGTGACTGCAAATGGACTTTAGGTACAAACTTCATTTTAGTTCCCGTTTAACCAAAGCTTACCTAAATCTAGACCACTTTTAGATTTTATACTGAAGACAACTTCCAGCTCAGAGGTCTAAATTAAAATAGATGTTGGTCTGTCTGACACATAGCTATAGCCTAAGAGAGTGTGACAAAGTTCATTGGACTTCCAACAGGAAAGGTTTCTTGTAGAGGAAAAGTAGTATACAAAGACTCATAAAAGCATTAAGTCCAGCTTTTTGCTTTCTGTCAGTTCCTTTAAACTGTGCTACAGTATCACCTTTGCAGTGGAATTTTATGTTACCTTATCTATAGGATAAAATCTCAGAAAATCTATTATGTTGTAGCTAACAGTTCCAGAAAATTATAATGTCATTTGTTTTGGGAAAAGTTTTTCTTCAAGTGTAATGAAAGATTTTAATCACAGTTTTACATGCAACTCTTGGACTTTTCAGTACATGTTAAGGGAGAGGCTTGGAGGCTGGAAGAGACATTGCACTTGGTTGCCAGTCAGATTAGAAGTGGCAGGGAGGTTTTCATGATGTTTTTGCAGAAAGAATAAGAACCATCAGACCTGAGAGGTTCCAGTATACATATACTGTAGCAAAGTGTTTTATTAGTTTGCAACATCAGATTAGAAGCTATGAATTAAGTTCTCATATTTGAATTGCAGAGACAACTAGTTCATCTTAGTTCGAATTGGAGCAGCTTCTGCCTCTCCAAGGAATTAATAATCCAGTGCATCTGCATAGAAGAGGAAAAAATCCAGTAGACCCTGGCAATCAAGAGGGATCTGACCCAAAAGCTGGCAGTCTTAGACTCAAACATGTCTACAATAAAACATGAACCAGATCCCTGAAAACGTAATGCTGCTCAAAGAATATACCCTGCCTAAATCCCTTCTTTTACTGTGGTTAGTCTCCTGTGCTTCAGAGAAAGACCAGAGAACCAAAGGAACACACATCAAATTATAACTTACCATGGGGAAGTTTTTCTTTCATGACCCCACAGATGACAAGTGAAATCCCCAAAGCATGGCATTATTAACCAAGCATACTTTTCTCTTTTTTTTTCTTCTTTAATAAGCACCAGCAGGAGACATCTTTGCATTGGATGCGATAGGAAGTTGAGGTTTAAAGTCAGACCACTCAGGAACAGATGTTTCCTAGCGGAAAGCTATGCACAAGGATTGAGATTCTCAAAAGGAGCCAAATGCTCATTGGGTGCCCTTCCATGATAAATGTAACACTGTAATCATCATTAGTAATGCTACAAACCCAGACTCCTAATTGTACACACTTGAGTTAAAGCTGTCTTTGTTCCGGGATCCTTAAGTCTGAACTCCATCATTACAAAAAACCTCATGAAACTCTGAAGAGGGTAATTTCTCAGGTGGAAAGCACCCCACCGCCACGTTCCAGTCCGGTAAGTAATGGTAACAAGTCATCCTTGCTTCTAAAAATGTCTCTTCAAACATAGCCTGACCCTGAGTTTTAAATTAATTTTAACCATGGTAAAATACAATTTTAACTGCTATTCTGTTTTGGAGATCCTGTGTGCAAAAGGGTAGTGCACAGTGATGAACTTTCCAACTAAGAACTGTTTAGTAAATGACCTAATTTATAACAAGCTTATTTCTAGACTTTCAAATTCATCCCATATTCAAAGAATGGATGCAACATTTTGGAATAAGACTTTATAAATAAAAGTTGAATCCCTACATGAAGTACAAATTGAAATCAGCATTGACCACAGGTCTGAGATCAGCTCTCAACACAACAGCTGCAGATTGTGGTTATCGTCATGTCCTCTAGAGTATTTTTGCAGATGCTTCATTGCATCAAACTGGAAAATTTGATTTTTTGTTAATTGTACTTTTAATTTTAGAGAATGTTATGGAGATAAAGTAATTTCTTACTATAATTTTACAATAACAAAATAACAGTTCAAAAACCGGCAGTTCCTGCATGTCAAACATTAGCAATTACTTGGAAAAGTCAGAATAGCCAGACACGCAGATCTTCAGCATTTTTAAGGCTCCTTTGCACAACTTAATTAGCGCAACAGACACTTAAATCTGTCCTAAAGCTGACAATGCCTCAAGCATTTCCTTAACAGAGGGCAGTGCAAGTTCAGCTGTGTCAGGCCACACCAGCTGCCTGGCACACCCGTTCGGGCACGGAGCAAAGCAAAGGAGAAACACAGTGACCCTTCTTCACCAACAGGGAGTCCAGGCTGTGCTAGGGTCAGGATAACCTGGCAGCTTCTGCAACTGAATGGGGTAGAAAACAGGCAGAAAAGGCAGAGGGAAAAATAAGCAATCCCACCGAGCACTGCTCCAATACACCCAGCCAAATGCCTTTTCTCTAGGCGGGTTAATATCATGACTGTGCACTCTGCATTAGCAGCAACAAGATTTAACTTGTCACTTCTGTCCCCGACCCTGCACAAGCAGAAATGTTTTTAAAGACTCACTGCATTTGTTGCTTTTGTGCAGGTGGGGCCACTATGGAAATCCCACCTGGATTCAGATGAAAGCCACTTCTTAAAGCAAAGCTAAGCGCTCTGATATTGTTGAAAGCCTCAGCAATATAGTAAGACCTTCTTTAAATGATGTGGCTGTTTGACTTCCAGGTATTCAAATTAAGATTTTCTGTCAATGAACTCAGGGACAGACAGAAAGCCAAACCATACACAAAGGCCAAGCTTCTGGGTCTTCACTTCCCCACCACTCTTTCCCAGTCAGGCTTTTTCCTCTCCCTCTCAGAGAAGCTGAAGTACTGACTCCTCATTACTCTTCAGAGATATGCAGGCAGTCCAGATATTCCTGAGTAGCTGCAGTCAGTCACACTGTGTAGTAGCCCATAAACCTGTTTTGCCTTAAATTACAAAACCACCCTGTACCTTTAATGGGAAAAGCAACTATTCTTTTTTCCCCATGTAGATACACACCACTCTTAGAGCAATGAAGCATCTGAAGCAGCAGAGGGGATGCCCTACACTCCTTTGCTATATGGAAAGCCGGTCAGAAATTCGAATTTGTTTTGCAAGGAGAGAAACAAAAGAGATTCCAAATGACAGGCTAAAGTTTTTAAGCTTTCTACAAAAGATCTGAATAAAGTTAATTTATAGCCATAAAAATACATCATGGTACTAAAAGTGTGTATTGTACATTAAAACAGCAAAGCATTGAAAATATTCTCTAGCATTTTAAAGATAAACTCTAAATTAAGACATTTCAAAGGATGGAAAGGAGTAAGTTTTCCCCAGTGAAAAAAAACAGATGCTTATGACTTTTATGTTCCTATGGAATACTACAAATTCAACAAAACTGCATTCCTGAAAAAAGAAATACTTCAAATGAATAGTTTTTCATTACTAGTTCCAATAATCCATTACACAGTAATATCTAGGACCTCCAGATGAAGGTCCTCTATGAAGATCACTGTACAACAGAAAATGTCCTGGTCCTGAAAACACGCTCAAGTTTCCACCCAAGTTTTGCCAAAATCCTCTGATAATCTCACATTTTATACACACAACTACTTGACCACTTCAGGACTGTTTTCCTACCTACAGTATCCATGCCTTAAGATAAACTATACGCAATAAACGTCTCTTCCATCATAGTCACTTTTGAGGTCAGAGTTCTCTCCTTTAACTTAAACTGATCTTGTCCAGACAAGATGAGTCTGTGGTGCTAAAGTGAGTGGTTGTGCTTCCATCGTGCCTTTCGCCTGTGCTTTTCTGAAACAAGGACCCTGAACGTGCTGAACACATTGCTTTTTGCAGCAATAGAACTGCTCTGTCCTGCTGTACTTTGGCACAAATTATTCTTCAACTCCTGCAGCTGCAACAGGAATTAATTATCTGCAGGTTCGTGTTCATTTGATCAGAGGCCTTAGTGCACCCATTCATACTGATGGTATTTAAAACACTGGGTCTCAGCTGAGGACTCTGAAGGACAGGGTGAGAACCAAGCGCTATGTACAAAAAGCCTTGTTTGTCTTTAGCATCTGAACTAATCTGTTACTGGATTTGTTTCACTTTTTTGTTTTCAGTTGCCATACGCCTTCTGAAAACCAAGGCTTTCCGAGTCATTCGGCAGTGTTACGTTGAACAACACATCAGTGCAGTGGATGTCATCATCACCCTGCCCCTGGAGCACCGCCAGTACCGGACAAAGCATCCAAAAAGCAATGGGGACCACTTTCCTCCTCAGAAGGTTTTCATTTTAATATTCTTCAAGGGTGCTGGTAATAAAGCTGAGAGGTCACTGCAGAAACAAAGTAGTCCATCAGATTCAAGCTTTTAAAACAGATGGATCCAACCCTATAGCTTAAATAGCGACTCAAGCTTCTACAAAATTAAGGAGACAGATTCTATTATGTATTTTAATTTTCTTATTATTAAAGCAAGGAGGCTAGCCAAAAGTTCACCAGGCAGAGAGAAAGTAATTTCACTGTGGTCCTTTAATGCCCATCTCAGTTCAAACCCTTCTTACTGGTTCCAGTGAAATCATACCTGTGCAAGACATGGACCAGCAGAGAATCAGACTCCGGCATTTTGCTTTGGGACATTTTAGGTCTAAGAGTGGACTGTAAAGCTTAAATCCAAGAGTTATGTTTGTATCTATACTAATTTCATTTTTCTTTTGTTGCTTTTTAAAGCTATAAAAAAGGGCTCTAATACATAGCATAAGCAAACAAGTCGCAAGCCAGACTAATTGTATCACTCTTGCCCTTTGCTTAGAGCAGTTTTAACTCATCTCTAAATTCTAGTCATCTGTTTCTAATTCAAGTACATTTCAATTTCCTCACTCAATATGAGGAGCAGCAGCACTAGTGCTCACCAGGGGCCCTCGCCAAGTGCAAATAAGAGTCAGGAAAAATCGTGGTGCTCTGCAAAGCAAGCTGGCCTGGCAGTCCTCAGCAAGGGCTTTCAGTAACGCCACTTGGACCCAACACGCAGCAGCTCGCTAAGTACAGGGCAAGTAGCCCATATAGCTGCTGTAGTTAATTAATACAGTTTTAATATTTTAATACCAGCTGCTATCTTTATGGGGAGATTAGCCCCCCAAAAAGCGAACATTCAGCACTTCAGGAAAAAAAAAAAAAAAATCAGTTTTCCCCTCTTTTTCTGTTACTACTTGCTAGAGATTTGCTAGCACGCCAATCAATAGATATAATATGTCCATCAGTTGTTGCCCTGCATCTTTACTAGCAGAAAATTATTTTGAATCCTGTAAGATGCTATTCCTAAACGTCTATGCATGGAAGCTGTGGAGATGAACACCAACACAGAAGGTTATGAGACTGGAGGGGGAGAGGAGCACAGCTGTGTGGCTGTCAATCTATACTACTCTATAGGTCACATTGCACAACAGTTTCTTTTGTTTCAGGATAATAGGATAAAATGCAATTACCTCCAAAGGGGTTGTGTGTGGTTTTTTTCTCCTTGGTGGGGAAAAAAAAAAATAAAAATACCTGTATTTCTATTGTTAATTTACAAGATGAAGCTGTGCCTAACAATACTTCCCACTGTAAGAGTACATTACTTACAATAGACCTTTGAATTTTCTTCAAGAAGAATCAGTTTACAAATAAAAAACATGATGCAGGTGAGGGAAAACCAAGATTTCTCAAACTTACTCTGCTGGCTATGGAGTTGACAAAAGACTGTCCCACATGTGAGGCTGGGATGGGCTTTCCTGATAGGATATGTAACTGCAAGAACAAAAAGCACAATGTGCTCATTGCAGAGGGAAACTTTGAGCAATATGGAGAGAAGGAAAACTACTAAGCTATTCCAAATAATACTCTTTATAATTACTAAAAGTTTCACTGTTTAAAATAAATATCCCCCAATTGTGATATTTTAATAAAAGTTCGTTAGGGGAAGTTCTGGTTGATTTTGCATTTACTCTCAGAACTCTATTATTTGTTATTTTGCATTCAAGTGTAAATTAAGAGCAAATAATTAACTGCGTCAGGACTGTTCTGAATTGGCATCCCCCTAAGATTTTTTCAATGAGATTTTTCAGTCAAAACACTTAAGAATAGAAACAACATCTGCAACAAAAAGGGCAGAGAGAAGGCGGCACTTTTTGCATACTTCAGCAGCTCTGTGATTTCCAGATAACCTGCGTGAACCAGTCATAACTTTGTCAATTAAAATTTGAATTTCAAAGAAACATTTTGTTAAAATATTGCTGCAGAGTTCTAACAAGGAAAACGTAGGCAAAATGAACTAAGTCCAACACTCACATTTATTAATATCATATACCTTATCTAGCCAATTTCTCAAAACAACCATAAACAGCTAAATCTCAAGCATTATTCTTAACCACATTTCTCACAGAGGTTTTGAAATCCTAAATTTAAATCCTATGAATATTTTTTTTTGGTAGATTAGCATAACCTCTGTGGCCCATGACTAAAAATCAGCTTCGCAAAATCGGAGCCATATGCAAAACCTGCCGAGCCCAGAATGCAGAGGGGCACTCTCGGCTTCTATGAGCGGTAGCAGATGTGAAGCCCTGGCAGTACAGCCTCCAGTCAAAGCATTAAAAGGGGTCTTAATGCACATTTGCTAGCAGATTTAGGTGAGTGGGCTACAGAAACACCTCCCAGTTGACTGCTGCCTTCCATCTACACCCCAATACAACACCCCCACTGAAAGCAGGCACAGCTGAGTAGGATACATACGCACTCCTAAATCACTGTTTACTTCTGGCACGGTAATGTAAACAGAAATTGGTGGGTATACCATTACAGTGACTTATTTGACACTCTGTGTGCAGTTATCAACACTCAGGTAGGGGCTGGAAAGAAAGACGGCTTCACCCCTATTGCTGGCCTGAGCTCCCACAAAAGAAGAAAGATCTCCACAGAATAAGGCATGCTTCTTCAAAAGGCTGGACAATGCCCATACACATGGTTTTGTAAGAGTACAGGTAATGTTGCCATCTAGTGACTCCTGCCATAGCAATATTGGCAGGATTTTGATTGGGCAATATCAAGTATCCTCAGCAGCTATAAGGCTTTCTTCAGTCTGGGGGCCATAGTGTTGAAGTTTGAGGGTTGCAACCTTTTCCATATCTTAGCCTATCGTAGTAAGGACTATTCATTAAAAAAATCAAATCATTTTAGGGTCTGTCTTTGCCTCTAGCTTCTAGAAAAGCAGTGACAACCCTTCTTCAGCCTGCTCATGATCAAGCTGATAACCCTTGGTAACCTCCAGTTCAGTAGTTTTGTTCTGCAAGTTAGTGATTTTCCTGGCACTAGGCTGTTATCTTGCACCACCTACTTAGACTGCTACAAAACAATAACGATTAAATTTTTGTTAAATTCAGCTCGCAAGGTGCAAATGGATTGAAAGAACATAAGATATCCAGCAGTATTCTTGTATCACGCAAGCAGATATACCCTGCAGCTGTGCTACATCTCCAGCATATTAGCCAAGCTTTGATGAAGATATGCTGCAAGACATTCTCCTCAAGGACAGAAATCTCAATCTGTCATCTAACCTGTTGCAGATATGGCAAGTCAAGACTGTGCCTTTCTTAATGCAATTGTGGCAGAGCTGTGATCAAGTCTGAAACATTTAGCAATCAGTGCTTTTGTCTATATGCCACAGAAGATGCTTCCTTTTTCCAGGGAGTTTGGTGCAGAGATCTCTGCAGAGGTGATCTGAGGGAGATGCCATTTCAAGATGTTTGGTTTTTTAGTGTGGTTTTTCTCTATTCAGTTTTTTTCAAACTGGAAGAGTGGTAGCAGTTTCCCTTCAACAGGCCCGTACTGGAGGCTTCTGGGCAAAAACAAAGTACAGCACCAGGAAAGATTTTAATAGGAAAACGTGACCACCATGCACAGGAACAGGTAAAGCGCTACAGATAGAAGCACAAAGGCTAGCTGTAAAAGAGGTGGTTGGGCTTGGTTACAAGTAAGTGAGGGGAGAGCAGAAACATAAGTGAACAAAAATAGAGAGAGCTTTGACAAAGAAAAAACAGTAAGATGGGGAAGGGACTCAAAGTGAAAGAATGTGCACTCGGACAGCAAGAGGGAAAGTGCAGCTCTGAGAAGCCAGGAGACAAGCAAGGCAAGGATCCAAGAGCAAAGAGCAGTTAAAACTGGTTCAGAACAGAGAAACACCTTTAACACTTACAGAATTTGTTAATGCCCAAGGAGTAAAACTGGAGGATTTGAATGATGCTGCTTCATTCTGTGTCCCTCACACTGACAGCCAGCACTCACAGGTCTGTTTGGCAGATTAGTCAATAGTGCATGCACTGCAGACACAGCTTGTGCTAGGTATGATTTTAAGATAAGATAGTTTGGAACAGCCTCAGTGCATTGCTTTCGTATCATTCTTGCACTTGAATAACTTTAGGGACGTCAGCTGCCTAACTTGGAAAACTGAGAAACCCTGACAACGCCTCTCTTTCACTTGGTCTAGCTAAAACAACTTAATGCCTTGGGAAACTGGCCTGGCCTGGTCTATCGTGTCACCCAGTGTTGCCACTGGCCTCCAGCTCTCCATTAGCTTTTCTCATGCATTCCAAGATTTACTATGTTATTCTCAGTGAAGTTTATTCCACAGTTTGTGAGCACACCAGTGCTCTCACTCATATGCACACAAGCCTGGAAAGGTCAGAAGTCACAGATGTTTTCCAAAAAACATAGAACCCATGACTTGCATGAGATCTGCGTCTTACTCATAGTGTAGAGAGAAGCATATACATTCTGCATATGGAATGTATCACATTTAACTCATTTAAAACATGATTCACGTTTCTCGTTCTTGCACAGCTCATCCCAGCTATATAGTGGCTGCTATCACACTGCTAACATACAGCTTAAAAGAAAAAAAAAAAAAAAAAAGAGAGAGAAAGCAAGCTTATGAGTACAAAGTACTGTTCCCCATAGATGAAACCTTGAAGGCATGACCAATGAAGAATGTACCATTTCAGAATAGAAAAGACTGAACAATGCAGAACACTCATCTAGCACTTGTATCATACATGTAGCAGGCGTGCCTAGATCTCATTTATGGGCTGCCACCCATATTGATGTTTATATAGTGCAGAGTCAAACAAAGAATTCCTGCCTTAGAAGACTTACAGCTTAATTCTCCTACCAATCCTCAGGTCAACTCAGCCATAGCAAGTAACAATGACACATTCTGAAAGCAGAAATGGGCTCCTGTAAAGTAAAGACATGACAAAGTTTTAAAATGCACTGAATTCACCTTCAGGGAGATTTACGAATGCCTTATGAATGCTCTAACTTAGTCCGAAGTTTTGTAGTAGCATTTCACTCCCTACCCCTTCCAGTTACATCTTGAATAGCACAGAGCGATTGCATCCCGTTTCATCTTTGATATACGCTCTACACAGAGGGAATGCCTACATATCCGATTATACCACCTTTTGCAGTGTTTTATAGAGGACTAGCAGCACCAAAGGTCTCTCTGCACTTAAGAAAAGCATTAAGCTTACTTGTAAGCCAAAATTTTCTTAGTTGGAATTTGAATTTCAGAGCTTGAATTCAGAGCTTGTTTCAACAACTAAGCCTGGAGCCATGTAGTAGTATTGTGTTTAGCTCCCTTTTTGAACACACAGAGCATAGTCTGTACTGAGAAATATACCAGCTTCTTACAGGAAATTAATAATCACATTTCTTGCCCAAAAATCCACCACTTCTGAGAAAGTCTAGCATACTCAACTTCTGCAAGAAGAGTGGTTTCCTATCCATGGATTGTCCACACTGCCGTCTAAATAGACAAGACAGAGAGGCAGTCAAGGACAGCAACAGCTGCAGAAACAGCAAACAACACAGCTACAGAAAACACGACATCTCTTAGTGGTGTTTTCGTTTGGTTTTTTTCTTCCTACTGGGTGAGGATTTAGATGGAAGGGGATAACCTAAATAAAGAAAGGTGGAAACAGCCACCAAAGAGGAAAACAAACTGGACAGAGACAAAGAGAAAGTCTTGGAGACAAAGCACAACTGACAGAAAAGTAAAGGAAGGAGAACATCAAATAAAGCAGCTCAGAGAGATTAAGATTCAGTCAGATACAGAGAAAAACCTGTAGCAGTTTACTTGGCCCAGGGCACTGCTTTTAAAAAAAAAAAAAAAACCAACAACAAACATTTGGCCTTGCTCCACAGGGCCTGGCAAGGTGGCTGTCTTCAGAGGTACCAGATGTCACTTACTGAGCTACTGATAGTGTGACCCAGGCCACCTTTCCTGCTCCCCCCAGCCAAGTATTATGGCCTGACTGGGCAGATAATAGGGAGTAGTAAGTCGCAGCTGGAGTTTCTTCCTTCTACTGCAAGGCAGCATATACAGAGGGTCCAGGAACCCATCAGGCACAACATAAGGCTATGGACCTGAGCTGTAGGAAATACTGCAGCAAAGGCAGAGGAAATGTGCAGTTTGAAGCTAACTTCCTCCACTCTGTACCAGAGAGTAATGTGCACAACGTGATGTGCAGCATCTGCACCACATGAACTCTCACGCTGCCCCGCATGATGCCCTCTCCATGCATCAGGCCTGAAGTGATCCTCACAGCCACACTGGGACTTGGTTTCGAGGGCAAAGAAAGCTGGGTGCAAGGCCCGGGCTCACAGGGCACCACTGAAGTGAGGGTATACAGGAGAGGCACGAAGGAAGTCATTCAGATAGGCTCAAGCATTGGACACTGGAGGACAAGGGGAAAAGAAGACATGACAGGCTCAAAGATAGCCAGTGAGGGGTGGTCAGAGGCAGATGCTACAAGACTTGAAAGCCTCTTTCTGTCTGAAGGCTATGAAAAGCACATGGCTGGTATTTGCTTTGATATCAGGGAGAAGGGCACAGCTGCATCTGCAAGAAATCCGGCTACAATATTTGTTCTCCACATATAATTAGCCTAAGTTTAGTTGAACTTCAAGTATACTGCAAGAGATCTCTAAGATAGATTAGCGGAGAAACTCAAGAGCTTCCCTCTTGATTACAAGGGGACTCTGTGATGAGGTATTTGGCTTTCTGAGTAGCTGTTGCAGACAGGCAAACTAGTAGTCATACATCAGAATGACTAGATAAGAAAATTAAGTTTTCAAATATACTTCTTAACATTAGAATTCATTAGGATACAGGATTAAGGAGTATTTTACTGGGAACAGAAAAAAAAGAAAAGTCCCAACACTGCATGAAAATAGCAAGGCCTCCATTAGAACAAATCCAAGTTTAAAATGCACTTTTGTAAACATGTGTACAGTATTTGTATGGGGGCAAAGGCTTTTACAGCAGTGCTGGGAACAACACAACAAATTGAAAAGGAGAAAAAACATGTAGTGAGTAACTGGAAAAGATTTTTGCTTGTTAGATCTGTGGCTCTACAGGATGGTCTAAAATAAGTGTGCTGAGACACTTTAAACTGTGCTAGATGAGCAAGTGGAGGGAAAAAACCTGTAGAAATTCATGCCTCATGGGGATGACTTTTGCAAGTCTTCCACTGACGGATGTGAGTGCAAAAGTGTTTTCACAAAAGCAAGAAAAAGGTGGCTTTGACCAAAATAAGAGGTCAGGAAATTCAGATGCCCATGCATATGCCTTGCAGAGACCATACATACCAGATCCATCACTGTAAACCAACACATTTTCTGTTTAAGCCCTTTTTTTTTTTTTTTTGGCAGTTCCTGTAAGTTTCATAAGGCTGCCTTTTTTAAAAAAAAAAGCTCGTGAGCTGTACATGTTTTATAGTCAATACATCCATAAACCAAACCCTAAATGCTAGAGCAGCTTGCTAAAACTCATTCAGGCAAGCCCTAATTAAAAAGAAAGAAACCTTTGCAAACAGCATGTCTCCAAGAGGTGAAAGGTCCCCATGCTGCTCAGTGAGGAAACACCAGGGCCACCTTTAAACTTTAGAGTTTTATTAGTGCCTTTGTCAGCATCATGTATCTGTGTGTTGTGTTTTAATCGAGGCTCTGAATTTGTCTGTGACAGACTCAAAACAGGAAATTAACACCCTGCGGTGTGGCGGCAAAGCTTCAGAGGAAGCAGCAGTGGGGTACGTGAGGCCGAGGATGAACAAAGACCCATAAACATAACGTCACCCATAAAAGTCACACTTTAAGGCACAGGAAGGATACTAAACAACACTTGGCTTCATTACATGCTTGCAGTAAAAAAAGAAAAAGCCTCAGGTTGAGAGTCAGGACATTTACAAGGCAGTTATTTTTCTGAATATTTGCTACAGGTTTGTATTTTGAGCAATGTAGTTCAAAGTTAGGCATAGGAAATATCCAGCAAGCTCTCAAATGTTACGTTTCCACTTGACACGTGGCTCAGGGCTAAGATATTGCTTTTTATCTACCTCCCTGTTTATTTGGGTTATTTCCTATTCGTAAGGGGTTCAACTTTCTGCAGGCAGCTGGATGGATTTCTACTGTTACCATGGTATTGCTGACCTTTAACATGGGGCTGTTAATGTGACCTTTGCTTCTTTCCATTTCTACAAGGATGTTTCAGTGTAAATAGTTTGGAAGCCAAACAGCACCAGGAGATTCCTCCTCTCAGAGATGGGAATGCAGCTAGCTCAGCGAGGACAGGAACAGGGGAAGAGCTGCAAGCTGATAGCCAACAGCTAATAGCAATATAAAACTGAAGAAGTATCTGGAACAGAGCTCTTTTCTGCAGCTGAGAGATATCTGGCAACTGACTTTTACAGTACTTAACACTACCTGTGAACTACCCTATCTCAGAAGGATATTATAGGGGAGACCAAGTGCAGTTACAGGGGCCCAAAGGCAGACTCTGTAGGGCAGAACATCTGACAGTTGTTTGAGTGGGGTAACAGAGCCCTAGGATGAAGAAATACTGGCAATATTGCTTAAGACAGCTATTGTAACTCCTAGGATTTTGAAAGCCTGAAATCTTGCCACAAACAGGGAGGATGTTCGCTTTTTAAAACAGGCATACATTTTACAGCATGTCAATTAAAACACCACCAGAAACCACCTAATTTACCATTTAAAAAAAATAAAAGAGGAAAACCTTTTTCTTGCTGTAGCCTTTATCTAATATATTCTTCACCTCAAGCAACTGTTAATATAGTTATATAAATTCTCATTCTATTAACTTAAATGAAAGGCAAGTCCAAAGTTTCATGGGGCAATAGGAATTGCTGCTGTAAATTAGACCAGTGTGCAGCCTACTGAACTGAGGGGAGCTTTAAAAGATTTCTGCCAGACTCCTCAGGCATGAAGTGATATTTTGAACACTGTAACAGTGACTAGAAGCTTCAGGAAAAGGTGTGCATTATTGGAAAAAGTTTTGTTCACAGTGGGAGTTTCCTCTAATCCTGCACAGATTTAGAATTAATTTTTCAAGAGAGACCAAATAATACCCTAAATTCCATTAAAATTTGGTGGGATTTACATGCCAAACATCCTAAGTCCTTCTGAAAATCTAAGCTTTTATGTTGGGCTTATGCCGTAGAGCGTGAGAGGGAGACACTTCTTACATAACTCAAACAGTTCAGATTATACACAGGTAATCCAAACCACCTGTGGATCACTGCAGTCAAAAATTTTGGGTTTGTTTTTTTTTTTTCCCCCTTCTTTTTTTAAAGCACGGTTTCTAATACATTTAGGCTTCGGACAGACTACAAAATGCACAACCCTTGGGTGAGCATCAGAGCAGCCACACAGCTACCCTAGTTTTCACGCCTGGTGGCTGGCCCCAACAGGCTCCCCTATGAGCAGCTGCAGCTTGGTGTTCACGGAGAAAGACAGCTATGCAGAGAGAGCACCAGCTGCAGATTCCCCTGCGCCTGGGGAATCCCCAGCTAGGAAAGTCAGTTGACTTATAGTTCTTTGAGCTATCAGAGCAGCACAGAGGTGCTAGATCAGCTTTGGTTATGGCTCTGGTGTTGAGGTGTCCCAGAATTTCCACCCATTACTAACACAAAATACGCTACAGAATTAGAATAACTGCACTGACTTTGTATAGGTTGTCTAGAAGTGACTTAAGATGATAAAAAAGGATAAAATCAAATTACTAAACTAAATCAATAGCATTTTAAGAGTGTACTGCTTGTGGATTCCTACTTTCTTTTTTAAACACATAGGATTAAAACACTAGAGATGGGTCCAGTCGAAATGTCATCTGGACTCTGGCAGCTTGAAAGTGTGGCTCCCCACATGCAGGTTTTAGATGATACTCTGCTCTGACCAATACTAATACAAAAAGTCAGCAGGAGGAAAGTACCAAAATAAATGTAAAAGCCTTCCACTACCAAACAGGAAGCAAAGCAGTACCAAGAAGCTATGCTGTTCACCAGCGATCCATTCAAATCAGATGTTATTGAAACGATTCAACCCAAACTAGGATGCTGTGAAGACAAGTTTAAAGACATGTCACAGACTCAAATGGAACCTAAAATTAGTACAGAGTGTTTTGTCTCTTCACTCTATATTCCTGTCCTACATAATGAGAGCATATTGCTGTTAGAGCCAAATGCTCTCTGCTCTCACTGCTGTTGCTATGAGAGGCTAACAGAAGCTGCCAAGACCTCTAGTGAGGCATTTTAAATTAAAATCTATATACATTTTTTTACTGTCCTTTCTATCACCGTACAATGTCTTAGTGTTAACATTCTGATACAGTAATTACTTACCTAGCCAAGGGTAAAGCTGTGCCTGATTTCACAACATATAGCTCATAAGGGGGTACATATAATGTTAGAAATACTCTGTTGAGTAGAAAACCTGAGATGGGAATTGGCTGCTATGGGGTTTTGAGGGGCTTTAAAAATTAAAATTGTAATAGACTCAAAGGCCTCACTTGTCTCTCATTTTTACAAGTGACAATCCAAACGAACACCCAAATACCAAATGAACAATTCTACAGTAAAATCTAGTGTGACAGAAGTCCAATTAAGCCACCTTAAAAAGTTAATTTTAAATAGGAACTTCAGAAAAAGCCATTTTCAGCAAAATAAGTTGTTTGTAATGGTATATTATTTCAAAACCCAGTAGCAACCATATTTGGATAAACATGCTGTAGATATGTTCACAGAACTAAAAACACCAAACCAAACAAACCAAAAAACCATCAAAGTGTATTTTCTTGAGAATATACTGTGAAAATGGTATTTTCAACCAGCTGTACTTGTCAAGAGGCAGCTCTACTGTCAGAGCTCTGGTAGTCTTATTCCTTAGGTATGCACAGAGACCAACGTACAGATACATCCAATCTGAAAGCTTACACAATTGCCTGTACCACTTACAACTCTACTGTTCCTTTAGTTTCTCAGGCCGATGTTTCTACAACAAAGTTGCTCAGATAATCTGGAATTACAGTAGGACCTGGTGGTGCTATCCAAACTGCATCTGCCATTCATCTCCAATAAGAAGGCAGGACACGAGGTAACTAGATACAGCCCAAAGAGGCAAGTTTACTTGAGATCAAGGGTGCAATGCAAGACAACTGGACTGCTTTTTTGGCTCAAATTATTCTTGCTATCCCTAACAGACCTAGTGATCCTGCTCCTCATTTTTTGACATCTTTCTAAGTTCATTCAGCATTTACTTCAGAGAGCAGACTGATATATACATCCAGGAGATTAACTGTAGAAATCTCAGAACAACTTTCCTCTTTCACAGGAAAGTTGTAGCAATGCAAGGGGCAATCCCTAGGCTTCATCTCAGCTTTCCACTTGTTTTGCTTTCTACTTCTTTTGCTGATATCTGTAGTGAAAAAAGCTAGAGGGGATGAGAGAAGAGAGAAGAAAATAAGCAAATGGCGGTCACATAGATATAAACTAAAACAGATTTAGTGTTTTTTCACTTAGTTTGCAACTTTTGCTTGAAACTGTTTCACTCTTTGGTACATTTTAATCCCAGAGACAAGGCCAACATGTACAAGCCAGCTAGAAGACAGGAAAGGGGCAAGAGTTGAAGCTTTTCACCCAAGATCAGAGACAATCTGTATCAAGGCTGCAACTAGAACTCAGGTTTGCACAGTCCTGGTTTTGCAGTTACGTTTCTGGGACACATTGTGTCCCAAATGAGCCTGTTTTGACTTTTTGTGCATTACTACCAGAATAGTCTTTTTCATCTACAAGGAAATCTGATTCTCCTGTGTCATAAAGAAAAATCAGAATCACATTTGCTGAAATCAGAGGAACATCAACTTGTAGCAGGTGTTACGAGAACCAGGTTTAGTATCATTTTTTTCTCTGGAGGAGTCATTCCATAAGATATCAGACAATCTTCTAAAGTTTACTCCTGAGGATTATTTTTGGTGTATTAGAGACAAAACTCAGTTAGACTAACTTAGAACAAACAGTGTGGGGGGTTTTCTAGATTTTCTACTGAAATAGTGTAGTACCTGGGTTCAACAGGTCATGAATTTAACTTAAGCAATCATGCTTGTGTACCATAAGGCTTCATAAGCTGTTTAAACAGACTTACTCCTGGATCTACAGAAGACATTTAGGGAAGCACTGCTTCTGAATGGATTACATAACACTTTATAAACCTTTTTCTTAACTAGCATCTTTGCCAAATAGCACCTCATTGTAGTTCTTCAACCTTACAATAAAAATACGAAGAACCTGTCTGGCCACTAACAGCATTCACATAAGGGGATTTTCAGTCTAGCTATATATAAGCATCCTCTAAGAGGTTTAAACCACAAACTTTTACTGCAATATAAAATGGGACTGTGCAGGACTTTCTAAAAACATTTGTGCAGAGGTATGAATAGCTGCCTTGGGGAAACTCCCCCGTATTAATAGAAATAGCTGTTATTGCCCATGCTGTGCAAAGGCTCAGAGGGAATCATTACAAATATTCTCGTAACTTATTCCGTTTGAATGTAGTAGTTTTCAGAAAGACATCTTAGTAAGCGGGAAAGTCAAAAAGCAAGCTGATAAAAAAAAGTGGCAGTGTTTACCAGTACCAACACTGGCAGTAAGGACTGTCCCCCACCAACATACACTTTTCTGCCCAAGGGGCCACCGGCATCCTACACTGCTTCACGAGATCAAATTGCCCCTTTCCCTTAGGATTTGTAACTGAAGCAAGACCATTTCTTAGTTTCATGGACTGCACTCTAATTAGCAAAGTATCAGCCCATACCTTAAGGATGTCTGAAAAATTCAGATCTAGGATAAGGACGGAAAAGAAATGCAGCCACCAATGTAACCCTATGGATTCTGATGTTAACACATGGCATTTCTCAACTTCAACAAATTACAGCAGAGACTGCAACAGAAACCTTGTACTCCTTGAAGACTTCAGCTATTTGTCTTCTCTTGTCCTCTTGTCCCCAAAGGCTTCAGCTATAATGTTTTTTCTTGTCCTATTAGTTGCTCCAAAATAAGGGAAAGGGGTCATGAATGACTGACAGACAATCCATTTTCATAATCTGTCTCCAAAATACCAGGTGTAAGAATGGCAATTTAACAGTGAGGAATATTTAAATTAGCTGTTATTTTTGCTTATGTAAAGCTACTGTTGTTACCAATTTTTCTCCAGTTTCCTGGACACACATTCTCGTCTTTCTAGAAATTTGGCTAAGGTTATCAACACCAACAAAGGAAGCAGCAGGAGAAAGATAAAACCTGAAACAGCAGAGATTATGAAATACAATCTGTTTTGTTTCATTTCTGAGAGTGCCATTCATAATAAAACAATGCTGAATTCGAGCTGTGTGCCATTAAATCTCTCAACAGTAGAGCCCTTCACAGTTTTTGGGACTTCTCACATACAACACAGGCTGCTTGGGGAAGAGAAATACTAGTTTTGACACTTGCTGTTTACTGATGCTATCTGCTCAAATCTTGCACAGCAGTGAAAAACCCCAACATTCTATGCATAGATATCACAAAAAAATTTTAGCAACCTGCCAGGAAGTCTCCACTTTTTTTCATCTTGAAGTTGTCCAGAAGAATAACCTTTAAAGTCACTAGCAGTTCACTGGGTGCCCAACCTGAGGTCAAGGAGTCATGGAACTCAGCATTTCATGAGGAAAAAAAAATAAATCAAGAAACTTGAATGTGACTTTCAGAATACAAGGCAGAGAGAGAAAAGTATAAACCTAGAATTTGCAAATTGGGGTTTTTTTGAGGGGGAAAAAAAAGAAGAAAAAGAAGAAAAAAAGCGAGGCTTAGAAGATGGCTACTTTTAAGATCTCATGGGGCCAAACTGTCAATCTAAGCATATATACATACAGAAATGTCCTTCCATCGATCCAATCAGTAACCAAAAGCAGGAAACTGGGATGCAAGGAGTTTTTGTTCTTTGATTTTCTTTCTTTTTCTAGTTTTACTTAGATTGGAAGGTCAGAAGAGATACTTATAAGAGTGGAGAACATAGTCCTACCTTTAATTGTACCCAGAGACTTCTCTTTATAATGAATTGAAAACAAATTTCTAATTTCATAAGACTAACAATGCTGAAGTTTTTCCATGCCATGTGTTGACTAAACCAAATCTGGAGGGGGAAGAAAGAGAAGAAGGAATTCAGTCAACAGCTCAGCTGTTTCTAAGAATGAGGGGCATCAAAAGTAAATTGGTTTTGCAAAGCTCAAAATCTATTGACCTTTTCTTTGAGTATCCCTAACATTTCTAGACCTTGAAGTGGGAATACTACATTTTACAAAAGCAACCTTTGCATCAAGGGTGGGCCTTTGTGGTTCCTGGGTACATTTACCTCAACTGTGCCACACTAAGCTCTTGCAAATGAAAAATAAAACAAAGTCTCCACTTGTACCTAGAGATATTTTAGCAGTTAACATCTCCTAGTCCCTCTTCATTTAGCAAGCTGCTATCTCTCATCAGTTCAGGCTGTGTATACTATTCAAACCAGGAAATTTTAACATGTTCCATACATTTACAACTTTTGCCTGCAACTGCCACAGAATATGTGAATTCATTCCAGCTTGAGAAGCAGCAGATGAATCTGGATTTATTTTTTCATTTCGTAATGTAATACCTCTTTCTGTTTCCTTTGCTTGAGAAACTGATGTCAGGGACCTTGTCTGTTCTTGGTAAACCGGTGAATCCCAAAAGGGCTTTAATATGTCTAAAAAATTTTCCTTTGAACTGAAAACAGAGAGGTGCTTGGGGGACGACGGGACACAACCGAAGAAGTAGGAGGTCCTGGTCTGGAGAAAGGGTGCGTTTTGAGTTTTAGTGTGGCAGGAGTCCAGTGTTAAAGACTGGGAGGGGCTGAACACGATCTAAAGACCTGAAGAAGAAAACAGAAAAGTGAAGGTGCACATGAAAATAAGCATTAGATAGTCTGAGGGCTATGACTGACAGGTCCGGGACACATGAGCAGTGGAGCAAGGGAGGGAACAGGCAGCGCGGGATCTGGACGGGCAGCACATTTACAGTGAAAAGACACAAACTGCCCAACTGAACAAGAAATCCAGGAAGGGAACTGTGATCTGAGAGCAGGCAGAATGAGAAACAAGGAGGCAAGTTGGACAAGGAGCTCAGAGCCAGGCTGACCAAGGGGTGGCTCCAGGGACCGACACACAAAATTAGGAGCAAGTCAAGAAAAATCTAGTTTAAAAACAAGAGAAATCTTCTTCATAAATGGTGCAGAAGAATTTGGGCTTGCTGAACGAAGCCTACTCTCCTCCAAAGCCTGAAATGGGACCCCAGGTACCCACATTCCCCCTTGTTTCCATATCCACCAATACTGGTGGAGCTGACTAGCAAGATTTAGATTTCGTTCCACGCTTGTACTTATTCAGACAGAATAACAGCCTGCTACCACTACCAGTTAGTCCAAGGTAGCTCCAAAGTCCTGCTGGTGAGTCATCCAAATTGTCTGCACTAAAAGGATGTTAATATTACAAAAGTAACAGTTAAGAAATGCAGGGAAGTCTCTATCCAGTACAGATCTTGTGTATGGAACAGAGATGGCACTCCCCGTTCACTTTATGCTGATTAACACACTGGTGGCTGCACAGCAATACAGCAAACAACACAGAAGATTCCTGTAGGGAAACCCTGCATCAGCCTGCCTTTAGAACAGGAACTGAATATTGTATGTAAAATAATGATGATTTCAGGTTTAATAACTACCTCATAACGGCCTTGCATGGGTGTAATTCATCCTATATGCATTCTCTCTTCTACCAGGCATTAAGTTTCCCTTCGCAATCTTGATTGCCCCTATTTTTACTCAATTATTTGGCAGCAAGTTTATATGTATGGTGTCTGAATACATACAGCCTCCAGTTTTCCACTGCCTGAAAGTCAATGGCAGTTACACAAGAAGCAGAAACAAAGAAACCTATGACAACTTGGGCTGATGTCTTGCATAAACTGAGAAGAATTTTACCCAGCAAGTCCTGCTGCAAGTCCAAAACATCTGACTAAACTAAGCATATTTTTCAGAAAGGCATCCAGTGTGGAGGTCAAGATTTCAACTGATGGCAAATCCCCTACATCGTTACAGAAGTTGCTTTTAGACTGAACTTCTTCATTACAGTTTTGCACTCAGTATTTTAGTATGAACTCATCCAACTTGTTTTTTCATACCAAAGTTCACCAATGAATACAAAGCCAGAGATGGTGAAAACTAGTATAGGTGAAGTACATACCATGCATTATTTTAAATATTTTATTTTCTATTAACAATAGAAAATAGTTCCAAAGGAGTAGTTTACATATGACCCAACAGAACTTTGGTGAGCACCACAGGCCTGATTCTACTTTTAACTACTTGAAAAATGCAAGTTACAAAGATCTTATTTTTTTTTAAGAAACTTTCTGCTTTGTTTCCTTATTGCTTGGATACTGAGGTTGAGCGTTTAAGAAAATTTTAAAAACAGCACATTCATTTGACAGTGTCAGAGAACAAATAATTATATATACTTCAAATACTTATTAGAATAAAAAAAATTACATCCTTTTATTCAAACAAAGCTCCTACTTGAGATCAGTCAATTTTGCTCAGTGAAGAGCTTTAGGCTGGCCTACAGGTTTCAATGGCGGAAGCCTACCATATTTACAGAGTTGCTCAAGGGGAAAAGTCTCACTTCTCTGCTGATAGTTGAATGGAGAAAGCTCTCACAGAGACATGTGCTAAGCAAAAGGAACAAAAACAAAGGTCTGTTTACACTCTAAGCTTGAGTCAGAAAACAGCAGAAAAACAGGAAGGCACATTCTGAACCTGGTACCCATTTGGTTTCCGTATGCGGTTTCACACTTCTGAGGTAATGGACCGATGTTAAAAATGCCATGCGCTTACACCTTGCTGCTCGTGGCACAGTCACACTTGAGGAGCTGTGGAGCACACTGTATAGGTGCATGGTGCTTCTTGCACAGTTTCTACCAAAACCACAATAAAAATTAGAACTCTACCGGTTGGTGGCAACCATGTGATGTGACAACCATAGCAAAGGTAAAGGTTTCATATAAATGATCACACACAGACAACAGAAGAAATGGAAAGTGGAGGAAATAATATATATATATATACACACATATATGTGACAGATCATGAATTTGCAGCTGGGTGCTTATAGATTGCAAAGCAGCTGCCAGAAAGCTCTAGCTATTGTTCATATGAAAATGGATGACAAGAGCAGATTGCCATACCCAAAGATGTGTTTGGACAGGGACTCCAAGACCATCAAGATGATAATTCTTTTGCATACCATTCTGCAGTGTCCCAGTATCACTATTTGGAAAGGGGATAAAATACTTGACATTTTACATATATATACTAATAGTCAGCACGGTACATAGCCACATAGTGAAGAACCAACACTCTTACACCAAAGGAACAAAATTCACCAGTCATGCCAATACACCTGTTCATTTTGCATGAGGGGGTGGAGTAACTCCACTGATTTCAAAGACATTATATTTAAAACTCAGGGTTCAAAAGCCTTATCCAAAGCCCAGTAAGTTTCTTCAAGTCTTTACAGTTGGTGCTTCAGATGAAAAATTCGTATAGAGTTTGGCCTCCAGCATGTCATGAAGTTTCCTGTCAAAACTTGAAATCTATTTTTCTCAGATTAATCCCTGGGCAGTTTTCTCTACTACCTCCATAAGCAGGGAAAATACAAGAGTGCTCTAATACACAAATAATCATGATGCAAGAGCACACACAAACAAGTATACAGTCAAGGGAATAAGCAAGTTTACAGAGCCAACATGTTTTTTTGGAGAGCAATTATAGCCAAATGGGAGACTAAGCAGCAGGGCACAAAACAGATTGCACATCTTGAAGAAAAACAGGTGGGGTAAAATGAAATTCAGTCCCAATTGTGTCTGGTTCTGAATAATATAGATGAAAACTCTAGACACAGCAGTACATTTTGTACTTGCAGTCAGGTATGCCAAAAGGACATTTGTTTGTCCACACATATAAAGCCAGTCATTATAATATGAGATTACTGAAAACCTTCACCCTCATCTTCTAACAGTCCCTGAAACTTAGACCTTTCCCCTGTTGTTTAGAACAGCTATAGAAGGTTTTGTGCAGTTCCCCTTCAAACACACAATCTATAAATCTATGGAGTAAAAGTGTCTCAGCATCATTTTCCTGTCCAAATCCATACATGGAAACCAAACATAGCTTGCTATTCCTCTGATCCAGCTGAAGGAACTCTTTGAAACAGCGTGGGTTAAAACCCACACTCATATTTATCCTGTGACACAAGCTTCTATAGAAAAGCTTTAGCATCATTGAGTAAGCCTGATTGACATTTTTACTACCCAAATCACTAGGAAGACTTACATTTTCCAGTGTATTGCTTCTGCTGGAGCTGGACTTTTGGGCAATACACCAATTACCCATCAGGAAGTGAAGAAGAAGGAGCACATTTTATTTATGTATGTTAGCAATCCTGTCACGAGTACACGCAGTGATTTTATGGATATCAAGGGACCATAAACCACCACAAAAAATTCAAACATATGCATAACATAACATACATAACCACTATGTTAGCCAGATCTTGCAGCAAAATGTTCTGTTCCAAAATGGTTGCCGTAGAGTAAGTACAACTCAAAATACTGTAAAACAGATTAATGTAACATAACATTTAAGCATCCTATTGACTTGTTTTACTTCCAATCATTCCAGAGCAGAGCATTCTAACTAAAATATTACCACAGTAGGATAAGAAAAAGCCTACTGTATTCAACATAACACTGTCGTTGCAGAGATGTGTAAAGGCCCTGGAAGAGTTGAGAGGCAACCTCAGGAAGTACTTAGCAGTCTCTTAATTTGAAGTTAGGTCAGTGCTCTGAAACTCCAACTTGCAGGATTTGGAGAAAGGTTAGCATATATTCAGGAGTTCAGTACCTAGTAACACAAGAGAAAGCATGTAGATTTATGTAGCTTTAGTTTCAATAGGTGACAGCTGAGGGTAGTAAACACAGCTCAAAGAACTATAGTATACTTAAACTTCTGCATAAAATTACAAAAGTTGTCAAAGATTATCACTATGACCAACTCATTGTGTCATCTCAGTCCAGCTCAAAGTCCTGAAGAATGACAATAGTTCCCAGCCCAAAGCTTTCCCCACCTTTCCTTTCATCCTGCCAAGCAGAAGTCCCATGCGTATTTTCACAGCTGCACTATCTTCTGCAGCTCCAGCTCGTTACTGAGTCACCTGCAATCAACACATTAAGCTTCTACCTCTGGCTGTCTCACTCTCTCTTTACAAATAATGTCTACACACCTTTCAAGGGTGGGAGTGAGGTGATACTAGCAGAATAACCTCTTACTCTCAAAGGCTATCTTTTCCTTCCATCTACCCTAGTCTTCCTTGCAATATCCCTTTATCTTTTTCCCCTCAAGATCCCTGTTCTTCGGTTCTCTGCTGATAAAAGTGTGAGGGCCACCATGGCTGGGGCACTTGCCCAGAAAGAAGAGGCTGAGGAACACAAACTTGCTCAGTCTGGAGAAGAGCTAGCTTTGGGGGAAGGCAAACAGCAGCTCCTCAGTGCTGTGGGGAGGTTGCTGAGGGGTTGGAGCAAGGCGATGCACAGCGATATGTGTGGGGATTACGAGAGACAATGGGCGTAAATTGAAACAAGTTCAGAACAGACGCACAGAGAATCTCTCCACCCCATGAGGACAGTGAAGTGGGTTGCCCAAAGTGTTTGTGCAGCCTCTATCCACAGAGCTTTTGAATATCCATCCGGATAAAACCCTGAGCAACCTGGTCTGACTTCCCAGCCATCCCTCCTCCTCCAAGTCAAAATACACTGACCTGTGAAAGTCATACCTGTAGTTGCTTTACAAAACAAAAACAGTGCAAAGAATCTCTAACCTCTTTAACCCCAAGCCTTCAGAAGTAGCATATTCATCAGTGGAAAAAAGTAATTATCTTTTATTAGGTATTAACATCAGTTATTGATGTACTAGGTAGGATTTAGAGTTTCTTCCTTGTTCAAAGTTCCTGATAGCTGTTAAAAAGCAAAGCTGTCACCTGGCTAGACTTTGCAAGTCAATGTCTTGCAGCGAAGTCTTTTCAGACTGCCAGAACCATGTCATCAAAGAGAGGTCACATCTCTAAATCTTACACCAAGCCAGGTGCCCATGGTGATAAAATGTTCTCTCAAAGACAGCCTGACCTTGGCAGCTGCACAGGTGCAGTTATCAATCAAGGTTTATGAACACAAGGCCAGCCCAGCGTCTTCATCCTGGACAGACAGAATGGACGCCCTGGTGTTTGGATAGACAGGTACCAATTGCTTCACCTCTTAGCCCCCGCTGCTGGCCAGTCCAGAGCTAGAACTCCTGGTTGAGAGGAACAGATGCACAAAAATAGGTGCCTGAGGTCCGAGTTGCTAAAGGACCGGCAAGGTGACAGATTGAACAGCTGGAGTAAGATCTAGAGGAGAGAAGTGGATCAGGTTGCAACTAGAATTTAAATAAGGTAGCTGGTAAAAGATGTCATCCATTAAGCATCTGCCTTAATTTCTCCTTTAGAAGAAGAAATTGGATTCCTGAAGTATTGCTCAAGAATTTATACAGAAACTTCAAAGTATGTTGTCTCTATGGCCCAGCAAGAGGGGAAAAAAAAAGTTCAAAGAACTAACAGCTCTGTATTGACCTCATCTGTTTTAAGGCAGGTTTCTCATGGCCTAAACTGGCCTAGGTGATTCCAAATTTTATATTTAAAGTGGGCAGTTAGGTAGAGCAAAGAGGTGGGCTAAACATCCCTTTTTTTTTTTTTTTTTTTTTTTTTTTTTTTTTAAGGCAATTAACCT
>JAVKLA010000054.1:5920106-6102625 GCA_034782735.1 Sagittarius serpentarius | reverse complement strand
GGACACAGCCAGGACAGCTGACCCAAACTGGCCAAAGGGGTATTCCATACCATGGGACGTCATGCCCGGGGAGGTGCAGGGGAGGAGAGGTGCTCAGCTGGGGCGTCGGTCAGCAAGTGGTGAGCAATTGCACTGTGCATCATTTGTCTTGTGTATTCCAATCCTTTTATTATTATTGTCATTTTTCTTGTTCTTAGTGTCATTGTTAGTTTCTTCCTTTCCGTTCTATTAAACTGTTCTTATCTCAACCCATGAGCTTTACTTTCTTTTTTTCTGATTCTCTCCCCCATCCCACTGGGTGTGGGGGGAGTGAGTGAGCGGCTGCGTGGTGCTGAGTTGCTGGCTGGGGTTAAACCATGACAACATTTTAACGGAAAAGTAACAATAAGCTCACACACTGTAAGACACCTAGAAATCTGCACAGAAAGCAGACAACTTATGAACACACAGTGCACAAAGACTTACCAAGCCATATTAACAAGACAAAACCATACGGCATCAGGCTTCATGAGTCCTAGCACTCCTGGGATTACATGTTTGAATATAATCCCCCTCAATGAAACAAGCAGAGACATGGTTGAGTACTGACACTAAAACCAAAACAGAGTATCTAAAGCATTTACAGGTGGTAAAAGCATGTCCAGATAACTAATCAGAACAAAGGATAAGAGGAATTTCAAGTCTCTGGCGGTTTTGGAAAGGCAGACTTATTTTGCGTTGACAGAATATGCTAAGACTGTACACAAATTGAGACATCATTAAAAAAAGCCAGAGTATAAGCAACATTTTTCATTTGCCCCACATCAAAAAAGGACATTTCAAGCAAAAATGTTAAGTTTTGATAGAGTTCTACAAACATTTCAAGAGTAATTAACAGAATAAATACAGATCTGTCTTTTGATGCCACATTTGCTTTTGTTATTGAAAAGCGGTCAAAGCAACATTTTGGCAGACCAATATCTGTCTATAATCCTGAAGTATATCTTTAAAGAATTTTCTGTACTTGGGCACATGTGTTTCAAGGCTTCAAAGTCAGTTTAAATAGTATTTTTTAAATATTTTTCGTGTTTTTTTCTGTGCCAGTTCAAAGTATTCAGATACAACAGTGAAATTACTCTAGTCTGCTGTTTTACTGATAGAGTTCATGTGCCTCAGTTTTCCTAAGCAGATTTCCCAGATTTGCAGGCAGAAAGTTTCACAGAGTCAGGAACAGGAGTTAACTTGCCTGGTTTCCTGTTCAGTGACTTAATGAAGAGGCCATCCTGTCTCTTTTGCGCATGTACATTGTATAATTCCTTTGGGGACCAAGGGGAGAAGAGTTGTGAGTGCATACACACACCCATACGCATCCAAGTGAAGTACTCTATGTGATAATGCAGACCATTTTCCTATAGGACTCCTGCCAAAAATAAACAAATGGCAGAAGATGGTCATTAGTATGTGTTCACCCAAATATTCACATCTAAACACTGCACATCTCACTGGGCTTTGCAGCCATTGGATTGAGGGATAGTGAGAATAGCACCAGGATTCAAATCATAGTATTTATGGAGCAAATCTTGATCCATCCGTAAATGCTCCATTTAGTATCTCACTAGCAGTTTGTAAAACGGCCAGGTATACTAAAATAAAAATCAATTTACAAACCAAAAATAGGACCTATATTGTCACAAAGCATTTATTGCAGATAGGTCATCTAGCTCTTATCACAACCAGACTTCACCAAGGTAACCTGTTCAGTACAATACTTTTAAACGTTCGTAAGCCCTTAAAAAACAGATACAAACCTAGAGGGCCTACCCGTGGAGATTAGTCACCCAATGAGATATTTAACTGCATCATTACATACTAAAACCCTTAACAAATGCGCTTCTTTGTTTGCCTATGGGCTGAATTGTAAGAAAAGGCTAATCAAACTTCTCTAAATCACATGGGTGCTGCGGGAATTTATTAATGTTCATAGCGTGCTTTGAAAATGTATTGTAAAACTGCCATTCAAGTTCTAAGTATTCAGCAGGTCTAGGTTTGTTCAGAAATTCTTGAGCTCTCGAGGAATCTGATCTGAGTTTTGACTGTAAGAAAACTTGAAACCAGCTGAGATTTGCCTGGTCTCACATTTCACTGAGCACTTAGCATAATTCATAACAATCCCTTCTGATATACGTTCCATTTCCCCTAGTCTTTTCGTTTACTTTCTAATGGCTGGGCAACATAAACATGTGACACTGCTTTTGTAAGAGAAGTGTGCACCTAGCAAGTTGTTCTAGGTATCTTACACATTCACGTTTCATGCATTGTAAGCCCAGCTAGTTCAGACATTTTTTGATACTTAAAATATAGCTTAATTTAGAGGCATCTTAGAGTACAGCCACTCTGTTGAGCAAAAAGCCTACAGAAATATATACCTTGTTGTCTGAAACAGTGATAAAAATGAATTGAGTTCAGATATGCTGTGAGTGCAGAGCCTTTCACATCATTTCATATGTCTTCCATAAAGGACTTTCATCCCTGAAGAGTCTTGCAGAGTGTGGGAAACTTTCCAGAGCTCACAGAATTGAACGTAGCTCTGAAGACCCAAAGCCAGCAGCAGACTCCTATTGAGTCATTGCTTTAGACTTTGTCACTCAGCTGACTGCAAACAACTACATACCCACAGCATTACAGATGCATTTCTGACTGTCCTATTACAGCTAGGATACACATTTTGTAGCCTGCCTCTCCCCATCTAAATCTAGCTCTGTTTAGAAGAAACATTCAGCCAAGTGCTCGCAGTATCTAAGTAAACTCCAAAGCAGAGAATGAGACCTTGTCTCTTAACCTCATCCATCTAAAACTCTCACAGAGCACAAGCTAACACAAAGTTCAGCAATGTTTATATGTTAATTAGTGAAGAGTCCAGTCAAAGCTACGTGTGTATCTCTAAATCACCCCTGCGCACCACAGTCTGAAAAAAAAATCAGAGGAAAAATATGCATTTTTCTTTAGCAGTAACATCCAATCTAATGCTAGAAATTTTGGCATATCCATTGAAGTGAAAAAAAATCAGTAAAGATCCCTTTTTCCATATCTGTTTAAGTAATTTTGCACCTCTTCTTCTCAGATTCAGCTCAGCAGGTCACATCAACATCCAGTATCTTACAGAACCTGTGTATGAGAGACTTAATATCCAAATAAACTCTAAATATCATATCATGCCATTTTGAAGAAATATCAAATACAAACACATACCAAGATTTTCTGCCATATACTGAGTAATTTTGCTAGTATTTTTCTACCAGTTATAAATATCCAAGATATGAGGCAAAAAAGATAAAATATTCTGCACAGTAATTAAGAATGAGCAAACCTCCATACAAAACCTGATGTTTAATGAATCACACAGGTATCTCTGACACCACTTTTTTCTCTACAGGGTGCCATCCTCAAGCCATGCTTCCTTGGCCAAGCCTTCTGCTGGCAGGAGAAGCCATCTTCCAGAGAGCCATAAAAACCTCAACCTCCCAGCACACTTCCAGTCACACTCCCCTCTCTTCCTTCTAAGTCTAATTCGTACCATCATTTTTGTGGCAAGTAGCCCTCTATTTCTTCCTTTATAAGGTCAGGTGTCCTTGCAAGTGTCCATACAATAGCACCTTCCTGAAAACTTCACCCATGTGATGATGATTCCTTCTCCTCCTTATATGACCTTCTCCTGAGTGTTTTTATTCCCTACAGCTGTGCTCCTTCCTGCATGCTGTTGTCTGCCTTCTACCCTTTCCCTGCCCTGAGTATCGTGGTTTTTTTAACACCACCCAATTGGGACAATTTACCTGTACACAGAATTTATTCTTTTTCCTTAGATATATATTTGCTTGTGTGACTTATTCGTCCTCTCACCTCTAACATTACCAAAGTCCCTGAAGACATTAAAAAGTGTTGTTGAAAAAGTTAATAGGAATGACCTGATTTGTACTTCTTCCAAAACAAGGCTGATGTAAAGTGGTTGTTGCCATCTGCCATCAAATAGAGAGAAAACTCTACTGCCTCTGAAGCAACTGAAAATAATGAGAAAATAATAAGGATTATTAATTTTTAAAAGTTGTGAACTGCTGCATCTTAGCTATTGCTTTGCAGTGCATTAGCCTTTCCTGCAACACTGGCAGAAATTTCAAAATTTCTGAAGGGGTGGGCAGACATAAAGGAAAATACTCTTTATGAACAAGGGCCTTTTGCTTCTAGACCTCTACTAAAATTAGTGGCTTAACTCAAAACCTCTTGAAGCTGCCCAATTTTCCACTAAGTTCAATCATTCTCCTCTAACATAATCACTACCCTTTTTGGTGTGTCAGTTTGAGGTACCTGAAACAGATAAAAATAAAATCTGCTGGTCCCTTTAAAATCTTTATCCTATAATGACCTGAGATGAGAAATGACCAGCTTGGGTCCCTAATCCCACAGCCTCTGAAAAACTGAGGTCTTGACTTTGAGCTCCCTAATAACCACACCAGCTGTAGTTGAGATGATTCATAGATTTTCCAACCATTAAGATAATTCAATCTGTTTGAGTAACGCAACACTTAAGCCTTACATGGGAGTTTATGTAGCACAGTGGATCACAAACCATGCTGTAATTTTACTATTTCTAGAACAAAAACTAAGTAAGTGACTAAAACCAAAGGAAATAAATTGAAGTTGTAAGGCACGTGCATGTAGAATTGTCTTTAAACAGAATGTCCCTCGGTAATGGACGAATTCCAGCACAGGGGTTCCTTAAAGAGTATTTTTAAAAGTCATCTGTCTCTGAATTGTCATCTTTTCCTAATCTCAGATTCTAGCCTGCAAACAGTCACACTAGCGAAAGATGAATAGTTGAAGTTTATGCACTTCCCAGAGTGTATAATCTTGGTAGGGCAGCTGCATTGCAGTAAGCAGGCTGCTCTATTATGTATCACAGACTGCTCCTGATCTATACAAGTCCTGTCACGGGAAAAAAACAGTCAAGCAAGAGAGGAAGAATGTAGAGCTTTCAGCAGAGGGAGGTATTGACACAGCGTTTAACTCCAGGGGAGGGGATCTGAGACTGTTTCAGTGCTTGGCTACAGTTAGAGGCAATACATCCCTCCTCCGGCAGTATTTTTTATTTTTTTTTTTCTTTAAAAAGGGAATAGCCTGCCCTTAAACAGCTTTGTTGATCTTGTTTTCCTGTTTGCAGATGTTGAGTTGCATTCTGTTGTCAGTGGAAAAAAAAATAAATGAGAGGGTGGGGGGAAAGGAAACAGAGACATAAATTTAAAGAGAGAAGCCTTTGGTCACCAAAAATAGCCACAGCAGATAGTGTAACTAAAACCTGCCTAGTGCCTACACTGTCAGCGCAGCGCACAGGGCAAAGTTACATAATATTTTCCACATTTATTTCAAGCAGGGCAGCCTGCCAGCTTGATAGATTTCTAGAAAGGGTGGGAGAGAGAGAGTGGTTTGATTCACAGACTGCTGTATTTACAGCTTACCCCACGGCCACTGCCTTCCCCTCTTTGGGCGTTTACCTTTGGAGTTTGCCAGACAGCAGTGTGAGCATAATCCTGATATAGAAACTAAGTCACTCTTCAGACTCTCTAAAGTACTACAGCTGCACAAGTTAGCTTTATTTTCTTGTTTTGAGGGTGCTAACGTGCACTGAATTACTGAAAGCTTGGTCATTGTCAAATTCCAGAAATTAGCAGTAGGAAAAGAACCTTGACAAAAAGATGGAGACAGAGGAGCTTCAGCTTCTTGATCCTTCACTGCCCTCACCTTCAGCAACCCTTCTGCAAAACTGGAGTCTTTAGAAAGAAAAGGTTTCTGCAAAACTGCTGAAACAAAAGTTAATCCACGATTAGTAAGGTTAGAAGTGGGCATGAATCTCCAAAATGGACATGAATTTTCTCAGAAGGCAGAGCTGCTGTGATCAAGTGCCTGGATAAAACCAGCTACCTAGTTTTCTGTGAGGAATTGCTAGGTAAGCTATAACTATATGAAAAATATTTGTCAAGAACAGTCATACAAATGACTAAATGAACAGTTCTGTGTTATGTGTGACAGGACAATCCATAAAGCAAAGCATTGGCCTGCACATTTCCTGCATTTATTCTATATTTTCTTTACATGTGGCAGGTCCTCCATTGGGACATCTCAAATACCTCGTTAAGATTTTACTATTGCTGGCAAGCAATAACATTGCAGCTTCCCTTCAAAGACAGACAGGAAAAATTACTAGAAGAATGACAAACAAAAAAGTCTGTTTCCTACATCCAACTTGCATGAAGAGAAAAAGGGCGTGAAAGAAAGGGAAAAAATAGAACACTGATATCACTGTAATAAACCCAGTATGTTGTCCATAAACCAGACTACAGAAAGCAGAGGTTAAGACTATCCTTCCCTCTTCCATCCTTAATATATGCACAGCACCATATATGACTCTGTAGGGATATTTGAATTGGATAGAATGGAAAAATTATCTGGGCCAGTTCTCACCAAACTGAAATGTACCTACACAGCATAAAAGTTGCTCATATATTTACATGGAATATTAGTGCCAGTATCATTAAATTAAACTATTCCTCCAAAGCAAGTTGCTCTGACCGTGTTTTTAAACAAAGAAAACAAAAGGATGCCAGCTAAATGCCAACGTGTCATAATTTTAACCTGCAAAGAAGAGAGGTTCCCAGACCAGCAATGGAGATAAAACAAAAGTGCAGTTCATGAAACAATGCAATGATGTCAAGTGAGGTGTAATATTTCCTCTTATTAGTAACATTGTGTGCTTTGAGAGTAATGCCTTTGAGCTTGAAATCATGCTCCAAAACAAACTCTTTCCTTTCAACATCGGTCTCATCAATAGTTTACAACTGGAGTTTACTGGCTTCGGCTATAATGACCTCCCCCAAAAATGTAGCGGGTAGAACATCTTTAAAGATGATTTTTGTTTCTTATGACCATGCTTAAAAGGAATCCCTCAATTTCTTTTCTATCTTGGATGACATTTTATCATTTCCACATTTTTTCCAGTCCAAACTTAGAGTCTGCACACTGGCAAAATCTATAAATTTACCCAGAGAGAAGTCAGTATCCTCTTCTTTCCCCCTGAGAAGGACACTAATTTTCATAAATGAAAATAAATAGTATTGAACTTACAGGATCAATCGTGAGCTAAAAAAAGACATCCTAGTGTTTGGAAAAGGGTAACATTCACAAACTGATAAAAAAGAATAAATTGTCTCTAACACAATAAGCAATGAGATTATGTAGCATCATCCAACTGTAACAGCTTTTTCCACAATGTTATATTGCCATTCATTGAGTTTTCTGAATATTTAAAGATCAAATAATGAAAAGAATGAAGAAGCAATAAGGGAAAATAGAAGCGGAGGCAGAAGTTTGCTGGGGGGAAAGAACACAAAATTGGAAAAAAAAATTGAAAAATTGAAATCGGGATGTTTGAGGAGAGCTGAATCAGACCCTGAAGAACAGAGAATGACTAGGACAATAGGCTGGGACACAAAGATGCTGGTTCAATTCCAGACTCAGCCACAAACTCTGCAGCAAGCTGTATGATTTACTTGGAGCCTCAACAAGCTAGTGGTGAAAGGGGACAAAACCTTCCACCCCAGGGAAAGACTAGTTATGACTATGAGGCACAAAGTGTGTGTATGACCACCATGCTATGAGGTATGCCAGGGACATACCCCATTTTGCTCCAAACAATAGCTGAGGGACAAGATGCAGTACCTGCACAGTTCCGCAGCAAAGTCAGCCAGCTCTCCTCAGCACCAGTGTTACCACTCCAATATGAAATTATTGCCAGACAGGAATATGCACTGCAATTTCAGTGCAAAGTTTGGGGTGACTATGTTGTAGCTTCCTAAATATCCACAGTAAGGTTTGCCAAAGCTCAGTTTTTGTACTTCTGCTGCAGAACTACACTAAATTGTGGTTTTCTTTCTGGGACTTGAGCTAATATACCTGCTCTGTGATATACTCTACCACGTAGAAGTGAAGCCACATAATGAACCATTCACTCAAAGGGCTTTAAAAGTAGAATATGCACTATATTATCTCTCAAAGAGAGAAGAATTTATCACCCCAGTTCCTAGGGCACTAGTAAATATTTTGCACATTGTAAATGCAGACTTCCTTTTGCTTTTGGCAGTAACTAAACAAAAATTATTTAAAATGTAATTTACCTTCTGCTATTCCAGTCATTCAGAGTTCGTATTCCTCAGTCTTCAGAAAAAGAAATTCAAAAGCTGTAGCTAGACAGGAGAATGCAGGAGGGCATCGCAGTTCCCAGGGGAGGGCATTCCCTTTCACCACATCCTGACTGTGTCCCCAGGTAGGACCGGCCCGAGCACTGCTTCCTTCACCTGTCATACGCTCCTACCTGGCTGTCCTCAGAAGGGAGGTGTATGGTGCTGAGGGAGAGCCGTGGTGTTGTTGAACAGGTGCTGGACTGGACACGGGGAACCGGGACCAGCTGAGCTGCAGCCAGTCTGCTTCACTACTGCCCCTTTCACTGCCGCAGTCTTAATGCCGGGACGTTGGCTACAGCACTGGGTTTTGACGTGGCTGAATAACGTCATCTGCATTTACTACAATTATTAATGTAGAGCTTTCTATTTCAACTACAGAAATATTCTGTTAGCCCAAAAAGTGATTACAAACTTTAATTAAAATAAATTCTAAACTTGAGGAAACAACTTAAAAGTTCACAAACAGTCTCTCTTTTGATTGAGAATGAACTTGGGTCTTCCCAATGGTATGGGAAAACTCTTTTAAAGATATTCCTCTCTGTTGAGGCTGGTTTTTCATTATATATTTACTTTTATTAAAAGATAATATTGATAGACTAAGGATTATTATTTACACAGTGCTATTAATGTGTAGGTCACTTCAAAAACTATAAAGCAGAGTAGCCCCAAAAGCTCTTGATTTATGGACATAGCGTTACAATGTGACAAGGGCCTTGAATTTCCACTGAACTATTGCATAATGTTCTCATCACCTTGTAGGAAATGAAGGATACGCATATTCACTTAAATACATTGTATTATATTGTTATAGGAGGTAATTTCATCTAGGCCAGCCAGTAGAATAGTTTACAAAACAATATGTAAAGCTGTAACTCAGGAGGCAATAGGGGTTTTTCGGCAGTAGGGGCAATTTTGCCTTAGACATAATCAAGATGCCAGCAATTTTGCTGCCTCCATGTTTAGCAGAGTGCTGTTAGCATGGCTCCACGACTATGTAGGAGGTTGAGGAGAGGATCTCTGCTGTACGGTCAATCACAACACAAAACTCATCAAAACCCGAGTGCTTAACATGTTCAGTGCACAATCATAATGAACTCACAAAGTAGTATCTGAACAAGATCATTTAAGAGTGGTGTTGTCCAGGTAAGACAAGTGCTATCTATTAACAATGATACGGTACAACTCTAATTTCCACCAGAATTCCACCAGAAGAAGGAATCAGAAAAAATGTCTTTTCTGAAGCCAATGGTGATATGACCTGTGAAGGCATAGAACACATAATCAAGTTACTCCTGCAGCAGTATCGTAAACACAAACTATAGGTACCGTAGGGCAGCAGAAAACTGCCTTTGGCAAAGTGTCTCTGTGGTCTTAAATTCCTAAGCAAATATGCTTTCACATCTACGTCTGTGCTAAAGGTTAAGGGGTAAGGTGAGAAGGTTGGTTCCTAGAGCAATGTGAAAGTTGGATGCCTTATGACACTGGAGTTTGGTGTAAGCTGATCCTCTTTGCAACTAGTTGTAACACCCTGTTACAGCAGTCCACGACAAGGCAATGACTGTCCTTTATGAGGTTTGACAGCATTACCAGATTAGCAGAAATTATAGAGCTTTCCACTGCCCAGTGCCTCTAATATACAGGCCCTGGACCTTTCTTCTTCTGGGCCTAAAGGAACAGATCTTCTCCCATAGGGTGTGCAGGCATTGGCACCATCTCACAGAGCACTTTGGACAACCTATGGAAAAGATGTTGTGTATATATAGCTTTTCAATACACACAGAGCATTTCAAGAAAGGGATACAGAAACCACAAAACATAATTCCGTTCTGTCCTTAATCAGGCACAGTCTAGCCTCAGCCTGACTTAAAATCTTACATGTTTTCTTTAGTTAGGGTTCTCTGTACAGAATGGACTAATATGCCAAAAAAACAGAAGAGACAAATGTGGTAGGGAAAATAACTGACAATGGCATAGAAGTATGTGTAAATTAAAACATAAATCTCACATCAGCTTTGCACCTTCCCACTACGTATAACCCAGTTACACTCCCTTCTCCTGGCACAAGCTGAAGGATTTCATACATTAGAGGTATATCACATTATTTTTCACCTATAATAAATTTTCATTTTCTCTTTTACAGTCACAAAATTCCATCTGGAGAAAACACTTTAAAAAACTACTTTTTTTAATATATATATCTTGCTTCTCTATATTAATTTTACAAGATTGTCTTTAATTACTTGTTATTTGTTTGCATTGTGCAAAAAATGTGTAGATCTAAATTCTGCTAGTACATGTTGAAATGCAAAGGAAAATAAAGAAGTTTCACTGAAAAGAAAAATTCTCATATCTGATCTGACGAGAAGCCCAACAAGACCTGGCAATGTGTGTTTGCAGCCCAGAAAGCCAACCATTTACTGGCCTGCATCAAAAGAACTGTGACTAGCAGGTAGAGGGAGGTGATTCTCTCTCTCTACTCCACTCTCATGAGACCCCACCTGGAGTACTGTGTTCAGCCCTGGGGGCCCCAACACAAGAAGGACATGGAGCTCTTGGGGCAAATCCAGAGGAGGGCCACGAAGATGATCAGAGGGCTGAAGCATCTCTCCTCTGAAGACAGGCTGAAAGAGTTGGGGTTGTTTAGCCTGGAGAAGAGAAGGCTTCGGGGAGACCTTGTAGTAGCCTTCCAGTACCTAAAGGGGGCCTACAGGAAAGCTGGAGAGGGACTTCTCATAAAGGCATGTAGTGATAGGAGAAGGGGTAATGGCTCTAAACTGAAAGAGGGTAGATTTAGATTAGATGTAAGGAAGACGTTCTTCACTGTGAGCGTGGTGAGGCACTGGAACCGACTGCCCAGAGAGGCTGTAGATGCCCCATCCCTGCAAGCGTTCAAGGGCAGGTTGGATGCGGCTTTGAGCCGCCTGGTCTAGCGGAAGGTGCTCCTGCCCTTGGCAGGGTGGCTGGAAGTAGATGATCTTTAAGGTCCCTGCCAACCCAAACCATCCTATGATTCTATGAAATTATGTCTTAATTATATTAACACCTACATCTGGGTATTTGGGGTATAAACTGGATCTAACTTGGAGTCCAAAACTGGGGATTCTGCAGAAGTGTGGCTAGATTCCTTTTGGGTCAAAGACAAAACCATTTTTCTAATGTGTCAGTAGATCAGAAAGTTGCAGTTAGTTTTTTTCACTCAGATGTTCTATTGTACATATGGCCACACAGATTTAGGGAGTACAAACTAAACACAGAAATTAGATTCACCTATCACTTAGCGTTTGCAAATTAATTCAGCCTCACTAGGAAAAGAGCTTTGTAACAAACCAACGTAACCACTAAAACTGAACGGAGATTGAAACCCACAACATCCAGAGGATGTTACAGCTGACATTAGAAGACATCAGAAGAAAGTACTGAAGAAACAGGTCTCCCTCTGTGCAACTTATGAGTGCCTACTGCCTAGACTAACACAACCTCATGCAGCTGAGGAGGTCTTCTGACCGCACAGTTCATCAGCAGGTTCAGTAGGCAGCAATAAATGTATGGCAGCAAGTCCTGGGTACCATCCTGAAGTAAATGAAAGTACAGATCCCAACCAGACTCTTACTCCTTGATTCTGCAAAATTGAGATACAACCCTGTAGGCCACTTTTGTGGTTCTTCTCACCTAGAGGCTCTCAGATTTCTTGGGAACATGAAAGCACAACTGCATTTTTTGAGAGGAAGAGGAAAAAAAACAAACCAGCCAAGAAAAGAGATACAAAAGCTACCTACGTACTTACATTCCCCCCAAAAATGTGCAAAACCCAACAAGTGCAGGAGTAGGTAAGCAGGGCAGTTCTGATCAAAACTTTTATTTACAATGCAGTTTTCACTGCCTAAACACCCTGAACTACTTCTGCTTGGATTCAGTGGCAGGTGACCCTTTTCCAGACTGCTCTGTCTACAGAAAGCTGTCACAAAAGGTTCCGCCTGGATTTACAACTACATGTGCAAAATGAGCTCTGTGATCTTCTGCCTTTGGAGACCCTGTGAAGTGAGAACTACACCACAGCCCCACGTACCCTGAGGCCAAACTATAACATCACCTTTGTTAAAACTGTTCATTCTAATTTGTCAAAGATTTACATTTCACAGATGAGGAATCCAAAGCAAAACTGGACTTTTAGGTACAGTCCTTTCATTTGTGGCAGCTAAGTCTCATTCCTAAACCAAAACACGTTCCCAGGGTGATGCATTCACTCCAGAGAATATCTTGCTATAAGTTGCAAAATACCACAGGCAGGCACACCAACAACCCCTGAGATAACACTGATCACACCTTCTCTTTTTCTACAAAGGGAACAGAAACATCCATCCCTCTTCTGATTCCACATAGTACAAGACATATTACCCTATTGTCTGATCATGGAGGTTGTGATTTTCTAAACTGTGCACAGAAAAACCATAGCTTGGCAAAGTATTTAAACACCCATCATTTGTAATTATTGCAGACAGTAGGGAGTGAAATCCTGCAGAATGCACAACTCCTGAATGCAAACCAGAAAGAAAACAAGTAAATACGTATCTGCTAGAGAATCATCAATGCTTGCACCAGAATGCTCGAGAACTATTTCTTAGTTCAGTGGATTATAGCTCTAAGGAAATGCTCATTACTTATTGAAGTTCTAAACAAAATAAATGTACTTTCGGTTTGTATGCATCGAGTTCAGAGGCAGCAATAAAGCAATGACTGAGGCTCACTGTGAAGCGTGCAGCAAGTGTGCCACAGAGATCAAACCTCAGGTGCTACTGGAACATGTTGTGCTCTTCAGCCTCTCATCACCTCCTGCTATTGGCTGGCTCTAGGTATCAGATGGAAATATCACACCGCAGCTCACCCAAAACTGCACCCACTCTTTCACGGCAACAGACATTTATGACTTGCAGTTTGCGTCATTTATGCCCCCTAACAACAAGAGCCTGCAAATCTGCCTGCATTTGCAAAGTAACCAAACTACCTTATCTAGAAGTACATGCTTTCTTGTGGCTCTTTTAAGAAAATCTTTAGTCTGGCATCTTTTTTTAAAAAAAAGAGTAATTTTCTTTTGAGAGACATTTTGTTCATAAAATCCTGCTTTAAAAAATCTTATTGCTAAAAGAACTGGCAACAGTAGGATAGCATTATCCTCAGTGTAGATGGCAGTTTAATGGGCTGAGATAACTTGACACTTTGTTTTGGCAATATTTGCTAAAGTACTAGAAAAATAAAAAGTAAATCTGTAATTTCATTCTAAGTCTAGACATCTTTCGGCCCTACATTGCACCAGTTCTTCTGCACATTTTCTTCCAAAGGTTTTGCCTTTTTGCTCTCATTTGCATTCCCAAGAGACACCAGTTCAAAACTTTCCTCCACCTGAGAGGAACTGGAATCCATCTCTTTTGGGACAAATTACACTGCCCGGCTTTATAGAAGCAACACAAATTAGGTAAGTCCTCTATAACTCGATGCCTGCAACACTCCCCTGCTAGAGAGGGAACCTGTGCTGTAGTTTCTATATTGATAGCATTTCTGTTCACTGTGGTAGGGACTGGGACCTAGATCTTGCCTCTCCCTACTGTTAAGCAATATTAAGAGGAAGTTGCCAGATGAATAAAGTGGCAGAGGCAGCATGCAGAAAACACCTCCAAAAATAGTTTCAGGGTCACTTTTACGCAGCATTCGCTGGGGAGAATGCTTCTGGGGAGCAGAGATATGTGCTGATATTGTCTTTACACACCAGATTTTCACAGTTTCACATGGGAAGCTACAACTGAAAATTTTACATTTACTATCAGAACTACTGAGATCCAGACTGTTTGAAAATCTGCCTATAATAATGGGATCTGATTACCTAAAATGCACTTATAAATTCTTCTTGATGCCCACACTTTCATGGGAGATAAAGGCAGATACCTGATGGTAGGGAAGAGATCTGAGCTGAATCAGATTGTTCCAAATAGCTCAGGCATGTCATTCATTTGCTAACCAGCCTTCATACAGCACCTTTCCATGTACTCTGCACACATCAAATAAATAAGGATCACACAGTGTTAGAAATATTTTGAGTTCTAAAAATAAAATATCAATACTGTACAGAACCAATTACTATCATAGATTCAACTACAGACAAAATGTATTTCAAATTGAAAGCAATATAATATGTTTCAAAACCTTAAATATTTCTCTTATAACAGCTTTACATACAGAACAATATTTTGAGGATGCTTGATTTACTGAAATATTTTGTGTCACAGTTCCCATTAGTAATTTCTTCAATCTCCCTTTTTACTGGTAAAATATGCTATCTTTCCTAATCCTTTAGATTTGTAAGATAACAGCCTTATTTCTACTACTGGTCTAGATGTTCCTCCTGGCACTGGAATTCAATAAAGAAGATGGATTCAGAAAAAAATGCCTGCTGACCAAGGCCATACTAAGTTTGCAATGTTAGAAAGAGCCCCAAGGGACACCATTGTGAGCAGTGTGCAGGATAGGCATTCAAAGGTGCAAAATATGTTACCATATCACTCGATAACAGCGACAGGATACACACACTGACACCCAAACCCTTCCAGATTGTAAGCTGTTTCCAATACTAGTGGGAATTGCGGAAAGCGAGCTTGCTGGTTAGTGGAGCACCAGTGAGGCTTGTGCATGTTTTGCTTCAGAGCACCAGCAGATCACAGGCCCCACCACCTTCTGGAAAGCTTTAACTGACCAGCTGCCACAGCCATGGCTCAGCCTTTGTCCTGCCATTGTCCCGCCATTGTCCCCCACTTCTCTGTGGAGAGCTGTGCAAACTCAGGAGTGGGGGACAGAGCTTTGGCTCCTCAGCAGTTCAGAGAAAGCCAGCCCTGCAGTGACACACTCAATCATTCCCAGACTCAGATAAGCCTTTCCCTTCTTTCCTTTGTGCAAGAATGGAAAACCAAGCAGTTTCCTTGCACCTTTGCTGCCCCACCCATTGGCCTCACACACTGCTGAGCACGCTCATCAAATGCCTCTGCACTGTGTTTTGTGGAGTGATTCGTTCATTCACAGGACAGACTAAAGCTATAAGTACACAATGCCGTAAAAGGCTTGTGTGTAGGCCTTTCTCCTGGAAAGCAAACATATTTTGAAGATGGTTTGGTTGATAAAAGTTTGGCAATTTTATCTGCAACTTTAAGCAAACCACTGTTTCCTAAACCTACAGAACAGCAAGGTGGCAGTCCTTTGGAAGGTACCAAGAATTACCATTGATAAATGAGGAACAAAAAGCAGATACAATTTTAAAAATCTTTTTACCCAAGACATAAGTATGTATAAAAACCAGAAGTCTAGAAGTATCCAATAGATTTGATAGATAAGGCTGTGATCTGCAGTAGGCAACACCTTGCAGCACTTTATAGTTTGCTCCTAGACTTTCTGAAAGCACAGTGTATAAGGAAGATACATTTAAGTATCCCTATCTAACAGCTTTCTGCAGCTCTTTGGTAAGAAATTTGAAGAAAAAATACAGTATGGTGATGGCATGCAGTACTAATATTGTAAGTTTAATATTTTTATATTATACCATCCTCCTTGTAAATCCATTCCTTAATTCACCTTTGTGCATTGAAACTAAACTTGTAGCATTCATGTAACTCTGAGGTGCTGAATATCTCCAGTGAAATGTTTGGTATTGTAGGGGGCGTGACTTGAGCGGTTCAGTAACTATCATGATCCAGCTTCTGCCCCCTCTCTCCCATGCAGATCCATATTTAGGATAATGGGTCACTAACTACAGGGATTTGTTACTAGTATATAGCTAATTTTTTGATCTTTTTTTAACACAGGTATTTAAGTATTTGTCTTCTGCCAGGCAATCTGAATGCCTGTCAGTAGTTCACTAGGAAATCTGAGTAACATGCAACATTTTTTCTCTCCCCTGAAGTAAAAAAGGGGCATATGTTAGAATGCCCTGCCTGAAGGTCTGGGAGGACATCTCCCAGCCTGTATGTGTTGCTAGAAGGCAGCTTCTTGGGCTATTAGAGAAGTCAAGGTGGAAGTAGCCTGTCTTTCACTGAGACTGGAAGTAAGTGAGCTCTGTCACAACAAGCAGGCCCTGTGGATGTCTGGTCAGCTTTGGAGTGACCTCCAGGAAAGCTCCATCTCGCCCTCCACAAAGTGAAACTCACAGTATCTGAGGGGTTGAACTGCAACTACTGTTGTCACCCCAGAACTTCAGGCAATCTTCTAGGTACTGGGCTCTGGCCATTGTAGAGAAGCCGCAGACAGGCAGACAGCCCCCCAGCTGCCTTGCTGGGATCTCTTGCCAAGAGGTGGATAAGCTAAATCTTTTGTAGTGTGGCTGAAACACAAACTAACTTATGAGGAATTTGCATTTCTTTCCCTTCCTCTCGCTGCAGCAAAAGTTGACAAATGCTTAGGGTTTATATGCAAGTAGCCCTGGTTGTTCTCTGGTTGCAGAGGAGAAGCAACAGGAGTAAGGGCTGCATAACTGGAGCTCATTGCCCCTTTTATCAAACACAATTCAGGCATGCTGATGGTTAGATACACATCAGACTTTCAAATTGTGGTTTATATAGCTGCTAAAACTCACTAAAATAGCACACGCAAATTTCCTTCTCTTCTCTCAAATCAAGAACCCCTGACAAGAATCAGTGTTAATCCTAGGTTGCGAGGTGGTTTTTATCCATCCCAGAGACAGTTTATACTGCAGTCCAGCACTGTGTAAGCCTCAGAGACCTCTTATGTAACATATCTCTTTCACAGTGCGGTGTGTATTTCGCTTAGGCTTGCAGTGTGCATTGAAAACCCTGTCAGACTGGGACCCACAGGAGACACTGAAGCAAAAAAAATACGGAATATAGCTTTTCCTTAGGAAAAAAAGCTGCATGCCAGGCAGGAAGACTTTCTGCATGAGGAGACAAAAGATGTTGTGTTCCACATTTTCATACACAGCTCTCTGACAACACTGCAGTATCTACTTACAAGAGAAAATAGTCCACCCTTATTTATTTCTTATGGACCCAATAACTGCTAGAGACCCTCTAACACAGCTATTCTGCCTTTTATCACAATGCAAAATACAGTATAGAATCAGAGCTGATCAATCCCAGAGTGCAGTTACAAAATCTCTTAGAATTTGGAAAGATTTGTATCTATAGGTATGCCCAGAGCTACTGCCACAGTGAATTAGCCTCTAGACCAAGTATAAATAAAGATAAGCATATTTGAAAATCCATTTGGTTTCTTGCTACTGGAGCTATGCTCCACCAGCATCACTTTCTTGTTTCTCTTGTCTGGAGATGGAACACACTTGTCACCTGAAAACAATCCCTGCATATTAATTTCCTTGTATTTTGCACAGAGGCCATCATTTGTTACAGCTTTGGAAAAGAAATCCCTACAGTGGAAAACCCTTCAGGATCATTGTTAGTCCATGTAAAGGTAGCAACTGCACGCTGCTAAATTAGGAGTAGCTGTATTCACTTGTGCCAACACCATAGATGGGGGAAGGGAATGGGGAGACTCTCCAGAGTAGCTGAGTTTGGACATAGCAATGAATACAGAGCCTTCAGTGCTGACTCACTTTTTCCATTTTTAAAATAAAAACATTAGCAAAGATATTTTTAAGTGGTTACTGTGCTTTTCTGCTGCAAGCTAAGCCTTTTTATAAGTTTCAACTATCTTCACCCCCCTCTGCAGTAACATACTTTAGTAATCATTCCTGTTTTGTTAAATTCTTTTAGCCATAAAGCTCAAGATAGTTTTAAATGGAGCAGTCCTTACTCCATAACTGACTGGTTTCTAAGGGAAAACTATAGTCCAGAGAAAGCATAAGAGCCTGGGAGCCGGGATCCCTTGGCTCTACCCTTCATGTTTCTGCTGACATGCTGTATTATGGAAAAATGAAACAGAGTCCTGGTTGCGAAATTAGGGCCTGAGCTGTACAAGCAGATTTCTGTGCTCACTGAAGTTAACAGAGGCTCAGAAATTCAGCCATACAGATCAAGATTCTTCAAAGATAGCAGGTTTACTCATGCTACATACTCCACTTTCGAGCATCAGTAACAGCAGCAGTTGCAAAAATCTTGAGTCAAATCACATTTTAAGTTCACTCCAGGAAAAAGAAAAAAAAAAAATCCTCTAGCTCTTCCAGAAGGACAAGCATATGACAGGGTAACACCATCAGACTTGGGCTGGTGATTTGTGGAGTACTCTCCAGCTAGACTAAAAGGATTTTAGCAGCAGTACTCAGAAACTCACAGGCCAAGCCCTTGGGAACACAACAAACCTGAAGATTAAGCAGCAATGAACCACATCTGTGATGTACAGTCTCAGACAAAGTGCAACCTAGAGAGTTCAAGAGAGGTTGAGTGGCATCTTTTTTGACATTTAGGGCAAAGAGCAATTTTTCATATGCTCCACCACTCACAAGTGGTGCCTAATTAGGCAGCTAAAGGCGGCTCATATTTTTGGAAGTGTTCAGTACCCAAAAGCTTACAGCCAGACACTTAGGGCTCTATCTTCTGTAAAAGGTACACTAAAAGATTTTTAAAGTTTGTCACATATCCTAAGGTAAAAGTGGGAGCAAAATTCTTTTGAAACCTGCCTTTTAGTTATGTGGTTGTAGACTCAGAATTAGCATTTTCCCTTGAAAATAACTGAAAGTACAAAGCAACAGCCTTAAAAAGAGAAATAAAAAACAAGGTCCTTATTAAAGTTCAACTTAGAAAGTTCCCACTTGGAAATCCCCATGGTTTTACGTTCCATGATAACAATTTTGGTAACATTCTCTTCCATGTACTTTTTAATTAGTATCAAGAAGTCTCACAGATTAGAACAAGTATTCCTACTGTAGTCTTGAAATTACTGGCTCTATCCAGCCGATTTTAAGATTTCTCTTGCTCTCTCTTTCCCCCTCTTCAGTTGTGTGTTTTTCTCTGTATTCTTCAGCATCATATTTTCTGGTAATTTAAGACATTCTCAGCTATTGTTTTAAATAATATCCATTTCACGGTGGGGAAGTCTATTTTTCCTATTCCTCTCTTTCCTTTCACTCCCCACCCCTCCAGTTGTGCATTCCTCTGTACAAACAGATCCTGGAGTTTGTTTCACGGCAGTCTGCCTGTCTCTATTTCCCCACAGTTCCCACAAGAATATTGTATTCCTGTCTCCCATCCTGTCCCAGACTGTCTCTGTGGTTGCCATGTACTGTTTAACAGTTGCCACATTCCACCTAAAGAGTGGAAGAACTTCTTAAAACACTCAGCAAGTGATTTCAGTTTGCTCAATACTTCCAGGCCTTCCTTCCCATGTGACTGGTTTATGAATGCATTAGATGTAGTTTTGTTGTCTTTAGAATGATTAAGGTGCAGAAAACTTATACTTTCTTAAGCTCACTCACCCATTATGTGGCTAAAGGCTCAATACCCCCTGGGTGTAATCTGACAGAAATTCAGACACAAAATATAAAAATGAAAACAAAAATCCAGATTTGGGATTAGTTTCTGTCAGAAGAGAAAAGAAACAGTTTTAAAAAAAATCAGAGTGCATAAATTCAGGTAATCAGACTCGTGAAAACTGCTCTTTCCCAAAGGATTTAACTCTGACCCAGAAGTCTAGAATTCCACCCTTGAAGTAAACACAGGACAACAGGTAGGACTCGGTTCCCAGAAAACAGTGAATCCCCTCTCCAAAACTCACACCTACTCAGCTTCATAGCTGTAAGATCAGCTCACCTAGTCAAAGGGTGCGTAGACCAGCACGATGCTCCTCTCTGCATTCAGCATGCCAGAGAGCCTAAGAATAACACTGAAGGCTGTATCCCCAGCTGCTAGGTCCTGAGTGGGGCAGCTCCATTGACTTGGGAAGAGCTGTGCCAAACTAGCTGAGGATTTGGGCCCAAGCATGCACAGGAAATGAGGCTGTATATGCAGAGCGGACAGAAAATCACTTCATTTCTGGCACACCAGTGGACGAGTGCCCTGTAGATGGGAGGGAGAAAGGGAGAGGGAGAGGTTTCCCCTCCCTCTCTCTGCTTTTATAAAGCTTCCCTAGACCCTTTGAGAGATGATGTCTTCACAGTGTTTGCAGGAAGCTTAGACCTTTGTCCGACAGCTGCAGAAGCAGAGGGTCCAAGGGATTATTTTTTTTTCCTCTCTCAGTACTGATCCAGCAACAGTAATGGCATGGCAGACACAGCTGTCTTACTTGGGTTCAAAGCCAGTATCTTTTCCTTTTTTCCAAACACACACACACATACTCACTGTATCTTTTGATAACAGGGAGGCTGACATCATCTCCTACACAGTTGTATTTCCCCCTCTCTTTCAAGACCATAGAGGTACGAAACAAACACACTATGTGAACAACTGTTGAGGAGGGGGAAGTGAGGTTTCAGATATACCCCAAGTTGCCAAACACCTTATAGATCTTAAACTTTTTAATTCACAATAGTCACTATTTGGAGAATTTGCTTAGCATACAGATAAGTCCACATTTTCTTTTTACACACTGAGAATTACAATTAATGCTACTGCTATGAAGGTCTGATGAGTCCTTGCAGAAAAAAAATATATCTGTGAGACAAATTAAATGAGCCTCTGTTTTATCATTAATTGTACAAAAGTCACTTCAACTGCACACCTTTACACCCCTACACGTGAGATGAGAAGACTGTCTGCAGCATGAGCATGGATATATTTTAAAAAATGAAACTCTATTGTGTGATTGTATTTCTTTGGACTTTCTATTTACTAGAAAACTTTTCCTTGTATCTCTCTTTTCTACTAAAAATCATACCTGCTTGCTGCTCATAAAAGCACCTCCTCAACAGAACTATGAGTAATTTCCATCCTGGAGTCAGGGCAGTTCACGTAAATTTGCACTTTCTCCCCTGGAAAACAAAACGAAATTCTCACTTACCAGGAAATCTCTTAACCCATCACATTGTATATTCTATACCCCACACTCAAATTCCATAGCTTTTCCAGCTGAAGATAGCTGCTATCAAGAGCAGGAAGAAGGCAAGAGGAAATATAAAGGCTGGATCACATTCTTCAAATAAGTTACACCTCGTGAAAGGTGAATATAAAACAATATTAGATCCAATCAGTGGCATCTTGTAATTATACTGTAATCAGTATAGTCACTAGAAAGGAGGAATATATATCATGAATTTTTTACTGAATTCCTTGCAGACACAGTGGGGAAGAGAGAAAGGTGAGTTCCTCATGGGGAATCCAGGCAGGGCAACAGCAGCAGACCTAAAGCTCTAGAAAGGTCAAGTATTTTTCCCCTAGAGCTGCCTTAGCTTTTATTCCTCATTACGTGGCAGTGGAATGAAAACTGAAATTTGAGCTTGGGGCCACTCCGCATGGAAATGCTCCCTATGACTGCAAGCCTGGAGTCTTGTTCTGATAGGGTCTTATGGTGCAATTTTTTGTTACAAAATTTTGTTATGCAGCTCTTCAACTTTTTTTTTTTGGTGAGGAAATGCATATCTATTTTAGATGCCTTCCTTGTCATGCATCTTGGCATGACTTGCTGTCTTTAAATGCAGACAGTACTACCTGAATTTGTAAAAGCACTTTGACATCACAGATAAAAAGTATATGGACACAGGTGTAATTTTAGACATTACGTGACACGCTAGAGGTGAAATAGCCTCTTAAAACCATCTAGTCTACCTCCATCTGTGCCTTAAAGCTTGGTTCCTTTCAGTATGTTTTTTCTGCTGCGTTGTGCACACATTCTCACAGCTCTGTAAACAGAGCTCCTCTACTTTTCACTCTTACGCTTACATGAGGCTTTCTTATTTCCATTCTGATGGAGCTGAACATACTTGATTCTAGAAGCTTGACCTGCCCTGCTGGAAAGAGGGTCACATAATAATTGATAATGCCAGGCCTAGTAAGAAAAAAATCCAAAGAATCACAGGAGAACATCAGATTACACTGAAAAATTGCCTAGCTGAGAAAGGGACGGAAAATTCCATACTCCTTAGACCTCTTGTATGCTACACAGAGTAACGTTTCTTTCTGCTTGGAATTTTTAGCCTTTAAAAATGTTTTTTGAGCTGCTACATTGTGTCTCATCTGGTCTTTCTCTTTTACCCCATCATGATACTTGTCATACCTGTGTTATTCCTGTAAGGGTTCCCTTGAGGTTGACCACGCCTCCTGTTAATATGAGGCTCAGAATGGAACACAACGTTCATGGTAAACTGCTTGGGTTTGGTCCCACTTAAAACGTTTTTGTTTGTTTGAGGTTTTTTGTGGTTTTTTTCCAAATGTGATTCCAGTGCTTTGAGTATGTTTCTCTCAGCTATAGTGGTTTAACCCAATGAATGCTTCCAGTTTGAAGTCAATAGCTGAATCTTCTCCATGGGAAGACTGGGCCGTTCAGCTTATTCTCTCTGAAGGACTGTAGTCTCTCTGGTTAAGGAGACCACTCACAGCCAAACATTTTCATTTCAGATGACATCTGGCTTCTGGCAAAGCAACTATGACACAGTCAATTCACTATTCTGGACTCTGGTTTTGTGGGCGGAGTAGATGGGCTATGGTGGACATTAGAGGTAGAAAACTGCTAGTGCAAAAAATATATTTTATAATTAATAGACATCACAGAAAATATTGAGATAGATGTAAGGGAAATTAATCTATACCAAAATCACACAGGGGTGTTCCCCTAGGATGAAAGCTCCCTCTAAATATGCTAACACTTTTTTTTCTTCTTCCCAGCAACGGCAGAACTGTTTCACAGCTTGTAGAATAACCTTTCTTCTGACTTTTACCCCATCCCATATGCCAGTCTGATCTGACAGAAAAGTACATAGCACACAACCAATGTTTAAGATGTAAGGAGAAAATCATCAGGAGGGAAAAGCGGTTATACATTGCTCTGCCTTCTGTGTTTTTCTTCCCCATTATGCTCTTAATACAAGATGTCTGTAGAGTTTTTATGAGAAGACTGGGGTTATATTATGATTAAACTTCATCATAATTACCAGATTTGCAGCCAGAAAAAGACCACAGTGTTCATAAAATACAGTCACAGGTCCAACACAGACTGCTATAAGTTAATACATGAGGTCTCCTTATTGCTTTGTACAGTGAAGAAGGAATTTCCTACATGTGAAGGGAAATGTCAGCTGCTCAAAATGTGCTGCCAGCTTTGGACATGGCAATAGATAGCACTTTCCACTACAGCCCTTTCTTTTTCAGACCAGAAAAATGTGTTGTGTGTATGGGTATATATATCAACCATAGAGATGCAGATGTCAGGACAGTCATCAGTTTCTATCAGACAACTAAGGCACGGATAAATAGTCACACAGTTTCTTAAAAGCACATCACATAGTTGCTAAAATCTCCATAACTTCTCTTATTTTTCAACATCAAAAATAGATTCAGACATTTTAAAGATTTGTATTGATTTGACCGATGGTAACTGACTCTGAATTAATACATCTATATTTAGAAATCTCTGTACACACAGTTTACTGCACTGAGAGTCACACTCAGCTATTCATACACAGTTTCCAGAAGTGATGGGTTGCACCAACTGCTAGGATTCATCATATAAAGTTGCCGACTAAGTTCTTCATTGTGCTTCTCATTGCCCTTAATAAGCAAGACTCAGAATCCAAGATCCTTCTGATATTTTGGGAAGAAGAAATTAATACATGTGCAGACTACATACATACATATGCATACATAGATTATTTACTTTCTACATTTCTAAACAATGTAACTTTCAGCTTATTTTAATTATAATGATACTGAAGAGTAACTTGCTGTTTGCAAATAAAATCTTTATCTTTTGAATGTCACTCAGGAGATATGCAAGCAGCTTCCACTCCTCAAACCTGTCTGTGGAGTCTGCCTTATATGCAAGTCTACGAATTCCAGAAAAATTTCTTTTTCAGTTGGAAAAAAGATAATCACACACTGAAGACCAGTAGACAAAAAACAGTGTTACAGTGGGAAAGTAAAGTCAACTGAGTTTTCAAAAGTCAGAACGTACCCAAAACAAAATCAGAGAGAATGACTCTCCCTTATTTTAAGAACAATCCCTTATTTTATTAATTTCTTGTCTTTCTCTCTTTAAAGATCAAAACAAAATATAAACACTAAGTAACTTTATTTTCAGAGTAGAATTTCACTGCAGGAACTTATTAATAAAAAGCAACAACAGAAAAATTAAAAAAAAATAAATAAATAAATTACCTGCATTAATACAGTTAACTTGCACATCTGACATAAAACCCAATTGGCTAGTTTCATCATTGAAATTTTAGTCTTTAAATCTTGATGTTACCCCAGACATCTATTTTTGTACATATAGGTACAGAAATAGCATATAAGGAGAAAGAAAACTTCTGGAAATGTTTCATTTTGCCCTCTTCCAAAGAACTGTTGTCTGAAATTCATTTAAATGTACTTATTCTCCAAAACGATAGTTTACTCTTTTGCAATACCTTAAAATCCAAATAGTCTAAATGACTTCATGAACTCATTTTAGAAATGCCACTGATATGCAAAGAAAAGAAGTGTGAACTGAATTTCTAGAATAGCTCTAGTCTGCCTTAAAATTAGTTTAGCCAGGATTTTCCTGTATGCTTAATCATTTAGTATTTAAGATTTATCCTGCATACTTTCTGTGGGAAAGATTCTGCATGGTGTCTAGAGTCTACTGGCCCAACACACTGAAAATAAGGAGCAAAGTGATCAGGACCAAAGGTTGGCTCTAACTGGGAATTTTTAGCTTATTGCATTCCTTTCACAGATCATAGACTTGCTAGTGACTCTAATGATTACATCCCACTGACATCCAATCCCTAAAAAGACAACTTGTTCTTTCCAAAGTGAGTCGGAAGATCATTTCCCATAGCCCAATAAAGACAAATATCTGCTGCAGGGCTGCAGTTTATGCAGAAGTTTCTCATTGTTCACAGCAGTGAACTCTCAGGTACAGGTATCAGAACAAAGGAAAAAAAAAAAACAGTATAGGCTCTAAGAACAAAATTTCTTCTTTTCAAAAATGTTGAATTATAGGAAAGCAAGCTTAGTGCTACAAAACCAATAAAAACGTACCACAGTTTAGTCTTACATCATTCATACAAACCACTTGATTGCAATAGTAAATTAAGTAATATAAATTTCCAAGCTTCATCAGATTTTAAAATATATATCCTATTAGAAGAAAGTTTACTATTCTGAGCATTGTATTAGCTCTTCCTTCAGCAGTGTATGTAACTAAAAACCTAGTGTAACAGAGCTTAATTTTCTGTAGTGACTGAGGTGTCCAGTCATGACAAACTCAGTGTGGTCTTGAAAGCTGTTTATTAATATACATATGAAAGGTACATAATTTATTTTCAATTTGGTCTTTTTCAGTCAACAGTGAATGTAACTAAAAATATTTGAAAAAATAGCATAAACTAAAATCCACTTATTTCAACTTTGACAACGTAGCAGGTAGCAGTGTTACCATTAGCAATTCCACTCTGCCTACGAATTAATGAGCATAAATATTTGCTTTCATTTAAATAGCCACCAAGGTGCATTATCAGTAAGTCATCCTTCAACCCTGAACAATGTGTAAAAATATTTGTCAAAATGGTTCAAGTATAATATGCCTTTCACCTTGAGCACGTAGAACTGTTAAAGCACATCTCTACAGTTACTGAAAGAATATTAGAATATTTTCCAGCTCATAGAAATGGCTTCTGACTATTAAGAAAGGATAGACAATTGCAGTTTTTAAGTTCTACATGAAGGGAGCTGGAGACGATGGAGTTTCAGCAGTTTTTAAAATGCAGTCTGAACTTTGATGTTTTCTTGTCCTCACAGAGAATTAAAGAAATGAAGGCTAATTCTTGAAGAATTGATAGATGATCCCCTTTCTTGATTTGACTTTAGAAATTCTCAGCTATTGAAATACCAATGGCTTTATTTCCTTTCTATAGCTCTTCCAAACACAGCTGATCTCTATGTTTTTTTCCCCCTAGCACACTCCCTGCATTTCAACCTGTGATTATCCTCTTCACTGATTTTCTGAGATTCCTGGATTTCTTTGTGAGATCAGGCATTTTTTTAGTTATTTTTTGTGCCATTAATTGCTAACCAAAGCTAAACCATTTATATAAATTGTTTGATCAAAAAAGGTCTGCTATTATTTAAATACCTATCCAAAAACCAAATCAGAAAATTTAAAATTCAGATGTGAACTTTAGCAAATGACATTTCCACAGTCTGATTCAGCAATTCTCTCTAACAAAGCTGACTTTTCATGAAGTCATAAAACTACAGATGGAGATTTGAAAATGAATAGACACGAATCACTGGTGTCAAGAGTCATGCACTAAGTAATTATGTAGCATTCACCTTTAAACCTGTGTTCTCTCAGTTTCTTACCACTTGTGAAATGATTGATATCTTTTCCTATCCAAACAGGACAGTGGAAAGAATATTTTCCTCATTTAAATAGATTTAGGCAGACCATAGAAATGCACCAAATGTTGATTAAGTTAGGAGTCAGCTTGAAATTAAAATGCAATTCAGCTGTAACTCTAAAGAATTCCACAGCACAACTTAAAAGAGTAAAGATAAAGTGAAATGTATTGACAAATACATTTTTTTAAAAGAAACTGGAACAAATAATAGTTGAATTGTGTATTTGTCACAAATACCCATAGGCAAAAAACCACTGTATTTGCTTAATGCAGTACTGAGAGAATATTAAACGAAGGCCAGTGTATCTATTCTTCAGTACATCCTATGTCCTTCATAGGAAATTATGAGCTACTACGGAATACGTAGTAGCACCTCAATGTTCATCACGTCAGACCAGAGGAACGATGCCATGCAGCTCTCCAACAAATCGCAGCTGAGCAACACTGTTTAAAATTAGATTTTCCATGAGCAATCCACATAGCAATTTTTTTTCACGTCATGAATCTATTGAAGAGATTTTAATCTCCATGCAGATACTTCACAATTCACAGTCACAAACTATGTCCTCAGTGTTACCAACTAGAAAACAAAGAAAACGAAGGGTGATGAGAAGACTTTTTCTCAGCTTGGGTCTGTCAGAATCATGTATTCTCTTCCTCCCCTCCCAAATCTCCCCTCCTCCTCTCAAAAAAATCCCTTTAGGTATCTGTTTGAGTGCAAAAATTATCAAAGCAGGAGTAATTCAAACCCTTCAGGTTTCAGGCCCAACCGTCAGCTGAAACAGAGAGAGCACCAGGTTCAAGTGCCATCATTTCCCCACACCACAGACAGGCGAGATGTTAGAAAGCCACGATGGCGCAGCACTTGATTTGAGGTCATTTTCAGAAGCTACGAAATTTACCTTTCCATTTCGGGACTGCTGGAGCTTAAAAGCTTAAAAAAAAAAAAAATCAACTCCCAAGAGAACTCTTGCACTTGTCACTGGTTGTCACCAGAGGGCCAGGCCCTGAGGGCCCCCACAGCCCTGCCTGCCCTTGCCCAGCCCCCTCGGGGCCTCCCCCACACTGCCTATGGCCCAAGGCTCCATTTCAGCCCAGCCCAGGGCCGTCAGCCCCTGCCTAGGCTCACTGCCAGGGCCAGCAGTTCCCTGGGAGGATGCCCCAGGCAGGGCCTCACCAGTCAGGGCCTGTCCCGCTGCCAAAGCCAGGAGGGAGCAGATGGAGGGCAGTGGGGCAGCCCCAGCCTCGGGCACTGGGCAGCTCCCTGGGGACAGGGACAGGCCAGAGCCAGGCCAGGATGTAGGCCCATGGGTGGGCCTGGCTCGGCAGCACCCATGGCCATGATGAGCTGGAGACGAGCCCTGCTGCAGCGTCACTGGGGCAGGGGCTGACACAGGGTCCTGGGCTGTGGGCAGGGTGCGGAGAGTCCCGCGGGCTGGGCCGGGACACTGGGGCCTGCTGGTGCCCCCAGGGCCCTGAGATAGGAACCCTGGAAAAAATGTCATTGTTTGAGCTGTACGGTTACCTAGCCAGGGCTTTAGAAACTAGCAGTGTTTTTCAAGCAATATCTCTGATCCCCGGTCTTTTGGCCCCCTAACCTTTCTTTCTGACTCAACTGTCCAATTTATAAAATGAGCACAGCAATATCTACTTTTGAAGAAATTTGACACTCCTGGCCATCATATTCTCAAAGCGGTAAATATTACTACATTGCAGAACTATGAATGAGAGGCCAAAAAGACAATTTTGTTTTATTCTGACTAGTTGCATTATTCATCAGAGATGTATTGCAGATGGAGAAAGAGGAAAAACATTTTGTTGTCTTTTCCTTCTCCCTCTCCCAAAATGAATACGTTTACAGGTGTTGTTGAAATATAATTTACATCTTTTAACCTCCATCTGTGTCATTTGCAGGAGTTATGATAACACATCAGCAATCGTCTACTCCCATCCCCATGGAAACTGCCATCAAACTGCCAAAAATGGGACAGAATGCTTTAAACTAATCACTTTTCAATGGAGGAAGGTCTTTTTTTTTCTACAGCTGTTTCCATGGGATCAGAAGCCATTGCTGGTTGCCTAATTGTTTAAAATCTTGTCAAGTGTACAGGCAAGTGCTCAGCCTTTTTAAATGTGATTTTTTTTTTTTAAACCAGGCTTCTAAAGCAGAATATGTGAGCCTGATCCTTCTCCTATCCCACCAGTTGTCAGCCATCAAAAACTCATTAACTCAGCAGAGCTTCACCAGTTTGAAACCAGCATGGAAGAAGTTCCATCATTTAATTTTGGAAGAAAGTTTTCAGTGGGATGAATGAAAGACAGAAAATATATTATTTTCATTCCACAATGTAGCCCAGCACCATTGTGAAAGGAAAAACTCCTGGGCTGGTACCGTCAGCCGGCAGAGGAAAAGGCTATGTGTCAGGAGATGGAGGCTGCAGTCATAAAGATCCAATAGACTTCCTTTGTGACTTTCTGTTCTCACCTATGCCACCTTTATACTAATTTCCTAATCTACAAAAATAAGAAAAATTAGAATATCAGGTTCCATTGAGAAGAAGTGAGAAGCAATACCAACAGGCAACTCTTCTGGCTGTTGTGAATTCAGAAGGCATATTTTGCTATGTAGTTCCTTGAATAAGTGCTGCAAGGCATATCTCATTTATTTCTAGGTTTATAAATTAGCCCTGTGCTAGGAAATCTCCTTTGGAGTAAACAAGAATTTTCACATGACTAACACCTTCTGAGTCCAGTTTTTGTGTTAATGGTAAAGAGCTAGATTTCAAACCAATCTATTAAAGTGATATACATATGCTCAAGAGAATGTATCGGATTGGTTATGTCTCTGCTCTGGTCAGAGCATTGGGTTCTGCAAAAATCCAGTCATTTAAACTGCTAAAGACACAGATCATCTTTAATTCAGATAATGTTACTAGCCAAGCAGAGGAGCATAAAAAAATTTCCAACTATACCCTAGTGTTTCACAAAGAAAATATTCTAGGAAAAAAACTTAATTAAACAATAAAATTTCCAAAAGATGAAATTATTTAGAACCTGTAGTCCTGTATTCAGAATTATGACAAAGCATGGCACTCCTATTAAGACTTCATTTGGTAGCGTGTGAATAGGTCTATAGATAGGCAGACAAATACATGGTTCTCCCCTATCATAAGATTATACTGTCTTTTATTCCAAGCGCACAAGAAATAGGATTTGAAAGTAGTAAGTATGTGACTAACTAAGTGTCAAGAGAAAAAAAAAAAGAGGAAAAAGAATCCTCACCTTCCACCACTGTTGCAGTTACACCCTGCGTGTTCCTGGAAAGATACACTGATTAGGGACTCAATTTCTCAGAGGTACTAAATATCCCTTAGTGAGACCAGCTGCAATCATTAAAAACCTCAGCAGCTTATGGGGATGGAAAGAGGAATGAGACCAAAGTCTCTAAAATTATTAAGGTCAACAAATTTTTGAACTTAATGGATATGTTGAATAGAGCTTTAATCTTGTTGTTTAAGGGCCAGGGCCTCCTGAGGTGCAGAAATGGGGTAATCAGGTTGAGAACTTTGCCTGGAGCACCTTGTTTTGAGAGGTTGGTTGGATCTAATGGGCTTTACATCAGGACACAACTTCCTCCTCTGGATCTCCTGAAACCCTTGTATTGACCTTAAGACTAGTAATTAGCTCTAGCACAGGACAGGTGCTATCCACACCTGAGAGGCAAAGTAACTGGAAACAGCTGATTTTGAAAACAGTTTTTTCAGAATAGTTCAGCACATTCTTATTTATCCTGGTGAGTTTAATTGTCAGAGCAGTAACTCAGTTAACAAAACTCCTCTAACCTTGGATTGTTTAGCAACAAAAAATCAAATCGACTTCCCCATTGACTCTTCTATAACAAGTTTTATAAAGATTTTGTCTTCAGCAAACCCCAAAAGGCTGTTATAGGAAAGCACTGTTGAGAGCTTTTCAGATAAAAGCAAAAGAGAGCCTAAGAAAGCCAGACGTGCTTTCTTCAAAGTGAAGTTAAATGATCAGTTCAATTTTTCTGGAGATACATGACCACTGGCTATATCAGGCTGTTTAGTCTCTTCTCTCAGGTCTTTCCTGGCCTTTCTTTCAAAGTGCTCATACCTTCATTCAGCCTCCTCCCAGACCCAAAATACCATGGCTCCCTCTTTAAAAACAGTCTTTTTTTCTGGAAAGTGCACAGGAGCTCACTCAAACTTAGACTTATACTTCAGCTTGCCTCTGGATATTTTTTTTTAGCCTGTAAAATGCCACACATCCCAATTCTGATGTACAAATTGCACAATAATAAGCAATGCATTCTTTTTGCTCTCACAACTTACCTGGAAGGGAAAAACAGAATAGCATTACAACCCCTTACTCAGTATTACAAGTAGGGTAAATACTACAATATTTACTTTTCAGTTATTCTATACTATTCCATATTTCTGTGAATCTGGAAAGCTGGTATTGAAATAAATTAAAATTTTGCTCCAGGACATAGTGTCAGAGGTTTTGGTCTTTATATTTCTTATTATTCATCTGTATCCTCCTAGCAAGAATGCTGGTATTGTTTGCGGAAGTCATTTTTCTGAGTCTCATCACTATGGGTCTTGATATTGTTTTCATTAATTAGTAATCACTATGTATCAGGGTCTTGCTATTTTTTTCCTGCTAGGAGATAATTCCTGTCCTCAGATGCCATTGGTTTGAATAGGCGTCTCCTGCATACATACAATTTTTTGTTCTTCCTGTTTGTGGGTTTTTGTTTTGTTTTAGTACTTGAAAAAAAGAAGATAAAATAAAAAAAACAAAACACTCTGGAAAAATAAATCGCACGCATATAATGATAGAGTCCTGCCCTGTCCTGTCCTGTCCCACCCCCCCTCAGCTGGGTTATTTTGGGTCACATTTCATTTTCACATCAAGAAAAAACTGGATGAATAGTGAATGGGAAAGTATCATTATAATTGGAATCCTGCTGGTTTATGCAGGCCTGCACATCTGGAACAGGGTGGGAAAAGAGAAACAGAAGAGTGGGAAAGGCTGGATTCATCTCACTAGACAAAACCAGAGTCTGGAAAGCACATGTAGTCTGGTTTCTTAACTCACAGCGAAAGTTAGCACTCAGAAAAGAAAATGTTCGGCAATAAGCCCTTCCTCCCCACATATCTCATGTTCAGAAGTGCTCCTGTTTCTTTCTTTGAACCTATACCTCAGCCACTTCCATTAGTTACTTTCTGTGAATGTGTGGGCTATTCTCCTCCTCTGCAGGCCCCAGTGAACACTTAACCGAGGTGGCAAAGTGATTCTTCTCCAGCCAGCCTCATAGTTACAGATTAACAGGAACAGCCCTGGTACCGTACAGCAATTTAGACAGGCAAACACGTTCATTCATGTGACTGATAAAATGTGTTTGCTTTGTGTTAAAGAATCTATAAAAGCCTTTTCTAACACTGCTGTTGAAAAAGTCATGGAGGTTTCATTAGTGGTAAACAACTTCAGTGCCTTATCTGGGTCACTATGGTGTTACACACATGGGTCTGTGCCCAGCGGCCTTTACAGCTCTTTGAAGGCTTCATCTTGAACTCCAGCTGAGCCCCCAGGCAGGGAAAGAGCAGTGGCATCGCTAGTCTCCGTAACTGAAAATTACCACCTGGTCTCACAAACGAGAGGGGCAGAACATTGACTGCAAGGATGCAGGTATGCAGTCACTCCACAGAGAGGATGAAATGCCATCTTAATCCCACCTCTCCAAAGAGCTCCAAAGCATCCAGCCAAGCCATTTGTACGCTAAAGTCCAGAAGAGAGACAATGCATGCCATTTGCTAAATATATGCTACAGGAAGAAGCCACAAGGCTACATTAGTATTCAGAGACAGTGACAGTGTGATGACGTACACTGTGAGGAAGTATCACATAACCCAAGCACTATTATTTTTATTACCATTATTTTGTCATCTCCATCTTATTTAGCTCTCCACTTATACTCCCTAATCCATCATACAGCATAATTACATTCAATGAATGAGTTCTCAACTTACATTACAAAAAGAAACTTCATTCTTAAAAGTTTCTCAACTGAGTCGTAAGCAATTAAAAACATCTCTGAGTGTTTTGTTTAATTTTCTTGAATGGGAGAAGTCTTAGAAGTAGGTAGAAGTAATTTCCTTTGCGGAAGGGCCATGAATTCATATTATGGGATATGAATAATGCATTGTTCCATTTAAAACATCTGAAGAACCAGCGTGGTCTGCTGAAAGCTGGACCTACTGACAGTACAAAGGAGGGAGCTGAAGTTCTGCAAATAAGTCAAACACAAGTAATGCAGTGCCAAGGAATCCTGGGCCTCATCTGTCAGATGCAGGGGGCCTATAGAAGAGGGGACCTCATCTTGTTCCAAGGAGAAAGTTAGCTGGAGAGATATTAAAAGAAGTAACTTAATAAAACTAGTCTACTTCATGTAAGGTAAGTTATCGGTGTCTCTCAGCCAGTTGACCATGAGCAAGATCCAGCTATTTCCCACTGAGGATAGAGATCTGGTGAAAAAAATACTTCCCTTGGTGCTAATGTTGCTGAAGCAGCATATTCATCATAGTCAGCACTGCGAGATTTTATAACTAACCCTTTCAGATCCTAGAACAGAGAACACATCAGGTGTGTTAATTCTGCAGCTGCAATTCTGACTGCATAGCTCTACCACCCTTAACATCACTTTGTCTTTGCTGGGCTCAGTAATCCCTGGTTTACAGGCTCACCTTAAATATATGGCCAAGAGACTGGGGAAATTGGTGCGGAAGTGTGTTTAGGACTGTAACTGGGTTTGGGATCTTCTCTTATTTCTGAGAAACAGTGTACTTGTTAAAAAAAAAAACCAGCTATAAAAGCAAAATCTTTGTTTTGTATTAATGTTTGCATAATCAGGACTGACAGTTTGGTATTTTTCTGCTCTGGCTAATCTCAGTGCCTTCTGCAGAAAATATAAAGTGATTCTCCATGATTTCTGTTGGCTATCTGGACAAAAGGCTCTTTGTGCGCTGCAGGACCAAAAGCATTACATACAGTAAATATTTGAGCTGAAGGTGTGCTACTGATAGGTTTGTACATACTATCATTATTTTATGTTGTTCGTGTTGCTGGCTTGCATCCCACTTTGTGGCACAGTAAAGTAAATGACTGCTCAGAAAGCTGTAGAGCAGGAATGAATCTGCTACATAATACACAAATTGCAACAGATGATTGCTACTTTAGACAATAAAAATCTTATTATTTTTAATAGCTGGGAGAATGTAGGTTTCTTAGAATACATAATATACAATAATGACTCACAGGCTATTTTTTAATACTAGAATACCATCTTAATTTACTTCAGCTCCACCTAGAAATGTCAATATATAAAGATATGACCACTTCTGCAAATGGAAGATTAAATTCTACCATGCTTATAGTGGGACTCATCTCATTTAGACTTAACTAACTAAAAGGTGAACAAACTTTTAGCTAGTCAACTAGATATTCCTACAATGAGATGAACAGCTTAGTGGAACACCTATTACTTTTCCTCAGTTTTAGAAGTAGCCAAAGCAACTGCTTCAGATAGGTTCAACTTTTAGACAGTTAAACTATATGAGATTAACTCATTCCTTACTGGTGTTTGTGTTTCACTGCTAAGTACCTTCCTACAGTTGGAGTACAATACCATGGAGAATGAGAAAAAGAGGCAGAAGATGGGCCTGTGTTGAAGAGGAATTTATTTCATGGTAGGAACAAACAAGTTAAATTTAAGTTACTTCTGCCACCATTACTTGCCTAAATCTTCCTTTACCAAATGAGTATCCCTATTGAGGTATCAGTGGTATTAGCTGAAGGGTTGGGTAAATAAAGCTGGCAGAGGTGACAGCATGATATAACCCCATTGTTTTTTCAAATGCCATGTGAACATGATTCCTATCATCCTCGTCTTCCAGTTAAATGCCAAAAACAAGCCAAAGATTTCAAAATCTTATCCTGTCACTCATGACTTGAATATATACCCAATCTTGTACATGGTGAATAAAAACCGAGCCATGTGCATTAGATTATTTCAAGATCCAAACAAAAAGCATGCTTGAATTTCTAGTATGTATTTAACTCAGAGAATTCCTAATAGATATCTTGGAACAATATCATGCTATTTATTCTCCTCTTGTAGTTTCTGCAACTTAATTTCTGCAATATAATATAGCATTTCCAAGAATATAAAAATATTTTCCTCTTTGACTTTTGCAGACACAAAAAATTGGTTATTCTTGAGTATTAACCCCTAAAATGAGATGATGGAACCTTCCAGCTGCCAGTCCAATGTATGTCTGAAAAACAATGTCTCCCATGTTGCCCATAATTCATCCTTATTCTACAAGATGTGCCCAATGACCTAGCAGAATCTTCTTTGAATAAGAACAAAAGACATTGCACTCAATTTAAGGACACAAACTAAAACCACGGAAATGGAATCAAAGATTGGACCAATAAATATTGATATTTCACTTAACAATTGGGATTTCTTAATTCTATTTGGGGAGTTTTTCTGGAGAAGAAGGAGGAAGAGAAGAAAAGCAGAGAAGGGGTATGAGGTTTTTAGTTTTACTGTGAGTTTTGGAATAGAGAGTTTTGTGCCAAGCTGTCATCCATTTTTTAAACCATAAGCATAATTAACAAAATCAGATAAAATTCTTTAATCAAAGCTGAAATAATTTGTGATTCCACTAAAACAAAATGTATTGGCTTCCTCAAGAAATTACATGGTAAAGTTCTGTGGTGTAAGTTGTCATGGGATCAGAGGATACTTTAGGTTGGAAGGGATCTCAGAATGTCTCTAGTCCAACCTCCTGCTCAAAGCAGGCTTAGCCATGAGGTCACACCAGAATGCTCAGGGCTGTGATCAACTGGATCTTGAAAACCTCCAAGGACAGAGACCTCGCAGGCCCTCTGGGCATTTGCTCCACTGCCTGACTGCCCTCATGGAGAAACGGTTTCTCCCTGTGTACAGTCTGCTCCACCCTTGTTTCAATAAATATCTGTTGGGTCTCATCTTCCCACCAGGCACTGCTGTGCACAGCCTGGCACCACCCTTGTGACAACCTTCCTATAGGAACTGGGGGGGGCTGCTGTTGGTCCATCCTTGAAGCTGTCTCCATCCCAGGCTGAATACCCATTATTTATTTACATCAAATCCATGATCAGTAACACAAATCATCATAAATCCTCCTGCACTCAGATGACACAGAGCTTCAGTTGACACCTAAGAGCACCAATCAAAGAAAAGGCTGACCACTAACATGGAAGCTCCAATCTGTCTGCTTCCCTCAGATGGACTGCATGAACCAAAAAATTACTCTAATCCCTAATTTCACTTTCTCTCATTGCAGCCTCCAGCAGCACCTCAGGCATGCTGTGACAACCAATGACTTTCTTGTGCTGTATAAAAACATGCTGCAACTATGATGCATTATTATGGCTGTAACAGTAGCAAGTTGATTGTACAACACAAACTGTCGAGTATCAGACTGCATTACAGCTTCCCAATACCAAGAATTTGCACCCCATGAGAGAAAATGTAACACGGAAAGTCTGCTACAGTTCAGCCAGGTACGTTACCCATGCAAAAATGATCTTTTACTATGAGTGTAGTCTAATGCACAATTTCACACCTTTGTACCCAGCTCTAGAGAGACTTCAAAGATCTAAAAACTTCAAGATCCTTTGAAGGATATGAGGAATGTAATGATGAGTTTTCTAATGAGTACACTTTTTTCTGTCCCATTGTACAAGATGCTAGCATATATTATAATGGAAATGGTCTCTGTGAATGCTCATTGACTTGCTCCACCACGATGTCAGCCAGCCACCCTTAGGTAACCATCTCCCTGCTAAACCAGACACAGATGGCTTCTGCACTGAGGCAAATGAGGAATGTTCTTGCATCCCATTCCACCACCTGGTTCAGAAATATGGTAACAAGCAGCCAGGGATACAGTCACCTCTGAAATTGCCACAGCCATTTTTTCTACCATAAAAATTTTATTATGATTCAAGTATAACCAAAATATGGATACACTTATACACATAAAAAGCACAAAGCAACAGTAAAACAAAAGTAGTTCACATCCTGCCATTAAGGCACTGGCCTGAAATTTCAGTTTAACATCCCATTTCACATTCTTTAGTATGATCCTACATGAGTCATTCAGTCTCTCCATACATTTGATTCTCACCCACAAAAGCAATTTAAAAATAGCCCTTTTGCTGTCCACTATTTGTTTGCTGTTCTCTTACACTGTCAACCCTTTGGGGAAAGTACCATCACTTTCTTCTTGTAAGAGCTACAAAGTATTCAAGAGTAAATCCTGTTCAAGTAGATGTTAATTTGGAAGGGCCTTAGATCCTAAACTTAGGCAGGATAACTGCATAGCACTCAGCAGAAACCAACGGCCTGAGTTTCCATCCTAGGTTTTGGGCAGGGTCTTAAGTCTGCTCTGAGCAACACTTCTTACTCTCCACAGCATTTGGGTTTATATTCATACCTACATGAGCTGCAGACACAGTTTAATTGGTGCTCTAGGCAATAATGTTACATAAGGTAATAGCACAAGTTATACCTGAAGCAATGAGGAAATCTGAAGATGAATGTAGAAACACAGGATGCAAACTGTGTAGCAATGGCATAAATTATCTGGTAAGATTAAGTCTACATTTATAGCCTGTCAGCATTCCACTAGTCACTTAACAAGAAAGGACAATTTAGGAATGGTGTTGGCATTCACAAAGCCATTTGTAGTTCTGGACACATTTTTTATTGGAGCTATGAAATAAAGTTACTCTGCAGCAATACTTAAAGAGAACATAATGAACAAATAGGGTGGCAGGAGCAACAGGTTTTGGTGAAATACAACTTTTAACACTCTTTTGATAGTCCGAGCACACATAAGGAAAACAGAACTTAGCCAAGAAAGCAATTAAAGTTTCAAGCCAAATTCTCTGTGGGCATAAATCAGTTGCACTGTTTTATACAAGGTGAAGAGCTGGCCCTGAAATGAATTCACCCTGCTGCGGTGTTATCAAAGAGCTTCTATTTGCCTTTCTTGCTTACCAGTGCTTGAAAGGAAGCATCCCATGAAGTATATGCCAGAATCCACACGATATATCTCATTGCATTTCCTCATCATATCCCCTCTGCTGATGACCTCTGGACCCTTCCTTTCAAATCCTCTGTGTTCTGATACCCCCACTGCACAAACATGGTTACCTATTTCCTACAGAAATAAACTTTGTTCAGTAACCATGGACATAGTTTATCCAGTCAGGAAAACACACAAAACAACTGTCCATTGTGAAAAAAATGAAAACGCTCCTGTTCCCATTCAGTGACCCCATCTCCACTGACACCAGAGCAGCAATTTTTCTTATCTGAGGAAACATGACCACATGGGAGAAGATTACGCGCTGGAATATTGCAGTTACATTGAGCAATGCCTTTCTTTTTCCTCTTCTGTAATCACAGTACTGAAGGATAGATCTGACATGATTTTATTGACACAGACTTTTTATAGATCCAGTTAAAAGTTCCCCAGACACTCATTCGGCTTCCTGTACATACAGTACAAAAGCACTGCAGAATCATTGTTAGAGAAAATACATTTTGCTGTGAATAGGCAGGGGAGCAGAGAGAGGAATTCCAAAAGACCTTAACAGACATTACTTCAGTACAGCACACTACCTGTGTTAGTTTGCCATAACCAAACAGAAATACTTTCTCTCATCATTAAGGGAATTGTAAGACATGGCCTCCGTTCTTAGCCTTTATCTATCTGATCTTTGGCATATGTCTCCTTCACCTTATTTCCCTATCTCAACAATAAAGACTGGTTCCTTCACTTCATCTATCTTGTCAAATTAGACATGTACACTAACCCTTTCACCCTACATAATGTGGTTGGAATAATGTAAGAGAGCCCTGAAAGCCTCATATCCAGCCACAAAAAAGATTCCTGCAGTGAAACACAGAAGCCACAAAGCTACTTACAGAGGTAACATCACATAAGAGCCTGATCTCAATTGAACCTCCAAAAATACATACATTAATTATACCTTTAATTTTATGGACTTTGAGATGCTTAGCTGAAGAATTTGGCCAACTATCACAGTAACAGCACCAATACTAGTTAGAGTCAGAAAATAATTTCTTCCTTAGCCTCCTGGTTTCATGCATTTATCCACTTTTGAAACGGATTTTTTTTTTATGCTTTAGGGTAAAAACAAAACAAAACAAAAAACAAGAACAGTACATCTTGCTAAAATGGGAGCAAATTCCCAACAGCTTTTGTGCTATGGAACAGTGGGAAACAAATATACACACACACTTTTCCCATTGTAATGAAATTCTAACCATACTTGTTTTTGAATAGGGCAACAGCAAAAACAGCTGAAGTTTGAAATGTGACACTCAGCACACACATTGTCCTTAATAAGAAGTACATGGTGTGCTGTATTTGAGGAAGACACGGGTTTTGCTTTTTTTCTTCAGTACTAATTGGCTGAAAAAAAATCCCTTGCCATTTTAACAGAGCCTAATAAAGCTGTGCCTTTTTGACATCATAACAGTTTCCTCTGCCCAGATTGACAAGCTCATGGGCTGCTGAAAAGATTTGTGAGAGGGAAATGTTCATACATAGATAACATCATGCTGTCTGTTTCATAAAATGATAGAAACCTGAGTAAAATCACCTAAAAGTGGTCACTGATCCATAACACAGACCAAAGATTGGCTCTGGCAGCTCAGACTTAACTCAGTCTAAATCTCAGATGAAGTCAGAACACTCATTTCTTCTGGAAAAACTTGTGATCTTCTGTGTACTTCACTGTGCCCTGAATTGCCTTTGCACCCAGCTGGAGGCCTTCTTTCCCCTTCTCCAGTCATGAAAGATTTGGAAATGATGTTTCTGGAAGTCCCAGTTCCTTTGTAAGTAAGTTCAAGGCCCCTTTCATACTATTCCATGTGGACAAAGAAATGCTGATTTTCTCTGGATACTGCTCCTACCACCTTCAACTACCCACAGAGTGCAACTCTCCTGCAAAACAGACAACAACTTCTACAGTACTCTTCTAGTCTTTAACCTATTTATGGCCACATTTATTCTTTCATCTCTGTGACCACTATAATGCCACAGCTGTAGTGTACAAAGTCAGATCTGTCTCACTGTGAGAGTGGCCCCCGGGAAACCTCCTTTTCCTTTGGATCAAGGATTTGGATGAGAGCAGCATGCCTATATGGGCCATTTACATGCAGTATATGCCATGTGGACCATCAGGATTCCGGGCCATTATCAGACCAAACCACAGGCAATGAAGATTACATGCAAGACAGCAAGCCAAAACAATGCCATGCCTTAAAGGATCTGGAGCTTGGTCATGCATAATCCAGGAACATGGTCATATAAATCTCTCAATTTATGGGCAGCTGCAGGAAGCAGGCTGGGATGGCAGATATCCAGGGACAGATACAGTTTTCAGACAGGAATAGGATAGAAGCCCAGGGCATGGAGGGCCACAGGCCCTTATATCTAGGACCTAGGTATCTCTAGAGAGATCAGGTGCAACTCAGATACAAAGGCAGACAAGAGTATTCATTACAATCTAGATGAGTCAGAGCAATCTCTCCAGGCATAAACAGGAAAGGGGGCATATTTACAGGGTTGTGAGTGTGTCTATCACTCTTATTTATTGTTGTCTTTTAGTCATGGAAGCTAGTCAAGCCCAGTGGTGCTCCATAAATAGTTGTGACTTCCCTCCCACCCTGCAACCAGTCTAACAACACCTCACAAACTCCCTGTTTCACCTGCTCCATGCAGCAACCACAGTGAAACCTCAGTGGTGCGTGGTCGTTCACTCCCAGATCTTAGCTGGTTAAGTTTTCAGTTTAGCAGATTCAAAAGATTACTAATACTCATAATTTAACATTGCAACAAGCCAAACCCAGGTTCTAACCACAAAAACAGACACCTCATGCGTGCTGCCCTAGCTTTCCAGCTCAAATAATTGTCTTAGAGTGCCAACACAGGACACATGAGTAAGACACTGGCACTGAAGTGAGTACTGCAAGATCAGTTATCAGGGTTTGCAAGCTTTTCTCAGCAGCAGGGAAGGCAGCCATCATTTTCCATCCCTGCAGGATTTCAGCAGAAACAAGTCTCTTTAACTTCATAAAGAAGAGAGAGCTTTTCAGCCTTACACAAGATGTCGTGTATACCATTCTAGTAGCACTGCCTGAATATAACTGAAAAATGTCGAGGTAACTGCCCCCTGCCTCTCTCTTTCACCTCCCCATTTCCATCTTCTAGTCAGGGACAACTTTAGCTAATCATAGCTACACTTTCTGCTTCCTCTTTGTTACCTTTGAAACTGTTTCTAAGAGGGTCATGTCCAACGCCATCATTTGGCCTACACCAAAATCCTAGCATTTCCTTGCAGCCCTCAGTCTTAGATGTGTGGCATTGCTGTGAGTCCGTGCTAACAGTCCAAGTACTGATCCTTATGCTGAAGCTTTCCAAATTAAAAGAAAAAAGTATTTTCCTTACCTGTAGATCTTCCCAAGCCTTAAAAATACTTCTGAGGACTGCATGTCAGAAAAGGATCAGGACTTGAATCTCTGAGGTATGCTAGGACAACTGTATTCTTTACCTGCTGAAACATGTCATTCTAAGGCATCCATTATGGCACAGCCTTTAGCCAGACTACAGGTTTAAAGGCAAGAAGTGATGCCAGGGATGCTGGCAGGAGGTATCCCAAGGCTGTGTCAGAGAACACAGAAATGGCAGATTTGCGAGATCACAGCGGTGATCTTTGATATCTACCATTCTCAGTCTCCAGCCAACACCAGGTTGGTGGCAACACATGACAAAAATCCTGGGGACAAAATACAGCGATGTAGCAATTACCACAATTATCAGTTGATATTTTGATTTTTGCCAGCAAAATGCACGCTCCACCATGATCTTACAGGTTGTAGATGCACCAGGGATATAGAGAAAAAGAGTAGGCAAGATCATCAAGGAGAAAGATGTAGTCCACTCTTTTCTGTGATCTCTGCAAGGCCAGCTAGAAGGGATGACTCCTCTATGCAAGTTTCCATAGCTACAAAAAAGTTACTGAAGCTCAGCCATCATGCATTCTACCCTATCTGTCATCACTGAAGGATACAGAAAGAGCAGAACTGTTTTGCAGTGGCTCACGGATTGATGGAGAAAAGCAGGTCTACAATAGAGAGAGTGGAGACGTGCATACTTTCAGTTCCCCTGGAACAGATGGGGTAAGCCAGATAGGCTACCCCGGCCTTCACAGATCACTGTTTTGCAGAAAGCTTAGGCAACTACCTTTTACAGCTTGCCATACTTCTCAACAGGCTCCAATCCTTGACTTCATGATATCAAGTCTTGTCCATAGACAGTTAGAAGTCAGGAATTGCTAGCTTCTGTTCCTGAGTGGCAACTGCATGGTCAATGCCATGAGCACAGTGCTTACCGCCATAGAAGATAGAGAGTAGGCTGCCACGCACATCTTTCAGCATTCTCAGTAATCATTGCAACCTTGAAACACAGAAGCAAACTTTATCAGCTAAATTTTCCTTATATCTGCCCTATTCATCTTCACCTAACATGATTAAAAACCCAGTATATAATAGATACATACCTATGTTTTTATCTACCAGTGGCAGAAAGCTTCATTTTCTGCAGACCTGGAGAGACACGTAAGTGTAACAGAAATGGTAAGAAGTATCCTATGATTCTCAGGTCTACTCCTGTTGATGATGGTTAGTACCTCTGTAACACTGACTGAAATCAGGGAAGCTTCAATCCTAATGTACTGCATAATCTGCAGAAGGCATTAGTCTTGTCTCTTCCTGGTTTTCCTCTTGTGCTGACCTTGGAAACAGAAAATTGGGCTGCAGAGGCTGTCACTCACACTAATCAACCCCAAATTCATAAAGCAAAAGAACACTTCTTCCATCAGGCACTACTGAAGCTCAGATTCAGACATGCCTCAGTACTAAGCTCTTGCTGCAGTACCAAGCCTCTTCAGTTTGGGAGATGGACGTAAGTCTTGCTTTTAATACCAAAAATGCCCATCAAACTGTACATAAGTCCTTACATACAGCAGATTTCTCAGAGCCATGGCATCACCTGGGCTTTTGCAAATCAGTTTGGCATAGTGTCTTTTGTTTAAAATATACACATTCCCTCACTGCTGAAAGAGAGCATTTTGATAAGGTCATCTTGATAATTCTGAATGGAAAGTTCTTAGAAAGAGATATTAAAGACTAAACTCTGGTGCTCCTTCTTGAACTTAGTGGGGGACGAGGATGCTCATCACTTTGCAGATTTCCCCTTATTGTACAGACACAACTAAAGAACAAAAGTGTACTCACTAAATGATTGTAAAACTTCATTGTTCCTTGAAGAGTTTTAGCATAGTTTTCACAGAGGGGGATTGAGGAGAAGGTTGTTAGGTTTTGGCTGGAAAACTGTATTTCAGAACAATGCTAATCAAACTACTGACTACTATCCCATGGATAAGCACGGCCAGCATTGTTCTTTGCAAAAAAATGTACCAGCATTGTTCAGAGACACTAAACTAGGATTCTTTTAGCTACAATTTACAGTGGAACGTGTTGGTACATAACACTATTCTGATGAAGAAGGCCTAATGCTTTGGATGTTTACCTGAACATTACTGGTGCCTCCTCACAGGAAACAAAGTTATCAGCAATTCTGCTTTTTGCTAGCTTTTCTTCCTTCCAAGCAAATATGATAGACTGCAAGAACAACTTTTCAGTTCCAGCTAAATGAGCAACAGGTCAGCTCTAAGTATAATAACTATAAGCTCTAAGCATAGTAATATAATAAGACATTTCTAAACATCCAAAAAATTGCATTTCATGAACAAGCTGCTTTAAATGCTATTTAAACAAACTTGACCACCATTAATACCGATGTTGACATTGCCCTGGATTTATAATGCATTTCCAAAGGTCATTAATATTGTCATCATCAAATATCCAGAATTTCTTCTCTGAAAGGAGAGGATTTTTGTTTTCTTATATTTGATCTGATAGTATCAAGAGAAACATTTCAGACTTTTTTTCTGCAAACACTTTCGACTCTCTGTTCTAATTCAAGACAAAAATAAACTATATAGGTTCTGAAACCTCAAACATCCCACCAGGCAGGAGCTCAGTTTTTAAAGCAATCTTCATCTACTGTAAAGACAAACTATTTTGAATGTTTTTAGGAAGGTTTCTAAATGCAAGTTATGTGCTACCAGAACACTTGGTGTTATGGAAAGAGAATACCAAATACAAAACACTCAGGCAATTTTCCGTGTGCACCCTTTTCTTCCCTTCAAGATATGGCAAATAATTCTACTCTCTCCACCATACTGACACCATACCTTCATTCTGGGGTATATTCAGCCCACCATTATCATAGCTGAGCATCAAAGCAGTTGCTAGGCGTCTTTCATTTTCTCCAGGTATAAAGAAAGGAAACACTACTTCTCCTATGGGGATCCCATCTTGATATTCCTAATGAACACCCTCTAAGCCACCTGGGAGGATCCCAGGGTGCTGGGGACAAAGTGCAGAAGGTCTGGAGTAGGTTGTAACAGTTGCTATTGTAGCAGGTCTCAGCACAGATGGTGGCATCAGGTTCCTGTAGCTTCACATTGGACTGATCCTGAACACAGACCCCTTTATAAAGGAAATATGACTTATTTTCACACCAGTTCTCTCTCCCTTATCTAATCTCTCCTCTCTAAGAAGGGTGTTTCCATCTGGAGTACTCTAACAGGTCACAAGGTAGCAAGGGAGCATATTCATTTTAACACTGAAATTCTACAATAAACCAGATGCACTGATGAGAGTTATCACGGAGCGGGAGCATCCCAGGCCAGTAATTTGGCATAATTACTCTGAGTACTGTGGGTAGCGGCACTCACATCTACCTCCATTCTGATGTCTATCTTGTTTACAACAAGTAATCTTACTACAATTTGAGAGAAGTGGCAATAACATCTACAGAACAAAACTGGACATACCAAATATTTACTTAAAAAGCATTCTAAAATGCATTAAAGGTGAGAGGCACAAAAAGGTGAGAAAATCTGAACAGGACATCCTAACAAGACTTCAATAACCACTGAAAAAAATCAGTACTCTAAGGGAAATAGGGTTAAAATTTGAAAATGTTTTTTCCCTGTGTTTTCAGGTTGTTTTAAAATCAAATTTAAAAAAAATATATTACCTTCCTGATCACTTTGAATAGTTTAAACCAAAACATCATGGACATCCAAGGCCTATGGACATCACCAGTTGACTGGATTAATTTTCTGGTGTTTTCCTTGGAACTAGGATGAAGGTGAAAATTAAATGCTCAACAGCTTTGCTCAGGAAGAGAAAGGTCTGTGGGACTTAAAGGCCAATGCATTAGATGCTCAAAAAAGGGTTGTAACTGAGATGCCCACTTGACCACAGATCTTTGGCTCACTCAACAGACACTGGAAAAGATATTACAGAACTTGCAGACTTTTGCAAAAATTCTGTTTTGGAAGGCAAATACCTCAGCCTGGCACAAGTTTAGAAAAATAACTAGACCAGTACAAAAGGATGTTTACTGTATTGTATTTCCCTTTTAAATGTGACCCTTGTTTCTTTTATTAAAATAACAGTATGTATGTGCTTTATCTAGGTTAAGTTATCATTTCATCAACAAACAAGTACTGTACATCCCATCCGCCCAACTTTGGAAATATCCCAAGTAAAAGAAAATAACAGCAGTAAAGGAACATCTCAGCTTTATTATTTGATTTTTCTGAAGTGCACCTTTTGTGCAACTCACATGCTTTGCCCATAACACCCTTGGGAGCAGTCAGGGTGGCTACAAGAATCACAGAATGTGTCTCATGCTTGCCTTCCCCCACTTGGCTCTCTCACAGGCAACCCAAGGCTTGACGCACAAAGTATACTTATGAAGGTCTAGTAAGCTCAAACGGGCATACTTCAGCCATTTCTGAAACTGCTATTCTGCAGCTATTCAGCACAGCAGGTAAGCCATGTTTTGATAGTATATAGCACAGAGTTATATATGTTATGTGTTATATGAAGCTGTTGTTCATGAAGAAGTAGAGTTACTCAGTCATTCATACCACTAAGCTTTCTTTATTGAGAAAGGTGTCTCAAGGCAAGAGAACAGGAGAGTACAGGGCCACTTCAGCTAAAACAAAAATATAATGCAAAACCTGAAGTAAAGCTCTAATCTCAAATGCATAAATTGGTGTCTAAGGAGTATTATGTACATCCTATTGTACGCTATACCAGCTGGAATTTTCTTCATTCAGAAGGCTCTTGCTTAGTCACATGAATATAGCTCTACATAGTATTAATCAGGGAGGATCACACTTAAGTCAGAGGAACTCCACTGAGGCAATGGAGTTACACACCACTTCAGTTGTGGTGTGAAAGAGATACTGACAACAGGGTTAAGCCTTGCGTTTAAATCAGTCCACCACAGAAAACCTTGTGCATAATAGCCAAGGGTATAGCACATTAAAAATACACTGTGAAAAGAGAAAAAATGCTGTGCTTTATTTTGTAGCTACCAAAACCTCCTTTTTCTCTTTTGCCATGTGCAAATCATTGCTAGAAGAGCCTCTTTGTTCAGGCCAAGAAGGCTGGCATGAGGAAAGGGAGGTGCCTGGTCCCTAAACATGAGATCCAATTAATATTACTGATAGACTATTCTTTAAAGAGATCCATCTGTTTCTTATTTGGCATATTCAGAATAGTAGCTTGTTACATTTTTACAAGAATCTGTGTGATCCAAGAAAAGCAAAACCTCATGTAATGAAAGAAAAAGAGAAAATACTGATTAAACAATCCCATCCATGCTGTACAACTTAAACATCCATCTCCAAAATGGCTTCAGCCTGCTCCATTTGCAGCTGTCAAATTTCTTTGCTTCAGGGGGAAGAGCGTAGAAGGCTACATATTTCCCTTCAATTTTCCAAAATATGTATAAAAGTAACATCTCCTAAGTCCAGAATAAATCTTCTTTTCTTGTGAGTCAGTATGAAATGCTGCCCTTCGTAGAGGTATTACAAACACAGGTTCCTTCAGCCAAACTCCTAAGCTGCCCCTGCAATAATTCAAGCTGAAGGCAGGAGCTGAGGTATGAAGAAGTCAGGTTAGGACCAATCTATGGATAACAACAGTTGCAAATACTATTCCGAGCTGAATGTGGAAGTATAGAGGACGCGCTGCTAAAGGTAGGAAAGAAAAAAAAGTCCCAACATAAAGACTGGGTCTTTCTTCAAGTATTAAGGATATGATCTCCTAACAACAGAACAGGCTTCTATTCAGTTTGTAGTATACATATAAGCTTGCTCAAATGCCTGAAATAGTCAGGAGCAGCATTTCTTAGTGAATGCAGCCAATACAAATTTATTCAAAATCCAGTGCTTCTGTTTTATCCTAACAAAGAATTAAACCTAACTATTCACAGTGTTTATCAGCACTGTGCCTTCTTCTGGCTGGTACTTAAATCAACATTACAAAATGTTACATGCCTTCCTGATTTATAAAGACACTTAATTGTATTCTCAATTTTGAGGATGCTTATCTGTTGGCAACATCCATGCATAAGTATTTATACAATATTTAATATACTGTTTAAGTAATGCAATGACAGGATGAGGTTGCAACAACTAAACCTACTTCTGAACCAACAGACAGTGAGAATTCAAGACATATATATGATCAGAGTAAAAGTTTAGTGCTAAGACCAGGCTCCTAAGATGTTATTTTCTAAGGCAATATTATTTTTAATGACGTTTATATGTACTATGACGTCTATCACTCATTTTATGCAGCTGTAGGTTCAGGGGACTGCCACAAGACAGCTGTAAGCAGGCCAAGTAGATAATGCAGTTAAATACCATTACCATTAACCTCCAAATAATTGCCTTTCTTTAATTGTCATATAGCTGTAGACAAGAAGCATTATTCTTTTTATAGAGAAGTACTTATCCCATAGTCATGAAGAAAGATATTAAAACTGATGTCAGATAGAAGCTGCTGAAATTTTCCTGAGTCTGCAGATGCTCCAAACTCACAATCAGCAAAATCAAATGATCAGGATTCAGAAACAAGAATTGCCATTGAAACAAATTATTTTAGCAGCAGAACCACAAGCTGATGTGCTTCTTTTTCAGTTTCAAAATGAAAGAGCAGTTAGTCACTTTCACGGTGCTCAAGAGGTGCACAAAAACCAAATCTCCTCTGCCTTCAACTGCAAACTGCTTGCAGAAAGCAGAGCACAGTCCTGCCGCTGTCACAAGCCTCTACTCCTGCCTCAACTCCAAGCACAAAGGGCAGCACCATAAGCCCCTGTTGCTCCTTACTCCACTGCCAAAATCTCTCCATTGATCTTCTACAGTGCATTGGTGCTCTGTCAGTCCAAAAATAACACTGGTGTTATGCTTCAAATTTAAGACTTGAAACAATACAAAATTAATTGGATGGCAAGAGAGTGCTACTGATTAGCACAGACAGCAAGGGATGAAACTCAGAGCACTCTGTTACATGAAGGCTAGTACCTGAGTAGGGCATTTAATTTTGGTAATATATTTGGCTAATGGGATATTCCACTAGCTGCTCTTTGTGCATTGCCAGTTTGCAGTATGTGTGGAAGGAGGTCTTGGCACAGAAAATAGAAAAGACTTCTGGTTTCCTAGGCTGGAAGGATAATGGGATGCATCTTTCAAAACTATTACTTGGAAAAAGATGCATCATGAAGCATCATCCCTCTCTGGAACTACAGAGAAGTGCTGATGCTTTGCAGAGGCCACTGCTAATTCCTCCAGCTCAGAAGAGTGCTCCTTATAATATGCAGGATATACAGACACACTGCAATGGAGAAAATGTATTTCCCTTCAGCTGTCTAGCAATGAAGACATCTTGATCCCAGAGACAGTGTTAATCAGTCTCCAGATGGACCTCATACTATTTGTTACAATTTTAAAACTTTGCTTTAAAAAAAAAGAAAAGAAAGAGGAGAGAGAGAGAGACCTAAGAATACGAATGTATCTTAAGGTGTATTCTTAACGCCATCTGAGCTTCAGAACAGGTTGTGCTGGAACTTACTGTGCTGGAAGCCCCACTGAAGCCAGGCATCGCCACACACGGCCTTCACCATTTTTTATTAAAAATTTGTGATATAAGCTATTATGTAAAGATAATATCTGCATTACAAAATCACAGCTAAGCCTGAAACAAAAGTGTAGAGCTATTTTCAATTCTGAAAAGCTGTAAACATGTACTTAATTTCAGAAAGCTGACGGCTGAAAATTTCACTTCTGATCCAGCTGCATTACTGTCATACAGCATGCCAGAGTCATGTGCTTCAAGGGAATGCACCACATCAAGGGTAAGATAAAAGGCATTTTCCAATACCTGCTTTCATCGGTAGCGTGGTTCATTCCAGAGAACGAAGGACAGCACCTCTACTGTGAGGCGTCCTTTCCTTCTGGAGGCCAACGCTGCCTTACAAGAATACATTGTTAGAAAAGGCTGCGCCTGCTGTATCTGGACACAATGGCGGCATCTCTACCCACTGTGGGTAGCAAGGGCTCACCGCAAACTCTGTGTCAGGGTGCCATGAGGGACAGTGGCTCCCTGGAGCAGGGGCACTGGTGGCAGCGGAGGGCTCTCCACAGGTCCGTCAGGGCAGGGCCTCACCAGCCAGGGCCTGTGCCACTGCCGAAGCCAGGAGTGAGCAGACGGGGGGCACTGGGGCAGCCCCAGCCCCAGGCATTGGGCAGCTCCCTGGGGACAGGGACAGACCAAGGCCCCATGCCGGGCTGTGGGCGAAGCGGGAGCCTAGCCCTGCTGCAGCATCGCTGGGGCAGAGGGTGACAGCCCTGGGGGACTGACATAGGATCCTGGGCTGCAGGCAGGGTGGGGGGAGCCCCAGGGGCCAGGCAGGGATACTGGGGCCTGTTGGTGCCCCCGGGCCCTGACACTAAAGCTGTGCACATTAATGATGCCTACGGAAGTATAGCTGAGTAAATGATGCAATTTTATGAATAACACACATTTAAAATATTACCAAACAGTAGGATTATGAGCTATTAAAGCTATTTAAAATGTCGGTACTTTGTTCACATATAAAGTAACATACATTTACTAACTGGTAGACATTATACAGTCGTGCTCGGTGGGAGGAGGGCAGGAGGAGCGCCTGCTGAGGGCAAGACCTTTTTGGTTTCAGCCAGGAAGAAACCCCTTCTTGCTTATTTCATAGCTTCCTTATTCAATACCTATGAACCATCCCCTCTTTTCAGAGCTCTGAGCACCTCAACTTGGATTTCTCTTCTCACACAGGAAAGAAACATAAGGACTTTTGCTGGAATAATTTGGCAGTATTTGTGCAGACCTTACCCAGCCCATGGTGCTTCTGTTCCACCACTGGGGCCCTCCTCCATCTCCAGCTTGCAGAGCCGCTCCTCTGGCTGCAGGGCAATTGGTACCTTAGTTTCTTCCTAGCAGAACAGATGGTCCATTCAGTCAAATCACGAAAGGAATTTATTTCCAGGGTAATGCAAATATATGCAAATATTGCCATCAAAGGTGAAAAAAAAATCCAGTATTCGTTTCCAGGTATAAGCCATCCAGACTTCTTAAAGCAGGGTTCATTAATAATCTTTCACCGAAGGCATCAGATTTTGCCCCATCAACACAACCGTGGTCATTAGTTACAAGAAAATAATCCTTCTTGACATATGTAACAGAAAAAAGCTCTCAGTGTGTTAATGAAATTAATTTCTAGAATACATGTAACTCATATCTACTTGTTTACAAATTGCGAACCAATAATTGACATGGAACAGTATGTATGTGAAACAGAAAGACAAAACACAGAACTATTACAATCTCAAGTACTTGTAGAGGAAGAAGAACCCCAGCTAAGACCATCACAACACTCTCGCTGTTGTCTTATTGCACCAGTGGATAAAGATAGTTGCCCAAAATCTACATCTCACTCTACTGCATCAGTAAGGTAACCAAAGCAATCATACCTTAGACTTCTGGAAAGTATTGGAAGCCTGGATTTAGAGTTGGGAGTGAGAACAGGGCTTTCACAGAGAAGAAGAGAGATGGTTACAACTGACAATTCATCAAAACTGAAATTATTCCCAGAAGAGCTTCCTGTCCTCAAAAAAAATGGAAGAACAGGTTTTGAAATTCTAGAAATGTGCCATTTCAACATTTTTAAAACAAAAAGTCTCGGTTTTGTGGTTAAAAGCATCTTCTCCTGTTGAAACTTAATTTAGTTTATATTAAAAGGTTAAAAAAAGAAAAAAAAGTTCAGTATTAAAATGAAACATGTTTGTTTGTTTCTTAAGTCACTCATATATTCACTGAGCCTCATGCCAGGCCTAAAATTTCAAAATCAACAGAATCCTTGTGGGACGAGAAAACTGTTTTCTGTATATCCACACAGCAAAGGGAACAGTAGCAGTTCGAGCTTTTTCCCAGTTTCCTTGCAGTGTGGCTTAAGTTACTTCTGAGAATCACCTTGATGAATAGAAACACAGTCTAGACCTCCAACCTTTCAAATGTTTAGCGACTTCTTATTCCCCTCCCCCTTTTTTTTTATTTTTATACTTTTTAGAAGAGAGCTACACAGATAGTCTTTAGGGGATTAAAACTGAGCAGTTCCTTCAACTAAATCAACCTAAAATTGTTGTATATTCATGAAATCAAAGTATTAAATACAAAAACCTACATTTCACTATGGCCTTCGCATGGCAAATAGATTAGTCACTGTTGATGCTGAAACTTATGACAAACTGGGTTGGTTTTCGTTTTTAAAGGGTAATATATTTGAAAATCTTAAGAGCAGTCAGAGGCCACTCCTTGTTTTCAGCATCCAGCTTTTCCAGTCACCTTTTCTCAAGAGCACAAAACACAGGAGCAAGAGAAAGTTGAACATATTTCAGTCAGCACAAGTTATAAATTTATGAAACTTAACACCACAAAAGACTGTTTGATAAAGCAATCTGAACGCCTGTATATGACAAGCTGTCAAATTTCCTCTGGGCTTTCTTATATTGTGCTTCCTTCATTGTATCTGAGTGACACACTGTTTGGCTAAAGCATGTCTTACAGACAGCCCTCCAGCTGAGGGACAGTTGAGATATTTATTTAGGCACAACGTACATATGTAGAAGTGAGCCACAAAGAGAGTTTTAGACACTCACAGAAACAAGCCTAACTAGCCATTGACTACAATCTAAAAACTAAAAATCTACCTCTGGTATTATGCATATACATTCTGGACACAAAATCATCAGCTTTCCCTGAAATAGTTGAAAAATTATACCATGATGTTTTTTCAGATCTTCTAGTGTTAGTTCGGACATCCCAACTATGCTGTCCTAGCTATGCTGCCAAACCCATCTCTGCGGATGGAAGACATACTGGCAACAGAGTAATTTTGTCTTACGATTAACGAGATGGTTTAACCTTACTGAAGGAATACCTTTTGTGACCACTGCCATGATTGCTGATAACAGTATATGCTATACATGTACTCAAAGCCCTTTGTAGTGCAAACTACAGGTTTTTTATCAGAGAATCAGTTCAATGGAGTTATAAAGATGATGTCTGAGAGCCATCATGAAATGGCAAGGCCTTTCTTCCAAACATGTAGTCACTTAATTCCTTCTTTCTTTATAGCAAGAAAAATATGTCTCAACATTGAAGAGCGATTTCTTTTCATGTCCAGCTGTTCAGCCAGGTACAGCTTTCCCAAACCTCCAGCTCTCCTGCTAGATTTAAGTTTCTGCAGTGCCCAATGCTCCAAAACACTGGAAATAAGGGGAAAAAATAGTTTAGCTGTTCTCAACTAGAGGACTGCTATAGGGAAAAAAATAAATCTTCTTTTAAACTGTGTGCCAGATCACCCTACAAGGAGGAGAAAATTAAAGTTTAGCTTAGAAATTATCTACAATAATGAGAAGTATCTTAGAGTTTCCTTCATGGATTGTCTTTTATTTCACTGAGTGAATCTAGCTTACTTATTCCAGATTTTAATGACTGAACTACATCAGTAGGAAAGCAACAGCATGCATGCTTACTTGTTTACACGCTTTTTCATGAACTGAAGTACATTGAGCTCTTTAGGGGAGAGGAAGGATCTCTCCAAGTCCTCAAAAAGGGATTTCCAATATTGTAAAATTATGCTAGTAATATGACTTGTAGCCACAGAAACATGTAGAAACAGTACTACAGTCTGTAATTTTTTTAAATAATTTGGAATAATCTACCTCAAATCAGGAGACGGATTCAGATTGGTGCTATGGTCATCACTACTTCTGAGGAGTTCTTTGTAATGGTATTTGTGAAATTATAGACCTATAGCTCTTTAAGGCTAGAAAGGACCACATCGAATACCTCATGTTCCCTTCTCTTTAGTACAACCATATAATTTCACCCAGCTGTGTCTCCACTGTTCGCTAAAGCATACCATCCACTCTAAGTTTGCAGACTTCAAGAAATGGTAAGCTCACTGTTCCTCTTCATAATTTGTTTCAGTGGGTGATAACTTCATTGTTAGCAACCAAGGAGTGTAACGCTAATCTAGGCGGCAACCAAAAAATACCGGGAATAGCTCTACCTGTTTAAACAATGGTATTCGAGATAATTAATATCCTTCTTGCCAGGTCTTTTCATCATAAAAGCAACAGGGCTTTAAGAATTTTTTTTTAAGCAACCACTACTTTTGTGAACTTTTCGCATTTGTTTCTCATCATTTGAGTTTCCAGAAGCTTATAAAATTTGGAGGCAAATTCACGTTCTGGTTTCCATCTCCATAGGGCCACAATGTTTTCAAACAATGACTGATAGTTTCTTCTGTAGCTTTCCGTGATTTCCATGGAGCCTTTTTTCATGACAGAATGGAAGCCTTCTTCTTACAATTAAATTATTCCCATACGGACTCATCGCTGAAAATTCATGAGAACTGCACATGCACAAAAAAGGAATAAGAAATGTGAGTACTCTTTGGGATGCCACAAAACACATTTCCAGATAAAATAATAGTTTGCATTTTTGCAGACCTTTCCATCTTCAAAGCACTGGACTTGCATTCATCATCAGAAAAGTTTAGTGATATTAAATGTCATAAACATTATTTTACTAAGGTTCTGCTTCACCATCACTGTCAGATTTAGCTGCCGCAGCTCAAGGGGTGATAAAACTATTATATATGACTGACAGACTTAGCCTCTGTAGTGCACCCAACTTTGACAAGTAGATCGCCAGCAGAATTCTTGGAAATCTCACTCCCTGGAACAGGGTTAGGATATGGAAAGAGTGTGTCACACAAAGGCTGACTGCTACCATATATTAAGACCAGGTGGTCTTAATGGGTGGGCTCCAACCTCTTATCTGCCTTCCCTCTGTAAATCTGTACTTACTTTGAAGCTTTAGCCTTACAAGTTCTGAGTCCTTTATTAGAAGCTCAGGCTCAGCAGCACAGAGGATTAGCCTTTATTGTCTCAGTCATGGCCAGGCCTGTCTGAAGGCCCTTTTTTCTGTAAGAGATGCTTATTGATGACAGAAGTCCTGTGGAGGATCCATACATAGCAATGGACCACAGTGCAGTGACTCCTGAGCAAACCTGACAGTTGAGATAGTCCCACAGCACACTGCAGCACTATGCAGAGAAGTTGTTAAGGTCCCAAAAGCACCTCAGCCATGTTTTTATGGCCTTGCACCCAACCAAGTCAGCCCTAGCTCTGGTTCACAGTTACCTTGATACAGCTCTACCAGTTCAGTGCCCATCTCACCATGACGGCAGCACCTCCGTGACAATGACACATGGCCAGGAACTGTCTGCTGCAGTGGATTATTGCAGCAGTCAACACTTTAGAAATGAACACATAATAATTCTAAAAAGAAAACAACAAAGTACTTTAAAGTTTTACATTTATCATCCATTACACTGACAGAGAGGGAAGCCTAAGTTTGACTGATTTGATCAAACTAAGAAATTCAAGCATCTTCGACCTAATTTTAGGCCAAAGAAAATTGCAGCAATGCAGAAGCAGCTGATAAATCAAAAGCAGAAAAATAGAAATTAAAGCTCAGTTCAGCCCTTTCATCTTTATTACTCTTCTTTATGTGCATATGGGAGGTGTTCAACACTTTGCAAATCCGTATGATATTCCCCTGTGCATCAGGAGCTGTAGGGCTGTAGTTGTCTATAAAAAGGCAACCTAACAGTTTCCTGTGACTGAGAGTTGAACGTGTTATTTGTTACCAGCTGGTTCATGGATAGACTGAGCCCAGGTCTTGGCTTTAAGTGATCAAACTTACGTTAAACCACCTGCTCACAGGGTGAATTCATGTACAGAGAGAATTCTGGTGCAATATTTTATTTCTGACTTATGGCATATGACTCTCTTTTTTCTAAACCAATATTAAAACCAGAACCTATAATACACCAAATGCAGACTGCATTTTTTGGAAAGCTGATACCAAACGTAACAGTAAATGAACCCTTCTGAAAGGTTAAAGTTGCTTTCATATAAAACATTTTCTACCAGGAAATGGAATGTTGAACTAAGCATTTAACTTGAAAGAACTGTGCACAGACTCCAATGGTTGCATTATCCTTTAAAATAAAAAAAGCAAAAGGTTTTTATGAGCATACATAGCTCTAATTTCATAAAAAGGGTATTATGGTGACAAGGCAAAATGAATCCCAGGGTTCTGGATGCTTCTTTTAACCTTCTAACAGCTCCCTCCCTGTGCATCAACCGTTCTAGGATGAGGTTTCACAGTCTGGCTGAATTCATCTAACAGTCCTGCTCCCTCCACTTCCCCCTGCATCCTTCCTTCCCTGGCATGCAGGACCATTCCTTCCCTTCCACTTTCTCTGACTTTCACGTGGCTCCTTGGTGAATCCAACTGGATTACTAAACCACCACAATATTCATGTTTTTATTTTGCTGAGTTAGTTTCCTACCAGCTGGCAAAGTGAACCAGGTCTAGGGGTGATACAGAAATCAGAGCTGGTGCAGAAGCAGCAGCAGCTGAAAACAGCACTCTTAGATATTCTTGGGACACTTCAAACCCTTAAAGCACCCATTCTAAATCATGTGATTGCCTCTTACAAATACACTTACCTTTTGAGATTGTGGACCTGTTGTGCTAACTTTGGCAAAAAAACTAACAAAAGAAGTAATGATACTAAACAGATTTACCACTTACAGAGACAACTAAGATAAATGGCAAACAGACGCACCATAGGGTGGTTACCCATTGTCAGGAGCACAGAACCCTGCACGAGGGCAGAGACCCATGCATCTTTTTATTAAGCAATCAAAGAGTGTCTCTCTACTGGATACAATCTTCTGCTTCAGCAGGGGGGGAAGCCAATTTTATACAGTTTCCTTGACTCTTGATTTTGATTCCTTCACCATTCGGTGGGGGTGAAGCCATTCAAATGAACCTGACACACTGAGCTACTGCTGATTTGCCAGATTCCAGTGTCCTCAAGTGTGACACAGCATTATTATTCAGTGTCCTGTATTTAAAATCAGAAGTGATTTAATCTGGCTTTCTGCCATCCCACTTGCTGACATGTTGACACTATGTAAATAATGCATAGCTGTGTGACCACACTACTTTCATGCCACATGCTGAGAGAAATAGACAACACCTGCTGTTATTATTAGCCACATCTTAGATACCTTGGAAATGTGCAAAATGAACATCAAAATTAATTCAGATATGTTGTGGTCTCCAGCTCCAAACTTCTTCATTAGGAGTCAAAAGGAACCTGTGCATCCACTGTAATTAAAAACAGAGATTGCTGATTTACATCTCACATCCCTTAAGAGTCACTCCTCTAAGACTGTTGATAAATGAGTTTATTAACTGACACAAGAATTTCCACCAGCAAGACTTTTCTTTGTACAGTGTTGACTGAAAAGGCTATTTAGAAGAAAGCTCAAAGAGCAACAAAACCCCAGTTCTAGACTGCAAAATTCTAACTATCTAATTAATATCAGACACTGCTCCCTGCTAACATTAACCAGTCTACTTCTACACTTCTAATCATGTCAAAATGTAAACATAGCAACGTCATCAGCGCATGCTCACTAAACCAAAGTGAAATTTTGGTTTTCACTGGGGAACACTGTAAAGCGAAGATAGCACATCTGATATGTCACCTACTTCTTACATGACCGTCTTTTATCATCTAAATGTCACAAAACCCCAGTCATTGAGAGCAGACAGCAATATATACTGCTTTTCACAGGCCATTTAACAAGGTTGGAAGTTATTACCTGCATCACTGGTCCCCAGCTACCGCTACATATACCCTCCTTTCCAATCTTGTGACTGCCAAGCAGAGAAAGCGGCTGGTTATATTTTTACCTTTCCATGGTGTACAACAGTAGAAAACTTGCTCATCGTCTTCATTTCACTGAGCCTATGCTGCCATAGCAGGACCGTGATATGCATTCCTCTTGTGAAGACACAGAGGAGTAACTGTTAAGTCAGGAGAAACAACAAAATACAACAAATGATGAAAAATAAAAATCAAGTCTTTAGAAGTTGGGATTGCTGTATTGTCGTGGACAACTCACCTCAGTCCTCACTCTGTGACCAGCACCAGGGAGTTGCACCTCTGTAGATATGCAGTTCCATACTGACTTTAGATTCCCAAAGCCTGAAATAAAAGAATATCTGGCTCCAAACCACTGAACTGTGCAACTAGATCATAATTTCTCTGGGAAAATCAGATATACAGCTTGAAATGCCTTGCCCAAATAAATTCCTTTAGAAACTTTGGAAACTAGCAAACATAAAAAAGAAAGGGAGGGGGTTCTTTTTTTTTCATCTCCTATGAAACAGTCAAAGCATACAGAAATTTGGTTTATTTCTGCTCAAGATGGAATACGTTGGACAATATTCTGTACTTGTCCACATTGTTCAAAAGGATCAGCATTTTGAGAGTCCCAGACCAAGACTAATTCTTTTTGTTTTCTCCATTAAAAAGACCAGGAATCTTGTGGTCTCTTTTCAAAGGAATGTCTTTGTCCAGAATCTTGCCTCAGAGATTCATTTGCGCCATGTTATTTAGAACAGAAAAGAACACTGGAACGACTTCCTAATTTCTTTAGTAAATCTGTTCTCAATCTACTTTATTCCAAGCATTTTTATAGACAGTTTCTTACACGATGTTCTACTCTGAAGCTCTGTAATTACACACACACACACTGGTCAAACTTTCTATTGACCAGAACAGAACTCCAGTAAATTGAAAGGAAAAGTTTGGGGAAAAGAGTAGGCTGGCTGAGAAGACAACTTACTGCTCAAGATGAGATTTCTGTTCCAACAGTTGCTATGGGTAATGTAGATGCCCTTCACACAGAAGTGAGAAAGCTTGTCTTGTGGAGGTTTTGTACAGTTTTTGGTTTGCCTAGGGTCTGGATTTCACAAGGCTAACTAGATTGCCCTTGTCTAGGAAACCCCAGGGGTAAAGCCAGATGGTGTCTGCGTGCAAGCTGGAAAGAGTGAAAACTGGGAAAGGGTAGTGGCTGAGAAACAGGGAATAAAACCCACTGAACTAGAGGAGTGGGTAAAATATAAAAAGTTAACAAGAAGTTATGAAGTGGCACAAAAAGGGTAATGAAGTGTGCTCGCCACAGGCAAAACTCTGAGTATTTTGAGGGGAAAGTCAAATGTATTTGGACCTTTTTTCTAAAGTTCATTCAAAGCTTCTTTCAGCAAGGTTTTCTCTTCCTCCTCAACGGAAGTCTTGTGAGAATTCTATTAGCTTCAGAAAAGTCCTCTAAATTCTTGTTGCCAGATATATACCTGTATATGCAAGAATAAATTAATCATTCCAAACAAGTCCAGTGCTAGACAAGTACCAAGTTAAAACAGCACAACTTGCACATTCTTACTAAGAGCTAGCTCAGCAGTCAGCAGCACTGCCTGAATGGTCAACGATAAAAGCTCCGGTTACATGGTAACCTGATTTGACTGTTTCTTCTACCAAAATGTCCTATTTAAGTGACTTAAAATGTACAGGTAAGTCTCATATTTTGTGCAGCTGAAAATGCATCAACACTGAAAGAGCAAAATCTGGGTAAATGTGACTTAGCGACAGCAGTAATGAGTCTCTTTGAGAGGAAATGGTGCACTCTTCCTGTCATCGCGGTTTCTCTCTCAGTGGTGGAGGGGGAAGGAACAAGGAAAATAGAGATCTGCCACATTCAAAGGCAAGATCTTCCGATGGTGAGGCTTCCTTGCATTTTATCTGATGTCCATATTTACAAACTTGAGCACATGTGGTTTCACAGAAACATTCAGAATGGAAGACAGAGGCGATGAGCAGCACATGCATGACCTGTTTCCTGTGGTGGTTGAGAAGGGTGTGCTGGATGCCAGGCCAGGCTGGTGGAGCAGCAGTGAGAGCTGTGGCACACAGTCGGTGACACCGTCGGTGTTCTGGCAAGAAGCTGGGTGTGAGAGCACAGGACGCACATACGTACATGAGCCCAATCAGAGTCCAGTGGCAGCTAATTTCCTTGCTTCTAAGTTGTGTCATTTGCAGACCAGTTTCAAGTGACACAAAACCAGCATTTTTTTACACACATAACAATTATTGCCTCGTTCGTACAGCATTTTGAACATTTTCCATGATAAACAATGCTAGATTTTTTTTTATTTTCCACTATCAACGTTTTAGTTTTCACATCTAAAAAGGATGCACAGTTCCACATAGAGGTGTAATCTCTGATTGATTGTTTACAATTCCAGTGTTATACCCTTTCTTATCTGTTCACTTTGGCTAATGTGGCTTGATGATTTCACTCTGTGTTTTCCCTTTTCAATTGTATGCATCAGATCGCAGATATTCATACTTCCCTTCCATCGTGTGACACATTTTCATAATGCAGAGTGACAACATGGCAGACTTACTTTTGCAAAGAATTAGCCTTGATCTACTCTACAGCATTTCTTAGAAACTAGAACTAATTTTTACAGTATAAATTAGGGAATGCAAGGTATGGATGATACTGTGCTTGCAAATATTAAATTCTATGTGTTACATTTCTGCAGAAAATCAGTACTCACTCAATTAGCCTAAAGAATCATTTGTTATTTAAGGCTAATTCTATTTCTGAAACAGCCTTTTTGAAACTGTATTATCTGCTTCATCTCTGCGCTAGCCTGCCTTCTCTGATATGACTGATGCTTTGGAAGACATTGCCGTGAAAGGAGACTACACTTGCAGCAGTGTAGTTCAAAGCTAACAAACTGTCATCCATCTTCTCTTTTACAGTATGTGCTGGTATAAACAGTGGGGAAATCAGAGACTTATCGAGGCTGCATTGAAAAGTGGTGAATCAAATTTCCATTGAAAATTTGTTGAGGGTGCTATGCTGTAATTTTAAAGGTGTTCAATGTTCCAGATAAACATATACTTAGCTTTCTGTAAAGAGCTTAGGTGCCTTAACTCCACTTACTTCAGCTCAAGGTGAGTGCCTTTAAATTCCTTAAAAATGCAATAGGCAACTACTTGAATGTTAAAGGCCTATATACCCTTAAAAATCTGAACCCCAGTTCTTGGTGATCAGTAGTCTTAGCTTGTCAGCCCAATTCAGTCTTGAACACTGTACTGTATGAGTGTTACCTACCTACCCACTTGAACTTGGCCATTACCACCCATCTGAACAGTAACTCAGAAATAATGAATAAGAAATATCCCTCTTGGCCTGTATTTGAAGTTGTGACATAGAGGTAAAAAGCTATCCATACCATTATAAATATGCTAGTCCTGCAGTCTTACCACCCTTCATACCTCTAATTAAGCATGCAAAAAATAAATATCTTCCTGACAGTCTTTCCTCAGGCTTGGTATGAGTGATCTAACAAAGTCCAGAAAATTGCTGTGCAAAGATGTCGTGAAAGAATTTTTCATTCTAAAGGCTATTTTTTTATTCTAAAGAGATATTTTTTTTTTAATTTCAAGAAAATGTAACAACATTCTAAGGTAGGATCAATGTATCCCAAACTATAGCAAAGCCTACACACTCCAGTTACAATAAATAAAATTTAAAAAGAAGTTACTAGCAATAATTTTTTTAGAAGACAGAAGAATTTGTGCTTTTAAGATTCTATCAGTGAAAGATCTGACAAGCCAAAGTGCTTTCCTTTTCCATTCCAACTAAATCATACACTATTTGAGGTAGAAATTTGGCAGGGAACTCCATTGGATTATCCCTACATTATGGCTGGGCTGATTTCTTTATCCTTTTTTGATAGCTGGATGGCTAGCTGAGCCCTGAATATCTTCAGTGGTGCTCATTCCAAACCTTCATTTGGCAGCTGGTTTTCTTGGCTAGTAGTCCTTATGTTTATAAACTTTTCCCTTATATATAATTCTAATTTTCCCCTCACAATGCTTAGAGCCACTTTTTTTTTTTCTTTCCTTCTTTCTTTCTTATTAACTAATGAGAATATTCAAATATCACCTCTTTTTCATTTTCTTTCTGTTGTGGAAAATAAGAGGTCATTTTAAACTTCCTGGAACTAACATGATTAATTCTCTCAACTTAACATCATACCGTGGGTCTTACTTTGCAAGCCTACCATCACTTTTCTTACATAGCTCAAGATTTAGCCAACTTTTTTTAAACAAAATATCTAAAACCAGTTACAGTACTTCAGCGCATGACCATAAACAAGACTGAAGTTTTCCCTTCTCACTGTGTATATTTCCATGGATTATGCCGTATAAATGGTTACACTAGATGATTGTGTGGACTTTTTATCAGGCTAGAAAATGTAAGAGTTTGTAGAGCTGAGAAGTATCAATGCTGCAAAAAGAATGACACTGATTGTTGAGACAACAGTTGGAGACACTAATTCTGATCAGCAAAGAAATTAAACAGTAGATCAGTACCAGTGTTAATCCCACTGAATTGCGAGGCTGGTGTCTCTGTAACCACTACAAGACAGTTAAGTAGGGTCAGGGAAGGGGAGATTTATTTTACAGCGAGTAAAGACAATGTGAGAAAAGGAGCAGTGGGCTGCAAATTAGCACTTTGAAAAGCTGCTGAAAAGGAGACACTAGGAGCTGAAGAAGGGCCTAAAAGTGGCTGAAGAGTTTTGGGGAGCTGTTTGTACATTGGGAAACTACAGAAGATTACGTTAGCCATGCAGCGCCAAGCTGCGTCACTCAACAACAGTTCACGGCTGAGGACCCTAGGAGGAAGGAGGCTGAACTGCATCCTGAGTGCAGAGAAAGGTGAAGTAAGCTAAGTCCTGTCTTTCTTCTAAACAATTCCTACCTGCTAGCAGTTTCTTCCTCGGTATGTGCAGAGTTTTTTGCATTCCCTCCCAAGATGCCCAGGCATGGTCCTCAGCGCAGTATAGAACATCTTTACTGGATAAATTCCATTAGGTACATTAGAATACAGAAGTTCTTTAGTGGACCTAGCCCTGGGTTGGATTTTCACAAAATTATCATTAAATCAAAAGTAGTAAGTATCTGATAGCTTCTGGCAATTCCACTAAACACCTATTTGCCCTAAGTGTCTTTGAACAACTTACTGCAAGTGCCCTTACAGGTCATTGCAGCTTCATGGATCAGACAACAGGATGTGTGAACACACACAGAAAGACGGATCACGATGGTATGACTCTGGGAGTCTTTTCTATTAACAGGATGAGCACTTGGTTCAGACTGTGTTTGCTCAAGCTTCTAGACACGTCTCATTCTCATCAAACATGCTCATATGACTAACGGAAGCTGTACCAGAGTGTGTCCCGTGCACTCATTAATCTAATTTGCCAGGGCATTCTCACACTACTAACCTGGCATGCAACTTTCTAGTTACCATGTAATCATTACATTTTGTCAGTAGTTACACAGTACCAAAGGTACCAAGACCATTCAAATATTTTTGACCATTTCTCTATATCAGTTCCAACCATGAAAAGTAACTCAGCCATTTCCAGTCATAAAAGAACTGCTTTGTCTGGGCATTCATCACTTGTAGTGACAATTAAATAAGTTTGTTTAGAGTAGGAGTGTTATGACCACTGAGTAGAAAACTCATAACAGCCTCAGAGCTAACCTTGTTTGCCAGGTAGCTTTTAGCCACTTATACCATTTCCTCTGAGCTGTGAACCTTTTAACCCTAGCATGTGCATCTGGATCAGTGTGTTCAAGAAGGCCTTATTTCTGCATCTCACTGACCCCTACCATCAAGCTGAGGATTACTAAGTTCTTCTTTTCACTGTAGGACTGTCGCTTTTAGGACGTGGGAAATGTGGTTCCTTTTTTAAATAAAGGAAGTCTGAGTAATTTTGTAAAGCCACGAAGACTGAACTCTGCATACGCATTTATTCCAACAGCTTACATCATTTCAGCTTTTGAAGTTCTGATGTGCAAAATAACATTATTAAAATCACAGAGCTTTTAAGCAACCAAGTCCATCTAGGGGAATTGTTTTCCTGTCACTGAGGACAAAATTCCCCAAATCAGAATGCTGCACTTGAAAGTTTTCTTAAGACTATAAGTTTGTTGTGCCTCCATCTGTCTGCTCAATAATTTGCTGCTAAGCATTACTACTGTATACAAACCATTTGTCAGCATTGCTTCCAGATTGAAGAGCCACTAGATTCAACCTGACGTTGAGAAAAGTTCTGTCTTGATGGCGCACCTATTTTTGCATTTAGATTTGTATCTTGCACTGGCTTGCTGTAGGATACCACATACTTAGTTTGCTACCTCGAGCCTGCAACTGCAGTCTTTGATAGAAGCAGACAAACAAGCCTGCTCTCTGGTGGAACTGTTCCCATTGATGTGCAGTCTAGAGGAATGCCACTTTGAAATCATTCCTGCATAAACTGTTTGCGTGGCCATTAGGACAGCTAGCAAGGCAGTCGGAGACCTCATGCTCTTGGGCTGCTGCTGATGCCTGTTATCATTCAGGTCCTATTTGCTTCAGCCAGTACCAGAACACTAAATCACAGGCCAGAGCAAGTTCACTGGAGTTGGATGAAAACAAAAAGCTCAGTCACCTTGAGGAAGCAACTGGAGACTATCTGCATAGCTGTGGCCAACCCTCTGGCCATACGGGCTACCCACCTGAGCCTTCCAAAGCAACAAGTTGCATACTATACACCTTAGGAAGCCAACAGATGTATGGGAGATCCAGGATCAATTAGCAGGAGGAGATAATCAGCTCACCACTGGTCCACAGACAGAAATGCTGAACCTGTCAGGTCCTGGGACAACCTGGCAGTACCAATTTCAGCAGCAGACATGGGTGCTAGTACACCATGCTGTTCCTCGCTTACTGAACAGAACACCTTGCTGGGAGGCCTTCGGTGCTCTTGAGCTGGGATAGCCAGTCCCCTGATGCTACTGAGTCACTTATAGCCTATGGTCTGGTATCTGAACAGCACTTGCTCCTATGTCCATACCACATCTAAGGACAGTGAGGGTTTTAAAGCCAGAATCCCTTATTAAACAAAGGGAATACTGTCATGTTTTTTGATGTTTAGGGACACTGGACCTTACCATCTCCAGACCAAACCAGTTAAATACGGTGACATTTCAGACATGAGCTGCTTTTTTGATACGGTTTTAGGGATGACGGAAGGTATGTTTTTAGGTGGATGAAAGGAGAAGAATCAGGCCAACTAAATTAATTGCCTGAATACTTCCTAGTACAGCTCAGGAGAATCAAGTTTTAATCTGAATGAAGTGTCAGGGAGACTAGAAACCTTGTTAATATGAATACCTACATAAAGTCACTAATTTAAATGAAAGCAATTGCTAACAATGGTACTTTAAAAAAAAAAACAAAACCAACAACAACAAGAAGAAAAACCCAAATTTACAAAGCTCTTTATAGCTGGGATTTTAACAGAACTTAGTCTAAACCTAACTGACCATTTAAGTCTATGGTAAACCTTCCACTGACAACTGCAGAAGGAGGCTGAGGCCTCACAGAATCTTTTTTTTAAAGAATTTTTAAATATTCACCTCACTGCTTGAAAGCATTTTGCAAGCACATACACCTCAGAGGTTTTATATAGCTGGTGAGTAAGCTAAAACATATGAGGAAGAAATAATTTGTTCTAAGCCACAGAAGAAATCTGTGTTGGAGCCAGAAATTGGACTCAGAAATGTTGGTATCCTGTTCTTCTCTGTGGCAAGGGAAAGTCTTCTCATTGAACTTTCAAGTCCACAGGGCAGAAATGATACTATCAGTGAGTTAAAGCTGTTTGAGTTGTTTATGAAGAAAAGTGGCCATGATGATACTTGTAGCTCTACAGTTTCCATTTCCTTATTACAAAATGAAGACAATTCTTATTTTAAAGCATCCATTCCAGCTTAGTCAGGTTAAGTTTAAGTGCTTAATGCACTTTAAGTAGAGACCATAGGAACTGTAAAAAAACTAACATGTTTCATCATCCTTTCAGCTGTAATGGTCAAATATTTAAGGAAAAGAAAAAAAAATCAATAGACATGACAGAAGCATACAGAAGACGTTTCAATTTTCCTTACTATTTTAAATTACAGAAATCAGGAAGACAAATAGATTCTTCTCCCTGAAATGCTTAACATTCTCTCTGAAAAAAACTGATTTTCAGCATGTGACCTTGGATAAATATCAGTTCTTTGGGAAAATGAAGAAACAGTATATAAAATAATAACTTTAAAAAAATTTAAAAAAAAAAACAAACCAGAAGAAAAACAGAAATTAGACAGTGACAAAACAGCATTGAGGCAGATATCAGGAAATATATTTTCTTTTCCAGTGTTGCATTCCAAGATATTTTTAAATCACAGATATTGAAAACAGATTCCCATACAGTTCTTAATCAGTTACAGTACAGTAGCCACCGGGGTTAGTGGTTCCTAACATGTGGCAAAAAATATATTATTTCTAACTCAAGCCATGTCATGCTGGTATTTTAACCAGCATTCCTCATGCTATTGTTACAATTCCACTAGTTTCACAGCATTTGATTCTTTCCGAATGTAAGAACATAATATCTCCCTTTCTGATATTAACAGCAAGCAGTATAATCATAATAACCATGGTTCTTTTCATCCCACTATCTCAAGATACTTTGATCCTTACTCCTGATTTGGTAGATGGAGAAACTCCAACTAAGACTCAGGAGGTGACTCTCTGGAGTCAGCCAGTGGTAAACTCGCTGTAGGGCCTAGAATGGAAAAATCAGCAAAAAGCAGCACTTCCCAAACTTTATACAGCCTATCTGGTCTCACACACAAAAGACTGATTTCTAATTGCCTCCCTCTAATCTGCATCACAGCAATGCTGCTCTAGTGCATCTCTGGGGCAGCGTTACTTCCTCACTCTGAAGCTGGGATCCCAAGCTGCCAGACACAGCTAGTACACAGCTCTGTAATCCCCTCAGAGGTGACACCCTCTGGGGGGGACCCCCAAACAGGGCCGGCTGTCCCCCACAGAGGCCAGGGAGAGGGATGCTCCACTGGCAAGCTGACACCATGGTCCTTCCGCTGCCACTTGAGACTGTGCCCCTGGAGAGAAAGGGGCACAGCAAGGCACAACCTGTTGTGGGTGCTCCCGCACATGAGCCACGACCCACCATGTCTGACATGTGGCACACGCCAGTCCTTACCCCTGTGATTTGCACCAGATTCAGATGTTAGGAATCCACATGCATTGGGGCAGCATGTTAAGTCTTATTAAAAAAAAACTATAAAAAGTATTACTCATCTGTGAGACACTCATAATTACTTAGTGAAACTTACTGTTTATACAAAACACATTGAAATAAATCATATTAAGAAAACCTACCTGATTTCATAAGCAACTTGCATCCAATATTCAATATTTCAAAACCCATTAAACACTTCATTTAACAATGGAGTAACTAGAAAACTCCAAGATAAAAGCTATAATGAGAGACTTGAACTATTCACTGAATGGCAACAGAAAGAGATTCTGAAAGAGATCTTCAAAAGTTTGCTGCAAAGCTGTATCAACATTTGTAAGAGAAACCATCCCTAGCCATCTATTATAAAACAAAGCAGAGTTGCATATAAAAGTTCAAAACAAGAGCTGCTGTCATTAATGCAGAATATTTCAGAAGCAGCTGCAAAATCCCAAAGAAGTGCCATTTACAACACTGGATGGGCTTTCTGTTCTCCATCAACAGTGCTAAGAGTGCAAAGTGGCAAATCACGTATTTCCCCAGAAATTCAGGTCGGGGATGACCAAGCACGATTATAAAACTGGACAGGAAAGATGGTGACGGGTGAAAGACATGAAATCTGGAAAAGCTGGATAATTACGTTCTAAAATCGACATACTATTTTTACACACACACAAAAACATTTTAGTTGAGTTTTTAATTTAATTTAATTTAAAGTTAACCTGAATCTGCTTGGGTTTTTTCAACAATATAACTTCTCCTTACATTCCCAGAGGTTAGAGGTCAGAAAAAACAACCACCTGACCAACAGTAGGGAAAGGCTCATTCCAGGACACACAGGGATGGCTATTTCTCTCCTGCATAAAATACAACAGTGGCTAGCATACTGCTGACTTATCTTATACAAATGCTGCAGGCAAGTTAAACATTTTGAAATAACCTTCTTACCTTACAACAGTTATTAACGCACTTCAAATGCAAATTTTACTTTTCTTAATCCAAATTAGGAGTTCCTGGAGAGCATGGTATGTACCTGGATTGAAAGTTGCCAGTTTTATTATATCAAAAATATAATTTAAAATTGAAATGCTAGATTTAAAATTAAACATCTGATTAAGATGATCTGACATTTGCCAAACTTCACCACCACAGTCACAAATACAATCACAAGAATTTGGCCTCTCTTTTTCACATATCCTCTAGGAAATTTACAGAAATGAAACTAACCCTAAACTAACGGTGCCCATTGCCCTTCCAAAAACACTGATGTTGAAGCTCAGTGCATTTGTTTTCTTGCAAGGATGTCAGCAGTATATTTAGCACTAGGGTGGAAATAGGGGAGGTTGGACTAAAAGACTCATATTACATATTGCAGGTCTCATATTCGCACTCTTGTGCTGGTCCTGGGTATATGGCCTGCTCATTTCATGGTTTCTTTTGAAGCATTTTGACAAACAATTACTTCTTTGCCTAAAACTCAATAACAGCTTTAGTATGATATACTAGATGCGCAGAGGAAGCCTTCCCCAGAAAGTGGTATTATTTTTCCAAATGAAAATGGCGGGGGGGGGAGGGTTGTTTGTTTTGTTTTGAAGTCTCAACAAGCAGATGAAGCAGCAAATGGAAGGGGAATTAACTGTATATACAATAAACACAATCATTTCTGCTGCATATATTCGACTTGATTGTAATACAGAGTTACTCTGTATGAGAGCAGGTGAGGCCTCAGACACATACAGAGCTAAATATAGAGACGCTGTTGAGATACTAAAAGCTGAGATACTGCTGCTGACCACAGAGAGCAAATTACAATTAAGTACACATCTTTCTGGGAAGTTTGCCAAGTTAAAAACAGGGAGAGGCAGTTGTCACTGCTGCTTTGCCTATGCTAGGGAAAAATGGAGATCTAGTTGCTGTAACTCTTACCAACAGAGCAATTGCATTACAAGTATAAAGCAAATAAATGTTAATGAGACAAATCAGGAAACCAGCTCTGAGAAGGAGTTCGAAGCACAGAAGTAGAAATGCTTCAGCACTGTCGGCATTAGCAGCTAAGCACTGGGGCAACTGCACCACTGCTGGCTGTTGCTGTAGCACGGTGTTATGTTTTGCACAAAACCAGCTTCACAGACTAAAGACAGAAAAGCGGGGGAAAAAAAATTCAGATGTAGAGTTACAGCAGGAGAAACCAGGGAGCTTGTAGACGCAAATAAAGGTTCGAGCAGCATTTTTGCCTTTGCTAGGAGGGTACCAAGAAGAGCTGAAACCATGGAAGTACAGTGGTAACAGCAGAATACCATCAAGAATATTCACACAGAGCTGAACTTCTTCAGCAGGCAAAGAAGAGGGAAAGGTAACAACAGTGGCCACGTTGTAGCCCATAATGAGAAAAAGACAAAAAGGATGCCAGCCTACCGCTCCCTGCATCGGACTCAAAACTGAGATTTATTCTACTAGGGGACACAAATTCAGAGGAATGACAATGGTAAAAGCTAATGGGAGCAGGAAGATGTCACATCCTACGTTATTTCAGTACTTTGCTTCCTTACAGAGAAACTGTCTGATCCAGCAAGAAACAGACTTCTGACTTTTCAGTCAGGTCAAGATATCTTTTCAAGTTTTCTACCAGTCTTTGCTGGTAATACATGGTACTAATACTTCCATACTTGAGATTCAGAGGAGAAATGGCTGTCACCTGCAGCCTGAGCAAGGTCAGCAGCATTAACGTATTTCTGTCATTCTAACTGTGGCAGCATCTAAACAGAGGGGGGGGCTCTTCAGAACCAATCTCTCTCTTCTGTAATTTCTCACTATCTTTTCGATGTGCAAAGTTACCATTTACTAAACATCATAAGTTGGACTCTCCTCCACACAATTCTTAAGTATATCTTCATGTCTACTACTGGATCAAAGAGCCTTTACTTTTTTTGCTGTATGAGAAAAATCCCTTTTGGTGTGAAAAGAAATACACTGAGAGTTTAATCTTGCATTATTTCCTGAGATGCTCTGTAAGCAAAGAACATTTTTACTACTGTCTCTCACCATCTCTCAGCCTCTCACAGGGCTGGGCATCCAGGCTGTACCCAATAATGGCTAATCCAAAAAAATTTCACACGGAACAAAACAATACAGATGCAAAAACCCAGTTTCTAACTCACATAGAAATATAATGCTTGTAGTTCTCTCCTTTGTCATTTTGGGGGTGATGAGTTGGACTTCTGGGTCTTCTCTTGGGAGATTGCCCTTTCCTGTTCCACCCTCTACCAAAACGCTGGTGGCGGCACTTCACAGGGGTCTCTGATGCAAAGAAAGCAATGTCACAGGCACGCTACAGAAACCAAATTCAGTCATTCATTAGTCCTTGGTCTCCTTTTAACTCAAATACTGTTTGATAATGAAAAAAAGTTTAGGACCCAGAATTTACTTAACAACAATATTTCCATGTTGTTTCTATAAACTCTCAATCCAGGAACAACATTCAAGGGTTTAATTGTGCAAAAGGCAACATCACCAACCTCTCAGTCTTGATGACCTGTATTAACACTGTGTCTCAAATCACCTGCAAAAACAGTAATACCGCAGTGAAAAAGTATTCACTCTTGACCTTAGTGCACATTGGTCTGTGTGGTATTATCACAGAGTTCAGAAATTTGAATGATCTCATAAAAAAAGAGGGCATTAAAACCACTTGGAAGCACCCGAAGTACAGGAGGAAGTGTGTTCTTTGCTGCTTTCTGGCCGTAACCTCTTCCATGAGTCCTTTGCCAGTCTGATCACGCACAAGGCTGCAGGACTGAAGCAGGAGCTGATGAAAATATGCGTGGGCACGTGTGTGTGTGCATGTTTATGTGTATACAGACACATTTCTAAGTATGCGCTAAGGAAAGAAAGGATTCAGGGAAGACTTTAAAAAAGCTTTTATGCAGGGCAAGCTTAAGGAAGTCAGGGACAACTGCTCTTGGTAAACTGATCTGAGATTAAGAAAAAAAGGAAATGGTCCCCTTTGATGAAGTTTAGAATAGGTACAGCTGCATTGTGCAGGAACAGGAACTTGATAATAAAAACACTCTGATGTGGCATTTACCCCAAAACATCAGTGAGTAAAAATAAATACACATCTACAGAGCTTAGGCTATTCTGGTGCAGCTTAAATCACTTTAGAGCACCACAAGAAGATCAGGGACATAGTGGAAATTGGGCTTCTAGCGATTATTTAGGGTTGCTGCAGCCAGTTACTGGACATTTGTGTCTTTTAGGTAGTCGTGTATAACATGAGTGGGAGGCAGCATCTGTGGGTGACAAAGTTCTGCATTAGGAACCAGTTATTTAAGGAAAATTAGTGCCCTAAGCCAGGACCTACATCACACACATTCTTTGTTGGGTTCATCTCTTTTGCTTATTAAGGCTGCTTGCATGGATTGCTACTGTCCTAAAGTCACACAAACTGAAGTTCTCTTGTTCTCACTCATTTGGGCTACTTTTTTCCAGTCCAGTACATCTGTCAGTCAGGGTGCGATCTCTTTGAGAGCAACAAATGAGCCAGAGGCATAGTTCAATGGCCAGACACTTCAAGTCATAACAAGCTAGTGAGGCGAGCTAATTTAGCTTGCAAAAGAATTAAACTTTATTAGCCACTAATACCACTTTTTGCCCTCTGTAGCCCTTTAACCAGCTGCAGCTCCATTGACATCACATTTTGGAAAGATTACTAGTGGCATGTCTGGTTATGGAAAGCTCAGAGGGCTTCCTAGAGCAGCTACCACTTACTAGGACAGCAGAGGAATGAACTTAAATTACCACACTGTAGGCATTCATATGGGATAAATCTTGTCATTCAGACCACAAATTCTGCAAGGCATTTTTGCCTGTGTCTAATTTTTATCATATGTTTATCACATGTACAGATATGTAGTATAAGGCATGCATATTAGCAAATCAATGAATTGAGGCCAGGGCTGATGGAGAACATGTACAGAACTGCATATATACATACATATTTTTAGATATACGTGTATATAGTCACATATATATGTATATATTTGTGTTTATGTCATCATGCTTAGTCCTAGTTTTGAAGACAGTGATGGAATCATCGGTACTTTGTATTTTTCTCTTTTCCCCATTTCTGAGAACGGAGGAGAGTTAATAGTCTAGTTGCACTCACAGACTCTAACTTCAGATATATTTTATATGAATCCCTATGATTTGCAAACCCTGGTTAAACCCAGTGTAGTTACATTTTTTGCTATAGAATTGTCAGACTGCAGTGACACCTTACAACTTTGTGATACTGCTGTAGATCAAAAATAGCAAATTAACCTGCTGATCTAGAGGATAAGACAAAAGATCAAATCTATTTTAATGAGCTATGGCACTTCCTACACAGAAAAACAGTAGAAGCTCTTAACATCCTAACCAGCTGAGTACAAGCAAACTCACTTGATTTCATCTCAAAGGGTTCAAAGTCCAAGTAAGGAGCAAAATTATTTTTTACTCTGAATAATGTTTAAAGAAATAAAGTACAAGGAAGCTGCACAGGTTGCAATGTTGAGAGGGAGAAGAGTAAAAAAACCTCAAAATAATAATAGTGTATTAAACAAATAGCTTGCAAGTTTTCATTAATCATAGGCTAGCTTTGAAAAAGAGGGAAATGGCAAGTATCATAGGTTCTCAATCAAGCTATTTAGGTGGGGAACCCAAACCAGTTGCATTTTTTAGTAACTATAACCATAAAAAAGACCCGTGAAGGCAATCGATGCCTAAAAGTAGTAAAAAGGCCAGTAAAGGAAAGGTACGGAGATAACCTTAATTTCAGAGCTTCCTACCTCAAAAAAACCCAAGTGTGGGCCGGCCCCCGCACACTGGGAATGTGCCTCAGTCACTGGAAGTAATAGTCCTGCTGTTTCAAGAAGCACAGCATCACCGTGCCTCTCCTATAGCAGCAAGAAGTCTGCCAACAGATGGGCTACAGTTTCAGCCTCATGTGACTTTTTTTTTTTTTTTCTAATAAATGAGGAGTAGGTCCTGAAAGGATGTGTTTCTCCTGGAATATAATAATAATAATGTACAGCAGCAATTAACATGTCTGGTATAGCTAGGACGCTCAGCACACTTTAAACCCAAACTGAGTAAAAAAAAAACCAAAAAAAACCCCAAACAAAAAAAAACAAAAAGACCCCAAAGAAGGTTAGATTATTTCCTTTGACATAAGTGATATTTTCTGTGGATCAGATGCATGGATAGCAGCATTTCTAACATCAACTTTTCATCATTTAGAAAACTAATGAAGGCCTCCCTGGGACCAAACTGGAAATCCTGATGGACATATTTCAGTATGGAACAGCTGAAACATGGAATCAAACCACGATTTAGCACTCATGGGTAGGATCCAGGAAAGAAAGGGAGCCCCTTCTCACCAAAAGCATACTTGAGCAGTGGGAGCCAATCTGACCAGACTTCACCCTGTGCCAATAGAAATAATAAATATACACCCCCTTTGGACAGGATGAGGGGTGTTCTCCCTCCTTCTGTCACATGCCAGCATGGCTTTGGTAAGAAAAACGTGGGTATACATTTTATCAAGGGTGGCAACAAAGAGCGTTTGTCTTTGCCTTTCCTTCTGATCATGTTCTACAAAGTCTACCATAATGGATTCTCAACCTGGAAATTACTAATGAATGCAGTCACAATCACCCTCTTTTTATGATTAGGCCGGACAATTTCCTACACAGTATGTAAAAGGGTAGTCCCTTAAACATTTTTCTTTCACAGTACAGGAAAAGTAAAGAATCCAGCAGACAGAATCCCAAATATCTCATGGAAATGCAATTCCTCTCCCATCTTAGCAACACCAATACTCCTCAGCAGTGCCACAAGCAACATCTGCCTTTGCATTTTTACTTCGCTCATAACCACAGAAATACCAACATGAACACAGGGCTGGTCTTCTAACTAGCCAATTGCTTATGCCACCCAAAGCAAACCTGAACAACATGGCAGCTTGTCTGTCAGCTCTGCTGCTCCTGTTGCTGGTGCTACTCAGGGAGGGCAATGAGGATGGAGAAAAAATGTTGTGCAGGAAAAGCTGCAAGGAAATAACTACCTTGTCCATTCCCCTTGCAAACGAGCAGTATTAAAGGGTATACCTGCTTTGTACAGCATGCAGAAAGAAAACAAAGTATTTTTAGAAAGGACATTGCTGCAGCGTAGCAGGAGCAGAGATTCCCATCAACTCCAGTGAAGCTGGCTAAGATCAGTGGTGAAAAAGGAAAACATCATTTTGGGAAAAGCAAAACAACAAACAAACCAACCCGATAACATGGTTAAAACTAAGATGAAGACAAATAATGTTTCCTATCAGCGCAACACTCCTACAACAGAGGGGAGCAGTAGAGAAGGGAAGCCCCATTGATATGCCCACAGCAAAGACTGGCCCTGAGAATAAATTTGTCATGTACCACAGTCAAAATAAATGTCATCTGCACCGTGTGATGCTGCCAGGGATACTGACAGTCTCAGCAAGTTTCTGGATTTGATGCATCAGGCATTGAGTTGCCATTGACCCACATGGAAAGGACAAACCTGAAAGGAGGGATTATGATTGGCACAGGCAACTTGGATTAAATCTGTACGATAGTAAAAATCAGGCTCAGATTTTTGCTTATATTTCCTCTTCCCCCCACCCCACCCCCCCGAGCACTCGTGATTAAAGAGTGGAGAACAATGTCAGATCTCACACAGAGTCAGCACGGCATGAGATGGGGAGTCTGTGCTAAAGCGATTTTATGGATATATGCTTTCAAATGAAATCAAAACTTCCCTAGCACCGCAGCCCTTCTGCTCCCAAGGCTTTCCCAACTTCTGGGGGTTATTGGCAGTTACCTAAGGACTTATTTTAAGGAATAACTGGAAAATTGCAGTAGTCTGGATCTGTCATAAACAACCACTCACAGTCTAAACATGGGACGCTGCACTGCTGTGCACCCAGGTGGTCTGGGAGCACAGAGGCCCTGCAGCTGGGGCTGGAATAATGAGGGATTTTGCAGTCACCTTATCTCCCATGCAGTCAGCTCCTGGCCACAGAAAACATGCGGTTGTGCTTAAATTGGGGATTTAATTTTGGGGGGTTGCAATTACATGAAATCTCTGTAGAGAGGGATATTCCCTGCCACCTCCCCCAGGAAATGAGTGTTTGGAGTTATTTGTCCCAGGTCATACCAGCAGAGCAGCTTGGCTGTCAGTTGCAAGGACGCTTAGGGGACTTATCAGATTATAAAATACTGAAGTGTGATGATTATTCAGCAAGTGCCCTCTCCAGTCACCACAACCATCGTCTGTGGCTTACCAGCCAGAAACTTCGAGTCATGAAAACAGCGGCCGTTGACGAGTGAGCCATGTGTGCTTGTCTCCAGCCAGCCAAACTATCTACCACTGCAGAGCTGGAGCGCAGCACTGGTGCACCTTAACTTTCAGCGAGGCATATCAGTCAGAGGCTGCTATATCGCGTTCATCATGTATTATCTCAATGCTTATGCAGTGCAGGCTCTTTCATAAATTGTGCAGTAAGGGGCTTTAGTAATAGTTTCATGTTAAAAGGCTTCTTTTTATATCCCCCACTGCCTCTTTCAGGCCCTGTCCACCCGTTCCTTGCAACTATTAATAAAGTATCCCTTCCTCCAGCTGTGAGAGCAGGCTTTAGAGTCTGTTTTTAAGCTATTGTTGCACTTCTAACAATTAATACTTCACCGCTTATACTTCATTATTTTCTTTCCTTGAATCCAAAGTGCATTTTTAAAGGAGCTATGTCAGCTGACATCTAGTCCTAAAAATAGGCATTCAAAAAGCTAAAACCTATAGAAACGCTTCCAGGATTTTTTTTTTTTTTAATTCAATACCAGTATTTCTTTTAAATGAAGTTTCTTCTGCAACCCAAACAGTACTGCTCTGTATTAGCAAGAAAGCATTTGAGGGAAAAGTTAACTCTAAGCCAACTATCCTGACAGCATCCATGCTCATGCTGACCCTTTAAAAAGCCTGTCCTCCTGCTACCCCTGCATTGGCTAGATTCACGCACACAATGGACAGAAAGATGGAATACATAGGTTAGATATGCATTATAATATATATATTCTGTAGCTATTACATCTATTCCACGTATGGTACAGTCAGCACTGATCATACCACCATCTTAGCAGAAGACCACATCTAAATCTTAGATAAAGCCCTACAGCAATTAGGAGGTGACAGCAGAGAAGTGCAGAGTCAGAGTGCTGTCACACTGCTCCGCTTTGCTCCCTTTAGCCTGGACCACAGCAGGGTACGCGTTCCAGGTTCCAGCACAGCTGTACCCAAATCTGCTCACCTCAATTCAGCAAACCAAAGATCAGACACTGAAATGAGAAAGAGCGAACAAGGATTTTGATTGCATTCTTTTTTTCTTCTTTCATTTTTTCCATGCAATATTAAGACACCACACAGACAACTGAGTTTTAAAAGACGCATGCTCTGCACTCCTTTGAAGGCACCCCACTCTAAAAATTCTCAGGTTTAGACCCTTAAAAAATGGAGGCGTTCAAAAGAAAATATCACTTCGAAAATCTTGGCCTATGTCCCTGTAGGGACTGAATCTAGTCACATACACAACGACCTTCAAACTGCACAAAAATTAAGCGTTAGAACAATAAAATCACAACAGGCAATATGGAAACAAAAAACTCTGTATGATGCAGCAGCTAAGATCATATAGCTCTCACTTATCTATTTAAATCTTAATGGATAACTATTTGGTTTGTTAGTCCCTGCCGTGAACCAGCACCCCACTGACTTTCTGTTCCTTGAAAAGCAGCCCAAAACACAGTTCTCATGCCATCAAGTTTAAAGTATGTGCAGCCAGAGCAGTAGTCTGTGTTATGTTTTACCTGTGCTGTCTCTTCTTCCTTACTGAATGCCTGAAGGGAAGAAGTCCCAGATTTCTCTTATTGACTGCTGCCATTTCTGTCTTTTTCCAGTTGGCTTTACCTTTCAGAGCAGTTGTTACCTCTGCAGTTCTGGTATCATTTTTGATTTAATGAGAACGTAAAGCTGTACAAAAGGTATATACTTGATTAGTATTCTTCTTTTGTCTAAACATACTCATTCACAAAAGCAAAACGCATGGCCAGAAGTAACAGGAAGCATCAGTTCTTGAACAATAAAACCACGGAAAGAAAAAGTTTTACAAGCCAGCTCTGGTCGACAGACCACAATGTAAAAGCTGTTAGATTAAATTATTTTCATTGTCTAGGGTGGAAAAAGGAAGGAGAAAATAAAGACAGACAGACAGAAAGACAGACATACAGAAAGACAGACAGACAGAAGGAAAGAAAGAAAAGAAAAAAATCCTTGTACATCATTGCCATAATTAGAGCTAAAAAAAAGATGGCAATTTAATCCTATAACATACTTCAGTATTCAACATTTTTTCCCTAACCTGGGATGAATAAGTAAATATCAATTGTTTTTCAATTTCTTTTAAAAAAAGAATTTCCAATAAGAAACAAAACTTTGGGGTTATTTTGGAAAGAAATTCTAATTTTTAGTATTCATGAACTGAAAAATCTTGTTTCAATCTGCTGGGCTCTTTTCCTGTTGCATTTCTCTTGAGAGCTACAGGAGTGACCGTCTGTGTCCGTCATCCTCTTCTACGGGAAAATGACTGCCATAATGTACCAAGCTGCTCAAAGAGAACTTTGCTTAGTGGCAAACACCAGTTGGCAAGCAAGCTCAGACCAGCAAAGACACTGGAAGCAGTAGGCACGCAAACTATAAATTGACTAAAGAAATACACCACACAAGGGAAATGCAGAATTTACTCACAACTAAATAGCCTTAAAATGGAAGGCTCCACTTTCTTTTCTGAAAGCAAAATAAAAAAGCAAAATGTTAAAAAATAAAAAGGGTTTTGGTTTTTTCTCATAACATGTTAATAATTTTTCAGAAGTTGCATTATATTGTCATCATGATGGCAGATTCCTGCCCTGTCCGGATTTGTCCCTTTGAATCCCTGTTTTTTCATATTCCCTAAAAGATAATTCTGTTATCAAAATCACTTTTGAATATGAGGCAAAAAGCAGGTTTAGGGCACAAGTGGAAGAGAAGCTATAGTAGTATTTTCTTCAGGTCCCTTCAGGAAACACTCCGTGTGAGGGGACCGTACAAAGCTTAGGCCTCTGAACGTGTAGGTATCACAATGCTATTGTAATACAGGGAAGCAGGTCAGTTTGCTAGTTAAAATATACAGAACTGGCCAACACGTCTCCTAACTTCTTTTCCAAGCTCTGCCACTGACCTGCTGTAGCCTTACAGAAGTCATTTTGACCGTATTTGAAAGGTCTAATAGGGTATCTATTTTCTTCCACAAGATGCGCAAGATATAACTCACGTCTATGTAATACTACAGAAATCCACAGTCAGAAATGGACCGGGGAAATGGAAAGTGGAAACAAATACAAAAAATGCGTATTTGCTGTTGTTCTCTAACCCTCTGTTTGATTAAATATCTTGCCCTTCCTCCTGTAGCTGTATTGAGTGGTTCTTGCTGCACACTGTAGGAGTTCTGTCACATTGGAATTGCTTTTCTCCAGCATGAGTTAATATTATTTTATTTTTAAAGCAATTTTTTTAGATAGAAAGATAAAACAAGCTCATGAGAGAAGCTTTCAAAAATAAATATTCCTCTTGGGTTTTCTCAGGTATTTTCTTCACACAGATGAGATTGCTGCGCTCCCCCACTTAACACAGCAACTGAAGAGAAGGACGAGAGGAGACAGCTTACACTCTCAAAATACCCACGGTTGTCTCGGACAACCTGGAGGCCTGTCTAGGCTCAAGGGCCGCTTTAGTTTACACTCAGATGAAAATGCTGCTTGAAGCTGGGCAGGAACCAAGCTTCACAAGCCCAAACCACAGATGGCACGCTTGCCTTCACCATACGATTCACCTGGGGTTGAAATCTAGGAGACACCATTTGGGAGAGCCTACAATGTCACTTCCGAAACACAAGCTGTGGTGTCCACGAGCAAAAGGCAGGCAGGGTCTCTGGCTGCCAGCGTACAAAAGGAGCATGTACGCATGAGAGCTCTTATCACTGGCAGACTCTAGGACTTGCAAAGTCAGAGCAACGAAGCCCAAAATACATATGTATGCAGAACGAGCCACAAACTTTCCACCCTGATGAAAGCACAATGAGGAAAATCTTTCCGACAGATTCACAGCTGGTTTCAATCTACAGCCTAAGCATATCTAATAGGCCGCCTTTATCAGAGAAGCTCTCATAGGGTTCTGGCTGCTACTGAGGGCAGTTTGCCACTGTGCAGACCCCTCAACAAAAGTCAGAGAGGACACTGTGTGCTGCCTACACGAACTGAGGCATGGGGTAATAGAGACCATCTGCTACAAATTCTGGCCCTACTTGCACCTCTGTTAATCCATTCCAGCTCCTAAGATCTTACTGCAGTTAATGTAGCTGCCCTATTAAAGCATCGGAAAAATGCAAGACATACCTCTCAAGAATCTTATTTCTTCATATATCACTCTCAGAGGTAAATTAAAGTATTCTACTCATGTGAACACAGAAAATAAAACCCGGTCTCAAAACACTCCTGGGTGAAACTCTGGCTTCTTGAGAGACAGGAGGTTTTTCTCTTAGGAGACGTTAAGAGAAGATACCATGTTCAGTAAGAACAGGATCTTTACCTTCTTTTACAGCACACACTACTTACTAAAAGAGAAAAAGTTCAAAACTCTGCATCCATTTATGAAAATTTGCACGCTTAGGGACTTGTTGAGAAGTTATTGTGTGCATGTCATGTAGTAAGTAAAAAGTACTTCAAATATACATTATTTTTCCCTCCAGTGGTTTACAGATTTGTCCTGGGACAACAGAAGTTTACAGGGAAGGGGGAGATGTCTGCGATTAAGGCGGCTTTCAGTTCTTCTTCCTATAGATACCCTGTGGATATTGCTGTATTCTCCAGAACCTAAGCTTCCACTTAAAAAACAATGAAGTTTCTAGCCCATCTGGGTTTGCGGAAGCAGAATGTAAACAGATGTACTGTTGTCTTATTTTAGAAGCTATAGCAAACCAGACTGAAACAATAGCACTAAGAAATGTCAACTGCTCCCATTCATCTCAGTGGGGTGGGGTGTTAACTTTGAAGCCTAATTGTGACCACTTTAAAGCCAGCCTTTTAACCATTTCACTGCTATTGCCACATCAGAAACTCCAAAGTAATGAACTTACCCAGCCTCTGTATTTGTATGCATTACTCTGAGATCTTCCATTGACTTGAAAAGGACGCTGCATTACAATCGAGCTAGTTTGAATATTCTTTCACTTAAGAAGTTAGCTGAATTGTTTGCTTACTGTCTTTCAAAATTAGGGTTAAAAGAAAGTCAAGGGTGAAAGGTTAGCTCCATTGTTGATGCTCTCAAAAGTGCAACACGTGGGATTTCATGCTTTTTGCTTTGATCGGGGTGCCTGGATGGCAGTTCATTTCAATAAACTGACAAACAGCTATGTACAAAACAGAAAATAATTGCTATTCAAACAACACAGCACCATCAATTAGCAGTAAAAAAAGAAATCCTAACGACATGGTAACACATACTTGCAACAATAAAAAAGGGGAAAGAGAGGGGGAAAGGGTCTTCATTTTCAAGAACTTAAAGACTGCCGTTACCTTAAATCTAAGGTGCATTGGGCCTGGTTCTGGGCATACGGAGAAGTTGCCCTTCTAAAGATGTTTTACATCCCATTTCCAAAAAGTTGATGCATTCTTCATCAGTAGTCGCTCTGAAGTCAGCAGGTGAATTTTCCTCTGGCACCAACAGTTGAAGACAAGCAGCTCTGCGCACACATTTTCGTAAATATGACTTCAGCTGCCGTGGGAACTCATGCTGAAAATTATTAGGGCAAGCTACTCTAGCTTATGTTTCTAAGCATCCAGAAGCCCAGCGGCATGCAGCTGGACTCAGGGTCCCAGCAGCCATGGTGCTGCAGGGCACAATGGAGATGCCTGGCCCAGTTTGGTGAGGCTGTTCCCAGCACACCTGGCTGGCTCTCTGCTCAGCCAGCCCTCCTGCCCATATCCACTGCAGGACCTTTCTGCAGCGTCTGCCGTCATGTCTGCAACAGGTCATGGGCGGCACAGCACTGCTGCAGAGCAATATATGCACTGTGGTAGTAACTCTTCCCAACTCCCACTTCTACGGTCACATCTGCACTGATGATCCAGCCACAAGCCTTTTTACTTGTCATTTTCTTCCTAACGTCATGCATATTAGGCTGAGAAGTCAACACTACCATCACCACTGCGGACATCATCAGTACATCCATTTTAGGTACTTCAACTAGATAATGCTGATGTGTCTCAAGATGCCCTCGATGCAGCTACAGCCACCAGCTCCATCAGAGCAAAACAGGAAGGGGAGTATCATCCAAGTCAGCTATGTGGCAGAGATAAGGGAATGGCGTCACCCAGTAAAAGATCTCGAAGAAGCAGCTGGGACAGGAGTAACCTCTCTAGCTCATGGAGCAGAAACTGGAAGAAAGCAAGGTGGAAGGATCTGCGTAACCCATACTGTATTTCCTGCAAGATAATTCCTTCAGAGCACATTTTTGTTCCTGAATAAAACTGTCTTTACTTGGGAAGGTCCTGAAGGAAGGTATAGGAGTGCCTACATGTGGTAAGGAATAGGGTAGAAGGGAGACATCTTCCTGTCTACACAATGCCTAGGTGCTTGTGGAAACAAAGCCCTAATTCATGCAGTTCAGGTTCTTTCGCCTGCTGCAACAGACAATACTGACATCGTTATTAGCACATTATGAATGTACAGTCTTTCCATGTGTAACTTCCACTGTAAGCTGGGCATTAGGGTGTTTGGAGTTTACCCTGACTAATAAAAACACCAGATCCAAACCCCTCGATTATCAAATATCATTGTTCCCTAAATCCTGATCTTTAAAGCACAACAGATTTGTAAAATGCTCATGATAGAAAACTGGAAATAAACCTCTGTTTTCACTTAAAAGCCCAAGAGCACTCACTTCACACTCAAAAGGCCTGGTATGGAAAGACAGACACCTTCATTTTCTATTGATTTCAATCAGCTGCAGCAAGGTGATCAGTTCTCTGCAGAAAGTGCTGAATAAGACCACATACAAGTTACCAGAAGTGTCCCAGTCCTGTTGAACATGTTTTCTGCAGATGCTTAGAGGTACAGAACAAAGGCAGCTGAAAACAGACTTGGTAAGTTCACAGTTTTACTTTATCACTGTATTAAATTCCCATTCGACATCAATAAGGCACCACACACTTGTTATAGAAAGAATAAACAGCCTCATAAAAACTAGACTCGCCACTCTGTTTTGCCTCACATCCCTCTTCTTTTCAACTGCTAACAAGCAAAACAACCCCCTGACAGCTGGATGTGCAGAAGCCCGTGCCGGCAGTGTCCCGGTCCGGAGCGACGCTGCGGGCTGGAATGCTGACGCTGGCAAGGCTGCCACCGCGTTTACTTAACACTCATTTCTCTCAGTCTGCTTCAGACCAGAAATGCAGGCAATGAAAACCTATTCAACCTATTCAACCTTTGAGAACCTCGGCCGTGGTGGTTAGCAGAGCGGGGTCTTTGCAGGTACATGAAAGAGGCATTCAGAAGAAGCTCCCAGTCTCGGGAGGTAGCAAGAGAGCCCCCAGCTGTCTCTGCTTACCTTCTATTGGCATGAAAAGGGGGAGGCAGGAGGGGGAATGTTTCAGGCCAAATGAAAACCAAGCTTTCTAAGATTTACTGTTCAACCTCACAACAAAAGCTCGGCAAATTTAAGCTAAAGGAGCTTAGTTCCATTCCTTTCAGTTTAGTAATTTATTATAGTGAAGAGAATGAAAAAGCTGTTTCAAGTAGTGGATTAAACATTACCCTGAAACAGAAGTAGAGTGGAAAAAAAATACACATTATGAATTCAGCAAGTTTCTCGGGCAGTAAATAGCAAATTAGCAAACACATGAGAAAGTGTACCATCTTAGTAGGTATCCAAGGATCTTTGGGTGAAAACATTTACATTGTGATGATAGCTGGACAAAACAGCTGTCACAGAAGCATTTTAAGTAGAGAGTATAATCTCTAAACACTTGCCACCCAAATTAAGCCAGGGCTGTTGAGATGGAGGAGAAATGCCTTCTTTCAGGTGGCAGGCATGATGGCTGCGGACAGCCCGGCGCTGCCTTCCCGAGGAAGCCAGCTCAGGGCAAGGTGAGGGCATGAGAGTGGCATTGGCAGAAGTGTCACTTCCTGGAAAGCCACCAGCAGCTGGGGACGAGGCATGCCAGGCAGCAGACACCCCCGCCCCTTTCAGCCCATGGGGGCAGGCAGCCCGCAAACCCCTGCACTGTCCCAACCTTGCTGCAAGCCCAAAAGAAACCTAATTTTGTAAGCCTTGCATGACATGGCAGACCCTCCCCAACGTGCGGTGGATGCCCAGATTAATTCTGGGTTCAGTACGCGCAGCACCTTAGGAGAGAAGACAGATGGGCCAAAGCTTCCCCACAAGCATTAGAAAACCCAGTGGGGGTTTGTCTACCACCCAGCCATGCTGCATGGTGGGGCACAGCGCAGGGGCCCCAGAATGGCTCCAAGCACCCGTCCTGCAGCCCGCAGCACAGCACCATACAGCGAGCACAGCACAGTGCTGCACCAGGGTCAGCATGCACGCTAGCTCGTGTAGGGCGAAGAGTTAAGTCTCAACACAGCGTGGAGCCTCAGTCTTTCCCATTAAATGAGGACAGTACCGTGTTCCTGCTTCACAGGATCTTTTAAAGAAATGTGAAGTCCTCAGACACCGTGGAAGAGGGGAACCAACAAGTATAGATCAGAAATGCCTGCTAAATACGTTCAACAGTAAATTTCACAATTTAACAGCTTACGTCAGTGAGGAAAACAAAATTAATAACCATAATACCTAGTATTTACATACTTCTCTATACAAACCTGTTATTTTTCTGTAGAGGTGTACAAACATTGCCTAATCAGTCACCTGAGGACACACAGCTGGCCAAGAAGCCTTGGCTTCATGAAATGCAGAAGTCTTAAATTGTGACCACATGCTCCCAGGTTTGTTGCATTGAATCTAGGCAACACAAGGTTAGCTGCACTTGTGTAAATACCTTGAGATAACTCAAGAGCCCTTTATAAATTTAGGTGGCCCTCATGCAACCTAAATTTAGGTGGGGTTTTCAGACCTGAAAAGTGATACAGACTAAGTTATTAGCAATCTTTTTTCAAAAAACAGTATTTTGCATCTAGATTATACATTTTTGCTACAGTTTTAATGTCATGTCAGCACTTCTCTTAGAGGTAAGCTAGCCAGAGAGCAAACTATCTGGTTGAAACAATGATCTGGATCATAGCATCCTAGCTACCACCTTGATAAACAATGAGATATAGAAAACCAGGAAGGATTTATTTGGAATTCATTTGGCAGTACTGTAGGATTTGCTGTAAGGGAAAATATCCAGGAGTTTATGTAATTCCTTAAATCTTTGAAGAGGTGAAATGAATAATTTAGAAAAAGTTCTTAGAAACACTTAAGAAGAAAAATATTTTACTCATTACAGTAACTTTTTTTCTAGATCATTCTTTTAGTCTCTTAACATATCTTCAAGCAAACAAGGCCTGCCAAATGTTTTAATCTGACTTCTTCTGATCCATAATCTCTCTGATATGGATCGTATCTTAATAAATCATTTCACAGTCTAGAAGAACCATTAGGAGCAATCTACAGGGTTTGCAGACAGGGTATACAGTAGTCACTTGGCATTACTCTACGTGATATGAGAGGGTCTAAACAATGGTCAAAATTCAGTGTTGATACCTGAATATTTAAAAATTGATGGATAAGGCCTTGATTCCTGTTATCTGTCAAGCAATGCTACTGAAGCTGACCTTAAAAGCTAACATTAAATGTTATGAGAGAATATGACAAGGTGCATTCCTATAGAAACCTTATGGCAACAGAAGTCATCCCACTGACATGAATAGGATTTGGTCAAAACCTAGTGTTCAGCAGTGTAAAATGCACACTGAGGAGCGAGAAAAGGTCAGAAGCAACAGGATTTTAATCTCTCAGGCTCAAAGGCTGGATTTATTCTTTTGTCTCAGATCTTCTTGCAAGACACCTAATACATTTTGTACACTACATTAAATAGAGATAAATAAATCAGTATTGGTCTTACTTTCATAAAAAGAGCACTTACTGGCACCATCCTTTCATCTCTTCTCAGATTTTATGTTGGTGGCAAATCTTGCAGGTGGTAGGATAAATACCCTAGCAGACATCTGCTAAACATAATGCAGTCGTATTGTTATTAAAACTGCACTCTTTCTTGTGTTTTTGGTGGCGTTCACTATGGAACATTCTACTCTACTGGTGTCTCAATACACATGTGCCAAGCAATAAGCAGCCCATTTTTCATCCAGGTCATCCTTGTCCACCTGACTCCTCGCTTGCAGAGTTCATTTAGCACTTATTTGGGCAAGCTACACTTCCCTTTGTATTTTAACTACTGGGGCAAATGTATGCTAGCCCCTGGTAGAAAATGGACACTGTGCCTGCATCTGAGCTCCCACCTGCATAAACAACATTGGCAGAGTTTTTAGGAGAGTCTTCTGGTTCACATTTCTGTTACTGGGCCAAGTTCAGTTCCATCACGTGCTGCTCGACTCCTCCTCTTTCCTCCGTGATCCCATGTCCTTTCCTTCCCCTCCTCACAGCCCCTCCCAAGCAGAAAAAGGAGCTGGTCCCGCTGGGGACAGCGAGAGCCTGTTCAGGGGCTGCTACAAATCTGGTCCCACACTACCACAATAGCCCTACAATTAACGTGGAAGTCCTAACCATTTCTGGGGAAAGTCTACTGCTCACGTAACGCATTGGCTCAGCAGAGAAGGAGCAATCTTTGAGGGGATGTGGCTTTATTCAAAATGAAACTTTTTTTGCCCATTTAAACATATGAACAGCTGCACCCCTGTTTTAGCATCCCCGCTAGCCAGGGCAGGCAAACAAATAGAAAGCTTTCCAGGAGTGGCCTTCAACGAAGAAAACAAAACTGACTTAAGAGGCTCAAAGCCACACAGAAAGACTCTTCCCGTCCAAGAACTGGAATAACGAAAAAGAACAGTCCTTGCGGCAATATTATTTGCTAGTGAACGGATCCAAGCTCTGTGTGACTCCTGACATGTAGTAGTAAATGCAAGAAAGGACAGTATGTTACTTGAAGGGAAAACCAACAGAAAAATTTAGTACTAAATATTATTAGAAAACACTAAAGGATTTGAAAGTTTTGCTTCAGACATCATCACCATTAATTACTGACTGCACAGGAAACTCAGACGAGGAGCTTGCTAAGATTTTATAATCTGAATCCCAAGGAATTGCAACAAAAAGCCAAGAAAAAACTTTGAAATACTGAAATGAAGCAAGTTATCAGTAACATTGCACGTACATTGAGCAATAGTATTTACACACCATGAGGATGGGGGATATTTAGGGGTATTTTGGTAAATATTTTACTGACTCACTTCTTAAGGGTATTTCTGTTAGAAGGAGCCCTTGAAAAGGAGACAGACATTTTTTAGAAGAGCATGCAAAGGTAGTTGCAACATAGGCACAGAAACAGAGATTAATGAACAAGACTAAGGAAACTTTAGATATCACGAGTTGTTTATCTGAATGTCTGCAGTTTCCTTTGGTTTAGAAATTAGGCTTACAAGAACATGTAGTTTCTGTCAAGCCAGATACAACCACCAAACTCTCTCACTGTATCTTGACTCCTCCTCTTCTTTTCCTGTATTTGAATGCTAGGCTGTACAGGAATAGAGAACTATTACTATGTTTTTACAAATCTTGGAAAAAGTTTCTCCCAATTTGGAGAAATCCTTTTCTTATCTGGACCTATTTACACAGCATCTCTAAAATCCAGTATGAATACACTACTTATACTTTATGCTGCTGCCACTGTCTCACAGAACAGACTGAAACCAACTTTGTACATAACCTTAACTCCTATGAAGTAAACATGGGTTACACAAAAAGTTCCCTTCCCACTACTGAGAGAGAATGCCCTATGAATTGCACACTGCACAAAAATGGAACAAAACATTTTGGAAGAGGAAGTGATGGTTACAGCATAACTATTTGATGCTGCAGGGGGAAGAAGGCATAGCTTAACTTGTTCAAAGCACCTGGGCTGAACACCTTATTCTTATCACTTGTTCCATGTAACAGACCTCAGCCAACTGATCTTTATTTGGATAAGTAACTTTGATGACCTCCAGGTCATTAAAGTGTTTCTCCCTTCTATCTATTATTATGCAGACTGAGAACTGCAAAGTTTTATGAAGTCCTTGGGAAGGCGTTTTCCTCACAAGTTTTAAAAACAGCCAAAGTATTTAATTTTCAAAGAAAGTGCAGTGAACTTTCATGAGAGACTTTGCTTTCAAGTGTTGTGGCTTTTTTTTTTCTGCCAGGTAACACTAGCAGGATCAGTTTCTGAAAAAACACCTGAAAATGCTGTGAATACATAATATAAAGTAGGTAACATGGAGGAACTCGGGAGATTCAGCTGCACACAGGGTTCTGCACCACGTTACAGCCTTTGCTAGGTTACAACTAGCAACCAGAGATGGAGGTCTGTATGGTTTCTATTTGTGGTTGTCCAAAACCACACTGGAAAATCAAAAGACATCTGTGAAGTACAGTGGGATGGGGTTTCAGAAAAATAACTCCACTTTCATATCTCAGTTGGGTCATGCTTACACAACAGGAACAAACAGTTTGTAATTGAATCAGCTGAACTGGACTTGTATAAAGAAGACCTACCGAAGTTTAAGTTTTGTCTTACAATTTTCAATGTTCCTCCGCAGCTTTTTCTAAGAATTTCCTACTCCTGGGAATTACGAGTCTTTTGTGAGTCCTCTGATGAACTGTGAGCACATAATGGGAGATTGGGTGATTGAAATTAATTCCTGTGTCCAGTTTGGCACTTAATTAGCTTGTTTTCAAACACTGAATTGGCTATTAAATGTGCTAAAGGTAAGCTACTCTAAACACTAATTAAACTTGTAAATTGTTCTAGGATGTTTTAATGTGTTTATATGCCTTGTTCACAAATGTTTCCAGGATTTTAAGTGGTTTAATTTAATATACCCAGTAAAGACTAAACCTAAAGATAATACATGTTGATGTGATCAAAGTCTCTCTCTTCCTGAATGAATATACAACTCAGTGCAATATAACTAACACAATTAAAGAAGTTCTGCCAAGTAATATAGGCCAACAAATCACAAACCCGGGAGAAGGTCTACAGGTAGAAGACCCAGCCATTCCTCTCAATGTCATCCCACACTTCTGACTAGAATTTCCAAAACTAAAAGAAAACACATCTCCAATCCCCCTTTTGCCCAAATCAAAACAAAAATAAGTCAAAAATCATTATAAGAGGCTGACATGAATGCAGTCATCATCTAGCATTAACACACCTACCAGACTGTCTAAGCAGAATCTCACTTCATATGAAGTCTCTCCTTTTTTCTTGTCCAGAGCAGAAATTTTAACGTAAGTTTTATGGATTGATTTTTCTAGGGGAAAATAACACACACCAGAAAGTAAATGTCAAAGAAAAGTATTTCGATATTTAAAGTAAGCAGTCTTGCTACCTATATTAATAAAATCTAGGCTATAATCTGTCAGGTTTCCCTAGGAAAAATACGCAAATTTAAACTCCTGGGGGCAAGGAAGGGGTGAGGGGTGGACAACTGTTGGAAACAGAAACTCAGACTCTGACCTAAAGGTAAGAAGAGGAAGAGTGAGAATGTATCCCAGAGGCTCTTCCATTTCCTGTCGCCGCTATCGGAAAAGACAAGAATTGAGACGGTTCCTGTCTGCTGCTGCCTTACTCTGCATATTCACTGGTGTTTCACTGCTTCAGTTTAGGGCTCAGTGAGAGCTTTCTCACCCAGGCATCTGCATCAGTTATCAGCAGTAAGACCACGAAGAGGTGAATCAGCAGCAGCAAGGCTGTTCTTTCAGCAGCACAGGAGAGAAGCTGTGGAATAGAATGAGGTGCCAAGAAAATATCAAGACATCCCCAGCAAGAAAAACTGTGTGAGGGGGCAAGTGGGCATTTTTTCCCCTAACAGAATAAGCAGGACATTTTCTAAATTGAAGCATTTCTGACAGCACAATAGTTGATATTGCTGCATTGAAAGAATGAGACCATGAAATCTGCCCGTGGCCATCTCCGAGAACTGTCCTGCAAACGGCCCGTGCCTACATTAGCAACCTCTCCCCGCCTGTGGAAGTGGGTGGCTGTGTGCAACCTGCCTTTTGGGGTGGTCTCCAGGGAATGCTCTAATGGGTCACGGGCAGAGATGACCATTTCCCGCACAGGAACATTCCCAGGCACAGCTTAACTAGTTACCGGTACTTACATAACACTAATGCCTGTTTAAACTACCATACAAAACCTTCCTCTTTCACAAGGGAGGCAGTCACAGGTGACCAGCAATCCTCTGTTACTAACAAGCGGTGTTTGCAAAGCAAACCATAGGTGTCCTCTCTGTTGAGCCCAGGGACGAGTTGCAGTTTTTGAGGGGTACCTGAGAGGCAGGTAGACCTCCACATCATCAAAACAGACACCCTAGAATGGACTCCCTATACAGCATCTCATAATTTTGTGTTATACGGCTTTGTGGTAACAAGCCTTAAAAATTTTGAAGATCTAACACACGTGCATGCATTACAGCCTCTCACCAGCTAGATTTGCATTCATTGTTACTCCTTAACCTGAAACCTCGGGTTTAAATAACTGCCAGCTGATATTATCAATGTTTGGTTTATGAGTCATTCAGCCAGTGTGATGGGCCAAGGAAGCAAACAGCACCTTTACAAACATGTCCTAATTCTTCTGCTGCCATGAGGAGGAGGAGAAGCAGGGAGAGGGCATGGGAAGGATTTGCAGCCTGAACCAAAATATACATCCCAGGCCAGAGTTATACCTATTACGCACACGTAAATTCATAAATCAGGTCATGAAGAGAACAGCAGAAAAACAGCTCTGGGACACTAGACCTGATGTTTCAGTAGAGTTTCAAGTTTCAGCAAGAAACTTTCTAACTTGCTCCCTATTTGAATTTGCTCCTTCGCATAAAACCCAGACTTCTTTAAGTATTTATTTTTTCCTCAGTGAGGCTCCAGAAATTTGAAAAGAGGGAAAGGAGAGGGAAATCACTGCTCTGGATTTGGCTTTACACAAAGGTCAGTCATTTAAAGAGGAACTGTCTGCCCTCCCACACACACATGCCGACAACAGTTTTGCTAAAATCAGCAGAGCAATCCACTGATGGAAAAGCACAAAATTGAGTTGTTCTCATGGGTCTTTTTCTTCTCAGCAGAATTCTGCACCATCACAGAGCCCAGCGGACTCAGACATGCTGGGTGCTGAGCAGCTTGTCTGGCCACTGGCTCCAACAAAAGCAGCAGAGCCCCAGCAGCAGAGAGCAAGATGCAGTTGCCAGCCTCACTCAGATTGCACAGATATGCAATATGCCCAGACCAGAATCATCTGGGATGCATTAGGCTGGGAAATCTCTCGTCTCTGCTAGCATACCTGCTTTCTATTCAGGGAGAGTGTCGTTGCAACAAGAGTTATACGTTAGACTGCTCTGACAAAATTGTCTGTCAGAATCTGTGTTGGTCACTCTTATCTCAATACTAAAATTAAATATTTCTAAGAAAATTAGACTTGACTTGTTGCACTAAGTAAATAAAAACCCATTTGTTTTGTTTAAACTGGTGGATTGCAGATATCAGAATAGAACGTAAGGAGGGGAGTGGAAGATAATGATAGCTTCTAAACCTGATCACAACTTCAACAGTAACAGACCAAAACCAGCATGCAAATACTGACTTCATGTCTTGTGTTCAGATCCTGCTAGCAACTGTTCAAGTACGAGCATATTTAAATTACAAATGTTTTTCTTATCTGCATCCTTTATTCAGAGGCGTGGACCCTTACTTACACTTTTGTGATGGCTGGTTAATGTTCAGGGCTTCAGCCTGAGAACAAGAAGGTAACAGCTTCTTTCATGTGTTTTCCAGTACTACTTTGCTTCAGCCAAATCAAAAACAGAGGCAGCACTGCATTACTCAAACTTTTGCCATGGACAAAAAACAGCCCCAGAAAGTTGCCTGACCTCCCTGTGTGGTCAGCTGGAGTGGGCAGGCCCTTCCCAGGGGCACTTACTCCCACTATCACCACCCCCACCTCCCCAAGTTAACGTGCATGGGATGAATTGTCCTCTGGACATGCTTATTTAGCCTCATTGACTATAAACAGGGCTTAGGCGACTAGATGCACTGCTCAAGACAGGCAAGATGAATCTGTTACTGGAACCTAAGCCTTAGGAAAAAAAAAAAAATCACATTCAATAGGAATCTGGGTGCCTTTTCCTTTAAAAGCAGTAGCCCTACCCTGTGGATGCCAGGGGATCACGCGGCCACAGGGAACTCCGCAACTGCCCTGGCTTCCAGCTATTTCTGGTGCAGGTCTTGGTGTTGATTTTTGACCTTTTGGAGACCTCTTTGTGTAAAGTAACACTGCTCGCTCGCTCTCCCCAAAACACACAGGAGATTGAGTAAAGCAGGAAAGCGAAGGCAATAGCAGCATTCCGTCAGGCAGGGAAAGAGTTAAAGCTATGAGGATCGGGAAAGCTGACTTTCTTTAGGAACTCCTACAGTTTCAGTCACTTATTAAAAAAAGGATTTATATTTCTGAAATAAGGATCTGTACTTCCTCCCTCTTCTGAAGCTACACGTTTCTCTGCCAGACTGTGATGAAAAGGGCCCTCCCTTGCCCATCACAAGCCAACGCTGAAGTCATCCTGTTATTCTTTTCCACCTTGCACACATGTTGAGGCTTCTCTGTAGGAGTCTTGCTGAGACACACATCTCATTGTCTCTTGTTCCTCTTTGCTCATGAGGCCTTTTTTTAATCCCAGATTTCTTTTGCACATAGCTTAAGCAGGAATGTTTCTGGGATTTCGGTGAAGGAGGATCCATACACATAAACAATGCTGTTTCCTAACTGCACATGATCATCTGTTAAAACCAGAAGTCTTTTCCATGAAAAGGATATTGTAAAGAGCTCTAACTAGAAGGTCGTGCTCACTCCTTGTTTGAAAGCTCACCTGCTGTGCCTGACTACTACAACAGATGAAAGCAGTAAGGTGGGGAAGATGGGCCCCTTTTGCACCACAGCAGGGTTTGGTAGGTTGCTGCTTTTGGCAAGTGGTTGTGGAACCAGCCACAGGGTGACTTAGCTGCAAGAGACCTCTCTCCTGCCTGCATCACTAGAGAAATGCTGCAAAGGCTCGGCATCGCTCACAGTACTTCTCCCTGTTGGAAGTGAGAGAACCAGAGGCTACCTCTGCTTTCTCTTCCAGGTAATGTTCATCCTTGAGGCTGAACTTAAGGACATAGTTAGGGTTTGTCTAAGATTTTTTTACCTGCTGGTATGCATTCTGGGCTGATCTGTGCATGTCAAGGCACTGAATGGCACACATGGCTGCAGAGGGACTTCAGCAGCCACCTCCCCTTGCCTGACCAGGTTACTTCCATGTATCTGCCCTGTCCTCCCAGTAAAGAAAGGGTCTTTCACAAATGGGCATCACCATCATTTGCCAGAGGAGGTAGAACGCATGGGCAACCTCAGCTCTGTGCAGTAAAGACACAATGAGCACTGCAGGCTTCAGAAGATCAGTTCAGATAGGATGCAGGTGTAGCCACAGGCTTTCCTTGTGGGAAGGAGAGAAAATTGGATAGCTGTATGTTATGTATCTTTGGGGTTGTTAGAATGATGAGAATAAAGTGAAGCAAGATTAAGAGGCCTATTAGGCTGTCTCTGACAGATCTTTTCCACTCATCAGGAAGAGTTTCCCACTGAGCTCCTGGAAGGTGCTGAGCCCCTGAGGACTCCGTGCAGAGGCTGGAATTTGTGGCCACAAATGGCACTGTTTTTCTGTGCAAGGCTGAGCTATCAGGGAAGGTATCAGTGCAGCCTGTTGCTACCGATACTGTAAGCAGAAGACAGAGACAGTGGATCTTTTGTTTATCAGCCCTCTGCAGTGTACAGCCCCTTTATGAATAATAAGCCACCTTTCTGCAGCTCTTGTCTAGTGCAATGCAACATTTTCAGGTCAGCTCAGCTAAACTGAATTTGCAATCACCTGATATCAGCGAGTTAAAATAGCACTGATGATAAGAAAAATGTCAGCACAAGAAAATTCCGAGGAGCATGGTGCAAGAATAAGTTAAATCAGAGAGCACGTTTTCTTTCTAATAAACGCAAGTTACTTTTGGCTGGTCTTTGCATCTCAGATTTACTACTTGTACTATGGGAATCATTGTGTTGCCTCATTACAGGGCTCATGTGAAGCTATGCTTACTCATGCTTGCAAAGCACTTCAAGATCAGAGAAAGAAGGGTTTGTAAAACCATAAAGGATACTTCGTTACCATTATTATTTGACCACAGCAATGGGGAAATATGCTTTAAAGAGGCTTCAGTTCATTAGACCTTAACTATCTTTTAGTAGCTATAAGTTTAGCTGAGAACCTAAAAGCAAAAACCAGCAAGCTGCAAGGTAGCAGGTTCAGACTTCATACAACTCAATACAGGCCTGGTTTTTTGACTCACCGTAGCTGGCGCTTACTTTTAATACTGTCTTTAATCCAAAGGTAACAAGTAGATGTAGAGGTAAAGTAAATGCAAATGAATGTGGGACTCACCCTAAAACATCTGTCTCCCAAAATGTTACCCTCTGGCCCACATCCTGAGTTACTACCCTTCTCCCTGCATAAGCTTTTGGGGTCTCATTAACACACCGGGCAAGTCTACACAGCAAAAGGCTGTTAGAGATCCTGAGGTAGCTTTGAGGGAACTGGCTTGTCTACATGGTACATTGCAATGCCATGCACAGATACTAGCTTAGATCCCAGAGGCAATATAGCTGTGTCTGTATAGCAAAGCACCCACGCTAATTAGCCCTGCCCCTGAGGATGCTGCAGGAATGGAGCTAATTAGGTATGCTGAGAGGCACCCCTGTTAATTAGCCCAGGGAGAACACCACAACACTAACAGAGCTTCCGATCATGGCATTAACTCAGGGATCTCTGTAGTGTACTTGGTAGTGTAGCATAGCTGAGCCCACAGGCTCTTTGGAGCGTCATCCTAAGAACCTAAATACCTTCTTTCAATCCGCTCTCACCATCTGACCTTGCTTTTGCAAATATTCATAGGTTTGGGTTTTTTCTTGATGGTAGGAAAATTAAGTAAATAAATAGATTCAAAAGAATGAAGTAAAAAGCCAGTATAAACTGCACTACAATAATGTAGTATTATTAAATGCAGCTACAGGTAGCAGCATGCCTGTAGGGAAGCACTGGATATTCCTAACCCATCTTGATAAAAGGCATGCTTTGGCTAGTGGTACATGTTTTGCAAGCAGTGTATCTCTAAAGGTACTGTTAACTCAAGCCAACTCAGCCATAAATGCACACCATGGTATATTAAGTTCTAATCATGCAAGATTTTCCATTACAAGTTCAGGGCTGAATGAAATCACTTAGGCACAGGCCCACACCTAGGAAAGACGGAGCTCCCAGGAGAGCAGTTTTGTCCCCTTCCTTCTCCCCCAGTTGCACCACACAGGAGAACGGGGCTGTTCTGGCCACTCCTTCTGCCTCCACTCTCCGTCAGATCCCTGGCTCACCAAGCGTCATTGTCCATGGCTTCGCACAGCATTCGTAATACTCTCCCCACCGCTGCCTCGATCTGGCCTGGCCGCCAAGGCTAAGCAACACACGCAGTTACGCCTCTAACTTCCACAGGTTGCTATACAAAGACACGACACAGGGTAAATAACAGTCTGTCTCCACTACAGCCAGCACAGATACAAGGATGGTGATGAGACTATTGTCAAGGAGCGCTTCCAGATGCCATTCCAACTGCCATATCCTAGGTACGCATAAAAACACTAAGTTAATGCCTTTCAAAGAGAAAATGTGCGTGCTTCGTGTCATTCCAGGAGGAGTTTTTATGGTGCTTATTTTTGAAAAACGGAGCACAGTGATTTCCAATTATCTTCCAGGCATGTGCGTAAGAGCACCCAGTCCTTTCCCATATATTTCAGAAAAATATTTTTGCGCGTGGGCAACTTCTGAATAGAACCTAAGCCCTTAAGTCCTGTCTTGAATTCTCTACCACACTGCAAAAATGCATGATGAAATTTTAAATCAGCCTCAAGATCTTATAACGTGGAGTGGCTGGAACATTTGAGACAACCAAAACTTTTAAGAAAGTGGATATTATGAAATGATAAATACCAGAGAAGACAGAGGTTTCTTCTGGAATTAATGGGGTTCCAGTAGACATAATACTTAGGCTTCTGCTAAAGATGGCTACATTTTAAGTTTATAAAAACAAAAAAATTCAGGCTTTTATGTTCCCAAGAATTTACTATTTAGTATATGGAGGCTGGGGCAAGGGATGTGTGTGTGTAATATATCTGAAAATCAAAGTTCAATATTTAATCTTTACTTCATATCCTTTAGAAAAAAACATAATCTTAAAAGTGTGGTTTCTGTTTCTGTAGCTTTATGATACTTGTCAAAATAATATAGTGTGCTATAGCATTTACTAATGCAAACTGGGATATCTCACGCAACCTTGACTTTACAACAGGGGTTCTGGATGTATACCAGACGCACAAAATGGTCATTAACTTGATATGATATGAGAAAGGTGTTGAAGTGAATAACTTATATAGTAGTAATAGTGGTTCTGTCTATGGACATTTTATCTTGCTCTTGAATGGCAAAAAAACATACTTTAACATGCCTTGTCTCCAGGCAAGTTTAGAGTGACCTAGAGACTTCTCAGTTTCAGAATTTGAAATCCACCCCTCCATTTATACTTGGCCAGTGCTCAGACCAAAGCTGCAATGTGTCACATTGTCTCACAGAGACCTAAAAAATAGAAGAGACTGAAATTCTAGGCAGGAGCATCTCCTGACTCTATAATGAAGTCGATACTGTGTGCCAAAATAACGAAAATACCCTAACTCTGTTTCCAACTGTATAAATAGCTCAGATTTTCAGCTTTGCTGCCAGAGCTTGGCTAATACCCTTCAGTTTGTCTGTCCAGTTTTACATCTACCAATAACTATTTTCTCCTCTTCTATCTATTCAAAACAAAACCTGAAGCACAAAGGTTATCAACTTCCAAAACCTCTTGGGCATAGACAGACCCATAAGGTCTTTGTCAGTGAACAACGGCTCATCATTCATTCTCTTTATACTGGCACATAAATCTTCTGAGTGACCAGGGAAATGGGAAGCTTGCTACCCTCATAACATTCTTCGCGTGCCTGCTGAAGGCGTGTCGATACATTGCCTGCGATTTCCAGAAACACAGAGTTAAGAATAATTCAAGACATGTAACAAGCAACAGGAGGGAAGGATGACCTGCCTATAAACTTTGTGAAAAAGTCCTCAAAACTAATTGCTTGAGGTGTTTAGAAAAATAAGAAAAAAACCCATGATGCTTATCAGTCTTATTTCTCAAAGGCTGACTGGCCTTAGTATCATTTTGCATGCCACCTGGAAAAAAAAAAAATATAAAATTGTGTTTAACACTAGAGCTCATAGTTTTATTCAGTTTGGAAGCCCTTAAAAGTTTCTAATGGAGGTGCTACGTGGACAACAGCTTCACATTTCTTGAGTTACCCTGCACTGACCTCTTCCAACCGTCCACAGAAACGAGAGGTCCAGCAGACAACGGGCTGTCTGCCACGGAGCTATAAAGTCATCTGTGAGACAGAAAGGCTAATCGAGTGAGCAGCAGTGTGTCGGGGTGCAAACATGGCATTTCCTGCAAACGGCATGCTCCAGATCTGCCTGACGTGTCCATCCAGACATAGCCAATTTCTTTTGTACAAAGGAAGAACTGCCATTTCATATTATAAATAAATAAAAATAAATAAATAAATAAATAAATCTGTCTGCCCTCCAAACTCCTAGAATTATAAATAGTTTGAGTGACAAATACTTCTGCCACAGTGTTCAGGATACCTTCAAAAGATATCCCTAGCACTGTCTGATTAACCATAGCCTGGCAGAGTTCACCCTTATAAATATATTCTGGATAAGCTTGTTGGTTTGAACAAGAATTTGTGTGTCTGTGTCTAAAGGAAGAAGAGAAGAAGCAGGAAAGTAGGTTGTGTCAGTCACTTGTGCACTTTTCAAGCTGACTGGTATAGCTTGATATCTGTGCTTTGACAGTAATAAGAGCATTAAATTCCTAAATGTTGTGTACTACATTGTTCAACAGGTTTTATCACAGAAAAACTGAGTAGTCTTGACAAATGAAGTTTCATATAGGATAATGTTAAAAAAAAAATTTAGACATTATTTGCATAGATTGCATTAAGTTGCTTGTTTCCCACCCCTCCCAAGCATCTCAGTACCTTAGAAATAAATTACAGTTGGAGGGTTATTAAAATAAAATTAAAAAAAAAAAAGACAAAAAAAAACAAACCAAAAAGCTGAAGTCAATCTCAAACCACAAGACAAAGCAAACAGTACTGTAGTCTATTTTCAGTTCTCCTCAAAGTTATTCATATTCCAGTTGTCAAACAACCATCCATCTCCCAGCCAACTTTTTTCCTGAAATTCTGCTGTGGTGTCTTCCATAGACACATTAAATTATTTCCTCTTCAATATGCTAAGGAAAAAAAAAAAAGCAAACCACCCTAAAGTCACATGTGTTTTGTTTTAAGAAAAAGGGTCTCCCAGTTTAACTTAACAAGGAGAATAGTCCTCTGTTAATTAAGTCACACTGCGATTTCAGAAGTACCTAGATTAGGAAAGCAGTAGTATTGGTAGCAATGTCATTGTCACAGAAGGTAAGAATATTCCTTCTAACCCGTTTTTTATTCCAGCCTTCCTGGGACAGTGTTTCAACCTGTACAAACCAGATTCTTTGCTAAATTTGTAACTAAGTTGAGAAACACATCACTTCAGAGAAGCACAAAGAAAGCTGTGTGAAATACTAAGGTTTAAATGCTCTTTCAAAAATATTTGTTGTCATTCTGACCCGACTGGAAGAAAAAGGGAGATGAAAGGTTTGCAATAGCAGCTTGCCTCGGTCGGTAGACCCCGAATACAGGATTTTGCCTGGTTTATTTTAAGTCTGAGCAGCTAGCAGCTGGACTATGTCCCACATGCTAACACTTGGAATTCCCCGGAGAGAAGGTTTGTTTTAAATGTAAAATCGGCCCTCCAAAGCTGGTCATCTTTCTGCTTTATTAAGTTTACATACTCCATCATTGCCCCAAGTCTCAATGATAACACCCCTATTCTGAGTGATCGAACCTCCTCGCCAACTTCATATGAACTGTTTTTGATTTAAATGCAATCTATTAACAATATCTACTTGCACACACATACACACCCTGGCCAGATACTGAACAGGCGCAGTGTTGCAGCCTTACACAGCAGCTGTGACAACAACTGATGTCACCTCCTTTGCAGAAATTTCCACAAGCGTCTTCCAAAGGCCAAGTTAAACGAGATAGAGCTTATCAGTTTCTTTAAAGTGCTCTGGATGAGACGAGTCCATGTGACCCCCTTCCCGGCCGCGGGGGTGTGGTATGTCACAGCTCCCCTATCAGCTGGCACATGGCAGTGGGAGATATGAGACAGCAGAAAAGTAGTAGTAACAACATCACCCGGACTGCCGAAGACAGAACGAATACGCTGAGTAACTTCAGTGTGCGCGCACTTACTCTCCGAAAACAGGTGGAGGGTTTTCAGCCCTGACTTCTGCTTGCACATCCCGCTCGGCACAGATGGGTGGGTGATGTTGCCAGCTACACCTTGGAAAGGCTACGGTTCGTTAGCATCGTATTAACGCCTTTAGCAGTGAGTTGCGATACTATTTTTTTTTTTCTTCCCAAAGTTTTCCCCTCTTTTGGGTATTTCAGGAATAAAAAAGAAATCACTAGCAGTGATATTTTTCCAAAAGCAATTCCTTAAACTAAATTCCCTGCCTCTGTTCTTGCATCAGAAATATTAAGAGAATTTCAGAAGAGACCCCCCCTCAGTTTTACTGCTGAAACTACTAAATGTTTCAGGTTTCCTTCACTGCCTTTAATTATGATTAAATGATCAGTTGCAGAGTTAATTTTTAAAGCTTTCACAATGATTAATTTTAGTCAAGATATTAACTAGCCAAAAACACACTAACAAAAACGTATATTTATACATTTGCAAGCCATCTCATTTAATGCTTCATCCTTGCTAGGACAAAAAGGCACCTTGCCTGCAGTAATTTAAAAACATAGCCATAGTGTTGAACATCGCGTTCAGACCGCTTGCAGTTTTCACCCCAGGGCTCTCCCAGTTTCCCTACATGGGCCTGTTAGCACAGAGGACAGCCTTAAACTCTTACCTCCAGCTAGTTATCATATTTTAGTTAACAAATGTTGGTAACGCACCTTTTTTCCTTGTGAATGTGCCCTTTCAATTTCTGAATTTATATGCATTTACCCCTCCTGTCACCATTCTGCTGTGCTTCATTAATAGTTTCCCCACAGTAAACATTTCTGATTTTAAAAAGCTGGAAATATGCTGGGGGGGGGGGGGAAAGGAAAAGAAAAAAAAAAAACACTGAGGAAAGACAGACACCTTTCAGACTTTTTTTTACATTTCAGAAGTTAGCGGGTTGCCTTCCTATTCGCAGCACAGCACCACTGGATAGACTGCATCAACATATTCTCCTTGGTTCTTTTTTCCCCTTCAGGCTGTCACACCAATCTGCTTCTACAGATTCATACTCTGCGTGACTAAGAATTCACCTTATATGGGGACTTCTTGCACCAACATAGTTACAGTCACTCTAGACCACTTGGGCACGTCCCTTGTAAATTGTGCTATTGGTGCAAGATTAACTGTTTCTGGCATACAGCAGTACAACGTATAAATTCTGGATCTAGCACAGCAGTAAAATATAGGTATATAGTATATATAAGTACAAAAGAATTTGTGGCAAAGATACTAAGAGAAGCTGAAATTTGTTCTTACCCTTCATTCCTGAGGTACTTTGCGTAGCCCTGCTACTAAGCGTGGATTGACACAACTTCTTTGTCTTTTATTTTTTTTAATCAGATTTTCTGCAGTTCTGCCAGATTGCTCCAATCTTACTGCAATCTCACATCTGTTAAGAATCTCAGTGACTGGTCTAGCACAGCTCATATTGGATAAAAAAAGCTAGATCACCTTTACCCATTTCCTCTTTCAAAGTTAAGTGTCTGCAGACAGAAAATGAGATTTCTAGGGCATGGACAGCCTCTCGTATTTCAACTGTAGTGTGCCCAGCACAAAATTGTGGCTGGAACCTAGATGTTAATGCCATCTTAAATAATAATATTTTTTCAGGTGCTGGCCAGAGCTTTAAGAGAGAGTTCCAGCAATGAGCGTATTGGAGTAGCCAAGACACAGCTGCTAGAAACAGCAACATGCAGCAGTTTTATATGCAATGAAAAAAGACCTCCTTCAAGAAGGCTATTGAGGGCAGCTGCAGATCAGTCCTCCTCAGGGTTCATTAGCTTTTTTCATCTTCTGTAAGCCAACCCTGGGCATGACTTTAGAAGATGATTAAACCAAAGATTTGTGTGTCATTGCACCCCCTCTAACTCCAGCTGCAACTTTTTATCCGTGAAAGCCCCAGGATTCATGATCCAGGACAGAAGCCTTCCTACCTCTGATATTTCCTTGGCATGCTGGTTACAATCACTTCTCCCACCATCACCTATTTCTGAACTGTCTTTGGTTAAAGAGCCTTAATCCTTGCTGGAACTGTGTAAACAGAAGCACGGATAGCCAACCACCTAAAATCACTTGTGAGCCCCAGACTACGGCAGACAAAAGGCCTTTCAGTATTCTCCCCAGCAAGTCTTCCACAGAGGTGTAATGACTTTTTTGCCCAAGTTCACTTCACCTTTATGCTGTAGGGATGCTCTAAATGGTCCTGTTATGTATAGGACATACATATTTATATGTAATCTGCCCATACAGATGGTGAGACGCCAGCTATGAATCAAGAGAATTTATAAAGCTCTGCCAAAGGTACTCATAGCTGTGAGCTGCATACATGGGTGCTTTAAGTGCTAAGAAAGGCCCTGCTTTCTTCACACCTGAAATATGGGCCTATAGCCCCTACACCTACAGAATTCACAAGCCAGTGTATGATAGCTCATGCACAGTGAATTTTAAATGCAGACACATGACCTCAAATTCCACTCATAAAGGGCGATCTGTACTGCAATGTTTGAGACTTACAAGTGCAAACATAGCAGAGGCACTACAGGGCTTATGTGAAAAAATAATTATTCCATGTAGAAAGGAAGTTGGCTTGCTTTGAGCAGAGGTGTTAATAGACTAATCTTTTCCCCCAACACCAGCCTGCTTACCTGAAAATATGAAAACATCTACTGACGCAGTGCTGTATTTATTTGAGGTGGGTATCATATCCCACACACATTAAATGTCTTGCTGCATTTCAGACTAAGATGGTAGTTAATCTGAATGCCAGTTATAAGAGTCATTTACTGAAAAATAAGCCTTGGACAACTGTGCTGCAATTTTAGTAATTTGGGGGCAGAGAGGCATGCAGATCATAGTGTATAAATACGGCTGAATTTAAAAGAGTAGCTTCAGAATAGATACCTTCCCCCTTTCCACCGCGTTCAGGATAGTTAATAAGAGCTGGATCTTTAATGACAGTAATAAAACAGGGACTTGGCACAGAGAAGACTTGCTTCATCACAGAGATCCACCAAAGATAAAACCAGCAGCAAATGGAGCAAAAAAAAGGTGGAAGGATTACAAATATCTGTGGTAGAAAAGGTATTTGGGTCCCTCTCAAAGGCAGCATAACTTTGTTTCCTAAACAAGGTTTCTTCTCCTCCCCGTCTCCAGCATTTTTCAATTGCAATCAGTGGTAATTTCCTAGCAGTAGCAAAAGTGAGAAAGAACACTTGGGTAGACAAGGCATTAGCAAATTTCAGCACAGGGCCATCAGCTGCTCTGGCTGCATGCGAGTAATGTCCCCCTAGCCTCTTGCCTTCTTCCATCAGCTGAAAACTAGTTTCCTCTGCCAGGGTAAGTATGCATGTAGTAGGTTCCTGACCCTACCAAAATGAGTCAGGCCTGAAAATGGGGAAGACAAAAAACTATAGAAAGCGTTTAAACTAAAGGCCAGACCCTACTGAGAGAACCAAGCAGTTACGCAGCTATACCCGCAGGCTGGGTGGGATCCCAGTGACACTGAGGGTGTGGGACAACCTCCTCACCTGCTTTCCTCCCAGCCAGCACTGAAATAGGCATGAGACAGAAAGCACCTTGCCGACAGCGATACAAATGTGTCTAGGAGCAAGCAGGCAGCAGTGACCAAGGGCACTTGATCTCCCAGAAAATCCCTTGTACCTCAGGGGGACACAGGACTAGCGTGGATGGGCAAGACCTACAAGTCCGCACCTCCTTCCTTGCAGTTGAAGTATGTAGCTACTCCTTCTTGGTTCTGAAGTTCTTTTTGATAAACTTTGAGTAAGGATAGGGAAGGATAAACTTTGTTGTCTCAGGTTGAATACACCCTCCCTTTCCTTTTTTTCCCAGCCTAAAGGAGTTTAGAAGAGGGGCAGTGTCTAAGGTCATACATTTGCCTCCTAAAGCAGGAAAGTAGATGTAAAGCTGCTAGGACACTCAGTGGAAGATGTTGCTGGCCTCACATTGATCTGAGAGGCAGGGGCTCCCTGGACATCCACACCTCCGTGGAAGCCCTGCCATAACTGCTTCCTTCAGGACTCCACTGGCCCTTGTGTTAGCGTCTCTGCAATAACGCAGTGACATGAGATCTGAAAGAGAAAAGGAAAAAAATGGGACTTACATCAGGTACCCCTGTCTATGTAACTCTTACCTCTTCTTCTATTAACTGATACATCTACTTTGTTCCTCCTGACCTGAAACTGTCAGCACTTGAGGGAGGACTTTGCTTTTGCTCTGTTTGTGGAAATGGGTGTGTGTATTTGGGCGTGTTTGGGTTTTTAGTTGTTGGTTTTATATGCTCTAAAATAAGCAAGTTGCAAGGCTGCTTGCTTTATGGAGATACACAACATAAATAATCTCTCACCAACAGCCCAAGGCAGATCATGCAAGGTCATTTGCTAAGATGTTGTAGTGCTAATATATGGTGTGCCTGGGCACCTTTTACATATATCGCGTATACCTACTTGCCTGGGAGCAAATCAATAACTCCCTACACCAAAGCTTGCATTTGTCTGCTCTTGCCAGAGGTGGGATGGTGCCCTAGGGAGGGCCACAGGCATTCCATTACTTAAGATCAGCGACTGAGCAAAATGGAAAGGTTGCTAAAAATAAGCGACATTTGCTCATTGGTATAAATAACAAAAGCGAGAGAGAAAGAAAAACAGAAAGAGAACAAGATGAAAATGAAAACTGGCCCCAGACCAGGCCTTGCAGAATGACTAGTCACCTCCTCATTGCCAATTCTGTCACCATCTCCAGTATGGGCAAGATACTTTCCACTGCCAAGTGCCCTCAGCTTCTTTCCCAAGAGGACCATTACTTGCAGATTCGCAGTGGGCCTCAGCATAGGAGGTAGCTCCCACAGCACACGTGTCTATCCCCAGGAGTTTCAGGGCTTGGGGATATTGAAACCAGGATGCAGTACTGCACAAGGCAGCACAAAATGCCAACGTGATCCTTGCAGTGGCTTGTAAATCAAGTATTTTGGTTTATCTCTGTTTTGTTTACAATGAGTATGGGGGGGGGGTGGGGGGGTGGTTGCACTTCCATAAAGCTATCATCATTAAAAACTTTATCCTCTATTAAAATAGAAATAACTTTTGGGTTCTCATTTTTCTAACAGATTTCCATAGCAAAGAGTTCCCAGAGCACACTTGGCTGCCTATTCTCAACTACTAAAGTTGAGAAAGCTAAGAAGTGCCTATCTATATTTGGAGGAAAATCAGAAGACTAAGCTAATTAAAAATTCACCCTTGCCCTATATTCCTAAAAGCACTGTACACCCCCCTGGCACCAGACATTTCAGGGTGGGCTGCCTTTTTATACAACTGGAAAGTTTAAAGCTGAGTATGCGTCTGGTTACTTTTCATTTTAGGCTCTCGTTAATAAAAGGGAATAATAATCGGGAACCAGCTTCCAAGCAGCACACTCGATTTTTCCTCTGCTTCTATTTCATGTATTCTATTGTAATACAGCGTGTGCACACACACAAAAAAATCTATTAGTCCTGCAATTAAACAAATAATGGTATTAACAACTCCCACTCACCACCTTAAGCAGGTTTAGCTGGGAGAGCTGAAGCAGCTGTCTCTGTCCTGTGTCTCTGCCAGAGGTCACCATCCTGCAGCAGGATCAGCTGATCCTCCTGGATAAACTCCTGAGCAAGTGCAGTCTACAGGCTGCAGCATTAACACAAACCACCTCCAATTTCAGTTTATTCTGGCAGTAACCTCCTAGAAAAATAAAAGGGAGGAAACCTAAGGCTGGTAACTGTTTCACCTCTTAGTACCAGATAAATCCACCTTTGATTACATTTCAAAGCCCTAAAAAACGGAACAGTCAAGAGGTTTATAATAATGTTCTGGCTTGCCATGAATTAACATGAATTCTCGTAATGAAAAAGGTCACTAGCATAACCATTGAAACACACTGCTAAAATAAGAGCTAAGAAAGGTCCTCTAAAGTTTATCCAGGTATCTGTAGACTTTAAACGTTTTCAAAAATCGCTAGAGCTGCTAACTCTATGAAATTGAGCTATTTCCAAACGTAGGACTAGGACAAATTTGGGCACCTCCATATGGCTCTGACAATGTTGCAATATCCAAACTATCATAGCTATAACATGAATTCTCAAGCAGTAGAAAGACAAGAGAAGGACAAGGTTCCTACTCCAGGGAGGTTATTTTTCATGTCAGACCAACAGATGATTGGCTCAAAAGCTATCAGTGTCTCTTTGGCATCCAAAGTGGAGATACAAATACTTACAGTGGATTTGCTTACTGGTAACTATAGAGAAAACAGCAGGTGGTTACAGTTAAGTTTCTGGTGCACACATTTCACACCGTCAAATTCACACGAAACAGAGAAAGATGTCGGTTTGGAGTAACGGTGTGAATGAGAAGAGTGCTAAACAGTAGGTGTACCTTGGAAGCAGGAAAATAATACAAAAGGAGTGCCATGGTCTCCATAATCTCCATTAAAAATGAGGGCAAGATTTATTATACTTGGTCTAGAGTGTGATGCTAAGGCATTTGAGGCTGGGATGTGGGGGAAGACTGAAACAATGAAAAACATTCAAAAGGAGAATGATTTGTGATATCTGGAAGGGTTTTAATTTGTAGTGCTTGAACCACACTTACGTAGCTCCAATACCACAAAGTCCTGGTATAGGTGCATTGCACTGAAATGAGAGAATCTTCTGTTGTGGCTTTCGCTGCGCTTGTCCTAGCCCTCCTATGTACGGTTTGCGCTGATAGGGCTCCAGTTAGCCCCGAGACATCCAACCCTGACACGACCATCTCGTGCCCCCCTCTCACGTCGCCCTTCCAAACCACACAGGCAAGCCCTTTTTCTCTCAGTCACATTTGTAACTCTGAACACTTCCCTGCAGCCGAGGTAAATTCAGAGCAGGTATATCCGTGCAGAGACGAGCAGGATCTGGTGTCTGACATGTAAATCCTGCCCAAAGTCAGCCCCTAAAGCTGCCATGCATCCTTTTCAGAACTATCGTATTCAAATGATCCAGAAACGCTCTGAGTCTGAGAGAAGAGGAGCGGCAGCGTGACACCGCTGGCTTGAGGCGCACGTGGCAAGGGCAGGCACGGAGCCAGCCAGCTCCCTAAAGGCAGGGGAGGCAGCCCCGCTCGCGCCCCACGCAGCTCTCCCTGCTATTCCTGTCACGGGCCGCTCCGCAGGGCCTCTGCCAGCCCGCGGAGGAGGGCACAGGCACACGATAAGGATAAGCGGGAACTGAAACGAGATGGCACCGAACTAATTTCCCTTTGCATGACCTATGCGCTAGATTTTCTGGCATCTCAAAAGGCACAAAGAGAAACCCACTGGAGTAAGCAGGGCCCTGTGTCAGCAAAACACTTCATTTCTCAACTGAAACGCTCAGGCTGGCAGAGCTGCGAAGGTAAGGATTACTCAGTGTTTCCAACATGGTACCACGTGTTTAAGAGATGACTACGAAGGGGTAGGGAGAGTATTGATCTCGTTTTCCTTTCTTCCTTCTTTAAAATAACTTTGAGTGCACAAAGACGACATGAAAGATGCCTTTTCTGCTCTCAAAAAACCAATACAGGGAGAGGGAGTCCACTGGTTTATTACCAGGCAACGCTTCTACTATGGAACACTCCATGGATGACCAAAGAGCAAATATGATGACATCATCACAAATATCAAGAAAGTAGAAACTGAACAAGAAAAGGATTTATCGTCAGCTTGCCTAATGTAAGTAATTCAATCAAGCAAAGAAAAAAACATCTTGACTATTGTATTCAGTTAACAATTGAGGAAGATCTGAAAATACATTTAAAAATGAAGGTCACCAAATCTGACCTTCTGTACTGTTCAGCCAATGAAATTTCCTCCACTTACACTTTTGTCCACAGCTTTTGCTTGCTGCGACTTTTTTATTAAATATTTCAGCCAACAAAAGGAAATAGCAAAACCAGAAAGGAGACAAGACATTCTTTTTCAGGAAACTGGAAACTAATTCAGCAAAGCGGGTCAAAGGAAATGCTGAAAAATACAAATCCATCCTACAGTTTAACTTAAGCCAGAAAGTACTAATCTACACACAGTTCCTGTAGCACTCAATAGATAGCTCAAACCTGGTTTAGAAATCCATAGAGAGGAAGCAGAACAGCCACCTAATATGGACAAATAGGCCAGCATTTGGGACTCAGGAAAAGGCTATGCTAAGAAAATAAAGAGAGTGGCAAACACACGTATTTGCCAAAGATCATACAGGTCCCTTTCCACCCATTTTGAGAAATGCGAGAACCCACTATCTGTTTATCCACTAAAAGTGCAGGTTAAAGAGAGGTACCTGACAGAGAGTAAGGGCAGGAGGGGGCTGGAGATCAGGAGAAGCTCCAAGGACAAACCATCTCCATCCTTTAGATGAGGCTGATGGTGGCTTTAGTTGCATTGCAAGGGAGCAAGCAATGGAAGAAGCCCTCCCCCACAGTGGGATTAAGAGAGATCGTAAAGAAGATGGAATTGTGCATCTGCATAGTCCTCAGAGAGGAGAAAGTAGCTAAACCAGGAGAAAAGAAGAGTAAGAGAGTGGTACCAGAAGGGAATAGGGGAAGGAGGTCACCAGTGTGGAGCAGGGGTTGCCTAGTCTGCTCTGTGGCCATGTCTCACGCCAGCTTTCTCCCTCACAGCAAATTTCAAGGAGAAAATATTTACAGCACTTAAAACCTTTGAAGGGAAACCGCAAGTATTGAGGAGCACTGTTTGCAGCCATCAGACTTGTGCCCTATTTTATGCCTACAAATGCAAAGTAAATGAGAGACGATTTGGCACTGGTGTGAAGAGGCTGTCCCTCCGAAACTCCAACCTTTCCCTCAGTTTCAGGCCATGCCGCGCCTCCTCTTACTTTCAAACAGCTAACTGGCAGAGAAATCCATGATGTAATCTAGTAACTACACAAAATTAGCTCTAGCCAACTGTGAATTCATTTGTTCTTTCTATTTGCAGTCTCTCCTTTGATGAAACATAAAACTTGGTACGAATCAGCATATTTCACCACAGTTAAAATTATGACAACAAGGGCAAAGGCACAAAGAAAAATATCAGTAATGCAAAAGATGAACAAAGATCCAGCCCGAGGGACAATCATGACAGCAGAGCAGTTTAGCGTACCTGAACTACTTTACTGCCATCTTTCATTTTCTAGTTCTAGTCTAGCATTTTACCCTCAAAAAAAGATTTTAAAAATTGTAATGTTTTCCTATGGATGATTAAAAAAAAGAAAAGCACAAAAAAAGAGAAAACCAAACAACCCACCAAACTAACCATTCTTCGCTCTGTTTTGTGGAATAAGACTTTTTTCTGCAAGCTTTAAGTACCTCCGTACAATTAATAGCAAAATAAACACCACTTGCCAAATAAATCTGCACTAATCTAATCTAACAGCACCTAACCGCTCTCTCCATCTTTCCCTATTGTTATACCCCTACGGAATGATTTTGCTAGCCCTCCCCTAAACCCATTGCTTCCTGTACCTCCTGCATCTCAAAGGCATGCAAATGAGTCCTTAACAGCTTTTCCCCCTTCTCTGACACATACACTTTTTTTTTTTTTTCCTTTTAACAGGCTAGAAACAAACACACATGTATTTATTTACATTGTGATAGTCTCCAAAGGCTCCATCCAGCGCTGTGGTTAGAGCAAACAACCAATCGGCAAAGCAAGTCCAGAGTTCAAGCAGCAGCAATCCATGCGCTGAGCTCATACGCTGGCAAACTTTGGTGTGGGTACCGGCAAAACAGAGAAGTGCTCGCCGGACTCCAGCAGCACTGCGACTTATAATTGCTTCCTCCACTAAATTGTTTGGTATTTGAAGTATGGGAATGTAGTTCCTCTTAAGTAGGGTTTCTACCCTTTACATTGTCATAAAAACTGGTTTCCGTCACCTCTGTCAATGTATACGAGCTATTACGATAATTAGGTATAACCCTTATTCCCAGTCAGTTAAATCTACGTGGGTAGGTCAAGCGTTATTAGAACAATGCCAAAAAACACACAGCCAAATGGAAGTATGGTTTCTTGACTTAGATAAGATAAAAAATAGTCAAGGGCAGCATTTTCAAACATAAGGGCAAACAATAGGCCCCTAAATCTGTGCTGGGACACACTTATAAAAGCCCCATCCCTCTTTAGGAATCTATTTCCGTTAAATAGGATCACTTTGGTTTAATAAGCTCTATTTTGGTTAAATCCCAGGCAACGTACCTATGAAGCAGTCTGAAAACTTTTAACAGCAGAGCACAGCACGTACTTCCAGCAGGACTGCCCACCACAGGAAACTACGGGGCCATCACTGTTGGCCGAGATACCCTTGTGTCCCCTTGCGACGCAATTACTCCGAGCAAGCACGGAAAAGGGTTCATTATTTGCCACTCTCGCCTGTGCTGCCTCTGGCGAAACTTACTGCAAGAACCAGCTTACACCGCTTACCTTGCTGCACAAAGCGTGCCCCTATGTCTGTCTGAATAACCACGGAGTCACTTTTTCTTCCTGGTTGTATGATACAGCTTCTGAAAATGCATCACTTCAGGACAGAATGAAAAAACAAACAGCAATGCTGGCTCTAGTATAAACAAGAGGACTGCCCCTCCTAGTCTCCACATCATCACACTTGGCTGTAAAAGGTGATGGTCAAAACAGCAAGAGCTGTCAAGGGTTAGTTTTTCCATGGGGTTTACCTAGTGGGAATCTTTAAGAAAATAAATCCAGGCTTCAGGTGAGGATACCAAACTGTGTCGGTGATGTTAGGCAGGGGTCACTGAAGTGCCCTTTCCACACTTAAAAGACTTTAAGCTTGCATTTGTATTGGAGGAAGGAGAAGGTAGGAAACTTGCAGCTGAAAACAGACGTTATTCCTGAATTTGGGAGCCAGGAGATGTCTACGAGGTGGATACAAAAGACCTCTCCCCTTCCATAATCAACCAAAACAGACACTTCAGAAAGAATGGGCACCTCCAGATGTTCTCCTGAACCACCTGCAAATATCCAAGCGTATTTAGGCTGAGCTTTAATCAGATGGTTAGCAGAGAGAGTCATCCCACTCTTGCAAGCAATTCAGTGTGTGGCCTTAAATAAATCACTTGCATATGATCGGCACTAGAGAAAAAGAAAGTTTTCTGGTCCTTTTCTTTTCATGTATAGACACATTATATGAAAACAGGCAGAAGTATTGGCTGCTAGCCGGCGGGGGCGGGGGGGGAGGAAGAAAAAAAAAGTTGATACTTCTTTATTTATAGGGAATCTTCACTTAGTTTTGGAAAGACATTTTAAAATGAGATCGCTGTGGCAGAAAAGACCACTGCAAATAAGTGAGAAAGGGGAATTCTCAGTTGGACCCAGTGACAGGTATTAGGGTATTATTCCAAAATAACACAAACATCTGAGAAAATATTTGAATAAAAGTTTTCATTAGAGAAAATTAGGGATTGTCATAGCTCAGAAAGAAGAGAAACAGCCATCTAAGAGCTTGACAGAAAATGTAATGTTCCTCTCCCTTGCCTTTGAAGATCACCTTTATTCTTGGTGAGATTCTCCCTCCGCAGCAGGGGTGAGCAAATAAAAACGCATCACATACATCTGCTGATCTTCTAAACAGAACTAAGTTTCTCCTGTGGCTCCTTGGATTTTCCTCCTACTTACCAGCTGTTGATACTTCTCTGCATGTCCAGAAAGCAGTTAGTTTCTACCAGCAGAATGGGTACGTGTCTATACCCTGATCTAACTATTAAAAGATGACTGCCTGCAGACTGCTTTAGGAACTGCCGTTTGAGCCAGGCAGCGCCAAGGATGGACCAAAAAACCCTGGGAGAGGCGCAAGGTACAGCTGGAGCACAAAATGAAACTGGATTTTCGGAGGCCCCTTTCCCCGCACCCCCAGGGGCTGCGCTCTTGCCCTGTAGATAAGCATGGGCTGCAGTACAAAGCACAGTTGGCAGCTAATTTCGATTTAGCCATTTCACACTTGCAAGCCAGGGATTCAAAGCCAAATACCCGGGCCCCCCTCCTACTTTCCAACACAGAAACAATTTAAAACAGATCTAACACCTATGTAGTACTGATTTGGTTATCTCCAAAATCCCCATTGTTCTGTTTAAAGAGCACATCCTCCTAGAATAGCCTCCTTTTGATAAACAACTCCTTCTGCATGTCAGCCAAACAACAGTTTTGGTCTTTATCACAAGTGGACCAGCAGCAGAAACAGTGTGCGGCGAAGCGGGGGAGGAGGGAGCTTCAGCCGAAAATAGAGTTCATTGTCAGCTGGACTTTAGACTCGGGTTTTTAAATAGGTTTTGGAATGTGGGTATGAAGCAGTTAAAAGAAGCCTACCTTCAGCCCTTAAAGGAAGAAAACTCTGTTCACACGCTTAAAAGCATAGTAGAACCTCAGGTAACAGGGTCACTTGTGCGTTGTACACCAAAGTTTCTTGTAAAAGAAGGTAAAAATACACAGGAAAAAAATATTAATTCCTCATGAAACAAACAAACAAACAAACAAAACTTTCTTAAACAGAAATACAACACCAAAGAAGCCTGTTTAAAAAAAAAAGTTTTAAAAAAGGATGATGAAATTCAAATATTTTTTGAAACCCATAAAAACAGATAATTTTAAAAGGTTGTGAAGCCAGAGATTTCTGTGCCTTTTACGCAGTTTGTAGGAAACGAATACAGTTGCTACAAATGATTTTTATTTTTTTTTTTTACATTCCAGGTATGTGCTTGGTGGAATGCAACCATTTCTGAAGTGTTTATTTTACAAAAATATTAACTCTTTTCAGTAAAGTGTCATCGGCATGAATCTATAATGACACTACAGTCTGATGGTATATTTTACTTCAAATATCCCCTCAGCATGACTGAAAATAGTTTTACTTCTTCAATTCTTAGGATTAGTTGGTGAACGAGTGTGATATACCCACTCTAAAATCTGCCACAGAAAAAAATCTTATTTTGTGTTTTCCATTAAGAGCAAGCTAGCCTAAGCAAGCTGATCTTCAAAAAGCTGATATGACTGACTTTAGTAATCATCAGCACATGTGGGAAATAGTAAAATGGAAAAAATGTACACCCAAACACGAAAAGTGATGACCAAAGCAAAGTACAGGCTAAATACCATTTATAGTCTAGCTTCTGGAAATCATGCAACTCTCGCAATATCCATGTGTTTTGCTAGCAACTGCATAAAATGCTCCTGTAGTTAGAGGCAGCATTCCTACCGTAGTCTTATGTTAAAAAGTACTCTTAGGTCCACAAGCTGCCAGGGAAACCACATCACTTTGTTCCAAAATGTTTGCTGAAAAGCCATAAGTGGCCTAAACAACACGAACTTCAACATCTTCAGCAGTGCTGTCTCTTGTCAGGGCTAACTGACAGCACACCCACGCTGTGGGGTGACCCTGGCTTGCACAAACAGGCTAGACCTCGGATGAGACAGTTGAATTTGGAAAACACTGGTGGTTGGTGCTGCCTGGTTTCTAGGTTTCCCACAGATAGAGCATCTGGGCAACGTTAACTGTGGCATCCCGTAAACACCAGCTGGACGATAACGGAGTATAATACACGCAACAAAGTGACCCTGCAAGACTGTTTTCCTCTGTTTTGGTGGTAATCAGATGGCACAGCCAAATGTTGTGCCTGTGGAAACGAGCTCTGGAAGTAGTTAAAGAAGTGTTTACAGCACAGTCTGCAACAGATAAGGAGACAAGGTGCTCTTCAAAATTCAGGAGCATAAGGCTTTTTTCCTCCTCTTCAACACCAAGAGCCACAGATACCTCAAACGCAGCTTCAGCCAGGAAATGAGGCTGGCTTTTCAGCAGGTTTGCAGCATTAGGGGCTAGCAACACTGGGAAAAGTCTTAGTCCGCTAACATCACATAGCAAAGCTCCCCCCTGGTCAAAGAGGTGACAGAAGCTCTCAAAAAATCTCACATAGAAGGCAATAAACTTTTCAGGTCTTGCCATTACTATTTAAATAGGCCAACCAGCCTACGTGCACATACACATATGCAAATCATCAAATGAGATGGGAAAAACTTGAATGTAATTGTTGTGCAATTGATAGGAAGGAATTAATGTTGATTTTCTTTCTACTAACGAGCTTTTCCTGCATCTTGGCAGCAAATGTAAAATATTGCCTCAATTGTATTTTCTAAAGAGATACAAGTTAATTCCATTCATTCAAGGCTCCGTACTGAGAAATGAGTGGCAGCAAGGATTCACAATTGCTGAACTGATCTTCCTCCCATTTATGAACATCTAACTTCCTTGTAACAACTACAGTAATTGCTGCTGCTGCTGCAGACCAGTTAAATCTTTTAAATCCATTTTGGCTAGCCTTTGCTGCAGTTTGGTGGCTGAATGGAGGAGGATGACTTCTTCCTGTGACCAGTCTCCAGAAGTTCTACCTGGACTGCTGACAAGCACTCACCCACAATATGAGAGCCTAGTCCTGGCAGCGCACTGAAAATTCCCTAAGTTATAAAAGAGATCCACCAAAGGAAAATAAGTAACTCTTATAAATGTAACAATTGTTTATGCTTGTAAAAACCTAGAAATCTGCTATTATAATGAGGACAGTTGACATTTTATGTTCATCTCGGATTCAACTGCAAGAAAAGAGATACAAACTATCTACTCTTGCAGAGACATTTGTTTTCACGAGTTTGGGTTTGGGGCTGGGGTTTTGTTTGGTTTTTTGGAAACTGAAATAACCTATATTCAAATAAAGCATATTGCTGTTCTCCATGTAAAGAAAGAGAAATGCTTTCCATCTTTTAAAGTCAGCTACAACTGAAAGGAGCTTAGAGACCAAAAAAGGAGAAAAGCAGTAGATTTCTTTTTAAGGAAAAATAATGGATTTACCTAGTAAAGGAAAGATTTAAATGTAAAGGCTTTGAGCAACATTTCTGGAAAAAAAACAGTCCATGCCTTCATGCTATCATGCTGAAGACAGAAAAACATGCATGTAGCAATTATGTGCAGATGTGTCACTGAGGAAAACTAATACTGTGTTATGGAATTAAAAAGAGAGATGAAAATTAGCTGCAAACTAAAGGTGGGGAGGAAGAGAGTCCAATTTTGGACCTAGGGCTCTGACAGCATGCTTTAAATATTCAGAATACAAGCTCAGGATCATCAAGATTGCTGTGAAGGGAATCTAGGTTCATTTCAATGACACAGAACGACTCCTTTAAGGAAATCAGATCATACCGCAGAAATGTGGAGGCCCATCAGATAGCAGAGGGGGTTACAGCAAAAATAGAGTCCTCTGTTCTCAATGTTCCTTGGTGTAGCTTCTACAAAATAAACACTCTTCTCCCACTTTCCCTTACTTTTCTTTTTAACAAATTTGCAAATGCTTATGAAAAGAAAACAGAGACAAGATTGCATCTGGTTTGTCTATGGCGCCATTTGTTGCTATAGGGAGACTACTTGGAAAAGGTGATGAGTGGTAAGTTGGTGAATGATATTAATAGAGAAACAATAGACAAATTGCTCTCAATGTTGCGGTTAACCCTTTAGTGGTCACATTTTGGTTTCTCCCTCTTCTTTGGGAGGCCCAAGCAGAGGATAATGATTACATCTCCCTGCACAAGATGCTAATAGTTTTCCCCTCCAAAAGGTTAACATTTTCTCCTTTTCACTTCCATGAGCACTGTGTATACAAAAACATTCGGGGGGGGGGGGGGTGAAGCAACTGATTGAAACAGGGTTTTTTTTCCTTATTAAGGTCCTTAAGCAGAACAAAACAACATTTCATACCTTAATAAAAAGGATGATTTGTACCTTCAGCACAAGTCAAACACCATCTAATGTGTTTTTTCCTGAAGGTGTAGGTGGAGAATGCCTAGATTTAAAGGAAAAACTCTACCCCTGATACACACTGAGTAAACAGAGGACTGAAGCATGCAAACCACTAAGTACTTATTGTAAAGATATAACTTTGTTGAATCCAAAGAGCATGCCTTCGAGAGCCTTTAATAAATGGAAAAAAGGCCACATAGAAACTATTTACAGTTTCCCAATGAGCACATCAATTTACTTAATTAAATATTGCTTTCAGAGTTGCAGTCACAATAGCTCTTGTCCCTTGCCAGTTACAGTAAGAAAGATACATTGAACAAGGATGTCAGCTGAATACTAGCATTGATGTTAATGCCAACTGTCCAGAGCCTTGCCAAGTCGCTGACGTTTAGAGCGAGGACTCCCTCATTTTCAGCTCTTTTTAAGGCTTTGTCAAAGTACTGAAATTCTAGAAGCCCATTTTTGTGCATTTTGCAGAGATATACAAGACTTTATATTTTCAAACAGGACAAGATCCATCTACTATGCTGAGTTTTTTTTTAATGAAAAGTGTTTGTGTCACAAATTATTTTTATTTTTATTGCTGGCTACCAGATTTTGGTCCCACATTTTGTTTTATTAGCTATAAGCTCACTTTGCAAGTGTGCTCATATTGTAATTCAGATTTTAAAAAACCAAAATCTTCCCTCCCAAAAAATGCCAGTCATTCTCTGAAATGAACCTCCCACATTCAGATCACTATAGCTTGACACCTGCATTTTTTTTCTTGGTTTCTCATTTCTGCACAGGACATGGAAACTCAGATGCATTCCATTAAGCAGATTTCTGTCCTTTTGCCTGCATCCTCAGTTAACTCCTGCCTACTAATTTTTAGTAGAAGAAACAGTTGTTTTCTCCTTCATTTAAAAGCTATGTTTCTAAGTAAGGGAAGAATCCAAGAACAAAACCAGCTTTGAGCAATAGCATCATTCTGCAGCTCCCTGAGAACAGAATTGAAAGGTAAGATCACACAAAGAGCAGTGAGAACAGTGAAGACCAACCTTCCCCCCACTCCATTTTGTTCTTTTTCACTTTCTGTGACAGAGGCAGTAAGATTTGTCCAGTGACACTGGAGGCAATGCATGATATACACACTTATAGAACCTGTTCAGTTACCAGCAGGCTTAATATCACCTTTGATTCCTCTGAAAGAGAAATTGCACCCATGGCATTTCTTGTGGGTGCCTCAGCCCAGACTCTTGGTGGGGCTGTCTTGGTCCTTGTGGACTTTTAAGGTGAGATGCATAAATAGTTGGTCACCAGGTACTGCTTAATTACTCTCTTTGTTGTCAACTTCATTCCAGAGGCAACTGCATTTTAACACTGACATACTGAAGACATGCAGTTAAGACTCATGTCTTCTCAAAATTAAGTGAATGGAATTTTGACATTTTCCCCCTGATATTATCAAAATCCACTCTTGCTCTGTCATTCTGTCCAAAGCCACATGTATAGCGAGCACACACAAAGTAGAAAACCTTGCGCTTCTGAAGTTACATTCAAGGACTCCTCCTTTCTTTTTTTTAAGATACCTTTAGTTAACCTACTTTAATACCTAATATCAGACAAATGGGTTCATTATTTGCTTGGGCATAAACCTAATTTTTTTTTTATATTGTAAGGTCTAATCCATATTTGGAAAATTATATTTTAGGACATATCACTGGTAACTTATTGAATAAAGGTTTTCTTTGAAGAGTAGTGACCTCCTAAAAAGCGCAATGTGTCAAGACTCATTTATAGTCATTTATGTTTCAGTGTAACACAAACACAGACCATGCCCAATAACAACCCAGCATTATTAAAAGGAAGTTAAAAAAAAGCCCCAAATCTAGTCCTGAATTCCTGACACACACAGAGGTCTTCAAAACAGTATTTCCACTCATCTGAAGCAGCAGCTTATCCTCATAGCCTTATTATCTGCCTGGGAGTCTTTTAAGCAGAGTTAGAGACTTAGATTCCAAATGTTTAATCTAAATGCCATCTCAGGATTGGAACAAATGTCACTGTGGTATACCGCCATGGGAGGGGAGGGGAAAAAAATAATAATCTGAACTGTCACTCTTCAGAGCTACTGTCGTCAGAAGCAACAGAGGACACTGAACACCTCGTAAGCCCGAGTTCTGCGTTTTAGTTTAATTACAGCTGTAATTTTACTAGGAAAACAAAAAACAATACCCGAATGTCTTCATGATTCCCTAGTGCATAAGTTGCACATTGCATGTTCTCTCCATTGCTTTGTCCAGGCCTCCAAAGCCTTAGAGAGACTGTTGCACCATTTCTTGAGGCATTTGTCCCAAAGTTTCAATGGCAAACCAAATAAGAGGCAGAAAATAAAAGGGACTATAACAGCAGAGGGTGATTCTCTCTGTTGTGTAATATCACAGCTTGAAACTGTAATGAAATTAGTCGCACAGAAAAAAGCAAACTTATAAATCATATTACATCTAAAAATGCTTCATGTTCTTAAAGAACTCCTTGTATCCCAGTGAATTCATGAGTTAGTTTTAAGTGACTCCCACCACAGAATTTTGCCCACAGAACTAAAGAGGCTGGATGAACAAATGTGGGAATGAAGGACCAAGTGTTAAGTCTTTGAACTTACAGGTGTGAGCTTGGTGCCTTCCGCATTGAGAGCATCACCTGGTAGGTGTATTGGGGTCTCTTTACTGCTGCATTTTTGCCACTTTCCTGCAATGCTGGCCAACATCTGGCTGATACGTTATTTTGCAAGGAGAAACAGAAATCATTCTCATCCTGATGGCCCAGCTAACATACCCTGTGCTCAAATAATTCTTTTGCATCTAGAGTTCCTTCTACTTTTTCTACCAACAACTAAGAGACTATAAAACCATCTCAGTGTTTTTCTTTTATAAGAAAAACTCTTTCCATAAGTCATCAAATCTGCTTTTTGCCCCGAGATCTACGCGCAGCCCAACAGATCCTAACATCTGGCATTGCACCATTTAATCAATCCTGGAAAACTGCCCTTTATTGCACACTGAAATAGAGAAAGACCAACTGTGTTTATTCAATATAGTGCAACTGGTCACTATTGCTTACTTAGTCTTTCATGTGCTCCAAACACTGTTCACATGCAGTGCAACTGCACTGTGTAACATGCTGGAAGGCAGCAGCTAACTGCCCAGTTGTGGAGAAAGAAGAACGTAGTGACTCAGGACAAAAACCCAGCTCACCCAGAAAATGCTATGTGCACTTGAATATTTACACAGAGCAGACAGAACTTTTCTACTTTGTTGTTTCCAAGGATATGTCAGATGGCCTCATGCCACAGCAGAAGCCAGAATTTTGTTTCTCTTCTTCCAAAGGGTAAAGGGCTGAATCAAACATTGCTACAGGTCCTGCAATGCCAAAGGGTCTGTAGTTTTTCAAACCTAAAACTGAGAGGCTTTCAAGTAGCAGCAGTGTCTTCACACACACTTTAAAAAAAAATAAATGCAAAAAGCACCTCTCTCAATATAAGCTGCTCTTGAGAGCTCTACATTGTGCTATGCTTTTTCATTCATCCTTCTTGTTTTTATCAAGCAAGGATGACTAATGTGCTATTGTGATGCACTCTTCTCTGAAATGTGGCCAACTGAGGCTGCTTCCACCTAGTTCCATGGGTGTTTAACATTAAAAAAGAGCCCTCAGCCGGGCAATGAGTAAGTCATTACACCCCGCTTTAAAACAACAGGCCCTATACATAAACCATGCTCTCATGCAAATCTGACCTACCTAACGCTGAAATCTTGCAATGTCAGGAAGATTTCAACAAGTAAGCCCATGTGTCCCATAGCTGTAAAACTGGTGTTACTTTAGCCCCACAGGAAGCGTGGCATTTGCCTCAAACAGCTTATGGTGGCATGCTTCAGCCCTCTCCCTGCCCTTCCAGTTTCTTACAGTTTGGCCAGGAAGTTTAGATGGAACAAACGTCTTCGGAACCATTCCTCCTAGGCCACAAAATGCTCTTTCAGCTCAGCGTACGCACAATTTGACCACCTGGAAGGACTGCAACAACTCTTTATGACACACACACACACACACACACAAAAGGAATACTCTAGACTCTATATATGAGATCGACATGAAACCACTAACTTCAGCTGGTCCAGGGTTTTACACCTTATCCCTACAAAGCTGCTGAATACTCGTTTTAGGCCCTAAGATACAAAGAGCAAACGGCACCCCAGAGCACAAGCAGTCAGGAAGATAGTGTTGCTTTGCTACAAGAATACTTCAGATCATTCCTTGAAAACCAGACTCTCAAGCACAATTACACCACATTGCTGACCTCATACGTAAAGGCCAGAGTGTTTTAGACAGACTCTGCTCCAACAACTTTTACTGAATTTAAATGCTTCGGTTTGAATGAGGCCTTGATTTCCCTAGACCAAAACCTGTCAACTCTTTGCTTCGACAGAAAATTATAATGGGTTTCAACTTTTTAAACGATTTTTCAGCCCAGAATAATGACTTTTCTGGAACACAAGGACATGAAAACATACATTTTTAAGATAGGCATCTATCCCAAAATCCATCTAGTCTTTCCAGCTGACCATGTAGATCAGTAAAGTTTGTCGTAGCACAAGCCGTTAGGCTCTCATTTCACATTTCATAGACCTACAATTTTTCACTCTTTCTGCCAAATGAACCCTTATATTTCCATTTCTTTTGCAGAAGACTTGCAGTTTCAAACTCAGCTCTAAAACTTGACACTTCTATGCAGAAAAGGCCTCCTTACTTTTGACGGTGACATTCACATGAGCCTATGGTTATCTGCACAAAAAGGTTATTAAAAGAACATTTTTGAATAGCAGTACTAGATATTCTTAAATACATTGCTCAGCCACAGTAAATACAATGACTTTATTCGTCTCTTCATGGAAGCTTACACTTACTCATGCCTCATTAACCTAAAAATCCTTCCAGCATGCTTATCATCATTCACTGTCTTTGTGATTTAAAAAAAGAAAATTTTCTTATCCTAATCAAAGGAATGAAGTGCTTCTCTGAATCATATTATCAAATGATACATGCCTCCACCTTATAAGGATGCCTTATAAATCTCCTTCTTTATAAAAAGCAGGAACAAAAGGAATAAAAATGTAAAATTAGATTAAGTTGACTAATTTCTTAGGCCCAAATCAGCCATATCTGAGACTTGGAAGTATATTATTATGTCACAAGATAAATGTTTTAAAAGTTGACAGTCTTCAAAACAGCTGGCAACTAGATGTGTTACTCAGAATATTAGTATTGCTCAAGTATCTTTTAAACAACAGAAACAAAAGCTTGAACTTAATTCCAAACATAGAATTAAATTCTTTCCTCCATACTAGGAATTTCCATATGATATTTCACACTTGCCCTAAACCAACACGTTTCCTGACCTCAGTGAAAATTCCTTGCATTGGAAAGAAGATTGTGAATAATAAAATCTCCAGGACGTATCAGTGGAGAAAATTTCAGCAGCAGGAGGAGTTTCATTCCAACTATCCATGCCTGAAAAGAACAAATTTATAGTAAGATCCTCCTTAACAGCCTACAACTGTGTAATGCATTTCTCTGTCACACATTTATACTAACTCTTTGCTGCAAATAAATATATCCAGAAATACTAAGTTTGGGGTTTGGGTTGCTTTTTTTTTTTCCTTTTGCTCTGACTTTCACCTAACAATCTTCATCTGAAGTAAGGCGGCGCTAAGGCATATAGAAACTAGTTACTTACAGTCAACCTTAGAACCAGGTATTTCACCGAATTCTCTTGTGGCAACCTGGAGAAGGTTAAGGACAAATTATTTAATAATGATCTTAGCTAAAAAGACTATAAAAGTTTGAAAAATTTCTTACTGTACTTGCTGAACAAACATACAACTGCTCCTTTCATGGGCTAACAGTGGTCTGAAAGAGAATGTTATTGCTGAAAAAAAAAAAAATCAGAATTTAAAGCTGTTTGCTTTATTTCCCCACATAATTTCATTAAAGGGAATGAAGTCATCCCTCTCATTAAGATTATTTGACATAGTTCCTAGTGCAAATGATCCTATGTACAGCAGGTGAAAAGGTAGGCATTGCATTCAGCTGTGAAAAAATGCTAATTGTCCTGCTTTTTTCTTCTCCATGACTGACTTGGTACACAGCAATTTTCTAATGCTCTTGCTAACAATAGCAGACAGGAAGAGTGCAGTTCAGCTTAGTTTATGTTTAGGAAGAGGAGCACTGACTTCCCACAATTAGGCCTTGAATACAGCGTCAAGCCAAAGGAGCAGCAGGGGAAACAATGGAAGGCTTCCATGTGCGTAAGAATATTGTTTCTTTCCTTTGAAGAGCTTGTCATTAGACAATCCCACAACATAAAGGAGACTTTAGGAGAAAAGAAAAACACTGATCTGTATCTAGTGAATAAAAGCAAAATTACAGAACAGTTGTGCCACATTTATCACCATGCAATAATTTCTCTCAAAGGGTTCCTAGTGGTTTCCAGAGACAAATTTAGGCAGTGAATCAGAAAAGCAGAAAGGTTCACATAAGGGAAATTCCCTAAGCTTTTCTTGAACTGGTCTTGGCACTTGTAGACCCCCTTACCTTAACAGTTTGGTTCAGTAACCCACCAAAACTACCCAGGACCCATCTTCTGCCACACCAGTGAAGTGAATGAGTGTAGCACACCATCCTATGTCCACCAGAGCTAGCAGTAGGGAAAGGGAGAGACGGGCCCCTTTTTTCAAAGGTGAGCCAGTAGATCCACTCAGCTGCACTCCTGAGCCACAGCACCCAGCACTTTCTGCCCTCTTTGCCACAATACAGACTGCTGGCAGAAAAAAAAAACCCAAGAGTTTACTTTACCCCACCAGATATTCCATATATTATCTTTATGTCATGCATTGTTATTGGGACTATCACCATAAAGCGTGTACCTGAGATAAGGAAGGCCAAGAGAGAGAATCAACAGAGGAAAGATGCTCTTTGATTAACATATTGATTGGAATTTGGGACATCTGGGTGAATTTCTGTATTTCTTACATACTTCCTACATGACTGCAGATCACGTGTGATCTAATAACTTTTCCTTTTTTCTGCATAATTGTCTTGTCTAGCAAGAATATGAGCTCTTGTACATTAATGTAAGCTTTTCAGGGCAGAGTTCTCCTGTCACTAAATTTATACGGTGAGTGAGCTTACCTTTAGTGCATAAAAGTAGTAATAGCAGGGTTGAGAGGAAACATCAGAATGGGAAGAATAAGGAAGTATGTTTTAACCCTATTGCTGTAGGTGGAAATGTGCTTCTAAAATCTTATTCCGTGTATTATACATGCAATCAAATCTTATTTCAGCTAACACAAAAAAGGCATGCAGTCTAGTATACACAACCTCTGTTAAGTAATACCTGTGCACACAAACAAGAACATTGTCCTTCTAAAGCAACATGTCTGTTCTTTTGCTATATTTCCCATCCAAAGAGATAATTCACTTTATGGAACCAGAGCACTAACGAAAACCAATATATTGACTTCTAAAATGCAAGCCCAAACAAATTGCACAACACACAGAGTAGAGTTAAGCAATGGTGACGCACAGACTGTACAACACAAAAAGGGACGGGTCATAACACACAAATACACATGTACACAGGGACTGGAAATTAACAGTCAAACATTTACATATTGGTTCTTTCTGTACATTTTTGGACTTTGGACATAAGCGCTTTGATGTTTATTAGTTTACTGGTTTTAGCAGTTATAAAATTAACTAATCAGTCTGCAAAGTTAAGATCTGTTATTTTAAGCAATCTTCGTGAGAAGCGCAAACAGAAAATCCAAACTCTGTGGCATTGCATATAAATAAGCATAGAGACTCATTTGGGTGAGAAAACACTATGTTCATACCAAAGTATGTCAGGAAGCCAAGTTGTCCTTACTTACAGCACATAACAACTGGGGCCTATTGGGATTCCTCCTGAGTTTGCATTTCTCCAGCAGTGGGGCTGAGTGAGTAACACTGGAAGGAGAAGAGATCCTGATAGAGAGGCAGGCATGTGTAAGTTGATTAATGGTGAATGCCCAATATATGGTTGATACACTCCAGACTCTCTGGCCTTTTGATGTTGATCGTAAGAATGAAGGCATCTATTTGTGTGTTTAAAATTGCAATAAAAGCACTAAATTAGAGTTGCTTCTTTCAACGCTTTTAAGAGCAGAAGGCTCTGAAAGGTTCAAAGTAACCAGCTTCTCTTCCAGAGATCCAAGGTTAAGCAAATAAAGTTCCTCAAGTCTCAATAAGCTATTATCAGCGATAAAAAAACAACGACCATATAACAATAAATACAGCAGCATAAAAGCAACCAGGCTGAAGAAACTAGACAAGCTTATCAAACTGAAGGGAGGACAGCAATACCTGGTCAATATCAGTCCTGATCCATGACAGAAGCCTTCATATCCATTGCTTTTCTTTCCTTGTCCTTTAGCCTACAAAAGGCACACAAAACTGGTATGTTACTGACGTACAGAGCGCCCTGGATTCCAGTGACGACGATATAACTGATTCCAAGCTGAGGTACAGAAAACTTAAAGACTTGTGTTTAAATGACGGAAGATTCAGGCATGATTATGGTATGACACTACCACCACCAATAGCACTTTACTTTCTACAGGCCCTCTCCAGCAAGTTTCTCAAAAACTGTTATAGACACCACTGCACGAACCAGTGAGGCAGGCAAATATTATCACTCCTCTTTATAGTTTACTTCAGCGAGGAAGAGAGCATCTCAGATGTAAGCCTAGAAAAAAACCCACTCAGATCTCCTGAATGCCAAAGCCTCAGCTGTCCTTCCCCGGTTACACAGAGATCTGAATCTGAGAGCAAAAGGAAAAGTTTTGAGACCTACCCATAATAGGCTGTGCTGAGAGGAGCAGCTGAAGCAGAATGGGAAAGCTGCCCAGGAGATACCAATATAAACACAGCTAGCAAGGGCTTATCTGAGGGAGAGGAAGAGCTGCATAATGCTTTAGATCCTCCAGTCTTCCAGCACATCCACGCTGGTTAGGCAGCTCAGCAGACGTGAGCCACTTCTGCAGATACACAAACTCAGCTCAAAATGCTGACGTAGCAAGAGATGCACCACTGCTGCACCACTCATCCGTGTGAGCATGGGCAGTAACTGCGTCAGATGTCCCCACTGCAGCCAGGGAAGAAAAAGAAACAAAAAACACAAAGCTCAACTCATCTTTCTTGTGTAGGCAGAACTTTGCAAAGAGTGCAGAGCCTCAGCATAGTGCGGTTCAAATTGAGGCCCAATCTCACCAGGTTTTGGAGACCGCTTAACACAGGTGGTTTTATCCTTTTATGTTATTACTTATTTTGAAGGGGGGAAAAATGGTTTCTAGGTCTCTTTAAAATTGTATCTGTAAGTTGTTCAGTCTTGCAGGCATTTCGTATGCAGCCTTGCATACTGGCCTCTATCCATGGAGGATTTAAAAATTGTCTAATTACCAAGGGACTTGGGAACAGTGACGAAGGGTCTATAACCCTTGATATCGACTGAAACATGAAAAGCCAATTCATTATCCGTTTGCAAAATGTGTCGATTTTGCAAACTTCTAGAGGTTTCCTTCTTTCGGGAGCTGGCAGAATTCACTAGACTGGGATGACGGCATACATTTGGTTCCCCATTCCTCCAAGAGTTAATCATTAGACAGTTACCAGTAATGCTCAAAATACTGAGAACAGAGTGAGCATTTTCTGTCAGAGGTCTGCGAAAAAGACATAACGCAAAGTCCAAGCCTCATCAGCACAGGGAGATGAAAAAAGCTAGTCTGTTCCCATTGAGATGGCCTCCAAACATACAAAGCAGTTTCTAATCTGCTTGAGAATGCATTTTAAGTTTTGTTTTAATAGGTGCTAAGTACATGCAAACAGAAATACCATAATTAAAATGATCAATCTGCAAGGAGGAAAGCACATAAAAAGAACATACGTACCTAAAAGGTTTAAGTAATCATAATAGTAGTTATTAAATGCATTATGATTATTGATTATAACTTAATAGATCTCTGGCTGTTCTTTTGCAAGAAGCTTAAAATAATTTCCAGCTACTACATTAAGTTATGCAACAGAGAGGCATTCCTGAAACAGCTTTTGAGCAGCAAATCCTACTTCAGCAAAACCATTTCTTTCCACAGACTATCAAAACTCCAGCGAAGCATTTAACCGTCTCAGTAAGATGCATTATGACTGAACCTTAACAAATCTGGAGAAGAAGAAATACTCTCTAATGAAGATTTTCATCATTTGAGTTTTCATTATGATTAAATTGGAGATTAAATTTATGTATTTACATATATGTATAAAGTTATGCTCTATATTAAATAATTATATACACAAATACATGCATATATGTACGTATATATATATAAAATTTTCATCTCTACAACTTTCTGGGACAGAAGTCTTTTTTTCCCCACCAGTTCTATTCTCAAACACTCTCCGAGGCAGACACTGGAGTTGCTGGTGACAGATGGGTAACCAAGAACCAGGTTTAAGAACTTGCCCACAAGTCAGTCGGAGCCAGCGGCAGCATGGAGAGCAAAGCCTGCCTCTGGCTCTCCAGCTTGCTTTGCTTTCAAGGTGCAGGAACTCGCAATGAAATCTGCTGCAAGGTGTCAGAGGCGGTGCCTTTCTGTCACCCTGGCCTGGCGTTGTGCAGGGTCACCCGCATGCCGAGGGCAGTTGGGCAAACGCCGCCGCCGCCGCTGCTTCGCCCCCCACGGCTGGAGGGTGCAGGTTTGCTTGGGGGCAACAGCAGAGGGAGGCTGGCTCTCACAGACAGCACCCTGAAACGGATTTTATGGGAAGAATGCAAGTATTAGGCATGCTGGCCGCCTCTTACAGATTTCAAATGTCTTCTGCACACTTTTGCACAGTGGGATGTCCTTACAAATGTCCTCTAGATTGCTGCGTCACCTTTGTGACAGTCTTCTGCGTGCTGCAGCCTTTAAGCTGCTGGGACTTCGTGCTGCTTTTCGGAGGCCCGCTCCTCTGTAACGCGTCCAGGCAAATTGTAACTGACAGGATGCAAGCAACCTTATGTTTCCAAAAAACTTCTGTTTCTACCCTATACTGCTGGTTTGTGTAAATTAAAAATTATCGCACCAGAAAGTTGCGCATCTATTCTTTTTAAATGACTAAACAAAACAGATAATTTTGGAAGGTATGGAAAAGAAAAATAACTTCATTAGTAGCACGGGGCTCTGTACATTTTATTTCATTGAATTTGATCATGTTTGAACTTGCCTCAGTAGCTTAAAGACACGGCTTCTGTGGTTGGACCCTGGAGCAGTCCTCAGAATATACAAGCTACACCCAGGAGGAGCTGCATCAGAAGTGTTTTCTCCACTTCACATATTAAAGAAAAAAACAGGAAAATAACGTTTTTACATATTCATCTGCAACTCCAGCTTTTTCTCTCATGAAGTCATAAAACCACACAACATACTTACATCACTGCCAAAATTCAATAACTCTAAATAGGTCTATAACCTTTTGGTTCAAATTGGAATATGGGATTCTTTTGAAAAGACAGAAAGGAAAATGGAAAATTTATTATACAAAAAATAAACAATGTCCCTCCTATACAGGCATTGTAGCACATATGTTCAACAGTAACCAAATGTGATGTTAAAAAAAAAAAACAAAACAACAAAAAAGAAAATAACCCAGAGAATTATGATTTTTGGGTGAGGATATAAACAGCAGGAACAGATGAGCGTTTAAAAATAAAGAGCCTATTATATTCAAATGAAACAAAGAAGAAGGAGACAAAATAATAAGCTATAAAAATATATCTGTCAGCGAAGCTGTTTTGGGACTGAACGTTTCCCCCCGTGAGATTCTCAGGAAGCACGCGGCACCCTCCAGGTTTAAAGCTTTCATCCCTGGGCTCTGAGCTATATTGGTTTCCTGTATAAAAGGAATTGAGACGAGAAGAAAACATTTGACCGACTGCCCCAGCAATCATACAATGTTTTATACTTTGTGGAGCGCTGCCTAACACAACAAAACCGAGTATTGTTACAGAGGACTCAAAGAGTCCAACTAATTATGTCCCTTCATGAGTATGGCTATACTAGCCTTTGATCACCAGTTCTAACTACCAGCAGTAAAGCAAACACAAATCTGCAGACAGCATCAATAAACCTTGCAGTGGGAGGGAAGAGAGAAACACTGTGCCCGGTTGGCTTTTTTTGCTTTTTTTCCCCCTCCTAAATCCCCATCAAAATTATCTGCTGGTTGTCTTCTCTAACTCGCGGGCAGACTCAAAGTAAGTGAAGGGGAGGTTTACTCACTTTTTAAAGCCAGTCGCATGGCATCAAGCAGAAAATTTAATTTTTAAAAAAGCACACTTCTTCAGCAGGATTCTCTAACCAAGGCAAAATTCAGTCTGCTAATTACCCAGGATTCATCTGTGCTTTTATTAAACTCTGTTTTCACACACACACACACGTAATAAGTGCCTTCGTGATCAAAGAGTTTGTAGAAACACTCTTCTCTTTACTTCGCTGTTTGTTTACTGTGCGGACTCTTTCCTGAAGATTTTCCTGCTAAACACAATCTAAACACTCCAAATTTTCTGGCGCTTTGTGCTATTATTTCGCTGTGATCTCACAGCGCAGGATTTAATCAGCAAAGAGGTCTGGGGTGAACATGTGCTGAGTATTGCTTCACCCAGCACTGTAACTTGGGCTTTTTGTTCCCACAGCGCAGAAGTTCAACCGAACGACCTCCCGTACCCAAAAATCACATGGTCTTTTCAAGCTCAGAGGCACAGCTTCAGCGTAAAAACCATACGGGTTTTCATCATGAAGGACAGACAGGTTTAAGGCACAGATCTCAACAAAAGCTTAGGAAAGGCAGTCTGGTCCAGCAGTTAAGCCACTAGCCTGGGACCTAGAAATCCTGGCTCTGCTAGCGTTGCCTGTGACACAGCCTGTGCTGCTGGTGTCAACGCACAAAATCACATTGGCCTCAAGCCCCAGACATACGCAGAGCCTGAACGTCCTGGAAATCATTTAGAGTCAGGCAAAGTACCTTTGAGGGTTTGGGCCTTGTTTACTTTGTGCTGGAATAACTGTCCATAAAATGAAAGAGAATAACATTTCCCTCTCTCACCAAGTACACTGAATACCCACTGTAACAAGGACACCTAGCATACCTGCTAAAGCGAGGTGCTGTACTGCTCCAAAGAGGCACGAAGACAAAAATGAGGTGTCACATCAGCCTCACGCTGCACTTCCAGCCTGAAAGAGGCATGGTCTAAGTAAAAGCACAGGATTGCAACCTCACAGACCTGCAAAGAATTAACTAAAATCCAATTCTGTCACCCTTGTGTCTGTGGTCAGATATTTCTTAATAACTGGTGGATGCTAACTGGGCTTTGTGCCTGCTGTCTGCTTTGTCTGGCACATGATTCAGCTCCTGCCACTGCATAAAGCGCTCAATTTATTTAGCCGTGTCTCCCTAACTGGCAGAGCCAGTCCTCCCTTCCCTTCCAGCTCTGCTGCTTTAAACACCTCCCAGTGCCTTTCACTTGGGAGAAGCCCTGCTCCCATGGCTGGCTGGCAGGAACCCTGTCTCTTGTGTAAATAAAGGCAAGACAATGCTTTTTTAACCACAATGCCTAGATAATAAGCATCTATTGAAAATTTTCCATGGTCTCTTCAGGTAAAAATTTACATACTATTATTTAAAGTACTCTGTAACAACCATGCCAATCCAAAATTTAGGGTGGGAGGATATGGAGGAAAGGGAGATAATTCTTAACCTGTAATGCACTAAAACAGGAACAACATGGCTTGGATTCAGTTTCCAACTTACTATAAACTTTGCATATGCTCTCACCACATCCTCCCAATACTCCTGTTCCTTTTGCACATGATCCAGATGATACAGCATCTTTTCCCTCATCGGTTGTCTATCTTATCTATTCAAAGTATAATCTGGACAACAACAAATTTCTTTCGCTGGGAGGATCTACAGCCCTTAGCACAAGAAGAACTTAGTGAAAAACATCAACACAACCACAGCTTTTTCGCTTTAGTAGCACTGAAAGTACTTTGAAAAAGTAGTGCATGCCAAACAGGTAGTAAAAGCCAAAACACATGGCTGATAGCCAAAAAGACAGCTCAAGCTTTATAATTTACAATCTGTTAAACTCATGCCTTTACATTTTAAAAAAATAGTCTGCATAACTTTTAAGCAAACCCCCATGAGAAGAGAAGAAACAAAGCACTGAGGAGAGAAAAGTCAAAGAAAAATCAAGCATAGAATGAAGACTGAATAGAAATTAAAGCCAAGCCGTTATGTAGAAATGGAGTAGGTAATACAGTATCTATAGCAAGCAAGGCCGTATTTAAATAATTAGAGCTTTACAATAAATTGGGAACATAGTAGATGCGCGAGTGAGACACAAGGTGAAATTGCATCTAACATGGTGATTCATACTTACTCGGAAAATCTGGTTGTTACTATACTAGTTGATGCCAGGCTGCATTTTATTCAAGCCAATAAAATCTTTTGTGTGGTCTCTTGACCTCGCTAATTATCTAATTTACATTTAAGACAATAATGTTGCTTAGTAATTTAAAAAGGAAGTGTTCCCACCCAGAGCGTTATCCCTGCATCTCCTCTGAAGAAACTTTAAACCGGAGAATGCTGTGAGTGAATGGGAGTTCGCTGCAACACAGTTCATAATTATCTTTCTTAATTGGTTGAGCTCTGGAGTGGTTAAGGCTTTACATATCAATTCTATCCGGCATGCTAGGAGGCGGCTAAATCTGGAGTTATCCTGATTTACTCCATTTTGTGGAGGTTAGAGGAAAAGTCAGTCTCTCCTAAGCAGGCTCCGGGGTACCAGGATGCAATCCAACAATGCGCGGACACTTAACACCTTTTCTTGGCCTTGCATTTAAAAGACCAAACCCATCTTCATATTCTGGTCATCAAATGGCAGTATAGAACTCAACGAGCAGAGGCTAGCACCACTGTGCAGCATCTTCAGCCAAACCTTACTGTACTACAGGCAGGAACTGCAAAGGCTGGGAGAAAAAAAGCATTATGCCTTGAAAATCATTGTGTCTTTCCTATACAAGTAAGGAAAGGGGGTGAAAAACGCTAAGTGATCTTCAGAAGAAGCTGCCTCTATCTTCTTCTACTGTGGCATGAACGGAGAACTTAGGCAACTAAACACACAGAGACAGAGCTGAAGTCAGTAGGCTAGTTTTTCAACTTCGTATTTCCCTTCCAGCCACTGTAAAGAGTTGTGTTGAGTTTGTTTTCTATTTATAATACAGTTGCTCCTATTCAAACAGTCTGTGAGACACCACAGGTGCTTTCTTGCTAAATATAACACAGGTAAAAAACCATCTCGGAATGAGGTAGACCCCCTAAATATCATGTTTGGTGAGTATTACCATACCGACAGGTAGTCCACCAGCTGAGGCCACTTCCATCCAGAGCCTCTGTGTGTGCATGTGAGCTGAAAGCAGAAGCTGGCTCAGGCCACAGGGTGCATCAGGAATTACCAGTATCACTGGTTTACACACTTCTGTTCAAACAGTCTCCTCTTTTGCCACCCATTTTCCCTGGGTGCAAAGCCACCCACCTCTACTCCATGCCACAGTCCAGTGCCACATCACTTACATCAGTGCAATGTTGCAGAGGGATGCGTATAAATAAACCAGGTGGGATCTGCAGATCTGAGTTGATAAGAAAAAAAAAATAAAAAAGGTTTTGCTGCTGGGTATTTCTGTATGTGGAGATGTTTAACCTGGATCATTTCAGCACAGCCCCACAAATGGCTGCATCGGCACAACCAGCACAGCGACAAACTGCAGTGCAGGAACAGCCACAAGCAGCAGGGGTGGGAAGCAGAAATGTCTTAGAGTTTGTCTTGTGTCAAATCCAATTTATTTAACATCTAATTACATCCTTAGAGTTACCAAATAATGGGGGAAGGAAACAGTCGTTAGTTTTTAAGAAAAGATCTGGTGTAAATTATTTTATAGTGCTTGTACTTACACAGGAAACAAGACTTGGACATAGTATGTTCTGAACTGAACTAAGGAATTGTTCCCTAAATGATTCCTGGGAGCCAACTGATTGTAACTGATGAAATCCTCTCAAACTTGCCAATTCCTGAAATGTTTCCCATATTTTCCCCAAATGACACTGCATTCATCCAGCAGTAAAGGACACCAAGGCACCTGCGGTAGCCAAAGCAGTGTGCCCCTCAACAGATGACACACACGGGGATGGGACTGTGATTTCTCACGAAAAGAGGACAGCAGTAAACTCCTTTAAAGCTTGTAGTCCGCTCATTTTGCTTTTAAATGGTTCCACAGCAAAGGACTGACAGTACTGGTTAAAAAGGATACCAGCTCCTGCTGGTCTTCCCCCCTCCGCTCAGGGTTGCTGCCCAGTCGTGGGGTCTACATATATCTGCTCCTCAACTGCAGTTCACAGCCCAGGGTGGTAACATAAGTAAGTGGTGGCTAAGGTAAAATGCCAGGCACTAGGGAGTGGTGGCTGAAAAGGTGATACGTACGCTCGTTACAGAAACTTCTACTAGCGAGCAATGTTTCAGCAAGAAAGAAATACCCAATAACAGCTAAATCTGACAAAAAAAAAAAATCTGCCGTATCTCTGAATCAAGTCACATAGCTAAACCCACAGCAACACGTAGAGGAATACTTCCTTCAGTTTCCAGCATGTAACTGCAAACATACCTCAGATCCCAGGAGTACTAATAGCAGATCATACCATAGGAGAGGTGAGGGCTCGGCCCTTTTATGAAGGACACCATGCAGTTCCCATCCCTACAGCTGCAGATTTTCCCCAGCTAACAGCCCAGGTCATAAAAGGCTGGGTCACCTCTCACTTGAAAAATGTCAGCTTACAAAGTTGGCAAAGTTATGAATGCCACAAAGATAAATGAGAAGCAACTGCTCACCTTATCTCAGATACAAGAAATAAGGAATGTCAAGTGAATTTTTAGGAGAACACAATTAAAACAACATTGGATAAGACAGAAGTTCACTGCAATGGCTCGCTGCAGAGGCATTCAAGACAAGACTTCGTCAGTTCAGACGAACTCCTGTAGGATAAGTCGCTTGGTAACTACTATGATCTGGAGACAACTTACAGTGCAGAAGTCTTGTTCCCCTGCAGCTGCGAGGGTGTACCACATAGAGCAGTGCTATATGTGCCGTATTTCCTGCATCCTCTCCAAAGCTACTGCCCATGTTGGACAGAATACAGGGCAAGAGGGACTGTTTGTCAGGAACAGCATGGCTCATCTGAATGACGCACATTTGTATTGTCATTGGTTGTGTTTGTCTGTTGCATCTACGGAGACTGCAAACACTGTGCCGTTTTCCTCTGGTGCGTACACAGAGCTAGGCACAGCAGTGCTACTATCATGATTGCAGCCTCCTGATATTACAGCGGGACAAACCTGGTAATACTAACAATTAGTGACTCAGATAAGGCCCTCGGTTACAAATTCCCAATCCAAATCACTGAGGTTGTACGCAGTATAAACTCTTCCGACGCACAGCTAGAGCTCTTCCCTTACTCTGGGGTACGTGTTGCCGCTCTCTGCCATGGACCAGCACTAACTCGTGACCGCCTGGGGAGCAGGTTCACACAGCTCATCCCTTCTTTTTCAGGTTACTTTTTGGCTGGATCAGCTCCCTAAAACAGTGCAGCAGAGTTGCATGAGCATTGGTGCTGCTACAAAAGAAGGGGTAATCGCGTATTACTGCAGACGGGAAATGAGGAAAGAATGAGACTGATGCATAACCTGACCTGGGGCATATCCTGAATCTTGACTAAAACAGAAGGCTGTGGCCATCATGAACCTAAGGGGTTTTCTAAGCCGCAGAATTGCACAGTCCCAACCTCAGCGACTGCCAACCTGAACTTCTCTGCAAAAATTCAGAAAAGGCTCCATAAGGCTGTGGAGATATGGGCAGATCAGTGCGCCCCACTGGGTACGTACTTGGCAGACTGTGGCAACCCCAGGCATTTACAAAGACAACAGCAACTGCCAGAAATTAACTGCTACTCCTTCCAAACATCAAACAGCGGAGACTACGTTTGGCCCCTAAAAATTAGATGTAGTCGAGCGTTCCCTGACGAGCCCGTCATCTCGCGTGCTGCTCCTTCACACGAGGGACTGCGCCCATGGGGCCTGGGGGCAGGAGCCACCTGGAAGCACTTGCTGTGCTGTTCAGAGGTTCACGTTACATACCAAACTGATCAGCGAGTCACCGAGGGAAACCGGTTTCTCCCAGACATCTTTGGCAATTCATATTACTGCCAAGCATACTCCAGGCTCCAAATACAACTCTCTTGCCTGCAAAGCCTTCCCATGGCCTTAGCACACCAGTCACCCAAAAAGAATATTGGATATAACTTTACTGACAGGCTTCTCTGCTCAGAGAAGCTTTTCATTTTTCAGATATACGTAACTTCATTTGGTTCTCAAAATGCATCTCTTAGCAGAAATAGCTGTCAAGAGCAGACAGCAATGAAAAGCTGTAAGTAATACCAGGCTATGATTTACATTTGCCAAAACACTCGGAGCTATTTAAGGAAAGGCTCTAGTGCAAGGAATTCTTCCTTCAAACAAAGCTGGGCCCAAGTAACACCTCAAGAGGTTAGAAAAATCTGCCCAAAATGTTGCCAAAGCAGCCCCGTGATCAGAACAAGAGAGAATAACTAAGTCTCTCGCGACAAAAGGCTCACCTCCTTGCTCCAGGTAGTCTGTCCGAGCAGTTTCCATTAACACGCAGCAGAAAGCGCAAGGTTCAGCAGGCACGCTCTGGAGATGGCGAACTAACCACAGTCAACAGCAAAGGGCTTCGATGGCTTTCTCCAGGGCACCTCTCAAACTATCCACCCATTAAACCTTAAACTAGCTTTCTATTTAAGCTGATTTACATTTGTTTTACTTGCTAATGAACCCACCCAAAGGGGTTTGTAAACCCTGGGAGGATTCCCCAGCTGTCTTGGGCTCAGGCCCTTTTCTGAGTGCAGGGATATGAGGCCCAGGGTCTGGCCATCACTCGTATTTCAACAGCTATCAATCACACTATTTCGTATCACAGAAACTGTTCCACATAGTTAAAATATTCCCCCTCAAACCACTCTAGTTTAATTTCTCTCACAGAAAAAAAATTTAAAGAAAAAAAAATCAAAGAAACACTGGCGTGTTTCTTCAAATCAAAACATTGTCAGATTAGACACTGGCACAAGTTCAGACCTAACATTTGTGAGGCTGGATCAAAGCAGAGCCCCAGACCTAAAATGCAGGGAATCAACAGGTCTGGATCTCCATGCTGTGTTTTTTTGGAAACCAATGTCTTTCCTACCGTGTACGTTTCTTAAAGGTAATGGTTAGGCATTTCCCGGTGTAACAGGAAGGTGCAGGAGCACAGCACTCCCAGGAATCGCACCCAAGCAGAACAGAGACCACCAAGACGTGGGGCAACCAGGAAGGCACAGAAGGAAGAAGGGTAGAGAACCAGTGAAGCCGGAGAGCTGGAGGGAAAACTGTTCGTACAAGTATCGCGGGGCCTCAGAGTGGGTGCTGGAAGCCTCGGGCAAGTGGCTGTTGTGTTGGCCACTAAGCAGCACCCTGTTTTACTACTTAAAACGATGACTTGAAGAGAGCTCCCACTCCTATGCCCCTAAGGACTCTCTGCTCAATACTTGCTCTGAAAGTCACCCTTCTCCCCCGCCACCTCATGTGCCTAACATCAGTACAGTGGCATGAAATGTGGTACAGAGATAGCTCTTATGGAGACCTGCCCAGGCATTTTTAGTCGCAGTGTTGTCTGAAGCTGCTCAGAGCAGATTATACATGCAGATGTAAAAATGCCTCGGGTAAAATCTTGGCCCTGTCACATTAACGGCACCCTTGTTCAAAGGCTTTCTGGAGCTTTGCACAAAAAGAGGATCGTGCATGCAGTTTTGGCTGTACACAGAGAAACTGGGAAATTATTTCAGCCTATGGCCCCCAGATTCCTGGCCCCTGGCCTAAACCGTGGGCAAATAATATCCAGTAAAACATCAGGGCACTGACACTCAGATCTACAAGCTGGCCTGCACCTCCACCAGAGCAGTTGTAGGACTGTGGGAAAGGTTGACAACAACTGAGACCCTGTTGACACTCACTTGTCAGCTTCCCACTATCTCTTTTAACATCATTTGAACCCTGTCCCGCTGCTGAAAATGGGTGGAAATGTCAGAGACTGAGGGCCTTGCAGCAAAGTCAAACTCACATACCTGTGATATTGAGCACTGGGAGTTACAGCCCGCCGGGATGGAGCAACCTGCCACCCTCTCACAGGTTTGGGGACTCTCACCCCGACAAGACCTGTGGGAGTCCCCGGTGCTCAGGACCAGCTTCCTCCGGAGGCAAAAGAATCAAAGACATTATTGAACCGTCACTCCATCAAGGTCTTGCTCCCTTCAAGAATTTATTTCTTGTATCAGGAAAAGCAGAGAAAGTTCTTTTAACCTGTGTGCACTGTGGGAATAATAAATCCGTTTTTCTTCTTTTTCGTGTGCTTCAGTCAGTTGCAATTCTGTAGAAATCCAAGGGTGAGAGCCTAGACATAGAAACCATGTAGGCCCAGGGGAAGGTGGCTGTAAAGTGTTCCCTATGTATTTTGCCTGAGCTCAGACAAAACAGAAAATGGAAAGAAATGTGTAGAGCAGAAAATGAGAACAGATCATTTTGGCATCTGCAAAAAGGTGTAAGGAAACGCTATAAGGAAACCCTTTTGAGACTGTCACTCTAAAATCTTCTCTAACAATGCTGAAGAAAAACTTCAGGATACTTGGAAAAGAATACTTGCATATATCATGCATTTTTTATAGCAAACCTTGGTTAAACCAGTCTGCCAGACTCAACAGTCCCATTAGGGTCTATGTTCAGATTTTGTGGATCCTTCCAGTTCAACAGAGATTTACCCAATTTCCAGCTTCAAGACACACCAATCTTTTAGGTAGGCTTAAATGTGGAGACTAGGTGGCCTATGCCTGGGTAACTCAGCTAGGCCAGTCATCAATCCCTTCACAAAGATGCAAACATACCACATGTTTGCGGCAAGTTTGCCTTACCCTGTAATGTCTGCAAGCAAGGATGACCACAGAAAGCATTTCCATCCAGCTGCTAAATCTGAACCATTTTGCTTATAGAAAACCTGCCAGTTATAAAAATAACTTAATTCCAGGTGGTTAGCGGTGGGTTGGGGGAGGGGGGGGTCAACAGAATGTTAGTACTGCTGTCCACACAAAAACATCATGTTTTAGCCAAGAACATTTGAAAAAAAAAAAATCTGGATGACATATGAGGAACACCTACAAGTTTCTGTGCAAGATCCACTGAACGTATTGCTCCAGCTGATCTGAATTACATCGTGCATTTGCAGATTCACTTCAAAGGGCATTTATACCTAAAAGAAGAAAAACCTGAAATAAGAGTCTTCATTTCCACAGAGTCCTCCTCCTGTGAATAAAGGCTATTGTTTCTTTTGAGGAAAGAAGAAATCACAATGCTAATACCAATAACATGTGAAAGCTAACAGCCAGCTCAGGTCAGAGCAGAACTCTTGCTAAGACTTTACAAACTTTTCAAATGTGACTAAACTGCAGCAAAGCCCAAGGTTTCCTAAAGCCACAGCAGTATCTGAGGAGACACTTAAATCCTGAAGTTGCTACAAATGACTGTATCAAGGACAACTGTGTGGTACCTGGCTCTTTCTGAGAGCTCTACCCTAAATGCTCCAGTTATACCAATAAATGTTACAACTAAGTTGAAAGAGTATTGAAGATGGGCTGGTTTATTAAAATGAACAAAAATGCATGTTTATTTTTTGAAGTTTAAGGGCTATCCCTTGAAGCGTGACCAATGCAAAAATGCGTGGTTCATTCCTTCTCTGACACACCCTGGGCTGAGAGACCTTTGTGTGATGTTCTGTTCCAGCAGGAAAGCTGCAAGCTGTTTGAAGGGTGACACTGCAACATGTGATGTCCTCAACTGCCATTTCACAGTCTTGGATGGCAAGTTAGTACCAACAGGCCTGGTTTATCCAGGTAGAGCTAACGCCAGCCCACAGACTGCCCCAGCATAGTCATGCTGCACTGTACCAGAGCCTTTCCAAGGAAGAGCAGAGAGAGTCCTGCGCCTCTCTCTACAGCCAGCCCAGGGCTGAAGCACTTGCACTTCTTCTGCCAAAGACCAGAGTTGCAAATGAAGCACAGAGGTGTTGGAAAGCGGGTCGATAACACCAGGTGCAAGCTGGGAAGGGGTGAAAGGGGTGTCGCACAGTCACACACATATCCGAACTTCCACAATTCACCGTCTACAGAATTTTATTACTTGGAAAATGGTTTGACCTTACATCGTGAGCAAAGAAAACCTTCCAAGTAAAGCAATGTGTTCATTCTCTGTTAACTTTAGCTATACATTTTGAACAAAAGAGGGCAACAAGAAAAAAGCATACAAGGTGGCAATGAAATGTCAAGAGAAAAAGACATAAGGGCAAAAAGCTTAAGGGTAAAATCTCTAACCTTCTTTCTTCACTGGAGGAAAGGAAAAACTTTCCTCTACTCATACTACTTACTACTGATACTCATTGCATTCCTGATTGTTCAGACTCACTGAAGCTGTGAACACTATGAAATGCAAACTGCCTCCTTCATACTTTCAATAAACTAGAACATAATTCTCTGCCCAAATTCTTGGGTCACCTTGTGAGGCAAAGGTGGCAGCCCTGACCTCCAGCACAACACAACTAAAAGGAACTTGGCTAGCTAATATGAAACAGAGCTTCCAAAATGCTTGTCACATGAGGCTTAATAAAGCCATGATAAATGCTTTTCAGAACCAAAATAAATGAGAACCCTGGAGCACCCTGAAAGCCCAGTCTAAGGAAATTAATCTACAATTAACACTTTTTCGTCATATTCTACAGTGTTTCTTCTTTGGGAGGATGGTGCTTTCATGACGGTTATTGGGATATTGAGAATAAATCTCCCTTCATCTTAATTACTTATTCTGCCCTCCCCCACGCCCCCAGTAAATTCTGATACAACCTTCACCTTTACAGGGCCAGAGTGTCTTGCAGCAGGGCATTCAGCAGTGTGGCCAACATCTATCACGTGTGCTTTGCTCTCCTTCGGAGTGAATTTGGGAGTCCTGCGTGTACGCCGTAATCTCTTGTTTTAAGCACACATACCACTAGCTGTTTATGATAACGACAACCGATAGCACAGCTTCTGCTAAAAGCAGTTCCTGTTTCACGGTCCCCTATTAAGACCCTCCTGGGGAAGTTACATGTCAAGAGCTGAGTCACTCTCACAGTTCCATCATTGCCAGAAGCAGCACGTCCTGTCCTCCAGCCCAGCCCTTTCTTCTTTCCATCCCAGTCATGCTAATGCACCGTTTCTCTTGCATCAAACTAGTGTTCATCAAAGCCTTCACTGAGCTGATTCAGTTCATTAACCCAGGAGCAAACAATTCACTTTTTTGTCACGTTAGTTTTCTTCCAGGCCAGCGAGTCAAATTCATTTCACTGGGGGCCTGACGAGCTCTAGACTTGCTGCCGGCCAGGGGGAGTAGGCAGGGAGGAGCAGGGAAGAGGAGCAATAAGATGAGGACAGGGCATCAGACACCCCCAGTACAAGAAGAGACATGATCAGCTTCACCTTCAGCAATCTGACCCTGACTGAAGAAGGTTTCTTTGCAGCCAAGGAGTGAAACCGCCAGCTGCAGCTCTCCTCCTCGAGCTCTCAGCAGTCTGCCACAAACCCTTACTCCAGCCCAGTAATGACCCTGACAGCCACCAAGGAGATGCTGAACCTGTTCTAATACCTTACGGAAAGCCAGGGCAAAAAGTGAGCTTGATGCATTCATACCAGCTGCCGTTGGTGGAGAAATGCACACTGTAGCTTTCTGCGTTTCCCGACGGCTAACAGTTTTAAGACAGCTTGTATTGACTGGGCATTTAATCACCTGCAACCAACTTGGAAAAAAACTAGGTCTGCACAGAGCGAGTGACAAAGGAGATACTGGAAAGGCACAAAGTTTGCCATATTCTTAATCCTAAAGGCCTTTCTCTTTCTATGCTTATTGCAGATCACCTGCCCCTCCTTGATTACTCCTGCTCCTTACCAGCTTTTTACACAACTTCTTCCCATTTACTTGCCTCCTCATGCACGGAGACCCTCCCTAAATACCTCTACAGCTGCTACAGCCTGTTCCTTTTATAAAGCCTCTAAGAGCATTCCTCTACCATACTTGTTTACAAGAAATCAACTACTAATTAACATCCAGAAAGCAAAAAGCTAACACTTGTATGTTTGTGTTTGCACATGAATATGTATCAAACGTAGATATACTTAAATATGTACAGTATGTTTAATATCACTGTTTCCTTTCTTCCCCCATTCATTGTATGCCAGGGCATCTATCTAAATTGCACTGGTGCTTAATTCCTATGACTTGTTGGGAAACCTCATTTTAAGGTGCAATGCTTTAACACAGTGGAGGTGCACCTAATTCCATCCAGTTTATTCACACAAAAAATAATACACATCACTGAACCTGACTCTGTGTGAGCTGACACTCCCTTCCAACAATGAAAGTGATTTGTTACTTTTCATTTAACAATAGCTATGAGGGAAAGGTTCCTTCTCCACAGCTGTTTCTTGAAAACCTACCGGGTACACTACAATGACTGACAGACCCTTCAATAGAGTAGCTTGGATACTTATTCATCATTAATTGATCCAAGCCCTTGATGACCTGATAAAAGGATGCAGTTGACTGCTTTATGAAACAGCCAGGATTTCAAAAACTCTGTAAAACTGTGGATATCACAGTATTTAACCCATTTTCTCAAAAGCAGAGTTAATCTGCATAACTCATTTGTTCAGTGATACTCATCTACATAGTAGCCTTACACACAGAGTCTGACCGCTGTTATATGTAAGGTTTTAGTTTAATTTTTGACTTCTCTTCCTACTGTGTTTTGCATCCCAAATGCGTTGCTTGTAACTTCCCAGCCAAAGTAAATGGGTTCAATTCATACAGCAGTTAAAGCTTGTGCAGGCGGCTCCCTTGAAACCTATCTCTGCCACCACCACGGCATCTGTGATACCATCAGGACCAGTTAGGGTTACCATCTATAGCAGAAACTTTTCCAAAAGCCACTCTTGCCACCTTTCAGCTCCGCAATGAATTGAAGCACTGCTGCTGTGCGGTGAAAACCCCTGCAGCTCTGAAAATTATAGAGGAGGAAAGCAGACAGGTCCCTTTAGGTGGTAAAAGAGGTTGCAGTTTCCTTCCAATAGCATTACCGTATCCTTTGATATTCTATCTACTTTATCATTTTCCCCAGTTTTGCAGAATAGCAGCTGTGATAACACAGAGCCCATCTTCTGCACTGCCTGTCACTGCGTGGATGGAGATCGGTGAGGATGGAGAAAACACTTGTTGGGAGCCTTCAGCTTGCCTCAGCTAGGAGGCAAAAGATGAGCCACCACCTGACCCGGGAGTCAGGGGTCACCCCCTCCGGGGAGTCACCCTGTTGTTCGGTCCACTCGCAGCTAATCCCCCGTGAGTGGCTCTCGCTAAAAGATTTCTTTATCCTCTTGGCTGGAAAAAAAAAAAAACCAACAACAACAGAGTTAACAAGCCCAGTAAAAATCCATGACTCAGGCAAATCCTTAAGGATCAAGGGGGGAGGGGGAGGGAACATAAACTAATCCGAGAGCCCTTTGCCAAAGCCTTTTAAAAAACAAAAACTTCACTAGGGTCTCCTCGTTAGTGGCGATTACAGGGGAGGCAGTTTCTTTCTTTCTTTCTTAACTAAGAATCTCTCCTCAGCAACACAAACAAGGGTGCCCATTGACGTGGTGCAGTGCTTTCTAATCCATCTGACCAGCTGGCTTTGTGTGTCTTTCATACATACTGCGGGAGAAAAAAGAAAGGCTTCTTGGGGAGAAGAGCCTCTGTCTCCTCAGCGGAAATACTGTTTTTTCTGCTGGATGGCCTGCAGTGTTCCTGGGGAGCAGATACAAATTTCTGTTTAATAGAAACATTTACAGTACATGGTTTTGAGTATCAGCAGTGACTCACGGAAGTTACAATTGATTGTTTCCTTCTTTCCCCCCACCGGAGAAAATTACGAGCATCTTAGACATTGGTTCTGCCACTAGTTTCCAAATCTGAAAACATCAGCCCAGGTTTCCTGGGGATAAAGTAAAAGCTTCAGTGATGTCACTAAAGCTCAGCAGATGCCTCACAAACGAGCACAAGGACAACACAGGGTAGCACGTACACAACAGAGAGCAAAAGGTACCTAGGAAGGGCCTGGATGGGCCTGTGAACTGCCTGCAATAACAGCTCGCGGCACTGGTTTTCTAGGTCGATTTCTGGAGTCAGGTGTGGGCGAGATGAACCCTGAGCTGCTGTCGCCCCTTTCAGTGGTTTCTAGCTTGGGCCAGCAGCAACGTAATAGCTCAGCTCTGCAGCAAGCGGGTCCTTCTCTCCATCCCCTGTCCCAGCCCCTTCCCAAGGGTACCATCTCTAGCATTCAGTTTTCCTTTCACAGAGCCAATAAATAGCCAGAAAAACAACCAAACAGCAAAACAGCCAAGAAAAAAGAACAGCTGTCAGTACCGCAACAGCTGGCAGCGAACACTGATGCGGGGGCACGATCCTCCCCTTTTTGTAGCATCGCTATTCTGTTTTGGCTCAAGCTACCTCACAACACCATGCCCTAGGACATGTCTTTACCTTCCCACTCCAAGCCCTTAGTCCACGATCAGTCTCTTTGAGAAAAGGAGCGTCTCCAGAAAGCACTTTGATTGTTGACTTTCCCGTCCTACTGTCCATGCATGTTCTCCCCGCCTTTTTTTTTTTTTTTAAACCAACATACAAACTATAGCAACAGTGCTGGACCCAGTATAGCTCTTTTCACTGAATAGTAATTCTCACAAAAAGCAAATTTGCATTTCACTTCCAGAACTTGTATACAGATTCATGTGTCATGAGTTTCTACAGAGTGCATTTCAAACTCGGGAACATTCTCTCAAGGCTGGTACAGAGCCCTGAACAGGCCTGAAGCAAATTAATTTGAAATTTTACACTAGACAACATAGCTTTTCCCCCACATATCTTCTACTCAGCTAGCTTCAGTTGTCTGAATTTTTGACGGACTTCAATATTTTTGTTGCCTTGTGTGATTCACATCAAATAACATGAGTGTTGTCCCCCTTGCTGTCTCACTTACACCTCAGTTTATTTCACACGCCATGTCCTTTTAACCAAAGAAGTCGTCTCCATTTTGCTTCCCATCTGAGAGCAGAAAAGTTTCCAAACCATCGTTTCTCTAGCAAAACTCTGGGCCCTAGCCCTAATTTGAGGGGCGCAGGTGTAGGCGCTGTGGGGGGCAGTGCCAGAAGGAGCCGCAGCGGCGCAGAGCTCTGTTAGAGCAGGTGCAACATGAGGCTTGGAGTCAACAGTTCACTGTTTCGTCGAATGTTGTTAGGATTCGCAGCTGTGTTTTGACCAGCTTCCATAACCTCATGCCTACACGGGATCCCTTCTCAGGCACAGCTTCCACCGAGCCCCCAAAGCAGTGCACACTTGGCAGGGCTAGTGCAAACACGGCCTTTGCTAGCTCTGAAGATGTGAGTCAGAGCTCACCCCTTTCTGCAGACTGCTTGCCCTCCCTTCAAGTCAGAAATATTTCCATCTGCCTGCTGGTGAAAGATGTCTTTTAAAGCAATAGATATTCAGATGTTTGGGTTACATCTGTAAGGACTGTTCTGCCCTAACATTAAAAACAACACAGAAAAATTGTTTTGAAAGGTGCTAGCAAAGGAAATTTTAACTTTATGAGCAATTAAAAACTCATGTGGTTACTGTTCCGTGTTTTCAAAGAACATATGTGCATATCTATAATAAAACGATTGGGAGGCATGACTGAGAACTAGCATTTAATCCTAGAAACTTTGAAAAATAGTTTTGTCATTGTTCTGATGGTTCCAGTGCTTTCCAGAGTTGACGGCTCCAAGGATAAAGTCACTTAGCCTTGTGCAATGCAGGAGTGAAACAACACGGGGAAGCACCGCAACCAGACAGCCTGGGCGAAGATACACATCTACCAGGAGCAGCCTAGCTATTCTTTTCCTCTTAAGCCAGTTTCCCCTCAAAGCTGTGAGTAAAGGAAACAAAAGGTTGGATATACTTAAGACTTTTTAAACATAACCAGGCTGCTTCATTTTTCACGTCTTTCATTTGCTGGGGCTTTGCAATTTGCCTCCAACCTCCCCACTGTGAAGTCCTCAGTCAAGTCAAACCTGTTTGCCGTTTGTGTGTGTGAGAATGCCCTTAGACCCAAACCCAGCCAACAGTTTAGAGTAAACAGACCTACCCAGGGAGGAGCTGGAATTTGAACTGCAAATCATGTGTGTCCCAAACAATTACCCCCTCTCCAGGTGAGGGAGCGCAGCAACATTTCTGGTGTCTAAGCAAATTTCTCTGCAGCAGTTTGAAAGATGGGAGATTGGTCTTTTTTTCATCAGAGGCAGGGCAGAGCCTTAGAGAGACTCATCAACAACAAAAAAACCTGCTTAGCTAACTCGTCTGCTCCTTTTGCTTACCTACTGCTAATTTGTTGAGCTAATATTTTAAGAACAGTGGGTACATCCTGGAACCACCCTCTTACCTCAGTGATTATGTCTAAATTGTTCTGCCCAGTATCTTACATAAGACTTGCATAAGTAATGCATTCTGCTCCTGGTAAATTTGGTTGCTCTGGCAGCAGGAGTACCACACGGTAAACTTCCCAGGCTGCAGAGCTGCAGAATGACCAAAACTGCACTGCTTGACACAGCACTCATCCTTCTTTAGCACAAGACTGACCTTTCAAAGAAGATTAAACCTAGGCAAACAATTTAAAAGCCTGAGCAAGCTGAGACCTGGCAACAAAGGCAAACACTAGCACAAAGGAATCACAAAGGGGAAAGAAAAGGGTAGGAATAAATAAGGAAGGGTGGTAATCACTCTCCATCTGAGAGAGCAGGGACCAGAGAGAGACCAGAGCATGGAGGGGGTCTGGCATGGAGCACTAAGATCTCCTGCCTCCATCTCCCCCTCTCACCATTACCAGCACTGGTTTAGGGATGCTCAGATTCAGATCTGTGAACTCACCTGTTACATATGCATGTTCTAATTACACCGGGTAGTCCACTCACCTCTTGACCACATCATTTGAAATGTAAATGACAGGTCTCAGATAAAGGCTACCTATTTGTGGGAAGAGCGTGTCCCATGCAAGACTTGCACACCCTGCTCCCCACAGGAAAACATCTCTCTTCTGGATTTCTCTGAAGACAGGTCAGGCTGGTGGAGGCTGAAGAGGGTGAGCTACATGATTGGTGTGGAGGGCTATCAATTCCAGGCTGTAAACTGGAAGAGTAACTTCAGAGCGCTCCATTAAAACACCAAGTATTACTCATGATTTCTTCTTGTCTCTTGTCCCAAAGCCCAAGGATTCAGGCTTTGTATGCATAGAAATGGAAGAAGATAACACACACAAAAGACATGGCCCACATTTGTCACACATATCTTGTTATTCATAAATGAGAACCCATGGCAAATTAAAATAGATAAAAAATTGATACCAGCAAATGATACTTTGATAATCATACAGATAATATGCATGACCTTCTGTATTAAAGAGTAAGTGTAAGTCTTAAATAATACTGTAAAAAATCTGTAAGGAAGGTGGCCAATGGGACTAAAAGCAAAAAAACCAAAACCAACCCACAAAACTCACAGTGGTTGGGAAATACACTAATGAAGGTGGATGGTGCAACCATCATTTGCCTCCCTTGTCATTACGAGGCAGTCCTTATTACATGATCACACACTGTTTTTGCCTAGTCTCCTGCCTCATTCACTGCATAATTATAATTAAAATGAAGGTAAATGTTTTAATGCTAAATGTCTTGGAAGCTTAATCTAGGAGTCACTACAGCTTCGCTTATAAGACACATAACACATGTTTCCATCTACACTGAAACACAGTCAAGGCTAAAAAGCGTGTGTTAAGCACCAAGTATTTTATTCCGTGTGAGCAGCCTGGTTCTATAACAGGGGTTCAGCCTGGGAGAGGAGCGAACTTTGGATCCCGATTTGCTTGTTGTCGGCAGGTGCTACGTTGTGTTGTGACCTGTTCCAGCCACACCTATAATCACACAGGGAGCTACAGGTAACTCCTGAGATTGCCTTTTATCTTTAATCGCTTCCTGTTCACACTTCATTCTGCCAACACCTCCTGTCAGGATTACTGCTGTTTATTTCCCATGAATATCTAAGAATATCATTCATCCCAGCAATAAAGGTTTCCATGCAGTGAGGCATGCTTCAGAAGTGACCTGCAGTATTTCCTAAAAGGTTACTTGACTGACTTGTTCGTTGGGAAAGTAAACAGGAAGACCTACATTGTCGGTCATAAAAAGCAACAGTATTAGGCAGGCAAAGATCACTGAAGCAGTTGTTCCAGTGTAGTTCTCTAGAAATGAAAGTCTCTTACACAGATTAAATCATCGACTAGTAGCACCAGTACTATGGGTCTGATCTTGAAAGTTCTTAGTCAGGTTGAGTTGTTTCCTCTTACAAATACTTGGATGAGACATAGTTGCAGAGTTTAGATAAACTGCACTGGTCACTAACTACTCAGATCCAAGATTTCTAAGAGATGCTGGTTTTATTTATTTATTTACGATCCTAACTGCACAGTACAACAACTGAGTCATACCACAGCCTCTTAAGAAGTCCACATCTCCCTCTCCCAGCTACACATAACGATACCTAAGCGGTCAGCCTAACCGCTTTAAAGATAGACCTGAAGAGCCTAGTAAATAATTTTTCTCTCGTAAGGACCTGCAGGTGTCAGGAGTGGTAAGTCCTGTCATCCTTGCTACATCCCACCACCCAACCAACGCAATAAATGGACATCACTGACCTTCTAGGAGTGTTGTTTGACAAACACTTTGAAATACCAGAATCTGTTTGGGAGGCCATATGCAAAGCCCTATCAGGATATTTATGCATCTGAAAACAAACCATTTTCTACTGCAGAGAGAAATAATACAGAAGTGAGGGCACATTAAATGAAACTCTCAGAAGGTTACTCTGAAACAAAGAGAAAAAGGACTGTTTCTTGCACTAGTTATTATTCAGCTGTGGAAGACATTGCCGGAGGATACTGCGGACGTCAGGGTTGAAAGTGGTCCAAAAACAATTGCACAAGGCCATGTAACAGAGATCCATCAAAGGCTACTAACCTCGAGGATACCACCTCTGGCTCCAGAATGCAACACACTACCAAAAACCGGGAGAGTTTGCTAGAAAAGCATTCCTAAGTCTGTCCTGCTCTTTTAGCTCATTACTGACCACTGTCAGAGGCAGGACAACAGGAGCTGTTCTTATACTGTTATTATTACATTCCTTATTAGGCAAAGATTTCCAAGTAGAGCTTGGCTTTCCACCATTCTTCATGTCTCTGCTGGAGCAGATACAACTGCAATAACCTCAGTTTGGACGTGCTGTCCCTGCGAAGGGCTGCCAACAAATAGCAGCAAAACGATGGACAGTGGACACGCTAGAGCTTGCAAGTCTCATCATCAGCCCCACAGGGTCTGACCAGCGAGAATTATTCTGCATCTTCCATTTCACACACTCTCACTCTCATTCTCTCTCTCAAGTCACAATCTTGCCTCTGACCAGACTCATCTGCTCCCCAGGACGACAAAAGTAACACTTAAGCTTACAGCAGTCATAGTTACTTCCCAGCGTTGCTCTTTTCTCCTTCTGTTTAAAAACGTCCTGCTTTATATTTACTACAAGCTGGAGTGTTTTCACTGCTGCATGGAGCTTCCCCTACTACCATTACACACTTTCATAATTAAGACTTCTCTGCCTGAGTCAACTGAAAACTACTGAAAATGTCAAGTATTTCAATACTAACTATTGCCAGAAATAGTCACGTTGCTTTCAGACAATCTTACTTCTGGCAGGCACCCCTTGGATGCAGAAGCTACAGCAATTTTTAAGTCTCCATCTGCCCTCCATACTCATTAGTATTTGATAACACTGATTTCCGCATAACTCAATAATGACTTGCAATTATACCTTTAAGAGGCTTTCAAAGGGTCAGTCCTTTCCCTATGACATTTGTGTATAAACTGACTACATTCTGCCTTATGCCTTGCAAAAATATACTTAGCATTTACTCTCAATGACTCCATCTTCCTTAGGGTCCTTCCACTTTGTGATGGGGATCAGCATTCCACATATGCAGGAAATGAGGAGAGCTACACGAAAGATCAAAACAGAGTCCTGTCCCATTGGATGGACTGATTTGCCACAGGTCTCCAGGACCTTCAGGCTCCACGTTACCCAGTTCAGTATCTTTTTCTGTGCTTGGCACTATTGAGCCTCCTACCTCTTCTCCTATAGCTTATGGCAACTTTTCCTGTAGGTGAAAAACCAAGCATACGCAGCAGTTCCTTCTTAAGAAAAATCTTAGACAGCAGTTAGGAGATGACTTCATGGTTTTAAGTAAAACAATATTGATTTTTATAATGAGTCTTACCACAGTCTAAAGATAGCACATCACCTATTTACCCTTACTTCATGAGTGACATGTTAGCATTCTCTTTATCACTATGCCATGAACGAAAGACACAAAAAAGTTTGCCATATCCTGTAAATTACAAAATGTTATTCTTCAGTCAAATCATTTGTCAAGTTGAGGAGCTGCTGCCTACGGCTGCTTTGTACACAAGAAAGAAATATCGGACTTCACTAGTACTTGGAGAAGAGAAGCAGAAAATTCATGGCCAGTTACTTTAGAAAAGCATCACTCGTTAATCGGTGAGTGGTGGTTCTTCTGGACTGCTATTGAAGCAAACAGCTATCTGCAAACCAAGTACGGAGAACCAGGATGAACCAGAGTATGCCAATCACTTATTCTTTGACAGAAGTCAGCCTGACAACAGGACTCTAAACTGGAGTCTTTTTTCATAAACTTTCCTGTAGGAAGGATTTTATAAAATGGTGGGAACTCAGTAAATCTTGGACCTTTGTCTAACACCTCATGGTGTAAGATATCCATAGAGATTTTTAACGATTGCAAGTATTTGGACCTGTAGGAAATAATACTGTCAGCAACAATATTGTCCACTTTTGCCTGGCTGGTCCAGTACTTTGGTAGACGTATTTGACTTCCTCAGTGTACTCCCTACCTTGTCTCGTGCAAGAGGAGTTTGAAAACCCAGAATGTTTAATGGTTTATTTTAACTTATGTCACCAAGATATATAAACACCTCTTTAAAACAGCACCCTGGGAACAGAACAAAATCAATCCTTTCCATATGGACACTTGCTGCTTTAGATCTTCCTTTCAAGCAGCATAGATTTTGTATCCTCTCCCCACAACACACAGAAGGAAACAACCCAAGCTAGAGACAATGTCGCCAAGCATGTTTCCTGTCATTTTGGGTGAATCCTTCCAGGAGGCTTTTCTATGCTCTGGAAAATGCATGCTGTTATAACTTTGCAGCTGCTGTTGAATGTAGCAGTCCTGTCTGAATCTGGTCCGGTGTGGGTCACCAAGAGCCGGCGCTAGAACGAGCACTTCTTAGCTGTTACCAGTTGCATCATCACATCACTTCCCAGCATAGTGTCTTATCACTGATCATCTGGGGACAGAAATTTTTATTAATTTGCCAGATGGAGCTTAGTAGGCCAATTCTTTCTGGAATACCTGAAGGAGAGAAAAGCTACAGCCGACCTTCTTTCTCATTTTTATTTTTACTGAAAAGTAAAGCAATCAGTGCTAGCTTTGCAAGAAGATCCTCGGGGTTATCCACAAAACCAGAGAACTCCAAGTAAGTAAATGCCTAAAATAAAACAAAAACCAGTAACAAATGCATTGTTTTCTCTTGCTTCTAACACAATACATCCCACTAAGACCCTAAACCCAACACTGAATGTATTTAATTGTGATCATGCTGAATGCAAGATTACCAGAGCCAGAAAATGTCTTGGACTTGAATCAACAATTGTTTTCCATTTTGAAAACTTCACAATGAACATGGCTGGAGACTTGGCTTCTGCTCCCTGAATGAAACCCAACATCAGCTCTGGGTCCCCAGAGTCCCAAAACTGAAGTGACGACCCAGATGCTGTAAAGGTCAGCGCAACCAAGAACCACCACTGAATTTACTATTTTTGCTATCATAATGCCCAAAGCCTTTAGTTCTGAACCAGGGCCCCCACTGCATTAAGCAATGTGCAAACAATCTTGAAGGAATACTCCCTGCACCAAAGACCTTACAGTAAAACTGTAAAATAGCAGGCTCCATCAGCTGCATAAAGCAAGCAAGGCGGGCAGGAGAGGGACCTGTTAACCCAAACGCAGGCACATATTGGCACAATGAGCATTAGTCATGGCTTACCACCAACTAATCTCAAAACAAAATATTTTCCAGTAACAGTTCTCACTTTTACCAACAAACAACATAACAGAACATTTTCTTTTCTCTCTGGGCTCTCAGTACTGAACCACCTACAGACAGAAAACTCTTCTCTTTTTTGCTAGCACCACACCATTTTGCTGCATCTTGTGCACTGTGGAAAAAAAAAAAAGCAGCATCAGCAAAAAAGCAAACCATGGCAAGCCAATCAATTAGATGCAGGCTGGCATTTCTTTTCACAGTGAAAGGGTTCTCTTTTTTCCCTAAGTGTGAGAAAACTCCAAAACTTGGTCTTATAAGGAGGTGTCAATGAGGTCCTTTATGTAAAAGCTGCATTTAAGAGGAAAACCTCACAGTTCTCAGAAGCACATTGCTTTTTCCTCCTGTGTGCTTTGTTCTGCGTCTGCTGCTATATGTGTATTCACCAGACCAGCGTTTATTAATAAGATTTGGTACTCGGCATGATAGCTCAGAGAGAATGGGTGATCTTCCATGCACTATTTATTACCTCGCTAAATTTGAAGGGTCCTAAGCTTATATGCTCATGCTCTCAAGCAGCCTGCTGGGTTGGAAAGGCAAGCCACCGATGATGGCACAAAGTGCAGTTTGGTTCCAGAGGGGGGGGCTGTAAACACGCCACGAGGGCTCTCTCCTGGTGGGACGTGAGTGGGAGCTCCGCTGTGCTCAGCCGAGGATCATCCCACGTTGTCAAGAAGCACTATCGCTACGTGATTCAGTCCACTGCTTTTTGTGTGCACCTTGGGCTAGGAACTGCAGATAGGGGTTGCCCTTTAGCAACTCTGGCACAGGGGTGGTTTGGTTCAGACCTCTGGAATTCCTGGGAGACTTCAAAAATGCAGAAGGAGAGGCTGGACCCACCTTGCAAAGCAGCGCTACCACAACGCACACGAGCCTGTATCCTATATTAAATTAGAAAGTGCTGTCTCTGTTTCTCCCTAAGCTGAGCAATGCTAGGTGAGCCAAGCAAAGCAGGTGGATTCATGTGCTCTAAAAGCACACCATCTAAACAGACACGAAGCCTTTTTCCATTCAGAGCAAGGCATTATTTGTGAGTTTAGCTATATATTCCCCCATGGTCACAGTGTAAGAAAAACATTCATTCTGTCTTTGACATGATACTATAGTTCTCCAAGCTTCCTCAACATAGTGGGTTCAGGGTAAATTCCCCATTTGTTCTGCCTTTACAGTTCCCAACAAATGAGTCCTGGAATGACAGAACTCCATTTTATCGAGCTAACTAGCTGCTCTTGGCTTTCTTCTCATTTCTCCCCTATAACACAGAGCCTTTTATCTTGGGACTGTCTCCTCCTGGGCATGCCTCCAGCTAGCCTTAGCGCCTGCTGCACATGAGCACTGTCTACGCAATATCATCATTGCTTTAAAAATGTACCAAATGCAGGAAAACAGTTTCTCTCTCTCTCCCCCACCCCACCCCCGTTTTTTAATAAGAATTTTTCCATGTGGTTAGAGAAATAACATCTGGAATTACTGAAGGCTGCCAAAAGGAGAGAATGAAAACAATGAGTTGAGTCACACTTGAACCTGCCAACTTCATATAATTTAGACCTTCTTGAGGCAGTTTGAAAAGAAAAAAAAATATGGAAAATGTTTTAGTTTGCTTTTTATAATGCAACTTTTTTTTTTTAATCTGCTGATGTAAGTTGCAGAGTCAGCCAACACATAGCACCATGGCATAGGCATTTATCCTTGCAGTGCTCCGATATCACAGTCTTTCTATAATTCTTCTATACATATGCAACAGCAGATTGAGGCTTCTCTTTCTGAACAGAGTCCCAGTGAGCTAGTAAAATTTGTCCCAGAAGGAGATATGGAGCTCCACTGGACGTTTTTATTCCATCCCACAATGCAGTGCAGAGAATTTGAAAGTATCCTAAATGCCCGTTCATTTTTCATACCGACGAAAAGTACTGACATGCTCTGGTAAATTTTAAAATGGTTGCATACTGTTGCAATGTAGTCTCTGTAAAAGATCACCTCCCATATGATTGCCCTAACCCTAATCAAGGCCATTACATTTCTCTGCCTAGTCTAGAAAATGCCTTCAAGAGTTTCCATGGTCTGAATTTGTCACCTCTTTTCACCCTGAACAGTTATGCTATGCTAGCGCACAGCTGGTATGCCCACTGAAGCTGATGATTGCATTGCCAGTACAGATAGAGTGAGCAGTAAAACTGTTTAATGAAATAAGAAACTCAGGTGATAGGAACCACCAGCAAAATATTCTGTGAAAAAGTCACAAATAGGAATCAAGCCAGGCAGCCTGCAGAGTTTTCCATGGCATTTAAATGCAAACGTATGTGTGCCAGGTGGAAGAAGAAAAGAGCAAAGCTGGAGGCTGCATGCTATTTGCTGGAGCCTTGCGTGTATGAGAAAGAAGACCAGCAAAGCACAGTAACCGACAGGCAGCAGAGAAGGATTTGTGGCAACGCTTTGGGAAAAAACTAACAGAGACTCTGGAGAACAGGCTTAGCTAGAAAGAACAGTCAGCCAAGAAACTTTCTCCTTCTGACTGATACACAACATATTCAGGGATTTATAGGTATTGCTTGTAATCTGCTTGAATCCAAGGCATACTGAACTTCATCATCCATCCATCATTTTTTCTCCTTAAAGAAACCACTCAAAAGACTTAACGCTAGCTAACTGCTAGGTCAAGCAGGGTTGCATGGTCCACATCCAGGCAAAGCATGTGAAATTATTATCAATCCCATACAGTAACATCTGACAATGGAGAAAAGGTGATGTAGAGTCACGCTGTATTACCACAAGAGATGCTGCGGTAATATATGATGCCCTCATAGGGCAACTATAGTATAAACACTTTTACAAGAGTACTTGTACTGGTATTTCAAAAAGCCCTTAGAAACAGCCATATTGGCATTTATACTAACATCACCCTTGTCTGACGTTATCTTACTACCATCGTTACCATTACTCTTGCAGGAGGAGCAGGTGACGCTCATAGTAGCCTTCACAGCAGTGTCCCAGCATGGTAATTCCGCCCTGGCTTCAGCAGCCCATTACTGGCTCAGGCTCCCTTCCTTTCCTTTCACAAAACCTGCCATTTCATCAGGCTATGACAAACCGCTTTCTGCATGGCTATCGTAGCTCCTTTCCCTCAGTGCAAAGCTACTGGAAATTCTTATCGAGCTTGCCCACTCCATTGTTCCACGCTATCACATGTTATCGGAGGAGTCACTGCACATTTAGCGCACGTCGGCTTTTTTCTTTTCACTAAGTCACTTGGCAACAGTTCCAGTAGCTCTCCTTGCCTCTAAGGCTTTAAACAATCCTACCAAGATGGCTGAGCCGCTAAAGATGCATTAACACAACTCCCTCACGTGGATAGACCTTTGTTCCAGGATAAGACTCACTATTTAGTTTAAAAGCCTTCATAAATAGTAAGCTAAAATAACACCCTATAGTTTAATACCAAAACAGGAATGTCTACAAGATGTGGCTACACCGATTTAGTTTTACTGTTTTAAATTCTCTCCTTATCTTATACCAAGAGGTTTCCCATTTAGACAGAGTGTTAGCCTGCTAAACGGTAGTTAACCACCCACTATTTTGTACTTATTAACTTTCTGTCATTTATCATAAAATGTTTAGGCAAACCATGAGAGAGATCAAAATTCTGATCCTCATATTAAAAAGAAAAGGGCTCCAGGCATTAGATTGTGAAATATGATTTCCCAGGATATATTAAATTCTGGTTTAATGTTCTTTTTGATATCACAGAAAGTCAAACTTCACTTCATAAGAGGGCACTTCAACATGCTTTGCATGTAGCCAGCTTTTCCTTGATAAAGTCTCTGTGCCACAGCAAACTTGGAATTTGATCAGAACCTCTGGAGCACCCGGCGCTGGGAGCGGAGGAGAGCAAAACCCACACCGTGAACCTCCTCTCACAGAAGTTCCGTAGTTTTACAGCAAACACAAATAAGAGGAACAAGCCAAGGGGCTCGCCAGAGAGGATCACAGACTTAAATTATGCTGCAGGACAGACTGCAGGTGCAGAGCCTAGCTGATACAGCGATGCCAAGTACAGCACACATCACGTGTATCCGCGTGTTGAGTATATTTCTGCAAGAGTCATGGCAGAATGACAGACAGAAGCATGCATTTAGGACCATCTGTAACCAAAAGAGTACCAAGGCCTGAACTTTTTCATGTGGTAACTGTCAGTCTAACTATAGAAGAACTGTTGAGAAAAACTTATGACCTAACCCTGGTTGCAATACACCTGCTGTGCCTCAGAGATTCTCACAAAGTACAGAGTTTCAGAGGGAAGTTCCCCTCTGTCTTCACGGTCTTGCATAATTCTTTCATACGTTCTTTTAGCTTTTGCATACTTCAACATGAAACAGTGGGTTGAAACACAAAAGCACAATTGTTTACAAGAAAACCTACGATGACTCATGTCATTTGAGGAAATCAGTAGGAGGCTGCATAGAGGAGAGAAGTTTGGAATGAAATGGAAAGAGCACCCTGATTATCTGGAGATGGACAATTTACTGCAAGACACACCACCAGCCAATTTCTCCTCCTTCTCTGCTTGGGCACACAATTCTCCAGTAAAAGATTCCTGCAATTAATGGGTGATCATTAAAGGTGAATCCTGAGGTCAACAGAGTAGGTTTTTACCCAACAAGTTTAAAGTGAAGGCCCACCACTGGCAGTCGGTCTTCTAAATTTATTACTTTGATTGTGCCACACTCCAGACCTACTCCCTGCATAGGTGGCTGCCGAATACGCAGGTTGACGCAGCCGTGTGTAACATACTAAGCCCCCTCAGAGGGCTATCCTCATCTGACTGCAATTGCTGAATAATATTTTGAAGCCACAGGGGCAGCCAAGCAAAGGGTGAGAAGGTCAAGAGCCTTTAACCATTCTCCAATTTGCCTCAAGTTCGAGCATCCTCTCTGGTACACTCTGCCACACTACCTGCGCATTAGCAAGATATTGCCGGCAGAAAGCAGTAAGCTGCTGTCCTGCAAATATCTGCTATTCCTTTGCAGAAAAACTCACCATTATGCAACTAGGTCTCAATCTAATGCAATGATTGTGGTTGAGGATTTTCTGTGCTGCTCCCAGGCAGTATGCTTTCAGCAGACAAAAGTGAATTTTCAGGACATTCTTAACAGCAGATCATGACTAATATCATAAAGGAAAGTTTCCATAGCAGTCCGTATGAAAAAAAAAAAGTAATAAGTAATGCATGGCTTGCCCAGAGGCTAACAATAGCGATGGCTTACTGCACAGCACTCTAGAAATGGTCCACATGGCTGGAGTCACAAGCAGTGGCTTTGAGTAACTAAGTAGCAAAAGACCTTGTAGATCAATTTATATGTTGTAGCAAACTCTCACAGGTAATACAGATAAAAAGCAATAATAAGTGAGTGTTTATATTTTATTAACATTGATTGTTATTTAATGAACTCCATTACGTTTCATAAGTAATTAAGACTCTTCCGTATTAATTTTTGCAAAATAAATTGCAAGTCTCATCTCCAATGAAATTTTATCCCCTTCCTTCACCCTCCCACACAGTAGGTGCTTTGTAAATTGTAATTACCTTTTATCACACAGTTCTTTTATTTGTTATAACTCATTTTGATGGATATCTTGTTGACGTGTGATTTGATACTTTTTTTAAAAAAGAAAACACATGCAGTGTCAGAAATTTATTTATATTGCTGTGTTTCATGCTTCCCATTGCCCTTCCCCAAGACTCGCTCTAATTTACAAGGGAAAGGGGAATATTTATGAATATCATCAGATTCACTATTCTCTGCAAGCCTGTGTTTAGTCTGAAAGAATACATGAGACAGTTTAAATACGCCTCCCTCTCTTCCTTTTAGCAGTCCCCACCACTGGAAAATAAGTGTTTTACAGGGAAACATCATCATTGCCAGTCAGAGCAGGACTACAGTTTTGTCAAGTGGGCAAACTCCTCTGCCGTAAGTTATGCTGACCTAGGAAATCACAACCTACCTGAAGGCCTTTGTTAGTGGAGCTACAAAAGTGGCCCAAGTTTTCATGTGCAGAAAAAGGCTACGTTGGCTACCATAATAATTTCCAGGGTTTAAAATCCTTTTTTAATCAATATATCTGCCAAGTCTTTCAATACATGGATGGAAAAAAAAATCAAATCTTTCAGTAGTGAGTAGCAATACTTACATTTTTGTTGATCAATCTTTAAAAAAAAAATAAAATAAAAGTGTACCTCTTTTTCTGTGTGGACAGGTATGGTTTAGCTTTGGCATAATCCTATTATGTTCCCTTCTTAAATAATAATGCAACTAAAGAGATCTAAATAAATAGTAAACCTTTGCAACTTACTTTAGCACAAATTATCGGTGATGTTAATCTTTAATGCAGCTCTATCTGTGGCAAATGAGTACATTTAGTTATGGAATGGCTTGCTCATATATGTTAGGAGCTAAAATCATGGCTTATTTCATAAAATATTTGAGGCCACATTCCAATACATTCCAAAGGAAAATGAACTTTAAAACAGAAAAAACTTTAGAGAATGCAGAGCTCAAATCCACTGTCATTTAACTCACTCATTTGAATAACTGATTTACTATACACATTCCCCAAACACAAAAAATTTCAAGAAAAGTTAAAACTTAAATATATCTTTGGGTTTATGACTAAAGCAGAAGAGTCAGAGGAATGATGTCTGCATTTTGTCATTTTACTTGTTCTTGAGAGTATTTTTTTCACCATTACTCTGTTTAGCACAGTAATTCTTACTTAGGAAATAAAAACCAAAAAATTAGGCCTCTTTAGAAATAAACAATTAATAGGCTTATAATGCACTTGCTCTGTTGATACATGTCCTCCTGGGTGCACTAGTGAAGGATACCAAATTATGAGAGGAACTAAATACCAAATAACTGTTTAACAAAGAGATAAGTGAAAACATTTGCACAAACCACAAAGCTTTTAGTTCAGTTTTTGTGCACAGCAGCTATTCAGAGAGAGTAACAATGCAAGATAAAAAAATCTTTGAAAAATATTCCTGCTTCTACCTGACTTCACGTAAGAACATTTTTAAATCATCTTGCAGGCTTTACAAGCCATTGGCATTATTGCTTGTCAGGGCCTTCACACCAAACAACAGGTGTTTTGTCACGAACTTGAGTAAAAATCTCATTTTGGTTACCCAGTTTTAGTAATTCTTATGTTATTCCAGGAGTTTCTTAAAACTTTCCATCCAGATGATGAGGTAAGCTACTCAGCTTTCGTTTGGGGGGTGGGTGTGGATGGATTGTTTCTAAACAAATACATCTCTAGCCTCTGTGGTTGTGGCAAATAATTGAAAAACATGAGGAACACAACCTCAAATATAGCAAAAAAAAACAAACAGGAAAAATAATTGGGGAGGTTTCTGCTGTATAATTCTATGGGTGGCTTTGACAATACAAGGACATAGGGAAAAGGAATATGAGAAATACGAGCAACATGAGAGGACTTTCTGTGGGTAGAACACAGCTATAAACCAGAAGCCCCCAAGCCCCATGAAGTGAAGCAGACTGTAGCTTACCTCACCCTCAGCCTGATGCTGCCGCCTGGAGAGGCAGAAGCATCCCATATCAGCCTGGCCCTGCTTCACGGCTAAGCAATCCAGCCTTTCACATTCTTTTGCCTAAATTCTTTTCACTCGCTCCAAAGACAGCTCAGCTACAAGACACTAAAGCAGAAGAGCAGGGATTATTATATTAATCCTCAGCAAAGAGGCTTTTGCCTCTAAAGCTACACATGAGCTCATGTGGAGAATATATAACACTACAGCTTGCAATAATTTCTTCTCCATCAACCAATATGTCACCTTCATTTACCTGGAGTACAGAAGATGCTGTATTTTTTTTTTTTTTTAAATATAAAGAGATTTCATCCCCCTCCTTTTAAGTCCTTTCTTCTTTTAGAAAAACAGCATACTTCTGTTGCATGTAGGACAATTATGGAGCTTTTCCCAAGATATTAAAAATAATTCAGCAATTATCTCTGTATCATGATTAGTGTTGTATAATTATTACTGAAAGGTAACTCTGCATCACCAAGGTGACAACATACAACGATACAAGTTTGTGGACTGTCAGGTGTCCAATATGCAGTGTCAGTAGCTGCTTTCACAATAATGGAAATAAGAATAGCTGTCATTATTCACTGAAATCAAAGCTTACAAACACCTTAAATGCATGCCAGTTTAAGATTCAGGTCAGATGTTCCTGGATCCCAGCTTCCTCCTATATCCAGTGGTCAACACGGTCCTCCTGACTGACAAGAAGTTTGAAATGTTTTGTTAAGACTGATGAAAAAAGTGTCTGGGAGGGTTAAAACAGATTAGCAAGGAACTGTGAGGTGATGAATGGAGCCTGCCCCTGCAAGCCTTCCAGGTTATCTTCATCTTCATGCCCACTGGGAACTGACTCACAGGTGTTTTAGGAAGAAGCAGCTGCCTGCTTTGTGCCATTTCAGCTTTTGCCTCCAGGTTGAGAAGACTTTACAGGATAAGATACACAACAGAGAGGAGACAGTCTGCTGGAGATACCAAACTGCATTTGCTGCATTCAACATAGAGCTTGTTTGGCGAGTGAGCAGAAAGGTTTTCACATTTCAAACTCAAAAGGAGGCCGGTCCCATCCCATTGACAAAGCGCAGAGACTCTGAAAGGGGAAAAGCATTTAAAGTAAATTAACGCCATTAGCGAATATAGAGCTGCTGAAAGCTGTTTGACATGGGCTGACATTTCTGGAGACTGACATCCTCCATCTGCAGGGCAGACAAAACGGAAGGAGGCATCGCCTGGCTTCCCCCTCCGCGGGTCCCACGGCAGAGGCGGAGGGTGGGAACGTGCACGTGCCGGAATCCTGCCCAGCACTGAGCGGGGCCTTGGTGTTCAGCAGTCATGCATCGTATCGCTCCTGCCTTGCTCCACACCAAGGCCTTCAGCTCTTCCTCCTGTGGGTAAGAGGTGCTCAAGAAAATTGCACACTGGTTGAGAATGCTTATTTTCTCAGTGCAATTTGAATCAATGAATTTAAATTTAAACATAATTTAAAGCAACGGATCAAGGAATCAACACAACTTAAATGGAACTCTAGGAGTTGTATGGGTTTCTAATAAATAAGTCTGTCACCAGCAGAGTCACGGCAGCATTTATGTGAGCAATATCACACTTTTTGATGGAGTTTTCCTTTTCACAAGCATAAAACAAACAAACAGACTCATAGCGTATCTGTTAGAAGATAAGCCCAGCAGATAGGAATCACTGAGGCTTTATCTCACCTTGCCCCAAGTATTATCCTGTCTTCTAAGAATCACCAGTGATTTATAAAGTAAAAATTGTCATTATTCCTATCTGACACGTGGTGAAACTGAAGTACGTGAACGTTAACTGGAAAGAAAGAAAACCAGAAGCTGCGTTTTTAAGACAGGACTGAACTACTGATATCTGCGCCCATAGTCCATCCACTGAATCCATAAAGTTTGCTAGTTACATGGTTTTGCAGTTTTACTGTAACCTTTGTCCTAGGAAGATTACTTATCTGCAAGTCAATAGCAGCACAAATTTTTATGAAGCAGGAGACAAAATCTGAGCAAACTTCCCCCGCCGCCAACATGCAACTTCAAACTCTGAAGTCACATTAAGTCCAGAACCCCACTAAACCCCCTCCTCCCTGGGAAGCATGCGAGCAAAGAAGAGGAGCTGAAAGAGCGGAAAAGGGGCGTTTCTTGGTTCAAAGAGCCACCGAATCTATTTACAAAGGAGGCCGAGAGGTCGGAGCAGGCCCGCACAGACGTCCAGAATTACCTCAGCCAGAAACAGACGCTGCATCACTTTGCAGTGTGCAAACCTTGTTCTACCAGTGAAACTATAGTAACTACATGACCACTGGGGATTAGTGCGACCCCGGGTCATAAAACTTGATCGCAGTAGATTTGCAAAAGATCAGGCCAGAACTGGAGGGGAGGCCTTTTTCCTTTCTTTTAAAGGACGAGCATCACAAGCGAGATGCTAATTCTGCTTCGGATCAGAAGTAAATCACACACATGACAAAACAAATGTGTGCTTACAAATATTTTGTCATATTAGATTAAATTATAGTGCACAGACTAAACAGAGAAATCTGAAATGCAGGGTCTTGTGTTTGGGATATCCTTGGAACTTTTATACAAAGAAAGAGAAAAGTTTATACTATGGCATTGCACAGCACACAGTCATCTCATACCTGCCGCCTAACACAAACACAGCGATGTATCTGTCAGTGCAAGAACACATCGGTTTAACTGTCAAAATCCTTCTCCTTGCCTGCTGACTTGACCGTGCCGCCCTTCTGCTTGTGGTGCTTCTTGTCCTTTCCTGATAAACAACAGCCTGCCCTCTCTTCCCCGAGGCTGAGTTTTAGGTCCGTCTGCCCTTATTTGCACTCTGATTTCCTATTTCTTTCCTATTTTTGTCTCATTTCAGCTCCGCATATCCCACAGAGGCCCTGCCTAATAGGTAAAGCAGCCTCCCACCTTCTACCTACCTCCTTCTCCTGCAAATACCACTCCTTTTTGTGAAGCTCTCTTATGCCAATCTCCTCATCAAAAACATTTCCACACCTTCCTACCTATTGTTACTCTGTGCACCAGGCTGGTCTGAGTCAAGGGGAAGCCTGTCGGGGCAGAGAGCTGGCAGAGGCAGCGATAGCAGAGGCAGGGACACACTAATTAGGTCAGGCAGGGAATCATCCCAGCTGGCCGGCGGCACAGGGAGCCAGGGCTGCCCGGGCACCGAGTTTGGCCGGGCGTGCAGCAAAACAGCTCCTGGAGGCTGAAAGATAGCAGGGTTACCTCTGTCAGGCAGAAGAAACTGCAGGACAACGCTGACATTTGATGTCAACTGGATGTTGCGGGGGTTTTTCTCTTTCTATTTTTTTCTACAAATTACAAGAAAGGTACTAGTCACTAGGCTAGTCCAATGGCTTCCCTGTAGGGTTCTGGTTCCAGAAAAACGTAATTGGCTTTTAGAAGAAGGCTCATGAATTTAAGAAAAGGATCGTGCAAATGCAACATGCTTGCTGAGACAGGAGTGCCTAGACTCATTAACCCAAGAGGTCCTTTCCAGTTCTGTGTGTCTTTTTTTTCCAGGAAGTAAAGGGTGAGGAGTAAAGGAGCTTGTTGGACTGGTATAATTTTCACAAGGTAGAAGGAAGAGGAGAGAGCAAAGCAGTGCCTGAGCTTCAGGGCTTTTTTGGAGAAGGAATTTTCAACCTTTTCTTCTCCTTTTATGAAATATATAATGGCCCGACTTTCTGTTCCCACTTATCCTGCAAAACAGCACGCGCCAAACTCCTGAACAAGCCCTTTTCTCCAAGATCTCTTCTGTTCCTAGGACTGCAGAAGTATGAAGAGGAAGGAGCACAGGGGAGTTCAGAGGGGCCAGCAAATCCAAGGAGATAAACTGGGCAGTGACCCAGGCTGGCAGAACTGGAGGGGCAGCATTTCTGGGATGCTTTCTGCAGAGTTGCTGACTGGTCAGCGTGGCTTACTATGCAAATGTAGGGGGAACAGCAACAAAAATTGATTTTGCCAGAACCGCAAAATAATTAGGACAATTCCTGCCCTGCAGAAAAGGTATCTAGGAGAAGTTAACTGCATCAGCGGAGGGCTGAAAGCCTGCGCACTAACTGTACTCAGAACAGCGTTGGCAAGATGAGCAGAGCTACACCAGTCATAGGTGTCCAGAAAGAGCTCTTCTTATTTCTCCTACCCACCACCCAGAATACCCCCTTCCTAGCTCACCTCCACTCCCTCAGTGCCTCCTCCAGGAGAGGAGGTCCTCTCCTCTCTCAGCTCCTGACCAGCCCAGGCACCGGCCCCACTTTTCACAGAAGAACACTCTCCATGCTGGTGGTGCAGGGAAGGACATTCACGGGCAGCCAAGAGGTCTCCGGGACTGCAACACTGATGAGGCTCTCAGTCACCCCATCCCCTAGAGAAGAAATAAACCAGAATACGTGGGTTTAATAACTCCCCATGGGAGGCCCTGGTGGAGTCTCAGCATCCCTTGTCAGCATCCAGCAAGGACATGACTGCAGCGTACACCCCTTCCTTGACAAAAAATTCCACAGAGCAGTTACCTCAAAAATTTTGTCACACCACCATACATCTTTCTCCGTGCCCGCCCTGGCAGCACCTCCTTCAGTCCTCAGCATCTTCTCTGGTCCTATGCCGCTGCCAGCCTTGCTCAGCCAGGCGGGTTTCTGGCAGCAGCATGCATGGGAGACGCGGCCCTGCGAGTCGGGGTGATGACAGCACCGAGTGCTGGTCCTGGCACCTCTCGTAGCTCTGCCATCAAGGCCCAAAGCCCTGGTGCCCAGGTCGGTGCAGGCAGTTATGTTAAAAGAGGTGATTTCAAACCTCTGCCTGCCAGCAGCACATAACACAGCCACCATTACTGGGTCTGGGTCCTAAGGACTCCGCTTCAAACCCCTTCACTCCTGTTCACAGCAACGTAAGCCCAAAATGTTATTAAATCTGCCACTCTCCCCCTTTACCCTAAAGGTCCCTGGACGGCTTTGACTTTCATGGGGCAGGCACCGAGCCTGGCCCTCCTCACCGCACGCACCTCCCCAACACAAAGTACCTTTCCCTGCCTGGGTTTCACTTCCATTTTATCCGTTTCGGAGCTGATCCCTGAAATAGTCCAATGGTTAAGGTGCCAAGATACACACTGGCTTTTGAAGGGAAAAATATTTTTATTCTTTTATTATCCATTAATTACCTGAAATGCTGCTTATAGAGGAGCTTCACTCCTCTATAAGGAAAGAAAGGGGAGAAAAATTGACATTAGCTCATATTTCAGATAAGAAGGATAGCTAAACTCCGAGCGGGAGACAAGTGGAAAAGGCTTTCCCAGCTGCGGGGCAATGCCCCATATTCGGGTCTGCGCTGCTGGCAGCCTCGCACCGCTCAGCTGGGGTTTCCAGGCCCTGATGGAGGCACTTGGCACAGTCTGGCCCAAACCTCCTCTAGCAACCGGCTTCCACCTGCAGAGCTGCGCCCACCATGAGTGTCTGGAAACAGGTTCTCCTCTTCTTCTAGCCTCTGCTGCCCACAGCCCATCGCCCATGGAGGTGGGGGGGGGGATTAGGACAGCTGGGCTCCCCCCTCAAGGGGTACTGCACCCATGCATGCACCTCTGCAGAAACAGCTAATATTCATTTGACCATGCAGTCTTTGGTTCCTGACAACTTAAAAAAAAAAAAAAAAATTCTCTTCCTGATGTCTGTGGTTGAGAAATGTTTGGGCCAAGTGCCATTCACCTGGTAGTTATAGCTACATATATGTTTATATTTGACTTGCACTTGACTTAATACCACAAGCTGATGAAAGTAAGAGGACACTGATCTCTGCCTTACTGCTCTGCTTCCCAACAAAGGGCCAGGCACAAGAGGTGGGTTCACCACAGAATATTCATGGATTGCAGTTTGGGCAGGAACAGTTTGTAAACATCAGAAGAAACATAAAAAAAGAAATAAAAAACTTCGTGTTGCGAAACAGTAACATGTCATTAAAAGACAGTTTACTTTTCAGGCATGTACAGTGCTCCACATTGTTCCCATGCTTTTCAAAGGAAATGATCAGTGTTATTAGCACAGCAGTCCTCTTTTACAAAAGCAACTGTAGCCAAGGTTAATGTTTAAGAAGGAATTAAATATTAACTCAGGGGAAAGCATAGAAGTGGCAATGGTTTCAGACCACACATCAGACACACAAAGAAATATTGCTGCGAAAGCAAAAAAAAAAAAAAAAAAAACACCAAAAAAAGCAGGTTTGGTTCCCAAAGCTAAAAAAAAAATAAAAATTCAGAGTTCTCCTGCCTGATTGCCTTCAGGTTCCCTGAGACGGAAGGGCAGCATTGCCTCTCTGCTTTTCACCCCAGGACAGGTAATTTTTCCTCCTGCATTTGGTTTAGCAAGACTCCTTAACAATAGAAGGTGGATCACAGTGACTTAACCTGTTGAGGAGGGCTGCAATTTGATTCCCAGCCTGAGATTTACAGGTAAGATAAAGTGCAAAGGTGACTAAACACCACAACAAGCAAGGTCTAGGCCCGTGGCTTTGCCTGGAAGGGAAAACAGATTATTATTATTATGGCAGCAAATCTACCAAGATCTGTTCCTTTTCTCCCGTTCCAGCTCCAGTACATGAAAATCCTTGCAGCTGTCTAAAGATGGTTTTATAGTGGCAAAATGACTTGTTATATTAGTCCACAACATGCATTCTGCACTCTACAGTAATCCCTTATTCTTTTTCCCATCTTTGCATTCACTGCAAACTTATGAGCTGAGAACAAAGCCATAAATATTAACTAACTGTACCACTATAAATGCACTTTTCTATATTGCATGTTGTGCTGAACTTCCACAATAATATTCTCATTAATATGAATGTTTGGTCCTAGACTATATCTACACTATCCCTTTCATCTTCAGAGAATTTTAAAGATATTAACTAATTAATCCACTGAAACCTTTTTGGAGGAAGCAAACTATCACCGTCATGTTGTTCTTACCTTTTTACAGATAGAGAAACTGAGGCAGGGAAGTAACTTATCCAGGGCCTGTAGCGACAGGACTAGGGGAAATGGCATTAAACTAAAAGAGGGCACATTTAGACTAGATATAAGGAAGAAATTTTTTACAGTGAGGGTGGTGAAACACTGGCACAGGTTGCCCAGAGAGGTGGTAGAAGCCCCATCCCTGGGAACATTCAAGGCCAGGCTGGACGGGGCTCTGAGCAACCTGATCTAGTTGAAGGTGTCCCTGCTCACTGTGGGGGGGTTGGACTTGATGACCTTTGGTGGTCCCTTCCAGCCCAAGCCATTCTATGATTCCATGATTCTATGATTCAGAGAGAAGGAGTGCAAGAAAGCTGTCAGGACTTGCTGCCTCCCTGTCCTAAACCCAAGCTACTACTGTCGCTCATCTGCACCTCATCACTTGTCACTGTGGCGAGCGTGCCTTCCTTCCATGCTCACATAATTTTACAGCAACTCTTCAGCACGTGGTCTTTAATAAATTGCAAGCACCAGATAAGAAGCTCTCTATTCACAAGAAGAAAAAAAAAAAAAAAAAAAAAGGAAAGAAAAGGCCAAAATAGCCTCACGAGGAGAGTGACAAATCACTGGGGCCACCTCAGCCTGATGGGCTGCTTATTTCAGCCTGGAAAGAGACCTGCAAGTACTGGCCATTACGTGAGCAGCGTGCGCTCTTAATGAGCAAGTGGATGAAAACTCCCCATTCTCTAGAAGAGCAAAGCAGTACGAAATGAAATCTCAACTCTGAGACTACTTATTCATGGGAATGGCTATATATGTGGGCTGCCTCTGGAACTCAAAAGGACTAATGCGTATAAACAGAAATCCTACACATTTCAGTTAGAAGGACGGAGGGGAAAAAAAATTCCGTGGCTTCTGATTGCTTCCTAAATGCATGCCTCTGTGAAGCCCAGAACTCTCGGAAGTCTGCTCTGAAAGGCCTGTCCCTCTTTCACCAGTGGGTCCACATCACGCTGTTCAAGTTTCTTTTATCACTTGTCTTGTAAACTACATGGGAACAGTTTTCCCCCTACACTTTGTCATCTGAAAGCCAGTACATATTGCATCTCAAGGGATGAAAAAACTAACTCAGGCCTTAAAAGCTAGTCTTTTAGGAATCAGAGGCTAAATAAGTAATGATTTTCATAGGGAACCAGCCATACAGACCCTGGAAAGATAAGTCTGAACGGACTCTACAGAGCACCAAGACACAACTATTTCTCAGACAGTTGTTGCATGCTGCAGGCTGGAGCAATAGGCACCAAACTCCAAGCACAACTTGACACCAAATTTTGTAGCAGGATATTCTTACGTTTTCTCTGAGCGCTTTCTTCAGGCAAGAATAGCTTTCCACCTACTTTCTTTCCTTGCTGCAGCTTTATCTAAGAGAACCTCAGCAACCTAAAATGCTGATTTAGTCCCACCACTTGAACGGTTGTAGAATGACAATAATGCATTATGACTGATTTCTCTTTGCCAAGTAAATTGCCCAAATTCAACACCAGCACAGAGGAGTCCACCAATGGAAACTGCAGAGTTTGGGACACAACGTTACCTGGAAGCATCATTGATCTGTCCACGACGGTCACTATACTATCTAACAATTCAAATGATTTCTCAAAATCCAAACAGTAATTTACAACAATGAGGCAATTTGTATGGCTTCAGGTGAAAAGGTCTCCAAGGCCTTTCAGAAATGCTGTGTATTTCTTTATCTTTTTTCCCTTGGCTTCATTGCATCATGTTTTACAACCGCTCATCAGGTATTGGCTAACTGGGGTTATTATGACAAGAATATGATATCGCTAGCATTTTAATCCATTGCTACACTCTATCTTTCTTAAATATCTTCTGCTCTCAATAAACTGATCCAGCTGCTTTCAGATGATGTTATCTTGGACTTTTTGCTCATTTTGATAACTCTGGGAGATAAGTGCAACTCCTCCCCTACATCCGTCCCTTCTTACACGTCTGTCTGCCTTGAGCAGTTTATTCCACTGTTCCTTCCAGCTGCTGCCCACACGCTGGCCCACATCTAGCTTGGCTTATTCTATCAGGCTGAGGATCTCACGATCTTACTCAGTTGCACAATTTCTTGCTACAAAGTCTTTATACATAAGGTTGTTAACATATACTCATCAGTCTCTTTTACAGTAGCGTACACTTTATTTGAAACACTGCACTAAAAGACTTGTGGGATTACTATCAGAAGTTTTAGTGACNNNNTGCCTGTGGTTGATGGTCATTTTCTGCTCAAATGCCTTCACTCCTTTTCTACGGCTGGGCAGATAACCAGTTCTGCAGCTAGACTCAGCGGGATAGGAGCCTCCAGGTCTTTAGAGCAGTTCCGACAGTGGCATCTGCGAGACCATACTGACCACTGCAACCGAGGTTTGAGACAGGCACGCGGGGCTTTACGCGGGGCTCTTTCTCAAGCACATTCCCACTCACAAGGGAAGTGCCAGGCTGAGGCAGGAAACAGGTACTTCCCAGAAAAGACTTTTTCAGAGGCTCTTTATAGGAAGTACAAAGTTGCCTAGTTCAGAAGAGGCATTTCCGTCATTAAAGTTCACAGGGCTTAATTTCAAAATTTCCTCAGGTGCTTACGTTTCCGATAGTCATTATGTTTATGTTACAATAGACCATCTCCATACAGACCAACGTAGCACTATAACGGGCAGAGACAGCTGTCAAAATAGAAACCTATGAAGATTTAAAAGCTGCAGGATGCAAATTGTTCAACATCCCTGAACCCAAAATTCACATTTCTCACACAAAAACCCTTATCACTGAAATCCCTTTTCAATGTGATTGACTCTTAGCTCTGGTAATCAGAATAGCATGACATAAAAGCCACTAACTACGCTTTTTAAAGGACACCTCAAGAAGTATCTCACTGGCATCAGGTTTGATATAATTTCCAGAGAGAACAGTGAGGTCACCAGCACATTTACGTAAGTGATGGCTGTGCCACTGTCTAGGGGTGGCACAGGCAAGCTTATCAGGTGCAGCATGTCTGGAAAATATCCCATGCCACACGTTTGTATCCAGATCTCCAAGCGGCTGCTGAGAAGCTGGGAATAAACACTCTCGGAGAATTTGAGAACTGGTAAGAGCTTAAATTGATCAAGGAGGTAAATACCAATTCACTGTGGGTATCTACAGCAGAAGTGGCCCTAGTGGGGTCAGGACATTGCCACCCGGAAACTGCATCCTAAATACAGTATTGCAGACAACCACTGCTTTGTCTTACTTCCATTCTGCTATGGAGCTACCTCCCTGACGGTTTCCAACAGGTTGATGAGTTTGAGGTTTTGATTTGACACATCTTCCTCTCCTCTGCCCTTGTATCTGTCCACAGAAGTATCATCACTAACAGACTCTGTACGTTAATATATCTTATTGGCAGCACTGATAATCTTCATTTTAGCTTTGATCTTAAATGCCATCCTCAACCATCTCCATTTACTTGCTGATGCCCAGAATGTGGTAAGGTAGGTGTTTTCCGCATCCACTTGCCAGTAGCCTCAATAGTCAGTGCCAAAGATGGCTGCTTTTCATTTTTGCCACCGGTTCCTCAATCACACACACTTTGTAGTGAGCTCCAAGGCACTCAGCTTTGCAAAATCACAACTTGGCTGGCTTTCCATGGTGACCGTATGCCGATTCCCTGTGTAGACTTTGCAACCGGCAATGTTACCTTTCCCCCCCGCTCAGTTTCTCTATACCTCACATTTTTTCCTCCTCATACAGCAATTACTCTGTGTGGCGAGCGCTATAGCAGCTGAATTCTTTAATCTTTTTCCAGGTGCAGAGTGCGTGGAAGAAATTTCAGACCTTCAAAAACATTTTGATAATCTTTCAGCAGTTTTGCTGTAGGGGTACCACAATATATGTCTGCTCAGACTAGATTTCTAGAGTTTCTTGTGTCTCTATTATATGAATCACTAGTCTGTCCCGTTTTGCGTGTCACAAGGGTTATGAATTTACTAGTATTGGTGACTAGCAGTGACTTTGACATTGTCAGTACTAACTGCACCTTCATCTCGTAAAGCTCCTCTTGGTGCCTTCCCTGTGTTTTCTATTGGCATAGCGGAACGAGGATGATTCATTATGAAGATTTTAATATTTGCAGTGCTTGATTACGTTTTCACATTCTTTCCTTTAATAGTGCAATGCCTTTACTGATAATGCACCCTCTGCATGGCACACAGTTTCCTGTCTGCATGCAGCTGCCCTGTGCTGGTGTTAGATTGAGGTTTACAACCTTTTCACATTATTATTCTAGAGTTGGAGCACTGTCTTGTACAGGCACTATTATATTTCTTTTTTTTGTCTACACATGCCTACAAACTTTTCAATAATATTGTCAGCCACAATCGATGCAGGTGGCACTGTACTTGGAACATTTTTCAATACAGCAGGATTTTCTTCTCCCCAGAACTTCCTTCTCATTTGTTCATCTTTTCCTGCTTTCTTCTATGCATTTGTTCCTGCACAAAACTTGGTTTATTTTTATAATTTTTCTTCTCTCTGTTTACACTCTGTGTTTGATGTAAGCTACCTCACTCTCTTGGAACATAGTTGTCATATTTGACAGGCTTATTTCTAGCTTTCCAAGGAGCCCTGTTCAAAATTACATCATTTCTGTCCTCATCGCTAAGGTACAATTTTGACTTCTGAGATTTGCTCTTCCCACAAATCGTCCATTTTGTACCGTGGGTATTAACCAAGCGCTTCTCGGCCACGGCTGATGAAAACTTTTTGCATGTGGTACTTCCTGCGTTTTCTGCAGGTTGAAGATGTTTCCGGAGTGCAGCTGGAATCTTACAAGGCCTTCTTCAAGCTGCCGCTGCTGGTGCTTCTGGAATCTATAGCAGCTATTGCTCACCAATGGTTCAACAGGGTCTGCCCCTTTCTGTCTTTTTTGGTATCCTTAGAGCAAGGTCACAGCTGCCTGAGTTTGTATTGTTGGCATTTGGGTTCTTTGCTTGTATGTATTACAAATATTCTTAAGATTCTGATTTCACATACTCACAGGAGGCCAACTATTTCTGACACCGAATTCAACATTTAAGCATGAAGAGATAGGCAAAAAAACAAAGCTGTCCAGCGTGTATTACTTCCTCTGCATGAACTCTGTCATCAGCCCTTTCCTGAAAGCAGTATTCTCTAAATTTCTAGACATTACCCCATGTTCAGTGGTCCAAATAGTCACACAGACAACAGAAAGTTATCCTAGCAGTTCTCCAAACACCAAAGTACCTATCCTAGCACACTTCAGAGGGTGGAGAAATCACTTTAATGCTGGGACTGCTAAATGCTGATGTTAGAATTTCAAAATTTCTGCTTTGACAAGTCTCTCGGTATAGTCTCTTACTGTCACAACCCACATAGTAGTAACAAAGATGTGGAAGAGCAAAAGATATAACCCACCATAGACAAATTTTCAATAGGTCCTTTCCATGGTCATACAGGATGCGTCTTCTCTGCCTCGGGTAACTTGATGGTTTTATAAGTAAAGGCTATAGTGTTGCTGTGAAATGCTATTTTAGTTCCTGCATGCACAGGGCCATGGGTGAGGGGCAGCTGTGCACGTCTATCCTGAGCCTGGTCTGGAAAGACCAATAGCATCACCAAGGAGCCATCCTCACAACCGCAGTATGTATTTCTATATTCCTGTTTCAACTAATCTAACGGCAGATCTCTTTATCTGCCTTGAGGAGATAAGGAAGTGAAACCATTTGAGTATAAAATGACCATAAACCACAAGACAACATATTGTAAGAGTTATTGATAGCAACCCCAAAACTTTTAGAGCATATTACAAGAGTTGCATACGTACCAGGCCACGCATAGGTGCAATGTTACTTCTACCTGAGCTAGCAGAAGTAGCAGACGAAAAGGAAGAGACATGCAAAGTTCAAAGTCTACGCTATCTGATAAGGCCTGTCAGAACGAAAACCAGGAGGTACTGCCAGAATTAAATTATTTCCTCAGGACAAATCATGCATTCGTAATCAAGCAACATGGGCTGAACAGAGAAAGCCCATTTGTATAACGTAATAATGGATAGACATGTATTTCACCAAACCAGTAAATATATACACTCTCTACAAACACAGGGCAAAACCACAGATACGGCAGACAACACAACATCCTTTCTGCTGAGACTTGAACAGCAAGACAAAGAAAAAAAGCTAAAAAGTGACTGACTGATAGATATGCATATACTTTCTGAAAACTCTACACCTCTGGAAAAAAAAGGAGTCAAAGCTGTCTCCCCTCTTGCAAAAAGGGATTACACTTGCTCCAACATGAAACCACCTTCAAAGACTACCCAAGAATTTCTAAGATACCAAGGCATGAAGAAAAAAAAAAAAAAAACAAACCCAAAAACCAACAAACCCTATAGCCCTCCCCAAACTAGAAAAAGAAGATTTTTCAGGTAAATGAGAGTTAGTCAAAACAAACAAACAAGCAGAGACGGAACGTGTCGTATATGTGAAGAGACAAATTTTAAGCCACTACAATATTTAATATGCAAACAGACTTCACTAATTACGCTGAATTTTCCTATCTTGATGAAGACAAAAGGGGTGCTGTAATAGACAGCCCTACAGGAGGGCTTTATGAACAAACAGGGCTGCATGTAAGAACTTGGAGCGCCCTCGTTTCAGAAAATGCCTGATAAGGACGGGAGGCTTCCCGGGTGAACTGTCTCCATTCAGGAGCGTGGAACAGTTACTAGGACAGTGCTACCACCCCTACGACCCGACCAAACGGCTCTGGCAGGCTGTGTCCATCATTAACCAAGCCAGGCAGGAGGCCTCGCTGCCAGAGCAGCACCAACACTGCTCTCTGCTTTGGGACAATCACATACGCTCCAGACTCTACTCCTGTTTTGCCAGTACAGAGAGGTTTTGTTTCCAGTCAGCAGTGCTGTGTGACTGGCAGAATTCACCCTGCTTTTCACCCTTCACCTCTCCGCAAGCGGCTGAGCTTAATGGTTCACACTTCTCCCTACTCCACAGCAAGAGTTTAAGGAATTATTTTATGATCGGCTCACGAAAACATGTCTTTTCCAGTGACAGGTGAAGAACCTGTCATTTTAAAAAACATATAGGTACTGCTTTTCCCAGCTACATGCATATGGAGAAGATAGTACAGCAGGGGAAAGGAGAAGTATTTACAGGTATTTGTTCAAGAAAACCCTGCAAATTCACGTTGTTCAAGGTTCTTTTTCATGAGCTTACTACAAACATTCATAGCCATTTAGTTCCATCTTCAAGAAGGTTCACAAACACGGATAACGCTGCAGGTTCTTGTGCAAACATATATCCATTAATGAAGATATGCTAAAAGACTGGCACAACTATTTGCATTGAGAGCATTTGCAGAGCTAATGTAAAAGCTTCTTGTGGTTTGGGAATTCCCAAGGCAGGTATCAAAAAATGGAAAAAAAACAACCAAAAAACCAACCCAACCCAGCACACTGCAAGCAACCAACGGAGGTAAAGCAAATAACAAATATTCAAATCATTTACAAGTACCCTCCAGACTCAGCTATGCTCCCTCTAACCATTCACCAAGCAAGATGAGAAGTTGGTTAAAAAAATAAAATAATAAAAAAAAAAAAATCAAAGAATGTTTGCATAATATTTGTAAACAGAAAGGATATGTCTGCCAAATGCATTTTTGCTGCAGTTGGTTCACTGTTTAGCCAGATTCTTCATATTTCTGCCTACAACAGCCTCTGCTTATTCTTTTATGCTCAGCCCCACACTGGGTTCAGGTTTTGTTCCAGGTAAATGGAGACAAGGCTGGGCTAACGGCATGGGGTCAGCCAGTGCAGGATGGCACCACTGATACGGCCTTCAGCACTTCATTCTGGCATTTGTGTATTCTGCTTTTATTGACTTTTCACAAAATGTCACCGTAACACTATGCAACCAACAGCAAAAAGGAGGAAGGACGGGCAGCAGAGATCGTTGCTGCCTACCCAGACCTTGGCAGACCTCCTGGGAGGCCAGAAGAACTTCGCCCTCCACGCTGGGGAGAAGGAGCACACGATGCTGGCAGAGCAGCCGGCTTTGCGAACGCTCACCCCTGCATCCGTCGTGGTGGGCTGGTTCCCCTTCTACATCGCGACTCCTCGCTCGCTCGCCCTCCTCCTTCTGCAGGCCTGGGGGATGGGGACGGTTTAATTCAGGGTGTTTCTCTGCGGTTCGCTCGCCGCCACCACCACCCAGCAGACTGCCGACTGGCACGGCCGAGGGAGCCGGGAAGCCTGGCACGGGAGCGAGAGGAGGAGAGGAGGGCTGGGAAGCGTTTTCACCCAGGTCTACTGCCGAAGCCAACGCATTGTGCAACCTCACCCTGCAAGGCTGAGGCAGCTCAGAGTTCCAGAAGAAATCATCTTTTGCTGCCAAGACATGCTTCCAGTAGGGACAGGGAATTTCTGTTTCCTGGGAACATGTGCAGCTTGCTAAAACTGTTGCTTGCTAATGACCTGCTGTCCATTGTAGTTCCTCTGACAGAAGGACCCATTTCTACCAACCATTCACAAGCAAAGTCAGGGCCAAAAGAATCATAGCATAACTTGAAATCAGGGGTCTTTTTCTTGAAGAAAAAAAAAAAAAAGGCACCAACTAACAACTCTGTGTTTTTTATTTGCCTTTAGATTAAACCAAAAGCCAGCCACATTTGTTTAACCTCGGGCGTTGGTGGACTGGCATGCCTGAACAGACCTTAACGCTGCCAGGGCTGCAGATGCTGAGGTAACAGGAGAAAAGCAGAAAGCTGTAGCCTGTTGCTAAGATTAGGCCGCTTCTAAATCCTAACCATGACCACAACAGACATCTCATTCAAAGGAGAAGCACATCGAAGGAGTGAGAGGCTAAGTTTATGCTGGATTCTTCGCCAGCGCTTCTAAATGGAAGGAAAAAGGGCCGGGGGGGGGGAGGGGTGGAGACAAAGGGGTCACAGGGAAAGCTCTAGGGAAATTTCCTGTTGATCTTTAGCTGGCAAAAAAAAAAAAAAAACAAATCACAAATACATACACCTACAGTGACTTCTACTGTTAATCGCACATGCAGTTAAAGTGGGTTACATATACCAAGAATTTAAAACAACGGTCAACAAAACCAATTTGCTCGTAATCCTTACAGACAGTTATGTCCCCTTCCCTAAGTCTAATAGCAAAAATATTTACAAAAGCCAAGCACAATACTAAACACAGAACCATAAAAATAAGAATACAGGGTTGGGAGGGAGCTGTGTGTACTGCACGAGTTACCATCACCAGCCCCTGCTGTGGGAGCGAGACGGGTACATAGAGAAAAGGTCTGTTCTTCAAAACTTCTAGCTTCTGCCTACACAGGCGACAAGGTCAGTGTGGAGACGACAAGGCTAACGACACAGAGCTGGTGTTGAAACGGCACTGGCAGGAACTATTTTAGTGGAAAATGCAGGTGGGAGAGAAAAGGACTTCAGCTGAAGGAGCCCCTTGCCCCATGGAAATGAAGAAACACACCCTTTATGCTTGGGTCAACTGAACTCAAATATTCTTCTCCTACTCAGCTAAAACTATGTAAATATTTAAGCCAGATGGGACACCGTTTCTCTTTTTAACTCCCCAGCCCTCCAGCCATGTGTGTACATGCACCGCCCACCCCAGGCTATAGAGATAACAGGTAAGAATCTCCTAGATATCTGCCAAAAAAAGATATCAGTGCTGTTTACTGTTACCTGAGCTTGGGATTTCTCATAGCTAAACAGATAACTGGCTTTCCTGCTCCCCTTCATCTTTTAACTGTACTTAATTTTACCAGGTACAAAAACATTTACATTTAGAGGGGGAGGGAAGAAAGAAAAAAAAAACAAAACTCTTTAGACAAACTTAAGTAGCAACATCTGTCCCCAGCCAGCGCAGCCCGTCCAGTTGGAAAGCGTAGGGACGGGACGGGACCCGGGCTGTACGGGAGCAAGGAGCCTGCCGAATCGCACACGGCGAGTTGCGCGCAAGGTGCGAACAGCTCCAGTGAGCCGGGTCCCCGGGCCCAGAGCTGCGGCCGCTGCCCCCGGCTCGCGCCCGCCCGCCGCCCGGCCAGGAACTCCCCCACGCACAACAGGCATCGCCAGCACCCGTGGGTGCGCGCTGAGGGTGATTTGCCTCTAAAGCCAAAAGCATCGCACAATTAAACGAGCAAGCCCATTTAACTCGTCGTTAAAATGCATGCTTGTCAAACAGGACTTGGGCAGAACGAGCATCAACCTGAACGCTCAGCCAGCAATGCTGCGCTGGCCTGATTACTTCTGCATGCCACCTTCTCGGCCTTAATTTTGGTGCCCATGCTGCACCTATCACTAGGTTATTAGCAAGCTCACTAAGCCAGGCACATCCCATCTGCATCGCAAAACCAAACCAGATCTGAAAAGGGTTAAGGAGACAGCTACATTCTTCTACCACTATTAAAATACCAACAATCTCTATACAGCTTTAGGCCACAGCTATAATGGGAAAGTAGCTTTACTTTTGCTAGTCTGTGTTTTGTAAGTAGCAAAATTTTGAATATATATTATATTTTTTTATCAAAAGGGACTAATCATTTTCAGTAAGTTTTTATAATGCATATGTATACAGTCATTGTTTTAAATATTATTTTAGATAGACCGAACTCTTGTAACCAGCCATAATTAATCATGCCAACTGACATACTTAAAAAATTCTGTTTTCATGGTCTAAACATGACCTGCAGGAGAACATGTCTTTAATATGCTTTCTGATGGCGGTTAAGCCCTGGCTGAGATCAAATCTGCATTAGACAAAAGATTGTTCCAGGAACTCAGGGAACTTCTGTTCTACCACCGAAGCCGTTCATTACTGCAGAGTAGGTGGGTCGCTGCATTTGGGTTTCACTCTTTCTCTTGTAACAATGCTGTAGTTACAAAGGTGGCTCAGCAGGTTCTTCTAATATCACAACTCATTCCTACCACCCACCCACTTTTTTAGCAAGCTTTTCATATGCTAAGTGACAGCAAATCAGATATAGTCATCCTACCAGTGTATCCCCACATCTTCCTATACAACAGGCATCGTCATAAAACATTGTCCTTGCGAGGAGCAGGACTGCTGGGCTCAGCAGACTGTGCTACCAGACTTTCTTTTCTGCTTTTATTTCTGAAACACGTGCTTTGTTTCCCTTCCAGACAGAGATCTCAATGCACGATGGGCCTGTGTGCGTGTTTCGTGCTTAGTTCGCGTGCTAATTTGCGGACAGGTCAGCAGCAGCTGCTGGTACAGACGCAGGTCATTTCCCTGCCTGTGGCCCACGGTCTCCACGCTGTTCCTCATTACAGCAATAAAGGCATGTGTTTGTGTCTCCAGGTAGCTGCTAAACCTGTGTCTCTTAGTCAGGGCTCTGATTCACGCAGGGAAAGGGCTTACCCTGCAACTTCTGCAGTAGTTCCCCAGGTTTCCCTCCCACACCTACACCGGAGATTTTCACCCTTCCTGCCAGGACAGCTCTGCAGCTCATGAAATAACAGCTGATCTGCCACAGTTCACAGCCCAGCATATGACAGCAAACCATTACTGGCAAAGGTGCAGCGTCACAGTCCTCGCCCCAAGCTAAGCTGTCCCCATGTCTCCATCTAACTCCTCCAGTATGCGCCGCTTCTGCCAGGAGACTGGTTACAAAGGGTTACTACAGGTAAAACCTCCTGACTTGGAAGATACAAATGTCACAGCTGCAAAACATCATACCTATGTTCTTCTGACTAAGGAGCCAAGATACAAATTTCTCTTGAATCTTGTCACCTGGACACTTAGACCTCTGTGGGCAGAACACCGCGTGTGCTGTGGAAGCGATACAGCAGCATATGAAATCTGTCTTTGCTGACCCCAGGCAGTTAGCCAAAATTGTTTCCATTAAGTGGAAAAATTGATGACAGAGTCTGTTCTCTCATTGATGCAATAATGTTTCTGTAAAAAAAAAAAAAATATTCAAAGTCCTACTTTTTTTGAACAAAGACTCGAAAGATAGTTATTTTGCCAAGCTTCAAGCCTCATGCGGCGAGTACTTAACACAAAAAAACTTTTCTCACTTTTTTCTTCCTTTAGACCCATTTAAACAGGCTTCAATAGCTATGTCTGGCTGGCATTTACTGTTTTTCTCTGGCTTAGTTTCCCTGAGCAAAACACTGCACAGTGTTACCCCTGCCCCCCACCCAAGCCCTCCTTGGTTGTTCCTACCTGTATTTTAAATGAAAGGTGGCTGTCACTCACCTGGCTAGAAGCCAGCCTACAAAAAACATGCTGCTTTTCATCCTTCTTTCCTGTTCTGGCCTCCAGGACGGGTCTCCCTACCCACTTTGTCCTGTCTGTAAGGAAGCACAGTGTTTCCCAGCAGCGCTCTGGGACGGTGACACCCCAGCGGCCAGAAATCACAAACTGAGCCCCACAGGACCATGAGGTTAAATGTACAAATGCCAGTAACACGGGCGGATCAACCCTGCTAACTCCTTGCAAGCTTTGAAGAGTCCAGACACCAAGCAGGAAGGGGCTGTGGCCAGCTGGGACAGTCCTCCTCTCTTGGTTTTCAAAAGGCAAACTGAGATCAAGCCACAGGGAAAGAGCAGCTCAGGTCTTTCCTGCTGAAACCCAGTGACAGACTTCGCTGGCCACCGCACAGGGCTGAGCTCTCACTGAAATACCCTGACAGTCTGGTTACGTACATCCAGTGCTGGGTGTCCTGGAGATCCTGCCACCCACAAACGCCTGGTTCAGCATCAGGTTCTGCCGTAGGTACCGTTGTACAAGATTTTCTCCACTTTCCTCGTGGACTTTTTCCTTCAGGTTACTCTTGCTCAACTACACTCTCCTTATAATTGACTTGCATAACCTAGCTATTTTTTTTCTTTGTGGGAAAAGCCAGCATGTCTATTTAAAAAAAAAGAAATCAAACACCGCTAAGTAAAAAATCCATTCTGAAAAAGAGCAAAAGCTAAAACCGAAATTGAAATTCCCAGCCAATCAAAATTTCAAAGCAGGCTGAATAATACCAAAGACAAAAGTGAAGTAATTTCTTACCTTCAAAGGTAGACTGTAATGTTATGGAAATGGTTTTCAATCACTCCTCCTAAATAAGGTTTATTTGAAATTAACACCTTTTTGCAAAGGGCTGGATGAATCAGCATTTTCTGTTGGAAAAACCTTCCACCCAAAGGTTTCCAGCTCGTTCTACAGCTTTCACTGAGCTCGACTTTCTTGCCTTTCCTGTACCATGTTTATTTTAGCATCATTACATCATATTTTGTCTCATTCTCGCAGTTGTCCTTTCTGTTTCTTCCCAGCTTGACAGGGCCAATATCTAAATAAGGCTTAGCCAATATAAAAGTGAAGGGCTACTAGAAGTAGTAGACAGCAAGGCACAGGGCTCAACACATTCCCCGGTTACATGGGCGTAAATCCCATAAGAAGAAAGGAATGGCTACAATGGTCCTGCTTAAGTCATTCACCTGCTGCTGCTGACTGAACATGCAGTTTGAATGTTTTACTAAAAAATCCCTCCTCTGAATTAATTTTATATATTGGTCACAGGAACTGACTAGTACTTTTTATTTATGTTACAAAGAGAACCAGCTAGAATATTGTTTGATACCATATAGCTGTCGTACAAATTAAAACATAGGTAGGCTCTAGCACTACAGTATGCTAGAGGAAGGAGGAGAAGGGGAAAAGTAAAGCAGGAAGGGATGAAAGAGGAATGATGGCAATCTAGAAGAAGAAGCAGGTCTTGTGTAATGATGGGCCAGTACCTTCTTCCCACAATTACAGACTTTCTTATGCATCCGCTTGCATACAAATGAGCTTCTGTTTCTTTCTAGGATCCTGCTAAGACGTTGAGGTGTGTTGATTCCTTGTGGCAATAAGATCCCTAGCTTCATTACGTGTTGTAACTTGGAATCAACAGTAGTCAGCCCTGAGCAGCCTAAGGTGAAATTCAGCTCTGCCAAGTGCTGTTAAGTCAGAAGTATCAGGCTCAAGCAAGGGAGAATGATGACCCTGGAGACAGTTTTCTTCAAACATACTGCTGCTCAGGTGGGAAAGGGAATTTCTGTGGCAGGCAGAATATAGTAATTGCCCTTATGATAATTACACTGCAAGATTATGGGCACAATATGTAAAATAAGAAAGTGGCAATGTGATCTCTGTCTTACAGAGATTCTGATATAAATCCATGATTTCACAAGGTGCTTTACAGAGTCTCAATAAAACCAACAGTTCTTCGTAATCCACCTAAGGCTCACACAGGGCAGTATAGACTAGCAGCCTCCGGTGTTTTTAGTGAAATCCTGCGGCTGTCCACGTTGTGCTGAATACACTCCGATACCCATATTAACAAACCAGAGAAATAAGTACGTATAAAATAACTGCAGGTAACATTTGAAAGTGATAAAAACATGATAAGCAGTAAGAAAGACTGATCAGTCTTCTGGCCTGTTCTCTAACAGCTTCCATAGTAAATTCATCTGAATAGCACGATGCTAAATCAGTCTTAAATTTAGGAACATTATAAAACACAAGGCTGCCTTGTTTCCTAGATCTAATGAGAACATTATTGGCCAAGTGCAAGTCTGAAGATCTGGAGAGGTTTGACATCGATAGATGTAAGAGGATCAACACAGCACATCAAAATGGAAGTTAAATATGTTCTACAATTTCCAGTTACCAAGAGGGAACATGAATAGTCATAGAGATCATATAGATCTGTCATCTGGTAGAAAAAGACTGTGTCTGGAAACTGAAACAAAAATAATATTCAGACCAAAAGAGGACAACAAGTTCTGAACTGAAAAAAAAAAAGTATCAGTAGAATAGCTTATCCTGGAGTGGGACAGCACTCCATCACCTGAGCTTCCTTACCGAGGCTGATGTCTTTATAATTGTTGAAGGCATAATCCTCCTCTTACAGAAACCGCCGAGTTCCCTTGGCCTGCATAACACAGCAGTTCACAGCAGGATGTGGTTACACAGCCCATGATATCCCCATTTATGATAAATGTTCCAAGCAGAAATTCGTCATGATATCAGGGCTAGCACTCCTAGGGGTCTCCTCCTTGCCAGAGGCTCTTTAACAATTACAGGTTTCAGTATTTAAATTTGATGTTTCAGTCAAAACAACAACAACAAACCCAAACCCAACAACCAGCATTCTCCAAAAGCAAGAAAGGAAAAAAACCCAGCTGATGAGTATTAAATATGGTCAGATTAGCTTTCCAAAACCCTGTTCTGATAAAACCACAATTTCTTCTTAAAATTCAATTAATGCTAGGGAAAACCCCACAGGAAAGAGCATTTAAAATTTAATTGAGGAAACTTGAGAAAATGTCATTTAAAATCCCATTACGTGACCTTTCATGTTTCTTATTCCTATACTATAGCCTACAATATGAGCACAGAATAGCTGAATTACTCTGGGGTTTTTTTGTTTGTTTGTTAGAAATCCTGTTATGACTTCAATTTGTTTATCGATTGAAATACCATTCCTATTCTAAGTCAAAATATCACATGTTTGGCACTGAAACACCTTGATACTATTTTGAACATTTATCAGACAAAAATTCAGAAATTAAAACGTTGAGAAAATGATGGTGAGTGAGGAACTCTCAAAAATGGTAATTACCATTTCAACTGCAGATCAGGAACAAATTTCAAAGCAGCATGATTCTTCACAAGACTGGTATTATAGGTTTGACTGACTACGTGACAGGTTATGTTGTTGTTTTTTGGTTGTTTTGTTTTGGTTGTTTGGGGATTTTTTTGGTTAACTTGGTGGGGCTTGAAGAAAGATTTACTCCAGTAACAGCCAGTCCCTCCCCCACTTAGACTCAGGAAGTTTGTTCAGATTCTGCCTACTACAGAAAAGTCAGCTGCATCTGTGCCTACAGTTTTAGGTCCTACATATCTGTGAATCGGCAAAAGAAACAGCGCCTGGCCAAAGGACTCCTTTCTTATCTTGCACTCTGTGACCCGATCAAAGACCTTTTATTGAAATAATGTTGAGATAACTGGCAGACTCAGAAAATTCAGACACATCTCTTGTGTATGCCCAGGAATGCAAAGCTGGTTACTGTCCGACCATAACCACAACCACATAAACACAACTTTCCATTTGAGGGTATGCATGTGCTCAGCTCTCTCTTTTTACCTTACTGTGCATGTTGGCAAGATGCTGGGGAGACATAATTGCAGATAAAAGCACCAGCCTCGCTATTAAAAAGGGCCTTGCTGCAATGAAATATTGCTGTGAAGACGGCTCCTGAGAGGAGACACAAGAAATCCAGATATATGTGAGCAAGGAGGCAATAAAAAGAGAGGTGGGTCATCCTCGTAAGCATTTATTTTCGTGTTCTGCACCCCAGACTTACTGAAGGGCATGAAATAAATACAGTTTCTTTAATCTATACTATCCCAGAGGATGGTCCTCCCAGCACATGGATTGCCACAGAGGTGGCAAGAACCTTAGAGCTCTCTACTACGTATATTGTGTCTAATTACACACAAAAATGGAGTGGGTAACAAAGAAAACACAGAGTTTTTTGTAACCACCTGGAATATTAAAACATTGACATTTTGTTAATTATGGCTATGTAAGGGGACTTTTTCTGTGTGTGTCTGCACGCACGCCTTCCCTTAAATCTCCTACAGACATGTTTATAGAAGGAAGGATAAATATTTTTCCATAGCTTCATGGAAAATTACTATGAGAAACCTTGGAGGAACACAGCTGTGGGGTCCTTCATTACCTCAGCACGAGCAGAGCCTTCTATGCACTGAAATTGCATTGTGCTTTGCTGGGTATGGGCTCCCAGTTGTATGCTCAGCCCTTCTGAAACACCACACTGAAAGGATCAATATTTTTCAATCCTGTTAATATTTTAGAGGGAGCCACCAAAGGGAAGGATTACTTTCTGACCCAATAGACTGCATACTGTTTCCCAAACCTATACCCAATTTTATAACATGAGAAAAGGGGTTGGAGAGATGCCACCTCTCAGATAAGACCCAAGATAGTATCTCAACACACAGAGTCCTTCTACATCCTCTTTTAACTCCAGAAACCTAACAAAATCCTAGAAATTCACCTCCCTGTGCTCCACGCCGAGTTCAGGCAGATATTTTTGTCTAACACCTTGTCCCAAACTGCAAAAATAACACCTTTCTCCTCAGATGTGGCTGTATTTTTGCAACACATTGAAAAATGGCTTGGTGCTTCTCAGTAAATCCACTAAAGGTGCTGGGGATTCTCTGCAATGAAGGGCTCTTTATAGAAATAAAATCCTATAAACAAAGCCTTGCAGTAGAAGAAAAACCCATGCAGAAACTGGACAGTTTTCACTGCCTCTGATCCCTCAGATGAGGCTGACCAAGACTGGCACGAAGCTGATGGGCAAGCTGTAGAAATAAGGAAACAGGAAAAAATAAAACAAAATCAGGATAAGAAAATATTTAAGGGCTTGCTGCCTACTGAACAGTTGCTAACATAGATAAAAACACCCTTCACACTAAAAAACACTCAAGCCACTGTTTCTTCATGCTGTCTCTGTCAGTGCACGTCCCAACAGCTGACTGAATAATTAGAAGGATAGTGGGGTTTATATATTAAAAATTTTATAGTGTGAATATTTTCATTCTGTATAAATATTGGTTTAAACGGAAAACCGGAAGCTTGAGTATACAAGACAGGCTAGTGATTTTTATGAGTGAATAAAACCTTGGTATCTACCTGTAGCCTTCTTTAGCATCTTTGTATAGGTTCACCAATACAGCAGCCTCGCCTCACTGAAATACTGCATCTTAACTCTGAATCATATTTCCAGTTCAGTAACCTTCCAGTTCTGAGCTGTCCTATTGACAGTGACCTGCTGAATTTGAGAGATGGATGCTAACAAATAGAGAACCTTTTTTCACAGATTTCAAATTAACTGGGCGTCCTGGTTTCAGCTGGGATAGAGTTAATTTTCTTCCTAGTAGCTGGTACAGGGCTGTGGTTTGGGTTTAGCATGAGAAGAATGTTGATAACACCCTGACGTTTTCAGTTGTTGCTCAGTCGTGTTTAGACAAAGTCCAGGACTTTTCAGCTTCTCCTGCCCAGCCAGCAAGAAGGCTGGAGGGGCACAGGAAAGTTGGGAGGGGACACAGCCAGGACAGCTGCCCCAAACTGGCCAAAGGGGTATTCCATACCATGGGACAGTCATGCCCAGTATATAAACTGGGGGAGTTGACCTGGGGGGAGGAAATTGCTGCTTGGGAACTAAGGGGCATCAGTCAGTGAGTGGTGAGCAATTGCACTGTGCATCACTTGTTTTGTGTATTCCAATCCTTTTATTAGCATTGTGACTTTATTGTTGTTATTAGTGTCATTGTTAGTGTCTTCCTCTCTGTTGTATTAAACTGTTCTTATCTCAAGCCACGAGTTTCACTTTTTTTTTTCCTGATTCTGTCCCCCATCCCACTGGGTTGGCGGGGGAAGTGAGTGAGCAACTGCGTGGTGCTGAGTTGCTGGCTGGGGTTAAACCACGACACCAGGGAACTGGACAAGCTGAAGGTCCCTTTCGTGGTGCGGTTGACACGCCTGAGGGACGGGATGCCATCCAGAGGGACCTGGACAAGCTCAAGAAGTGGGCCCATGTGAACCTCGTGAGGTTCAAAAAGGCCACGTGCAAGGTCCTGCACCTGGGCCGGGGCAACCCCCGGCATCAATGCAGGCTGGGGGATGGGGGGATTGAGAGCAGCC
>JAVKLA010000054.1:5862556-5919587 GCA_034782735.1 Sagittarius serpentarius | reverse complement strand
TGCCCAGAGAGGTGGTAGAAGCCCCATCCCTGGGAACATTCAAGGCCAGGCTGGACGGGGCTGTGAGCAACCTGATCCAGTTGAAGGTGCCCCTGCTCACCGCAGGGGGGTTGGACTAGGTGACCTTTAAAGGTCCCTTCCAACCCAAACTATTCTACGAGTCTTTCTCCTCCTGGGTGACTGCCTAAAATTCTTATGAACTCTACCTAAGTTGAGTATGTGCAAGGTCACAGGGAAGAAGTTGGTGACACTAGGGGTTTTTTTTCCTTGGCACTTTCAAAGATGCTCAGTTTCAAAAGCCGCTTCTTGAAAACAAAGTTTAAAATTACTCCTTTCATTCCTTCCCTTTTTAGCTTCTTAAAAGGGAGACATGAAAAAACAATAAATCAGAAATGTAAAACCACAAAAAATTATCTGTATTGTTTTTTCAATTCAATCATTAAAAGTTTTCTAAAAAAGTAAGCATTCTTTTGCAAAAACGAATGTTCTGGTTTTAAATAAAAGATCATTTCTGAAAAGAACAAAATTTCCACTGACCAAAATTAATTGCAAGGAAAGGAAGCAGGGCTGGCCCATTGCCCTCCCGCCCACCACCCAAATTCTAAGATATTTGTGGAAAAAATATCTTGGCCCTATAAGGCACAATCCATTAAGTCAACAAGGTTCTGCTGACTTTACTGGAGCTTGGACTAGATGCTGCATGAGGTCCCGGTTGGATGAGGCTTTGAGCAACCTGGTCTAGTGTAAGGTGTCCCTGTCCACAGCAGGGGGCCTGGAACTACATGATCTTTAAGGTCCCTTCCAACACTAACCACTCTATGATTCTGTGAAAAGGACAGTAATTAAGCACGCAGCTGGTCAGATGTGTCTCTCCAAACATAGCCAAATTCAGTTATTTGGTTTACCCATTTGAAAGCAATGCACTTGGCACCTCAGCCCAAGTGTACCTGTACGGCAAGCTGCTGCCTTTCTGGCCTTCCCTTCCTATCCCATAACCGCTTGAGGTCCCTCCATCTCACAAGTTGCTCCGGTCCTCCCCTGGGGACATCCCTGCACCACCCATCCCATTCCCCGACACCTCCCACGCCACGGGCACCCTGCATTCTCCCCTGCTCCCAGCAGGAGCTGTGCAAACCTTCCTCCTCCTCCTCCTCCTCCTCCTCCTCTTCCTACCCCCATGGCGGGCAACTCTCTCACTGTGATTCACGCTGCAAAGGCCACAGGTCAAGGGTGCTGGAAAAGCCCCTGGCACCCCTCTGAGAGAAACCACGGTCTGACCTAGGGAAAGTGGCAGAGATGCTCGAGGCCGTGGCCGTGCTGCGCTGGTGCGGGCACCCCACCTGGCACCTGGTTTTCCCCTCCTGGGCAGTTCTTCTGGCTCTGCCCCAGATCAGAAGTGCACCAGATATGACTGAAATTTTGGAGCTGGCCAGATGAGGCCATCAGACCTAACCACCAAGCATACACGCGCTGACACTTCACCGGCGAAGGAGGCCTGCGGTTGCACTGAGCCAGCAGACGTAGCTATGAGCTTCTGCTTCCTCCTCCTCGCCCGCACGCAGCAGCCTGTGACTGTGGACCTGCCGCTGAATTTCCTCAGCTTTTGTTGTTCTAAGCCCGGGTCACGGTGCTTCATGCTATCGTTCCCTCTTTTCCCTTCCTTCGTGTATAAATAGCAGGAAGCATTAAAATGATAAGATTGTCAGAGAGAAGGAAAAAAATGTTTTCCCTAGAGCCTCCCATTTCAGGCCTCTAATTGAGAAAAGCAAATACATATTACATTACTGTGATTAGTACTGAGTGAAACAAGCTCCCATCTTCTGTTTCATCTAAGTCTTTTCATGGAAGACTGAAGATAAGCTGTTTTCTGCCTGCAGAATAGGCTTAGGCAGGTTTTTCTATATGCAACTAGTCAGTGCACACCTTAACAGGAGGTCAAATTAATACATTAAAAAAAAAAATAATGCTGTCACTACTTATCTTTGCAGTGGAGCTGTGCTGAGTGCTGCTCAGCCTTTTTACTAACAGCGCTGTAAGGCAGAGAGATAGAAATCCTGCCCCTTCCCCTGGCAGAGCCTGGGTTAGAGGAGCTCTCCCGTCACAGGCGCGGGGTCGCCTCGAGCACTTTGATGATCTGGAGCTATAGCTACAGTAACTAAGCAAGTGTTTAAGGCCTGGACTCTGCTAACAAGCTCATTGCTGTAATTTATTACCAGCACAGTCCTATTATAGGCATCAATGGCAGAAGCTGTTGCTTGTTTGAGGCCCTGGTGCTTTCTTTGTTAAATGATGGGATTGCAAAAAAACGAAACAAACCGAACGCCATGCGTCTTCCCTTTTCTATAGGTGTTGACACACATTCACACAGCAAACGCTCACAAACCAGTGGTTTAAAATGTTACCCATTTTCTGGTCCCTCTTCCTTCCCCCTGTTTGTTATTGCCCTCAGAGCAGAGCTGGGAAACCAAGTATGTGTTCGTGCCTGCATTGCTTCCAAGTCTGGCAGCGCAGCATATACCCATCTTCTATAGACATTTGAGGCCTGCTACGTAAACCGAGCATTAAACTTTGATATGTTTATGGGGACCTCTCTGACCATTTGGCTGCCTGTTTTATTGCCCTTTGTGTATGCAAAGGCAAGTCCAGCCCCCACGTCTCCTTCAGTGAAACCACCAGGAACATCTGCAAGCAGATCCCCTAATTCTCCTTGTAGGACAAAGGGAATTATTTCCACAGACATCTTAAAAGTCAAGGAACGGCTTTCCACCCCTCTGGCCTGTGGGGTCTGAAGTGGCTTAAAATTAACTACATGAATTTATTTATTTACTGGCAAAAATAGCCATCCGAACTGGCAATCTTTGCCGACTTTTTTTTTTTAATCTTTGAAAGACTTCTGTTCCTAACCAAACAAAAAAAAAAAAAACCAATGAATTTAGTTGCATTAGTCACTGAGCATAAAATTTTTGTCTGTCAGGATTTTTTCCTTTTTTAAAAACTTTTTTTTCTTCTTCTCTGTGGCTAAGAAAAAATGGAAAAAATACACAGCAGAGAAACTATAAAAGGTATTCCATAAAAATAAGGGATAATTACCAAGTTTCAGTTTGTGCATAGAAGTAGATTTCTTCCTGGCATTGCAGATGTGCAGCGCAGTCTGTGCTCCGTGGCACTCAGAGAAGGGGAAAACGCTGAGCACGCCACAGACTTTGCTGTTTAATTAGGCTGTGGTTGCCACCGCAGCTGAGCTTGGTCTAACAGCTAGTGTTGACTAAAGGGGCAATCCTCCCTTCTCACCACTCCTACTGCCTCTTTGCACAGGCTCCCCTGCTTACCAGCCTCCCAGAGCCAGCTCAGCTCACTAAACCCAGAGGGAAAAAACCAAAACAAGAACAAACCACAAAATACCCAACAGGCTCAGCCCCCCAAAAAACTACTATTTTTTCTGCTTATCAAGTGAGCTAAACCAACAGATCAGACAGGTGCTACTCCCTGTGCAAGAAGGAGGCAGGACCACAGCTGCAGGGTGGGAGGGAAGAGGGAGGACATCCCTTTCGGTGGTGAGAAGCTGCTGCATTGACACAGCTGTACCGTCGCCGAGAAACCCTCCAGCACAATCTGCTCGCAAAGGCTGCCTGAGCCACTGCTGCTTGCCCAGAAGCAGTCGGGATGCATGCACTCATCCTGTTCCACCTACAGCTTTACCAGCCTGCAATCTCCAGTGGAAAAGCAGCAAGAAACAACTGGGACAGCAACTTCTTCCACCCTCCCATGACGTTTCTTGGCGTACTCTTTGCCCCAGCTGTACCGAGGGATACATGTCAGGCTTGCTAAACCCATCATGTCAGAGAGATCCCAGGCTGCAGACACGCACTGTGATTTATTGTTTCTGTGCAACTTACAGGTATTTGGAGAAAGTCTTCAGAGGAAAGAGGCGGGGAAGACCACCACAGTTTGCTCCTTGCCATATTTTTACCACTGTTTGCCAGAGGAAGAGGTTATGGTTGTGTGGTATACCCGTTGCATGGGGCCAAGCAGCAGTGCAGGAACAGCAAGCGACACAACTCAAGGCAGGCTTGCCAAAGGAAGACCTCACATGGAAGGACCAAGACAAGCATCTGCAAGAAGCCCTGAGTCAGAAATGCCACCACCAGCACCTTTTTGGGGTAGAGCTTCTCCTGCTTTCTGCAGGGAAAAATAAAAGACAGCCTCAGCACTGGGTGAAATTAAAAAGCTGCCAGCAATGCACCCATCAGTGAGGTAAAAGGATGTCTAAATTTTTTTTTTTAAATATTAAAAAAAGAGGTACTTGGCCCCAAAGTGGACTTCAGGAACATTGTTAAGCACCGCGCCTCTGGAACCACTGCACAAACAGCATCCGGCACCCCAGTTTGTAGCTGCCGCACACAGGCAACCCTGGCTGATGTCGGCACTCTCCGTAACAAGCAAGGGCAGAGGGCAGGTGAGCATTTTCCATGTGCCATTTCCCGCTGTGTCAACGAAGCATGCCCTGAAGATACCCGACTACTCCCTTTCCTTCAAAAGTTGCCCTTGACTTCATCTTTTCTGCTAATACATAACCAATGATAACTTTTCTGATCCATAAAATAAAGGGGTGGTTGAAGCACCACATAGAAATGGGTAATGCAAGGTCAGAGATTTCAGTCCTTTGTCTGTGTCCCTAGGGACGTGCCCCAGTGCCCAGGCTGGAGCCTGTTTGAAGGGAGAGATTTCTGTGTCTTTCCTTCCTAATTAAGCCATTGTGCCTTGTATGAGACAACATTCACTGGGCCAGGGAAAGAGAGCAAGACTGACCCAAGCACTCTGCCCTCATGGCTAAGGTACATGGGGAGAGGGGTTTCTGTCCCCTTTCCAAGCAATCCTGCAGCAGCACCCTCTGGGTCAGAAGCAGGACCCAAAGTCTTTGCCCTTAGAAATCAGATTAGATGAGAAATTAGGGCAAATGCTGTAGACACTGAGCAGTCTCATAAAGGGGGCTTTGCCCCTTCTCCCTTCAGCTGTGTTTTAAAAGCAGCACACACCAAAGCACTGCACGCAGAGTTGCAGCACGTTGCAGGCAGGGCCACGCATCACAGGGGCCGGAGTCCACACATGCGCCAGGCACCCACCTTTTTCACCCCACCAAGACCAAGAAACATCTGGGCAGAAACACATGTGCAGAAGAGAGCTCCCAGTGCCTGGGAAGCCAAAGAGTTTAGGCATCAGGTGAGCAGAAGTTTTCATAATTACGATTTTAGCTCCCATCCAGAGTTTCTTCTAGCTCTGGCCCAGTCTCCCTAGAGCTGCCTCACCAGTGATTTTCCCCAGGTATCTTTTGCACATACAGGAAAGAGATTGTGTTCTCTCTCAACAAAACATAACATATTTCAATATCCTAGCAGCTGGCCCTGGGACATAATCTATGGGACTCTGATTGCTTATGGCCTAGTTTACGGTCAGCTTCCCAGAAACATTTGCATGCTTGGGTAAAGTTGAATACAACAGTTAATCTTCAGTTCCAAATAATGAGGAGCATTTAGTCAGAGGCAAACTTAATGAATGACAAAAAAGGCTCCAGGACAGTCAGCTAAACTGGTATGAATTTCTGAAATATCATGTATTTAATATTCTCTGTGATGATTTAATTAAATATATAAAACAAGAAAGAGCATATTCATTATCAGGAAAAAAACCACTCTCATCTAACTGTAGCCAATACTTCAGAGCTCAGAAGTATTTTCTGGATTGTCGTTATCTAGTTAGAAAATATTTTTCCTAACTATAGCTAATTTCCCATTTCGCTGAAGTCCTTGGCTTTCTAAATAACCTTTCTGGATTTCAAAAGGGAAAATGAGGGATGACTGGTCCAAAATTAAAGATCTGAAGCTTTTTGCTTATTGAAATCTGCCTATTTTCCCAGAAATAAGTGAACTCAGAGTTAAATTTCCAAAGACTGGTCCTTCCTGCCAGCAAAAAGAAGCCGTTTGCCAGGCTTTGGAACATAAGCAACACCACCACGATCAAACATTTGGGAAGGAAATTGGGCCATCTATAAAGGATTTGGCCAGGACACAGAGAGCTTGGCTTTGCAAACAGCCGCACGATAACAGCAAGGTGTGAAGCAGATACGGAGGAGTTCACAGCTCCATGAAGCGTGATGGTTCTCACACCTACCAGATCTGATGCTAACACTAGGTGCATCTATTACCAGATTTTCGACTGTATAGTAGTAACACGGAAGTCATAACAGTAAGACAGAGGGGAAACTGTCCTTATGTTTTCTGAAGCTGTTTGCAATATAAGCCCCGTCATGCCTTTACAGAAAAATACTGTACTGAATAACTTCACCGCAGTGTGGTGAAAACTGCATTCCCTAATGCAGTATATAACCCAAATGTCTTCTATCAGAGTAGCAATTAGGAAACTTTTATACTGGTTTAACAGTAGTATTAAGCCTAGGGCTTCCACAATACAAAAAAATGTGACTTCTTGAAATACCGTTGTTGAAATTTTCCCCTAAAAGATGCAAAAGGGACAGATTTTCATCTGCCACTAAATGTGTAGCTCCTGCACAAAGCTACACCAATTTATACCAAAGAAGAATCTCCAGATCTGTCCAGATTAGCAAGGTACCTCATTTTTTTGAAAGGTATTAAATATTACCATAGAAGTGAGAAAATTCTCTCACAGGGCAAGCAACTTTCTTAACTATGAAAACATTACAAGCTTTCCCCTTTCTTCCTTTTTAAATGAAAAATATCGCTTGACACTTTTGCTGACAAACATCTTCAGATGTGTTTTACTGCACCACCGAGGCCTCTTTACTGCCTTTTTCTTTGAAGGGACGAGTCTTGTGCTTACTGAAGCCCTCGATCAGGTTGCCATTGACTGCAGTGAAATTTAGGCCAGATCTTTCTCAGCCTAGATTACCCAGTAGCCTCGTGGGAGTCCCTCAGATCTTGTACCAAAATCACATAAACTGGAAGAAATTGCAGATGTGTGAGATAAGCATGAAGGCAGGTTACATGGAGACTATGCCCATGTGTGAATTTAAGTAATGGTGATACTCAAGTCTAGCACGCATAAAAGCTTTAAAACAAGACTATAGTGATGATAAGTTATGTACAACACACCTTGGATTATATTGCTTAATTTCACCATAGTCTGGCCCCCTCTTTCTGTTGGACTTCCCCAGAGCCCCTTCAGCAGAGCAGTCACTGGCTATGGCCATTAAGCTGATGGGTACAACAACCATCTCCAGTTCAGGGGCAGTGTAAAAAAAACAACAACAAAAAAAAAAAGTATCGAAGCTACTAGATAACCAAAACTACAGAAGTCATTGCTCAAAACACAGGCCACGTGTGGGGCTGGAGTGGGAGCAGAGCTGTGCTGTGGTGTCTCAGAGGGGTTCTGGAGGGTTTGAGAGTTATTGCTTGGAGCTGCGTGCATGCAAGAGATAAGCAGCAAAAAATACCACAAGCGTAGAAAGAAGGCAGCAAGGACACATCAGATACAGCCAGAGAGGCACTTACCCAGGAATACCAAAGTGGAAGTGATGTTTCCTCTAGAAAGCGGGCAGGAACTGTGAGAAAAGTCACTTTCCCTGAACACAGCATGGCTCACACAGCAGGAGAAACTGGACTTCATGTACATCCTCTATGAAAATAATCAAACCTCAAAGATACTTGACTAAGTCATCAACAGATGCAACCCAGGGAAGCCCCAATACTAGTTAAATGAAAGCGTGACAACTTTTTCCCCCCTCTCTCTTTTAAAAAAAAAAAAAAAAAAAAAAAAAAAAAAAAAAAAAAGCTTTGTTGCTCCAATAACCATGAACCTTAGTTGAGAAAGAGTGGAGTCCAGGCTGGCAAGGACAGTTGGGTTAGATTTTAGTTGGCAGCCTCTTGGTTATCTTTATTCTCCAGACTCTTGAAAAGCACTTCCAAAAGCCTGTGTGGTTACGTTTGTCCATTGTCACAGCCACAGACCAGCCTGGCACACACAGGTCTGGGCACCGATGCCTAATACCTCTGCAGATGAAGTTAGAAGAAACCTTCCTCATGGAAAGATACTTTGAATGAGAGTCCCTCGTATAAGCCAGTGCTTATAAGGAAACAGGAGCCAAGGCACCACAAATAGGACCATCACCCAGAAAGAGATTTGACCAAGAGTTTTTGCCTAGGCACTGGGGTAACGATGACAGGCCAGAAAGAATTGCCAGAACTATTGCAAAGCGGCTCTTGCCAGGAACTGAGGTTCCCATGAGCAGTACTTCCTTTCAGCAACACCCAGAATAACAATTTGCAATTTCAGGGCAGCTTCGTCATCACTGTCCTAGTTTTGGCTGGGACAGAGTTAATTTTCTTCTTAGTAGCTGGTACAGTGTGTTTCAGATTTAGTGTGAGAATAATGTTGGTAACACACTGATGGTTTAGTTGTTGCTAAGTAGTGCTTATCCTAAGTTAAGGATTTTTCAGTTTCCCGTGCCCTGCCGGTGAGCAGGTGTACAAGAAGCTGGGAGGGAGCATGGCCAGGACAGCTGACCCGAACTAGCCCAAGGGATGTTCCATACCATAGAATATCATGCTCAGTATATAAACTGGGGGGAGTTGGCCAGAAGGCATGGATTACGGCTCTGGCATCAGTTATCAGGTGGTGAGTAATTGCATTGCGTATCACTTGTCTTTTCTTGAGTTTTTGGTTTGGTTTTGTGTTTTTGTTTTGTTTTGTTTTGTTTAATTATATTCCTTTTCATTACAATTATTATTGTATTTTATTATTGTTAGTGTTCTATTTTACTTTAGTTATTAAATCATTCTTATCTCAACCCACAAGTTACTTTTTTTTTTTTTCCCCTTCAGTTCTCCTCCCCATCCTGCTGGGAGGGGGGGAGTGAATGAGCAGCTGTGTGGTGCCTAGTCACTGGCTGGGGTTAAACCACAACAGTCACGAGGACCCAGAGAAAGCAAGAAGCTACAGGCAGGAGCCAGGCTTAACCAGAGCCTTACGTGGTCTCTGGTGAGCCCTTTGCCCACCTGCACTCATATGAGCTGCTTTTCAACTCCTTCCCCTTCTCCTATCTTGTTGCTTCAGTTCCCATTTTATAAAATTGAAAGCCTAGCTTTACTGTTTGGGCTCCCCACCACAGGTCGTATCCAATAGCCTGCCTTCATTCTGAGGCACGTTCTCCCCTTTTCTGTCAAAGGGGACACTACCTGAAGCAGCACGACAAGTTACTTCCAAGAACGAAAAGCAATTGTCCTGCTGTACTGTAATACCAATAATGAACTCCAGTAACTCCAGTCAGCCTGTACTAGCATTAAAGTTGGTAACAAAGCAAAGCTTAGATCAGCAGACTCTCTAAGCACATTTATTAAGCATGTGTTTAACCATTCAACTAGAACAGGGACAGAGGTGCCATAGTATCATCTAAGGAAGCTGCTCTTTCCCCCCCACTTTTTGGCCTTTGGAAAAAGCGTAGTCATAGCTAAGTCTCATAGGTTGCACAATAATTGAAATTTTCATAGAGAATTCCAGAGTAAATTATTAGCAGACTGTACTGCCACAAGCTTGTCAGCGTCTCTTTTTTTTTTTTTTCTTTTTTTATATTCGGTTTAAATTTGTGTTCCATTGTCTTCTTTTTTTGTAATTTTTATGTCATAGACTCTGGTCATCTTGTGACCCTCTGATTTGAGAAGAGAAAAAAAAAAGTTATTTCTAAAGTAAACAGGATTTTCCCCCTTCACTATTCCAGGAAACAGAAATTCTTCCCAAACCCATAATTAAAGAAAAGTCAGAAAGAGTTCAGATTTTATGAGTGAAGCAAATAAACTGTTACAGTATTAAAAACATGGAATTCAGCCGATGAAGTTCTAGCTCTTTTTGTAGAACAGAAACCACTGACTGATAGTGTTTCCTTCTCATGAAAATGTATTGTACTCAAAGCATTTCAAATAGCTTTTAAATAGATTTACAATTAAAGGTATGGAATACAAGTCTTTTGTGCTTGACTTTGCTCTTCCACCTGCCATCTGTAATCATCTTATCTGAAGGCAGATGTCTTTTTCTTCATGATTTTTGTTCTGGTCCACTCAAAGTGGAGACATAGTCTCCCCTCTTTGGGCTGTACTGACCCTTCACATTACCATGATGTCTCATTTGCTTATTTTCCTGTTTGTGGATCAATGCCCAAGAGAGGTCTTCTGAAGAAAATGCGGAGGCGGACCAAGAGCCAGCAGAGGGAGCATCACAATAGCTCCCACGGGGGATCCTTTCTTGCAGAAGAATCCAGAGGCTTCAGCTAGTCTCAGGACCCTATTGTGTTAAGAAATATACATGCCTACAGTAAGCACGCTTACATTGTTTTACTACATTTTCCATGCAGGCAATGGATTTTTTGCAAAGGTCATTGGATCCAAGCCAGTCACCACTGGGAATATAAATCATGTATTCTTCATGTTGACTCATAAAGCGGGATGGGGGGGGAGGGAATGAGAGACAGATTTGCAACTTTCTTCTTTTTCTTATTTACAATTAATGTGGCTATTTCTCTTTCTAACATCACTATTCCTGGTTCTTCTATAGTGCTTGACATCCAGCAACCTCAAAATATATTAGAAAGGAAGTACTACTGTCCTAGAAGAAATCAAAGCCCAGAAAAGTAAATTGATGCGCATGCACCCCAGTGCATCAAATATATACCAGGAATAATAAGAAGAATTATTTCAAGAACAAATGTTTGATATGCCCCCAAACACCTGAAAACAGCTTTTGCCCTCCAGTATAACTCAGGATGCCCTAGAAAGAAATCCAGACCTCCACCACTGGGAACTCAACTTCAGTAGGGCCGCCATTTTGTAAAAGAGGGGACTACTGTTTCTGTACATCTCTCGGCTGCCTCAGTAACAAGCTTTATTTTTCAGTGATTCCATCTATTTTTTTGAGTTTCACCTACCCACAGAGGTTTACAGGCACTAACTCCCATTCAATCTCCCTCCCGTTGGGGTAAGTTAATGGCTCCAACTCCAAGACCAAGTCTGCCACTGGGAGGAATTTGTCCCCAACAAGCATTGCCATGAAGGAGCCCAGCCCACAATGGGACACAGAATGGTGATTCCACCATCCATTCAACAAGCTGAAAGCCCAGCTCTTATACATCCATCAAAGTCCATTTTAATTGGGAGCCTAAAGCTATTTTACTCATCAGTAATAAAGGAGCAATTAAGTTTGCAGCTGAAAATGAATTAATGAGATACTGCAAACAAGCTAATTAACTCCTTCATGGGTATTCAGATAGAAACCACACAAAAAACCCACAGGGTGCGCTAATTACTTCAGGGGTCTGACTAAAATGAAACAAAAAAATGGAAAACCACAACATTTGGGGCAAAGGCTAGAAGTCTGTCATTAAGCAGTCTTCTCTCATGTACAGTAAGCATAGGAAGCTGTATATGGCACTGCGCACATGGAAATGCCTGCCCTCCCCATGTACAATGGATCAAGTACAGCATCAAATTTGGTGTCACTAAAATTGGACTTATTTGCTCAGTTTCCCTTGGCAGATGCTCTGGGTGGCACTCTCCTCACCGTAAGCAGAAGAGTTTGGTAAAAGGGTTGGTCTGTTTAAAACACGCTCCGAGGGAAAGTAGGGGTTTTGCATGGACAGCCAGCAAAAGCCAGCGTGAGGTATGTGACATTGTGCAGTGCCTGGCCGAGGCTGACTTACATGGCACAGTTTGAGGAAAAGCAAGAGGGTCTCTGTGTATATGTTAAGGAGGTTAAACTGTCATCCTTGACAATTTACACTAACTGTCTGATACTTCATTGTCACTGGCTCAGGAATCTGTAAAACCATTGGGCCCAATTTGCTCATCCCCATGCTTTGGTCATTTATGGCCATGTAAAGGACGGGTAAAATTCTACTGTTTGGGCAGAAAGGAGTTTTACTGAGGCTTTTTTGCTCTGGTACAAACATTATGCTTGAAATTTAGAGAAGGAGAGAAACAAGTCCTTTCCACAAAGTCCATGTGATGGCAAAATACAGCTGCTTTTCAAATCTCAAAACTGGGGCTACTTTTAAAGCAAAAGCCAAAGGTTCCCAGTGCTCACAGTGGAGTCTCAGCCTGCAGAATTCAATAACCAATGCAGGAAACCCATTTCAACATCGAGTTTCAAAGAGGTTATTGTAAACAAAGAGCAAGCCCACAGAACAATATGATTCTTGATCCCCATTTAAGTAGTAGGAACACAGAAAAGCCTCAGAAGTGGAGACATCTGTATTTATGTAGAGTGTTTTCCCTGCCTCTTTGTACTCCATTAAATTGCAAATGATGAAATGGAATTTCTTTTTTGTGTAGATTAGCCCTTGCATCTTAAACCACCCCAGCTACAGCAATGCCAACACTAAAATATGAAAAGGACATTTTCTGAAAGCTGCAGAAGTTTTACAATATTTGTTTATAATTAATATCATAGTAATTAAGCCTGACCTCATGACAGTTCACAGCAGCCACTACCAGCTTTACTGGAGTTTGTCTGAAGTTACAGAGGAATGAGATCAGAATCAGGCCCGGAGGACAGCATTTATATGTGACAGCTTGTCCAGAACCTGACCTCATAAGCCTTTTTCTGTATTTGGATTCAGTCTGCAGCATGACTTTTGCTTCTCATTCATATACACACACAATTTTTACTTTTTCCTGTTAAGGCAAGCTAGGGCTACAGGCCATCACACAAAGCCAGGCGTAATAAGCAACTGGACAATAAGTTCTTATTGACAGGATTACAAAAAAAAATTTTCTTTTTTCTCTCTGTACATGCTTAGTTAAACAAAGGTTACCAAGCCTATAAAAGATTATTTTGCAAGAAAGAGAGCTTGGGATTCATCTTGTCAAGACGATGGCTAAGTCTTCTATCTGCCTGTCAGCACAAGTATTACCCATAGATTGACAAAAAGCATTTAACTAGCCTGTTCTAGTACAGCAAAAATATTTATTACAGGCAACGTGCTTTTCTACAGGAAATACGTTAATGCTTATTGTGGTCACTAAACCAATCTATCTGACACCAAGTAGGTTGCACTTAGGAACAGAGATACATGTTTTTCAATGTTGCAAATCACCTTCAGTCTTAGCTCAAAATTAATATTCTTGCATATATTTATTTTTCTTTCTAGTTTATTTTGGCTGATTTAAGAGGGAGGCTCACGAAGTCACCAGCACACTCAAAGCTTATATATGTTTTGAATACCAGGCTGTGACCCCGCTGTTTGCACATGTGTGTTACAGCTATAACTTTGCACTGTCCCCGTGAGTAGCTTGCTGCAGTTTGCCTGGGGGAAGATAAGCCAGAGCATAATCTGTGCATCCTGCAGGTCTTGAGGCTGTTGAAATGCATATGCTATCTCTTGGGGGGTGGGAGCACAACACCAAACCAATACACAACCAAAAAAACACACACAAGAAACACCAAAACCACCCAACCACCGAAAACCACCCACAAGGCTCCAAGCTGATCTTCAGCTGTATCAAAACGTAAAGTAAGCGAGGCAAAATAACTATTGACTTCTGGTTTTATTATTCTCAAAGATTCTTATTCAGTGTTACAAGACAAAAAAGTGAGCCTTTCTGGCTTGTAAAAAGAAGAATGTGTGATTATTGTTCATTCATTTATCAAGTCACAAGCCCATCTAATGGTAGTGTCAAACTTATTACTATTCTCCTTGGAAGCAGAACGGAAGAGTAAGAAGTCTTCCCTTCTGCTGACAGAAATAATCCATGTGGCTTCCATCTCTGCCACTCAAGGAGGTGCAGTTATGAAAATATAACATCACAGTCACGCTAAATACAGCTTAGTGGAAAAACTGGAAGTGGAAGAACTAGATTCAGGGGCACCTGGATTTTATTCCAGTTTGGTCACTGACTTTAGCAGGATGAAGTGACTGCCTCTTTGTCTGCTCCCCTCCTCCTCCCTCCAGTAAATAAATTGTAGTCATAACTTATTATAAATAGCATTTACACTGCAGGAATATTACGCTAACCTGCAAGCCTGCTGTCAGGTCTAACATTTAAAGCGCACGCTGAGTGGGGGAAAGTACTGTTAACAGTCGTAAAGTGCTGGGTTTTGAGCTGTATTGATATGGCAGTGCTTTGGTCTCAGTTTTATATTTTACAGCCATGCTCTTCGGCTCTTATCAAAATGTGGTATATAACTGCCAGCTCTGAGGGGTTCCTGTGCACAAGCTCCTGCCAAGCTTATGCCACATTCCCCACACAGCGTTTTCTCCTGGGCTTTTGCTCTGCATGCAGTAGATGGTGTTGACTTCCACAAAGAAAGCACTAAGGATTATTAAAAATCTGCAAAAACACTTGCTTTCCTGGCACCTCCTTTGGGCTGAATGTCACTTGCCTTCCCTGAAAGCGGCAAAGATGTTCTTCTGAAATTAGTTCCTCCCACTTCTCCAATGAATAAATATATGTATTTTCAGATGAGTTTATGTTTTTCTTAAGAAAGAATCTTAAATCTACATAGGAGATATAGAGTGTGCTTATCAGCAGTCAGGGAGAATAGGTCTTCTTTTCTCTTAACAATGTATTTCAATATTAACACAACACAGATACTGGAAAAGATCTGATCATAGTCTATTATCAATAGCAGACCTTCCCAGCATAAGCGTGAAAAAACCCATAAACTTAAATTCGCAACAGAGACCAAAGCCCAAGAAGATCAGCGATTTTTTCTTTTCTAAACAAAGCTTTTTAAAAAAAAAAAAAAAAAAAAAAGCCCACATAATCCTGGATTTTTACCCACTGTGGAAACATAGAAAAGTTTTAAAAAAACCCAGTTATTCCAATGGGTTAACATTAAACATGCTCTTAATCTTCATTGCTATACATACTGATCTTAGGCCATGAGAATAAGGACTTGGGCCTAGTATTTCAGTTGTTTCTCGGGGCAAGCTTCTGGAGAAGAACAAAACGGTGGCACCACAGTTACGTTAAAACTTTTTTAACCTGGCTTACTCAGCATTTTCTTTTCCTGCACTATCTCACTTTATCTGCTGTCAAAAAAAAAACCAAACAAACATTTCAGCACCATCCAAGAGATCTGTTACTTTTCACGGCACAGGACCTTTGGTTCTGACGGCTTCCTGGAGTATTTTTCACATGTTACAGCAGAGACCTGCAAATAAATGATCCTGCTCTGCGCTCCCTCAGCTGTCTCTTGCTTACAGCAGCTTAAGCAAGGCAAGTCTCTCCACACCTCCCCTACAGTAAAGATTATTTACATTGACTGTCTGACACAATTTAGACTGGATTAAAACACTGTGCAACCACATCTCAAATTGACTTGGACCCCTACACGCTCCCGCTCCTTCCACAGCTGGCATGCTCCTGACCATACATAGAGCTGCGTCAAGCAGCCTCACTAGCAGAAAGGTAATTCTCAAAATAAATAAAAAAAGCGGACAGCTTTCAGCTGGCTTAGTGAGCTGAATCAGCTCCACACATGGTCTTGGGGCAAAGAGCAGGGCGGGAAGGAGTGACTGGGGAAGAGCCGTGTCAGCCCCAGGTTAGATCAGCTCAAACTGAGATGGCTCCATATCCTTAGGTTATTTTGAAAATGGGACTACAAATTTAAGTGCCACCGTCAGGAGTGGCCAGGGGCACAGACACAAACCAGGTGCTTCCAGCTAATGAATTACACTGCCAGATCATCCACTGAGGCAGTCTGCCTGTGTGCTCTTCTTCGCCCACAGCAAGTACAAGGTAACCTGAGCTACCCTAACCTTCAGGGTTCAGGCTTAACCTTGAGGTCTAAATGGCACAGGTTTAACCCTTCAATGCCTGGAAGTTAACTGGACATACCTCCCGTTTGCTAGTGGCATGCGAAGACACTAGCTGACATGGTGGCCTGTCACATAACAGCATACTACCTCTTGGATTTAAGGAATACCAATTATTAAGTCTCCTCAAGAGGTGACTGAGACCCATCCCTTGGGAGCCTCCCTAGGGGGGCTGCAGGGCAGAGACACTGTACGAGTATAACAGGAGCAGGTCTTCAAGTGAGGCACATACCCAGACACGCAACTTTTTTATTTAAAGCTGAATTCAAACCTTCATAAGCACAGAAATTTACTTAGAATTATTCCCTTCCAAAAAAAAAAAAAAAGAAAGAAAGAAATTTTGAGCCATTTCAAGGAATTCCCCATGAAAATTTATAAAAAACTCAATCTAAATGTTCCCAAACAGGCCATTATAAGCAGGAGCTGAACTATTTTAGTTATTGAAAGCAGCAGTAGAAAAGGTAGCAGAGGAAGAACAGGTTTCACTTGTCATTCCAGAACAAACCTCTCTGCAGTTTATTAAACTAGAACTGAATTTTTTTTTTTTCAAAACCATTTTGTGATCTCACTGAAGAAACAGACAGTTGCCATTCAACATTCCATTAGAAAAAAAACAGACACATATTGCTCATATGCTCTATCAGAGTATCACGCTAAATTCACTTATATCCTCCAGAGAAGAAAGGAAAAAACCTATTGAGATTATACAAGCTGGTACATTGCACCACCCTGTAATTTCAAAGACTCTAAAGAAATTCATCCATACTAGAGCTCAAGGTGTCAGGGCTGCCCTTTTCAACAGTTCCCTCACTGTGGTTTGCAGCAAGGAAAAAATAAATCTTAAACAAAAAACCCCAAAGAATCCATATAGCAGCCAACAGAGTGGGGGGGAGAGAAAAAGAGGGAGAGAGATGTGGAAAGAAAAAACAAAAAACCAAAAAAAACCCCCGACATATCCCAGAGAGCATTACATCAGTTCTCCTCCCAGTTTTATTTAAAACACACGTGCCATCACTCACAGCTCTGTGGTTAGTGGAAAATATGACTGCAGCTTCCATGGTGTGTGGCTTGCATAAAAAAAGGACCTTTCTTTGGCACAGCTGAATTTGGCTACTGATGGAAGGAAAAAGGGTGGCATATTTGTACAAAATCCTTGTGTTTTGGCAGGGAGGATAGTCCTGTGTGAGCCACCTAGCTATGTTTTGTTCTTTAGCAGAAGCATACACGCTCTTTCACTTCAGTACAGAGGGTAACAGAGAAAGAGCACAGCATAAAGCACAACATAGTATGTTTCCACGCCTATGTAAACAATAATTCAATTTGGTTATCAATGAAAAAGCAGCCCTTATAGAGTAAAATATTTAGGTCAACAAACATTTCAGCTTTGACTACGAGAGCAAGGATAGGTAGTGTAAAACATTCATCCTGAAACCAAAATACTACCTGGGTTTATGCTTTAAAGATGAGTCAGCAAACACCCCTCAGTGTTATGGTATAGGCAAGTTGTTCAAAATCGGAGCCAAGAAACAAAGCAGCATTCAAAACTCCAGCAAAGCCCAAGCATTACCCATTCATCAAGGACTGGATTTTGTGTGTGCATGTGCAAGAGGAGCGAAGATACAGGACAAAAGACATCTAGATAGTTTTCTGGGCTTCTGAATAGCTCTACACCATCTGACACTGTGCAATTAGTTACCACGTCAGCTGAAGTTTGACTTCCAAAGAAGAGTATTTTCAGAAGGGCCCAGGGTTACCATTCAAAAGTCATTAGCCAGCTATTTTGAGAAGGACTTAAAAAATAATCTTAAGATTTGAAAAATAAGACAGTGATTTCCTTCTGCTTGTCTTCTAGAGGTTTAGGGCTCACATTTCCAACTTCTTCTCCAAAGTCATTGTTTTTAATCAAAAGGTGAATTCTTCCAGATTTCCAGGAGATCTTCTTAAGAAAAGCACCAGATAGCAAGAAAGAACAGTAAACTTGGCAGCCATGGGACCCCCTCGACTCCAGTTTGCAAGCACAGTACACTGTCGCTGCTCTTGGAGGTTCCCAGGGAGGCAGGAGTCCAAGCCCAGCTCTGACACATGAATGAAGTCATACCCGCTAGCAGCAGCAGCATTTCTGGCCTCTGCTCACCACAGGCTGAGTTATGGTGACCCACGAAGCATCCCACGCTTGTGTTCCCAACAGCAGGACTGCACAACGCACAGGGGAGAAGGACTGGAAGCGTCTTGCTGCTGCAGAGGGGCACTAGGGTGGACTTCTCCCAAGCGATGCTCCCTCCGGGGGGCCATGGCCAACCTGCTGGGCTGCCTACACACGCCACCAGGGAGGATGGGAGACCAGGTCTCAACAGGCCTTCTTCCAGTAATGACCCCCCATCTCTGCAGCTGCACTTTGTTCTTTTTCATTCTTTTTTCAGGCCGCGAATTAGGTGATGTAAGCACACAGCAAGAGCTGCAGCCTATGATTATAATTTTTCCTTGGTGAATGGGTAGCAATGAAGTCTAATTAAACCAGCAACAGCAATGAAGAGTGAGGCACAGTGAAGCCACCTCTCAACCTCCGACCCTGTAATGCTCTGCAAACTTGAAAACTAATGGAGAGATCACACCAAAGTGACCTCGGCGAAAGGTGCCTCAAGACAAGCCAACATTTGCAATGGTGAAAGCTCGGTGCAGGTACTAACTTCAGTCCAAGGCAACTCCTAAATAATTCACTTTACCTAGACTCCAGTTGTTGGATGAGAAAATGAACCTGTACGTTAAATCTGCAAACACCATGTTAAGCACCAGCAAAGCATCAGTAATTAAATACTGCAGCTGCTTGCAAACTGCCCATCTACACCAATGGCGGTAAAACTATTTAGCTACATTAGACCTATGAGTGAAGTTGTCCTGGTGACAAATTCCAGACCCGAAAAAATGGTGGTGCAGGAAAGCCTCATTTGGTTTTTATTTTGTATAAATCTAGGATGTCAATCTATTTCACACAACTCTATTGCTGCTTCTTTTATTATAAACATCATACAACAACAGATGCATGTTTAAAAACAATTTTTAACAATGTGGTCGTAGAAACCCTCCAAAACTTACTAAAAATGTAAAAACACATGAAATGCCAGATCACAGACTGCTTTTCAGTTGCATATTTTTTTAGTATCTGCAAATACAATCAGATTTCAAGTCAAGATGACCCATTAATTACAACCAAACACATAATCTGAGTTTTAAAACAACTAATGAAAGATATAAAGTTCCAAGACACAAGGAGGTTTTTCTGTTTGTTTCTTTTTTTTAAAACTTGCCAAAAAAAAAAAAGGCCTGTTCACTTGAGGCATTCACCATTGGACACTAAACCTTTGATGAGCGTCAAGAGGGCAATTATCTCTAAAATAAAGACTTTTGTATATCATAGGTCTCACATTCTAAATTCAGTCTGAGAAGCAGGAGGAAAAAACGATTCAGACGTCAACAGTGAATTGGCCAAAGGTCTCTGCGTTACAGATATACCACTGTTACATTTTACATGGCATTAGGAAGCGTGGCAGTCATTTGACCTACCAAACAGCAAGCACTTTTGATGCAAAGCCTAATTGTCACTTATACTTTGTCACGCCATTTAGTTTCAATGATTTCTTGAACTCTTCAAGGAACTATGCTAATGTTCCAATTTTACTTTTGTCAGTATCAATGTGATCCTCATTAAAACGAAGCTGTCAAAATTGTTTTGATGCCACTTTCCTTGACAACATCTGCTCAGTTTCCCCTGTTGTCACCTTGACTGTGGGAAATAAGATTAAAAAAATCCTCACAAAAACCTCATGACTGCATTTTATCTGGAAGAGACATTATGCAGTGATGGGAACTGCGGTTTAGATTCTGTTCTTCAAGAGCACAGTTCGTTATGGATTTATTCATCCTCATTAAAGAGTCCTACTAGCTCTAAACTAGATTTCCTCCATCTCCATGCTGATTGCAAGAATCGGAGGCAATTATCAGGGTAAAAGTTTACAAATCATATCCTTATTCACCTTGTTTTAGGGACCCAGAGTATTTTAGTTTACATTCTGCTTCCCATTTTCCCCAGTCAGTTTTGGGAAATGCTGCCAAATGCAGTAGAGGTTAACATGCAGGGGTGTAAATTGTTGAGGCCCGGAGGCACATCTCATTCAGTCAGCGTACCAGGAGCACAGCAATCTCAACGACGGAGACACAGCCCATTGGGAGGGATAACAGCTTCAGCTGCTCCAGCTAAATCCACATGCAAACAAGAGCTGGGTTCCTAAAGAATGGGCGACTGGGAATAAGGCTTTAGGTATAGTTTGCTTTTCCAGTAATGACATTTACCACCATTTATAAGCTTCTACAATCTCTTAACGTTGCCTTGAGCTGTGTAAATTTAAGAATGATACTGAATTTTTCTAGATTTCAAGTGAAATTAGAGTTCATTATTTTTACAATACTTGATTAATATGACTAACAAATGAAGTCCATATAACAAGAAAGCTTGCACAGAATCGCTGTAAGCTTTCCTCGTTGTAACACCCAGGAACTCCAACTTGGAGGTGGGGAGATTAAGAAATTTGGTGTGCTATATGCTCAGTCCCTAGTTTCTGTGTTAAGTGTCAAACATGGAAGTCTGCCAAGTTAAAGGAAGGAAAAAAAAAAAAAAAGGCATTTATTGCTCAGCTAACAATTTTAAGCATGGTTCAGTCACTCATGGTTTCAATTTGAAGTCACTTTGTCTAACTGTGAAACAATACTGGCTTTGAAACAACACCCTGTTCTATAAGTATTCAGCAAATACTAAATTTACAAGGAAGATGAGTCTAAACAGTGCTGCTCTAATAAATTTAGCACAAAGTTTGGATTAAATGGTTAAGTAAGTCACCTAAAAACCAGTTTCAAGTCAGTAAGTAAACTTTCATTTTCAAAGGAAATTAACTGCAACTGCCTTTTGTTAAAATCTATTTGCATAAATGTTACCTGACAGACTTTCTGGTTTTCAATGGCCTTCTCCAAAGCCAGGTACACCAGTATCCAGCCTGACACACTGGCCAGCTTCCCCACCCTGTCCCCCCCCGCCCCCCAAAATGGGTCTGAAGCTGGTGGTACTTTTCTAGTCAAGTCCCAGCTTCTGTATTTTTGTTATTATTTGAGAGTCTCAGCTTTCACTTAAGATATACGCAACTTTAATATGTTAATCTATTTAAGACTCCCAGATAAAAACCGGAAAATTCCAAAGGTACGAACAGGCCAGACAGCAACACTCCCTTGTCAAACTACCAAGTTTTATAATACAGCTTCATGATTTCCGAATGGATGAAATTAGCAATACCAACTACTACAGTCAGAAGTCAACCCTAACCCTCAACCTGGTGATCATGCAACACCAAACATTTGTGAATCACAAGCCAGTACCCAGCAGAAATCTTTTCCCCATGTTTTACAACTCCCTTAAATCTTCGTTTACATCATATAAGATTGCAATACACTCATGGCTCTGATCTTACTGCTTTCTACAATACTTTTTGCCAAACAAAATGAAATTTCTATGCAAGTTGAACAAATCATTCTTGAATAAAACTAGGGAGGATTCTCATCATGACAATGCACAGTTACATCCTGTCATATACAGGCATACATCTTCAATGACCTCCCCAGTGGCCGAGAGGTAACATGGGTACAGTCCAGGGAGAGGGTTACCCAGTGTGGGGGACTGGGTGTGACTGAGGGTAGATTTAAAATAGAGCAGCTTCTGACCCGGGCTCACTCAGCAACGTGGAACAACCCCAAGACTCACAGCGGTACGTGTTACAAGGATACCAGTTCAGACAAGTCTTACAGGGAGCAGCACAGGGCTACCAGTGACAGCGCTAGTGCAATGCTTATGCTGTGGAAATCCACCTGATTGTAGGGTTTTTATGGTCCCAGTAAGCTGTTGCGTTGGAATGTGGATTACACCAGAGGAAGGTTTCCTCCTACTGAATGTGAACAAACTATCATTACTGTTAAAACCTTAGTGTTTTACTACCTACATATGCAGAGTCCCAAGTGAAATCATTCTGCCTTCAGGTGGCCTTAAGGGTGAATGCTTTTGGAAGAACAGACTACTATTAAAATAAAAAGGGAGATGAATATGTATCTACATGTCACCCGGTCACACAAACACTTTACACAGTACGGCCTATAATTAAGGTCACTCAAGGCTTGGCATCATGAAACTCTACCAATTAATGACTTTGCTAAATTCTTATTGTTTAGGCAGAAATGCTCCATGCCAGGTACCTGCTTTTGGTTAGTATTTCTTTTTTTAAGGGAAAACTTCAACTATAACAGCCTAGCTCTTTCTGAAAATGTGATTAACAAAAAATACTATCTCTTTTCTCAGCCTATCGTAATTCCTAGTCTTTTTCTTCAAATAGTCCTAGACATCTACCAGCTCTGAAGTAAAGAAATTCAACCTGCCTTTGCCTCTTCTCTGGTAATTTAATCAACTAAAGAAAACAGAACAAACTAAATTCATAGAAAACAAACCAAACTATCCTCCATATTCATTAAAAGCATATCCTGATTTCCTCAGTGAACAATTCAACACTATGATGTGCTTTGCAAAAGTGCTGAACATTCACAGTAACAACTAATGTCAACAGGTAACAGGCTTTGACAATATCTTAGGCTTACAAAACGCTGACACAGCACAACTGCAGTCCATACATTGGATCTACCCAAACAGTACAATTCATCTTTCTCTTTGCTTTCCCTATGTTAATCTCTTTTCCAAGCAGGCTACCACAGCCCCTTGTCACAGGCACATCTAATCCAGTGGCAGACATGAGGCTGAGATGTAGCAATAGCCTTTACTGGGGTTAAGTTCTGTTATCAGTTATGTGTCGGCATGGCCAGTTCTAGAAAATAGGTAGCACAGATCTAAGGCAGCAAAAGCCCCGCTTCAGGGGTTGTTATCTCAGGTGGGGGAAAGAGCAGGTAGGCAAGTCACCCAATTTATAGGTGCTACAATGACCATGTATTCACTTTAACCTCTGCTTGACATTATCCCCTCTGTTGCAGAAGCGAAGCAAAGAACAAGACCTCGCTTCCACCACTCCAACTGAGAGTCAGCTTTCTCTGCCCTGGTAGGATTCACTGCCTCCAGCTACCTACACCAGCCTACCACCCAACATAGCTGCTTGGTAGCAGACACAGCAGAAAGGGGAGCATATTCTCCTTCCACAGTCGCAGGTCACAGATTAGCATCTTTATTCAAAGTGCTGGGAGCAGCTAAAATTTGGCTGTATGCCTTCTTCTTGCCACCTCTACTAGAGGGCAGCAAGCCAAGGCAGAGGAGCAGCTCAGACTGCCAGCAGCAATACTGGTGGTACCCTTTCTTATCTAGGCAGCAATTTTGTACCTGCCTGGGGCAGTGGAAGAACCTTGCTCCGGCCCTGCAGATAACACACTTTAACAAGACGATAGACTGTAGTGGTGATATGACTTATTTTAGCTGCTCTGAGCAAAAGTGTAAACTTTTGCAATGGCTTCTAGTGACAAGGAGATTATTTTGCTACAAAAGCAATGGCAACCAGAACTAACTACGAAATGTAGCCATCCTACTCCCTAAGAAAGGAAAGGTGCCGCTGAAAGTGCACATACATTGCATATACAGAGAGGTTATAGACACAGCCACATTGGTATCGCTTCCTGGCATTTCTTAGTTCTTTCTTCTCAGTACCATCCTGCTGGTTAGAAAATATTTATCGTAAGAAGCTAGTGAACAGAAAAATAAGCCCTTTGAAAATGCTCTCAGCATTAGTTTCTCTGCACCTTCTTTTAAAATGAATAAAGCTGTGATTTTCCCTAAATTGGAAGCACTTATATCAAGGACAGGTCAGACACTAATTCAGTACTTGCTCCCTCTGCGGTGCCTCAGCTGAGCCCAAAGCTCACCTTTGATACCGGGACTGCTCACTACAGAGCTGCCAGGCAGAAGGCAGTGAAGGAGCAAGAGGCTGCAAGTTTCCAGCAGAGTTCCTGGGAAGTCAGGGGACCTTGTTAATTTTGAGCAAGTTATCCACCTTTAAGATCAGGGTGGGGGTGGGGGGGGGTATTTAAATTATATTTTATCCTATATACTCAATATGTGTTTTTTTATATATATACACATACAGATATGTTACTATAAAATCTGCTTGGGAGAAATTTTCTTGCTTAAGTTACAGAGAATAATTTTTACATCATGAGCTCAAGACCCAGTTCCTTCTCTTTGGGGATCCTAGGAGTAATTTTTTTTTTTTTTTTTTTAAATAAACACCACCTCCCCCCCAAAGCACTGGGGATGCTGGCCAGGAGCTGTAACCTCTTCAGCCCCAACCAAAATGCACCTAGGAAAGTACTTGCACTTGCTTGTTTGCACCTGATCTAAAGCTGCACCAACTCCGCACAAACACAACAGGCTAACACAAAGGGCAGTGGAAGATGCATGTTTTAGACTCCTGACTCCAGGGATACCTCCCTCCCCATCACAACAATGCCTGCAAAACTTCCCTCTCGTACTGCTAAAATACCATCTCCTCAGATCTTACTCAATTGCCCGCCTTTGGTAAGAGCCATAGGGTTTTGTTCAAGTACAAAGCTCCGCCTTTCAACTTAATTAACAGACAAAATAGGGGAGTACTAACCCTAACTTCTCACCACTCTTCTTGAGGGACCGTCACACCCCTTACCCTACTTGCTGCATTTAGTCTACTTTGACCATTTCTGACACACAGAAGTGATTCCTAAATCTGTACAGCAAAACATTTATCACTGATTCCGCACACACATCATCCTTTCATCGAGCCCACAAAATCCTCTTCCTTGACAGAAAGCAGTAACCACCCCCAGACAACATTACTCCCCTCACACAGCCAACAGCAGAAGTGCAACATCCAGCAGGAGCACAGCCCAGAAGCATCTGCCTTAAAGTCATGCTTATGGCAAGGCTTCCCAAATGTTGAGGGGCCTATGGATTTTAAACGCACCAAAACTCTTCAGTGAAGCAGCTACAATTACCTGACTGCATGCCTTATAGAAGAAGCATGTTGATGGGGTATATATATATTGGTACAAAGAGGCAGATGCAACTTAGGAAAACTGCTGCTGTACTCTGGAGAAAAACAACCAACCAACCCACCCCTGGTTGAAGGTGATGCTACCACAAGGAGGAAAGTGCCTTCTACAAAGAGGGCTGTGCACACATACAACCAGTATCATTCACAGTCAAGACAGGAACGGGGGTTTACCAAGACAGCACGCCAGCACAGTAAGCAACATGCCACCTACAGACTCATACCCAAGGCTTTGCTGCAGACTGGCACAGGTAAAATGCAAGTGTACTTACTGTTATGTACACAATACATGCCACAACACCGAGGTGCCCCTGCTGACGTGAGTTTTAAAAAAAAAACCCTAACTTTTTTTATGATTTGTCTGAAAACACTAGCCTGACCATTGAGAGGAAGAAGGCAAGAGTGTATGCTCAGAGTTTTCCAGCTGCATCACACTTGCATGGGACCCCCCCCCCAGGGCAACGGGAACACAAAAGCAGGACTTGCCACCATCACCCTGCATGGTGCCTGCACACGCACCCCAGCAGCCAGCCCTGCAGCAGAGGAGCAGGGCTGGGGGCAAGGGCAAAGCTAGAGCATGCAACCGTGTAGACACGTACTCAGAATACAGGGGGGAGAAAAACCGCACAAAAGTGTATTTGCTTCGCAGCTTTCGCTGGCGAGTAGACACTTGTGATAGAAGGGACATACAAGACTCCCTTATAGCCTTCAGGAGGAGACGGAGAAGGAACCCTTGGGGAAAAAAATTAATTAAAAAAAAAAATCAGTATCCAGATAAAAACTGGATATTCTACCTGACACATTCAATGTCTTTAACACAAATTGCTTTCTGATGGATGAGACTGATAGATAAGGAAACAAAGGGAGATGTTTTAGGCACATAAAATGCAAACGCCTTGTCTACAAAATAGGCACAGAAAGCCTTATCTTCCATTTTTCTGTGTACTTTGAGATTTACAGTGGGGGACACTGTATAAATGTAGTATTTTGCATACTTTGGCTGATTTAGCTCCAATCTTCCCTCCTATATGAAATGCACTTGTGAGCAAACCATGTTTGATTTCTAGGGAATATAGACTTTCTTACTGGTTCAATTTCTAAACATTTCTCGTTGGATAATGCAGGTTGGAAGGGACGCCAATAAGGTTTCTCGTCCAACCTCCCTGCTCAAAGTAAGCTTAGCTGTGAGGTCAGACAAAGTTGCTCAGGGTTCTATCTAGTCTAGTCTTTACAGCCTCCAAGGACAGAGACTGCACAGCCACCCTGGGCACCTGCTCCACTACCTGACTGTCTTCACGGGGGAGAAGGTTTCTCCTTCTGTCCAGTCTGAACCTCTCATTTCAATTTATGCCCACTGTCGCTCACCCTTTCACCACACAGTGCTGTGCGTAGCCTGGCTCCATCCACTCAATAACCTCCCCTCAGGTACTCGGGGGCTGCCATTAGTCCCCCCACAAAGCCACCTCTCCTCCAGGCTGAGCAAGCCCGAATCCCTCAGCCTACCCTCACAGGGCAAGTGGTGGTGGCCTCTGCTGAAATCACTCCGGTTTCTTTTACCAGGGAGCCCAAACTAGGATGTAGCTCTTGGATGTGATCTAGCCAGTGCCAAATAGCAGACAATCACTTCCCCTGATCTACTGATTACGTGCCTGGTGACACGGCACAGGATGCCATTGGCCTCCTTTGCTGCCAGGGTGCACTTCTGGTTTACATCCCCCTTCATACCCCCAGGGCCCTTCCCAGGGCTGCTCCCCCCAGCCCCTCCATCCCCCAGCCTGTACCCCTGCCAGGGGCTCTTCCTTTCCACAAACAGGACTTTGCATTTGTCCTTGCTGAACTTCACAAGGTTCCTGTAGGCCCATCCCTCCAGCCTGCCCAGGTCCCTCGGGATGGCAGGCCTGCCCTCAAGTGCACTGTCTGGTCCTCCCAGTCTGGTGTCATCCACAAACCTGCTGAGAGTGTACTTTGTCACCTGCTCCAGGTCACTAATAAAGATGTTAAAGAGGACAGGCCCCAGGGCAGACCCTCACTGTGTTGTACTTGTCACTGGCATCCCAGCAGAGTACAACCCATTAACCACTACACTCTGGGCCTGATCATCCAACCAGACAGTTACCTATCTAGATGTCCACCCTAGCTTGGGTACAAGAACACTGCAAGACGTGGTTGTAAGCCTTGCTAAAGTTGGTATTAATGACTACTCTCCCCTCATCCACAAATCCAGTCATTTCAAAGACATGAATCAGGTCGATCAGTCATGATTTACCACTGGTACATCCAGACAGACTGGTCCCAACCACCTTCTCCTCCTCCATGTGCCTAGAAGTTTGCTCTAAGAACTGGGGGACCACTGCAGCCCCACCCGAGTGGAAGCCCCTGCAGCGTCAGGGCAGTTGCTTGGGCCAGTGCTGGGCATGATGCCCAGGGGAGCTGCTGATGATCCCCACACAGTCTTTGGCACCCCTTCCCTGCATCCTTCTATGTAGACATCTATGTAAACTACTGCTTCCGAGAGCTACACTCGTGCTCTGGCCTGAACACTAGTGAAATCGGTACATGACCCTCCCTAATCAGAAGTCAGCCCTTCCCAGCAGTGCCTGCATCCAGAGATACCTCAAAGCAGAGCTGGGCACTGCAACACCAACCGGGAATGGCAGCATCCCAGCCCCACGGACAGCCCCTGCCCTGCTCACTGCCCAGCCCCTCTTCACTGCCCATACGGGCTGCAATCTTAAGGAGCGCTCGGTACCAAAAGTTTACTCCATTCTGAAACTGTGTCATCTGTTGGGGACACAGTGCTGCCACCTGCACTAGGACCCACTCCCTCCAGAGCAGAGGACATGGACCTGCAGGGAACAGTTCTGCACTCTACCACTGTCCGAGCAAAGGGGACACACTGTACCCAATAGGTACAGCAGCCAGCAGCTGCTGTGGGGACAGCCTATCCCAAGCGGCCTCTTGACTCTTTTCTGGGCTGTTTTGTGATCCTGGGCACACCTCAGGTGGTGCTGCAACCACTAGTCTGCCCAAATGAAGCCTAAATCTTCCCTTCCCAGTCTCCAGTCCCACACTGTGTTATGAGAGACCTGTTCCCACTATGACCTATTCCCAACATGGCTATTGCCATTCCAGAACAGTATTTTCCATCTCCAAAGGGTTTCCGGGTGACCACCAAGACCTCACTAAAACCAAGACCCTTAATGGAGAGACTGACAGTTTTCTCTTTGTATCACACCTCTCAGAGCACTGGTCCAAGGCGGGGGTGCCACCATCCTGCAGTAAGGCAAGCAAACACCTGGGACCTAGCGAGGAGAAGTCTGTCAGACATGGTCCATTCAGGCAGCTAGGCAGGAAGACAGCAGGAAGGGAGGGGGCAAAGGGTTCATCACCTGGCTGTGTCAAGCTGAGTAAAAACAATAAAAGCAGGAAAAAAAAAGTTTAATTGCCCTGGGACTTAGTAAACAAGCAGTTGATTTTGAGTCTGGGAGTTAATGCCAACGCAACAGCTGGCCTTCAGAAGGGATTTACTAATATAGCAACTTGTAATTAACACAAGGTCATCACTAAAAATTACCAGGCCAATTTGCTGTTAAATAGCTTCCTCCAGGGGATGTGTCCCTGTTGGAGTACGAGCTACTGCATTGTGTTCATGAAAGACAGACAGCCTGGGCAAGAGCTGCATTTCCCTGGGGAGACAGGGTCACCATACGGGGCTCCCCATGCCCCCCACATCTATTCATGCCCAGGTCCCTCTCCCCCCTCCCCTCCCCCCCCGATCAAAGTGGCCTTCTGTTCCCTTGCAGGCCAATGTGCTACAATACCTGCAGCGTCCAAGCCCACCAGCGGTCTGTGTCGAGGTTGACGGGAATAAGCCAACGCTTGTAGAATAAAATTGTGCAACAGCCTTTGGGCTGATTCCACCTGCATTCACTTGCCTAGGCATCACAGCCTTACAGAGAGATGGAAACCATAACATCTGTGTCCCTCACATTTCCCTCTGCAAGGCAATTCCCACTGTGGATCAAGGTCTTCCCAAACAACCTGGTCCATGAGTCACTTTGCCCTGGATCGCTTCCTCTAGGGCGAAGTCCACGTAAGTGGAAGTTTCAAGGAGCCGGTGGAAGGGAGCGTTTCATTTCTTAGGCAGCAGTTTCTCTGCTTCCTTCAGATACACAGATGTCTGTACCTAATTTTACACAGAGGGCTGGGATGGCATGTCTAGGTGAGTGCTACCACTGCCCACACTTGCCCCTGCTCTTCCTTTGCTTGGGAGTACGTGCCTCACTCTCCACATCCTGGCTGCTTGCCTAAACCTTCCCAACCTCACCCCTGGTTTCAGTGCACAGACTAAAACATCCGATTTGTCGCTTATTTTCCAGAATTCAGAAGAAACCTCTCATGAAGTGAGCCAGCAAAAACACTCCTTTATCTGCCCCAAGGACAGAGGCAGCTTGTACCGATAAGTGCCTTTTGCCTTTCACTGTCGTTCTTCCATGCTTCGCCTGACAAGATTTCCAGCCCTCACAGCAGCGGTAGGCACCCTTCGTAAGGTGGCAGTTGCGGAGGCCATTCCTAGTACCAGACGGATGCCGAGATACTTGATCGCCATTCCCGTGCGCTGCATCAGTATGGAGGCAGGATAAAAGCTTCCACAGGCTGTTGCTAGATGACGTCTGCTCCTGCAGGAAGACACGGCAGGACCGGTACGTACCTGCTGCTCAGCCTAACCAAGAGGTCTACCTCATGGCAGGATAGCAACAGGGGGAAGGCAGCAGGAGAGACAGGGCGCTGTGGAGACAACTGGAGGGGTTTCATCCCACCATTTGGGAGTAACTCCTACCCTCCAGGCTCCTACCAGGACTTTTGCAATAGGAAGGAGCACGTTAACACAGCTATAAAGCTAAGCAAAACCAAGAGGGGAAATACCAGATGAGAGGAAACTCAGAGTCCATCCATTATTGCCATACGCCAGCAGTAATTGGCCTAGTAATCTTGTTCTCAGCCTTGCCTCAGCATCCACCAGCACAACCACCTATCAAGGTACAGGCTTATTACCTCTGTACACCCTTGTGCACAACAGAACAAACAACAGATAATTTCATATCACAGAAATACCAGCTTCACTCATGTCTTATCTGACTTCTTCCCCTGTGCTTCACTTAAATGTATTCAAAAAAGGAACAGGATTAGCAGTTCAAAAGATAGTGTTTTAAAAAGTCTTTTATGGTAAAATAATTAATGTATAAATTGGGGTAGGCATGAGGAACTTGGCTTCTCAAGACCAAATCCTGCCTTGTACTTTTTCTTAAGCAAGTCAGTGGACTTGCCAAGGCCTTTGACACCAGAGCAGCAGAGTTATATATTTTCCAGTTCTGCAACATACTTCACTTTAGAGGTAAATAAGCTCCTTTTCAGTCTTCATTCAACATGCAAAACACCTCACAGTGATCTTGCTAAACAGTTCTTCATAGGGCAAGCAAATAAGTGATGCTTTTTATCCTTTCTGAAAATTTCATATTCTTGAATCTCTTACAAGTCTGGGAAGGTGGAACTCATTCGTAAATAAAGTCCTGGGAAACACACGTGGCTACAGCTTGGCAGGACCACAGCCCTGAATGAGCTCTTTCATTTTCAGCATGTTTGGTAACTTGGGTTAAAGAGCAAATGGTGGTTTTGACAGAATATTTCAAACACAGAGTAACTAGAGTGCTACAGTTACCTTTACCTAAAAGAGACTCATATAATAATAATAAATAATAAATAATAATAATAATAATAACTGATTTTTCAAAGCATTCCTCTCCATACCTCCTAAAGTAAGCAAAGATGCTTCAAAAACACTAGGAGCAGTGGTATAATTTAGTATGGCTAAGTGCAAAGTTGAAAACAAGTGGGGGAAAAAAAGAAAGAGGTTTGCAGCAGATTAAGCAGAACAGAATTCAGGCATGAAGCTGCAAGTGGAAAGGTGTATTCATTTTCTGAATTCTCCCTGTAAACTACCATATAGCATTGCTGCTGTGCCAAAACTGATGCACCTACTCATGATCTGCACCAAACCTACACAAGTCTGTAGATTTATGACCTTTATAATGAGCCCCCTGTACATTCAGAGATAATCAGGCTACTCTTGGGTGTTTGGCTGCAAGAATTCAGTTCTAGTATTGATGTTTGTATTTGGAAAAATTTATAAGCAAGAAACATATGGTGATAAAATGCTTCAGACTGCAAATAAAGCTGTCTGATCTCATCTTGCGAGTGTGCTGACGGTAAGCCCACAGAAGGAAGTGACAGTTTCAGGAGGGTTTGGGGCATGACACACAGCAAAAACCACTCACCCCCCCCAAATGCCAAACACCCAATAAAAGATTTGCAGATGCAAAGTGTGGCAATTCCCATCCTTCAAGGAACATCTTGGAGCATCATTTGGAGAACAGAATCTCGTTAATTTTATGATAGACAAAAAGAAATCTGACCGTAAAGAACCTTGAAGTGAAGCTCATACACTAAGAGCTGCAACTCAACCCACCTGCCCTGTAATCTGAACAGAAAGAAATAGCATTTCCTGAAAATTATTAGCACAAGCTGCAGCATGAAGTTGTTAAAAATATCAGCATCAAGTTAATGGTTGGTTTGGAGATTCTGTTCCTTGTGGGATCATGTTATATACTCCTCTTCAAGGAATATTTTTATCCTAGCCTCAACTGTATTTCTACAATTATTTTTTTTATTATTATTGCATGGTATATTTCAGGTCAGCCGTTTCAACTGTCATATATCTAACTGACGCTTAAACAGGAAGTAAAGGGAAAAAATTGAGGCGAGTTTAACTTTTTCTGGCTATCTCAGGTAATTTTTCCCAGAATGTCAAAGCTAGAGAAGACTATTAATAAATTTAGCACCAATATCCTGTCATGACTGTTTATTCTGGCCAGATAAAACCACATTTGGTGGAAAAACATTGATTTCCTTTCAGCATCATAGCCTGGAACAGCAAAAGCATTGTTTATAAAAGTCCAAATAGCTTTTTCTCTCCAACCTGCCCAGTTGGCTTACATATAACAAGTCTTGCTGTAGGGGACAGAATGACCGTTTACACTCCGAATAGCAGACCATCCAATTTCTGCCTCTAAGCTACACCCCAAAAAACTTGACTTATACGGGATAAACATTATCAAGGTTTCAGCATCCTTCTTCCTTCTAAGATGAACTCAGCAGATTATTGACTTTAAAAAAAAATATTTACTGCATTTATGGGAAGATTCTTTCATGAGATAGAGAAACATTTTGTTTTGTTCAAAAGGCAATCTATATACAAGACAGCCACTGGAGTTGGGGCAAGACCAGCTGCCAGGCATCTGGCAGGTTTGTCAGCATTGGCACACATGCTGGATATCTGGCAGTCAGCTTTTGCATCTGTTAGTTTCAGCAACAGCCATAGCTACATCAAAAGCCACAAAGGCATGTCCTGGTTATTTTTCATGGTGTCTGCATTGATCTAACACATTCTAGGTTCACTGCCCAGTTTTTTGTTGGTTTTTTGGGTTTGTTCCCCCCCCATCCCCCAAAAAAGAAACTGTGAAGTAAGAGGGGAAGTGCTGGGTGACAACTGAAAGAGATCCACCATTAATATACCAGGGTTTTGTATATATATGTATAAAACCATATATATGCATCTACATATTTGTCGAGGTCCTCTAGACACTAGAATGACTGTCTCCCAGAGGCAGTGCTCCATGCTGCTTTCCCTTGCCGCACTGTCTGCCAACGATAAATAATCCACATTAAAAAAGAAGAACAAGTTTTTTAATGTAATTTCATGTGTTTTAGCTTGTTGACTTTTTAATTGATTTTGGGCAATGTTACCCTCTATTGGTGTTTAATAAACCTGTAGGCTTAGTGCTGTGATGTTGCTGGCTAGCACTCTTCCCTGAATACCAAAGAAGAAAGTGAATGCTTCACCAAAAAACAGGAAACCACATTTTAGCAAATCTAAAATCTAGTTTTGTGAGCATCTCAAGGGCAGTATAAGGCCATATTGATCCTGAATGCACAGTCTGACCCTGTCCGCCTGCTCACCCCACACTGAGACCAGCACAAACAACCAGGAGGCTACACAGCAAAGCAGAATTGGGAAGCTAATCGCAGCAAAAGCTAAGTATTTGGGCTGTATTTGCTGAGCTGGTTTCATTTGGATCAGTTTCCCAAGCTGGCTTCCAGGTACGTCTGTGCCGGCACACACTGGGGATGTGTTTGGGACAGGGAGAAGCTGGGACTGCTTCTGGCAGTGGGTGCAGCCCAGGTGCCGAAGCAGACACAGAACGAAACCACCCGATGCTGCGAGGGGGACATCTGGCCCTGCGGGCTTTGCAGAGGTGCTAGGGAACCTGGCCCGGCCAGCACCTCCCCACTAGCCCTCTCCGTAAACTGCGCGGCGCCCCTACGTCACTCTCATTCCAACAGGAAAGCAGGGCCGTGACTAAAGTCACACTAGCTGCACCTCTCAGCGACGGACAGCTGTCCATTTTCACTAGTGCAAATCCCAAGTTCACCACTTGTCTGGTGTTTGTGCTTCGGCACTCTCAGACTGAATAGTCCTCATGCTGCAAATGGTGCCACAGCTTGAGCAGACCAGGTCAAATCAAGCAGGTTGTGAATTAGCCGAGGCAGAGATTTACCTTCGTGCCAAAACAAAGTTTTGCAGGGCTTATCTCTTGCACAAGCCTTGCATGCGGAAGAGAGACCGCCAGGAAATCTGGGCAGAAGTTGTCCCTCTACCTGCACCAGCTATTTAAAATGCATGCAAATTTTACCTTTCCAGTCAAAGGCTGCTTTCAGAAATACAGATCTTGTTAACGATGCTGCCTCAGCATAGATCATCTGTTGAAATAAAGTTTTGGGGATATTTACATCTCTACCAATATATCCTTGCCACTCGTCTTACGAATTCCGCAATGTTTTACATTTACCCACTACAGGCAACTATCTCTGATATCTAAGGTGATTTGATTATTGTGATACTGCACTGCTTGCCATCACTATACTGCAAGGAAGTGTTTCTGGTCAAATGTACGTTAAGAGAAGTGAAGTTGATTTTCTTTGCTGTTGGACCAGTAGGAAAAATAACAGATTACATGTTGGCAAAAAAAACTGAAAAACATCTGGAAGAGAAAAGTAGAAATATACCATCCCTGGTAATATTACAGGATGAATATAGGTAGGGAGAAAAAAAAAAACCCAAACATAAAGCTATGCAGCTCCTTTTTTTTTTTTTTTTTTTTTTTAAATAAAACTGCAAAGTAAGCCAAAAGATCCAGAGGTACAGTGGATATTCTATACATTTCTCATCTGCCTTCTTTTTTAGCACACTTCACACAGCTCCCTACTCAGTGATCTCTGTGCCACTTCACTCAGGCACCCTTGGCAAGACACCACGAAGCCCATTTTTCTACTTTTCTCTCCTGGGAATCTGAGGCTTTTCAGTCTGTGGCTAATCTCACCCATTTCTCCTCCTCTATGACCACCTTCCCAAGAGTTTGGATCATGGCAATGCTCCCTCCAACCGCCTCGACCTGCTAACATGCCTGAGCAAGAAGGGATGTTTTTGCCTTCCCATCCTCCAACCTTTGTCAGCCTGGGAAATGGGGGAAAGCAGCTCAAACCTTAAGTCAGACAACAGATAGCATTCAGGGATAGCTGTTTATACTAGCTAGAGCCTTACAGCTGCAAGGGAATGAGTCTCAGGCAAGAAAAACATGGCTTTTAACACTGAGCCACAGTAAGATCACACTTAACAGCTCAGGTTTCAAAACCTGCTCCTGTAAAACTGCGTGCATAGGCATCCACTGCAGGTGTCCCACCATTTAACACCTAAAGTGGTACCACTGGTATCACCTCAAAAACAACCACCATGTTCATTTTATGCTCAAGCCTGGGGGCAATTTCTCTGTTCCTAAAGATGCATCACCAAAATCCTAGGTATGCCCTCAGAGTCCATCGATGAAAGCTTACACAATACCAGTTTTCAAAAAACTGTGTTTTCGGTGTCATGGGCCATTATACACAAGCGATGGCAAACAATGAAAGTAGCTGGGAGAGAGTTCATTTACATTTTGCCACTTTTCATCTGTCTCTTCAGTTGCCTATAGTTAATCAAACCAACACCCCTTCTTTCTGTGTCACAAGCGCAAGAAAGAAGTAGGCACTGTACATCCTTCCCACTATTCTCTTGCAAATGGAGCCACAGCAGAATTCAAAAGTAGCACACAGAGGCCGAGTGAATTATGCATTTGGCTCCTCTCAAAAGCCAAGGAAAAGCTCAAATGCCAGATTTTCTTAAAAGCAAAGCATCCCATCAGCAAAATGACACTGACTGTCTGTACTGGGGGCAGCGGGGTTTTTCTTTTCAGAAATAGCATCCATTCATCTGTTGTTGTTTTTTTAATTAGAAAAACTGATAAATACAAAACCAATGGGGGAAAACAAATACAAAAATAACAAAGACACATTTATCTGCTACAGGGAAGTGGCAAAGAGCAGCTGTCCTTTAATGATCACCAGGCACGTGAAATTAATCCACATCTTTATTACAAATTTAAACCGACAAAATAAATGAAAACTCCAATCAGACCAGGAACCCAAGTGGGGAAAGGAATAAGCAAAGCTCAGTTTACCCCTAGCCCAGCCAGTCATCTCTGCAAAAATAAGTACCTTTGTCTGCTGCCACCACAATTATTCTCTCGTCACTACTGCTGAAGATGAGATAGGAAAGCCACTGCCCCATTCTGAACAACAGGCGCTTTACGCCAGCGCAGTAAATGAATAGCTCCAATTATTCATAGGGCCTACAGATACATGTGGTGTAGAAGTTTAATTTTTAAGTTTCCATGAAATACATGTGTTTAAATATAGCACAGGGAACAATAGTGCATTGATCTAGTCCTTCCCCCAAATGAGTCTTTTCCATCAGATGGATCCAATCTTGCACTGGCAAAATTCCCCATTGAGTCCAGGGAGCTTTGCACGAGGTAACATTGCATTGTTCAGCTACTCGTCCCTCTTTGCTAGATCCTGCGTGCCGAGAAGACAGAGCAAGGGGACAAGGCTAAACAAGGTTCAAAGCAAAGGAGTCACTGCTGGGATTGACCGAGGGAAAGGATTAGCCTCCCCCTTGCTCCCAGTAGCCCCATCCTGCAGAAGGGGATTCCCCCCCAAAGTGCTGCAGGGAGCACAGGGTGGTCTAGGGCTAGGGCTGCTTCCACGTCTTGTGCTTTAGGTTGCATCTATGGTCTAACCTCCCCTCCTGCAAGCACTCGTACATCTAGGATCAGCACATTTTTTTCCCCACTGACTTACAACACAGTGAATTCACACTTAGCAAAAGAGCACGGGCTGTTTGAATACCGTCCTGCCGAGGCTAATGTTTTTATTATTTACGAGTTCCTTAGTTTTCAAAGACTGTCAAAAGAGGCTTACTAAAGTTTTTATTACAGATTCCACTTGTGCACAGAAGTCACCTGAACATTTAAAAGTGCAGTATATATATCTCAACTGAGAATCAGCTGCGGTGGGGAAAGGAACAGGTTTACCTTTATTTTGTGAAAAATTCTAACAGAGATTCATGCACCCAGATGTTTTCTTTCTTTGCAAAAAAAAAAAAAAAATAGTAGGGTCACTTGTTGCTGTAAAAAGGCCTTTATTAAAAAACAGAATGTATCAGGCATAAGGGTCAGTTCTATAGATCAGTGATTTTAATATGCTTTAAAAAAAAAAACCCAACAATAGAAAACTCCTAAAGGCTTTTCTTTTTTTAGTTCTCCTAAAACTTAAGAATCAAGTTCAGAAATTCATATTTCATTACAAAAGCCTTGAATTTTATTATAGCACAAATGGCATTTGCAATCTCCGTCTCACATTTTTTGCGTAAGCGCAGTTCAAGGCACCAGGACACATTTGCATATGTAGAGTGAATGAGGCAATGAGAAGTAACAATTAGCATCACATGGATCATATACCGTTCTGTGTCTTAGTTTTCCTTGAACTTAAAATATCCACTCCACTCAACACAGACTTTTTTTGTGCAGCGTTACCCTCAGCTCCTAATCAAAATCAGGGCATCTTATGCTCAGCACAGTAGAAGCAAAAGAACAAAAACCCAACAATTAGAAGCTAATCCCTGTTCTGGTGGAGTTGCAGTCTAAATTGAAGTTAGAAGATAACACCATTACTCCATTTTACAGAAGTGAAGCCAAAAAACAGAGAGATTAAGGGTTTGTATATGCTAAGGCATTTCAGAGTCTTGCTTTCTTCCATGCTTTGTGTAGCTTGTTTATTTAGATTGCAACTCATCAAAACAGGATTATCTCTCATTTGTGTTTATACACCACCTAACACAAAGCAGCCATGAATAACTACAGAAGAATTGCTTTTCAGATGGTAATAGCTACAGGTGATTAATAATGATGCAACTACAAGCATGTAGCTGGCAATACTGTGTTTTCTTTTCTGGGTTACATAGATTAATACTTCGAGTCATGATCCACTGATACGTACATAAACAACCTGCACAGAGGGGGAAGAGAAATGGTATGTCTCTGCTCCTGGGAGCAGTGGGAGGACTGAACTAGCTGACATACCTATTTTTGAGAAAATGAAGTAATAGCTCAGATGAAATCCCTTTCCAGAAGAAGGATGTGTCCACTAACCCTTGCTTCTAGACTTATTTGTCGGAGATACTAGAAAAGGAAAGGAGAGAGGAGCAGCAGAAAGGAAGCTAATACTAAGTTAACTAGCACAGATTAGCCAAGAAGCAGAGAAGACCGTCGATACCACCTTTTTACAATACATACTTATATTGTCATCGTCAGGGGCTCTTAGCCTCCTACCAGGCTGCTACAGCTATCACACATTACCTACACAAGACACCATAACATAGGCATTTAGTATCATTCCAGCTGCCCTGATGCGTTTGGGACATTTGCACAGGGTTGACAGATATGCTGAGCTGCAGGAGACCTGGCCTTTCTGGAGCAGCAGCTCTAAACCAGCTCTACTAGGTTTGGCTGTCCTTACTCCAAGATAGATTAAAAAAAAAAAAAAAAAAAAGCATTAAATGTCTGCAGTTAGGAAGCTCCACTGCATCCCCATGTGATATCTAGGTTTCGGCCACGTGGCACATGCTAAGAGATGTGGTCTCAGGCCGCGAGTCCACAGAAAAGGCCAAATGCCAGGACGGTCTGTCCACCCTGTGGGGTTCCGAGGACAGGGGTCTGTAGCAAGCAGGCAGCACGTTGGGACAACACTTCCGCCAACCTGGTCCCAATCCATGGACCACACAGTCCCCACCACAACCTCTGCTGCGAGCCCTGCAACAATTCAAAAGCCTTTGCCCCGCTTAAAATGCACAAAACGAACCCTCGGAATGAGAAGGTTCCCTTCTGCAAAGCTCTTGGAGTGCGAGGAAAGTGGAGTTTAACGGGGAAAGTTGTACGAAACACGGATTATCAATCAGATTTAGATGGGAACTACTCAGGGCGCAGAAACACATATTACAGTCCATTATGTAAATGGACTTGAAAACACTGTAGCATCATCTCCGCTAAGATTTGTGGCTCAAACTCCCGGTGCTTCCAAACAGAAAGCTTCTAAAGGAGTGATTTATATCAGAATTGAGATTATAGACAAAGAGAATATATTAAAGAAAGCTATTTCTTATTTATGACCAAGAGATCATTTACTTTGAAATCAGGACTTGGGGCAGATACTTCACCATGAGCACAGCCCTGAGGAATGCTGAAATCAGCCATCAATAACTCTTTTCACAAGACAAGCTCCCCGAGGGCAGAAGGATAATACCAAACTGGGTGGTAGTTTTTAAGCAGCTGGACACAAATTGGGACTTGTCGGTTGTTGTTCCCAGGCACTGCATGTCAAATTGGAATAACCTGTTATGCGCGCTCTCATTTTTTTCCATGACTGGCTGCAGAATGCAGAAGAGGCACCTGTTGACTCCTGGATTAGTTTCCCTGTGATGAACAGCTCTTATCAATCATCACTCAACAAGAGATTTCAAAATAATAGTTTCTTCTCATTTTCCCCACAGTAAGAGGCATTCAGTGCAAATGGCAACCAAGCTGCAACCTGCTTTTCTGACATCCGAGCTCTGCTGAGAAAGTTTCTTCGCCAACTGGTTTTGGAGGCTTCTTGCTGTTTCCGGCGCAATTTACAAAAGCCATTCCAGGAACCAAGCTCAAGAAGCTGCCTAGAAGGAGCACGGAAGCCCAAGGCATGCTGACATACACCTGTGGCACATCCAGTCTCCCATAGCATTAGGCACAAACAGGGGGCCCAGTATTTGAGATAGCTCTATGGTAGCTCATAACCTACAGCAGAGAAGATGCAGCTGCCTGGAAAGGCAGTGGGAAACTCAGAGGCCCACTAAAGCGGTCTGTGGGAGTGCTGTGTTCCATGTTGAGTGACAGGGCACAGGATGCCTTAGCCAACAGTTCACCCCATCACCACTAACTCAGTGATGCCTTTGATTTAGCCTTTTTGTAGCTAAAGGCTCCCTAGGACAGATGGGAGCTAGATGACAACTCGAGCTCCAGGGCTGCCAACATGAGCTAACCTCAAGCTACCCAACACGCACTCCAGCAGTCACCTTTCTAATTGATTTGTGCGCACATCAGCAACGTAACCACTAAAATATGGTGGAAACTAAGCCCAGCATCTTCACCTAATGCTTGAGGGTCTTTTATGTAACAACCAACGGACTTTCCTTGCCCTCGTTGCAACCCAGATCCTTTTTCAACTTGGTCCTCGTTTCTTGTTCAGCACCTCCAAAACTCCTTCACTGAAAACAGTCTCAGTGTCTTCTTCATCTGCTTGGATATCCCAGCTGCCTCTGTGGAGATCCAAGATGGCTCGATAAGCAACTGCTAAGAAGATTTTCTCATGTCCACTGTTAGCAGTTTCTCACTGTGTCATATATTTGGCAAGATAAAACATCTTAAGAAATCCTACAGAGCACGAGTTACCACAGTAACTTGTGAAGCTGCTTTTAACAACTGCTTTACAAGTGAGAGGGCCTGTTGTAGCGGACAACCCTTTTCAGGCCCTGAGCCCCAAGTCATTAGAGGATGCTTTGGCAGTATAATTTTCTCGTTGAAAACATTATTTTTGTTGTCCAGTTGTTGGCTGCAAAGCAATATTGACTGTAGATCAGGTTCATGGGAGGCAAGTCAAACTACTGCTTGTCTTCTGAGTTTAGTAAACAACTAAATTACTGTCAAGAGAGCAAGAAATGGCAGAAAATGTGAAGTAGGCTTTAGCATTCTATCCATCTGAAAGTATAATACAGAATACCATCTCCAAAGGCCAGAAGAACTCTCCATTGAGAGTAAAAAAAACCAAAACAAACCCAAAACACCACACATAGGTATACTCTGACAGCAAAACATCCCTAAGAACGTGGACCCCTCCTGTTTACATATCTACTAAATAGATGTTTCTCCCAAGCTGAAAATTCCTAAGTAAGAAATTAGGAAGCTCTGCACAATTACATAACTCTAGCCAAAAGACAGTGGAAGTGCTGTAAGAGGGGCCAACATGTAGTTTGACAGGTATTTTTTTCAGTGTCAGTTTAAGCAGCCTTCTCACACACAGGCACTGTCCTCTCTGTCCCCTCAGGTGCAGGGCTGTGCACCACATCACGTACCTCCCCACAGGCTGATCCTGTTCATTTGGTTTGCCTTTCCCCCCCCACCCCCCCACCCTCTCTTCTCCAGGGGACAGGGAACACGCTACTACTGTGCTGGGTAGCTGTTGCCAAAATGACAGGGGAAACTGTGGTATTTCTCCTAGTGGATCTTCCCCAAGCATCCCACAAGCTCCTGTATCTCTGGCCAAATCCAGGTGGAAGAGCTGAGCAGGGGGTCTCCAGCGTGGTGGCTTGGTCCGACTGCCATTTCACTGCCTACTGCACCTTACGTCTTCTTTGAGATGCAGGCATGGCAACTTATTCCAGTATTACGTACTTTAGAACTGAATTTACACTCCTTTGAAACAGAAGCTGAAGACTCTTGGAGAATTCAAAGGAAGAAGAGTTTTGCTGCAGAAAAAAACCCCACAGATGGAAACTGCCCAGCAAGACAGAGAACATGACGGATGCACACTAATCAATCTCTTAGCATGAGCAAATACATCTATTATTCGTATAGGTGCAATCTATACCTCCTCGACATTAGAGTGAGCTCTGTTACACAAACGTGAGCTCAAATGAGATCAGGCTAAATACCCGCTGTGGGTTTAGTAAATAGGAGGAGAACAGCCACTCCCTTTCTTAATCCTCCAAAGTCTCACATACAAAATATAAGCTTTAATTAAATAAAGTCAAGGAAGATAAAATATCATTTGGAACTTTAAAAAGGCCCAATCACTAAATGTGGCTTGCAGTTTAAGTACAATTGTTCTGGGTGGTCTGCAAAGCACTAAGCTTGCTGTGCAGAAAGTAGTATTTTAAGAACAAATCAGTGGGGCATCAGAATGTTAGAAAAGATGAATTCATGTCAGAAAAACACTTTGTGAAGTCACACACAGAATGCAAATGTTGAAAAAATAAATAGCAGCTTCCCTTACCTATTTATTTTGACTTCTTATGCCAAGGTCATAATTCCTTTTTATGTATTTTGAGGATAAATATTAAGATTAATAGATCGTCAACATTACTAAGGCTTAGTCTCTGAGACACAAGGTCATAGGGAAGCAAAGATCTACAGTCACTAAACACAGTGGTAATAAAAGCCAAGAACTCAACAAGTCACTTTCCCTTCAGACACAAACAAGATGGTTTTGCATCCCAAATGTGCAAGACACAGCTTGATCCTTGCCCTAGAGTCCTCAGAGGTTTGAAGGATGCTTACCAAGACTTTGCAGACTGGGCTTACTTTCTGCGTTAGTGGGTGCATATGTAGATCAATTTAATAATGCTGAGTGAAAAAAAAATAATTTAAAAAAAGAAATCCGTTTAGAGGGATTTTTTTTCCACATCCTTGCCATTGGAGTGCAGTCACTGTAGCTCTAGATAAGGCTTTCTCTCCCAAAACTACACTACATGCCTTTTCTCTCTCTCATCAGAGTTGTGGCACAGTCCCCAATAACAGCAGTTGGCTACTCCTACCTGGAAAGGCAGTTCACAAGATTTAGTCAGGTAAGACGCTGCTGGAGGTGCACACCTTGTAGAGCTCTACAAGTGAATATGCGCAATGCAGAAGAGTAATTTGCCACGCCAGAAGCGCTCCTTTTGTCTGTAGCTTTCAAAATGCTTTGCAAAGCAGGTATGCATTGGGCCATCTACACTGAAGGGAAATAAACACAACAAAGGGCAAGTCTGTGCAAGATGCCCCCCCCCAAAAAAAAAAAAAAATTAGCACCCTAGAGTCAGGACACCTGGGCTTTAACACCACTATCCTCTCCACTAGACAGAGAGTATAAATTCTGAGAAAGTGCAGATTCTCACCAGAACTGCCATTAGAAATATCAAGGCAGAAAATGAAAACATGAGCTACTGTTTTCCCACTCTCCCATTAAATGACACGCACTGATTTTTAAAACAATGCCCGCTTCTAACATAGCCAGCACCTCAGGCAACGTCCCTCATTGCTACAGACCAAAGGCAACTTCTGGTGCAATTCTAATGCAGAGATGCACCTCCTCTGTGCTAAGGAGCAATTTACATCTATGAGAGCCCAAAGCACCCTGCATGCACTAATTGGCCCCAGAAGCAGTAAGAGGTTCCAGTGAGACACAAATTTTGGCAATTAAAAAAAAAGATTTTTTCCTTCAGGTCACCAGAACAAAGTCCTGCACCCAACACAAGCCAGGTAGCCCAAACCAAGACACCGGCGCACGGGCTGCAGGTGTGACTGAATCAGAAATTTAGCCTCCCTCTTACAGCAAGTTCCCAATAGCTGTGGGGAGAAAGAGGCAGGCATGATGGTCTCTTGTTGGTTTCTAACATCTGTATATCCTAATGAAGGACTGCTTTCCCAAAACATATGCCAACTGAATAACCCCTTATTAGAACTGGCATCAATAATAACATCTGTAAGTCTCTCCATAACCAAGTAAATAATCATTGACAAACCGCACACCAAGTACAACCACCAAGTGTTAAGTGTAAGAGACACTAACCATCCTCAGGTGCCAGGGATGAGTCATTTTGGGTGGACGGAAGGGGAGGGAAAGAGGGGAAACAGCGTAACATCTTCTTAAACTAAACTTGTTTTCAGTATAGCACTTCAGACCCATAGGTGAACACTGTAATCCCACCTGCAAATCCTGGATCCATCACATCCATCTAGGAACTGCCACATAAAAGGCACTACGATGTCACCTCACCTCAATAATGACACAGGAGTGACTGAATATTAACCACGTTAGCCACCACAGCTTGTCCAGACACAAACACACCTAAATCTAAGCCTACACCCAATCTTTCTCTTTCTTTCAATAGAGGTCAGTGAAAAATAGGGATATAGCCTACCTGGTGTCTAATGGAAAAAAACCCTCCTGTTAAAACTCTGTCCTAATATAAACTGATGTATGAAGCAGCCTTCTTCTCAAGGAAGCCTTCATGTCTGTACAGAATAGCTTTCAGCTTCCCAGCACTGATGGAGGAAAGAAGAAAGTCAGGACCGAAACCCTCGGACTGCACCAACCTGAGCCAGAACAGCAAGACAGAAAACAGATTCCTTGAGAGCTGTGCAATACCAAGCAAAACCCAACACCCCAGGTTAAGTAATTAGGGGATCAGGAAGTTAATCGTTTTGGGGCACGGCATACATAAGCTGAACTAGCCTAGGAATAAATTACCTCAAGAATGGCAAAGCTGCCACTCTAAATGACATCCGGACAAACATATAATGCTATGGAGCGGAATCAGATGCCTGGCGGTTCCCAAGTGATTAATATACACTCTCTTCTGATGAGAATGCAGGATATACAAGGCAAGTACACACTGTAACAATTTTCATTCCCGGAAAGTTTGCCTTGGAACTGTAGAACCTTTTTCCTACTTCTTCACAAATGATACAAGTTCACCTTAAACGGTACCTCAGCATCCTCTGGAAATTCTGCCAGTGGAATAGAATAGAATACAGTCACGTGCTGAACATCGCTCGCTATATTGATGACTACTTTAAAGAGGGTGCAGTCACAACTGTCACATTCATAAACCTGCCATATATGTCGCACGTTACTCATCAGCAACATACACAGCATGATAAAAGGTCATCACGCAGCAAAAGTAAAATGCTCTATTAGAAAAAACCCAATGATTTTACATCAAACTCTTCAGGAAACAGAGCTGATGGCTCAGATAACGGAACAGCCTAGCACAATTAACTGACCACAATTGAACAGCACCATGAGTGACCAATTAATCAATCCTCACTCGAGGAATTTTACCTCTATAGTTACCTTGCACATCATGACCAACCAAGGTATTTGCCCAGATTGAAGCCAAATGGACAGCAGGATTCTCATGTTGCTGTTATTAAACAGATATACATTATAAAGTCACATTAAATAAATATACACCTATATTTATTTAAATATATAAACTATAAATAAGTAAAACACATATGCATGTGTAAGTGTATACAGCCACACATACCACACACCAGCCCAGCTAAAACACAGGCAACTCCTTCATTTCTACAATCACAAGATCAATAAACAGCTTTGCACAACTTGGAACAGGGTGCAGCTTGCCCACTACTGAAATCTGCTGTTCCTGCCACTAATGCCAGGCTGCATGTTTTCCATAAGGGAACAAGTAGAAAGACAAACCATAAGGTTAACGCTAAGAATAACACGTTGAGGAAGCCGATAGATTTTAAATGGGAGGCCAGACCAATAACCCTACAAACTGCATTTAGCAATCAAATCTAAGTCCGGTGTGGGAAAGTTCAGTCAGTACACACAAAGACATACAGCAAGTAAGTGCCAGTGCACTTATGCATATCTTCAGTCAAATAAAGTGAAAAAAAATATGCTTCTGCCTTGGTTCTTCAGGCATCGGAAGATCATTTTTAACTAAAGCAGAACATACACAACAGAGATACAAGGCATCTACTCTGTGGCTATACTATAACCATTAGCTAGCTAAAAATTGTTAAAGCAGTTTCACTGTAATGCAGAGGCATTTACAAGGCCCTTTGGAGACCACGTATTTGGAAATATGAAGGTCACAGTTCAATGTATTCTGCGATGGACTGGAAGCGACTACTGAAGTTGCTGAACATCCAGTTGAAGATATGATTAATCTATGCCCATAACCACGCCTGAATCAGAATTGGCAAGACAACAATAATACACAGGAACAGAGCATACTGGCAGACGGGAACGAAGGAAAGCAGCCAGCACAGGACACCTTTAGGGTGCGGGACCCAAGGATACCGGCAGGCTGTGCGCTTGGTCGGAGGAAAACCACAGCGGCGTGGCGGCAAGCCGTGAGAAGCAGCAGCCAGAGGCTGTATTACCTATTGGGAGATGGACTGTGTGTGAGAGAGGGGATGATGCGTATTTCTCCGTATTGCTTCTGCTTTGGTGCTAACAGCTTGACACAACCCCTGCGGAACAGAGTACTACTTCTTCCCAGGCCCACCAGATGAAGTTGCAGCTTCCCAAGCGACCACCAGCACGGCCCAGAACGGGACAACGGCTAGGTAGGGCTGGTGTTTTTCCAGGACTGACAATCTCTGAACACAGGTAACATGACAGGGATGCTACTAAAAACTGGGGTGAGTGAGGAGGACAAACTCAGCAAAGGAGTTTGCCTGCTCAAGGGAATTCATTACTTCTGATTACAAGTTACCCTTCCCCTCCACCTCACATTCAGAAAGAGAGATTCTCTGAATAGTCTAAAGACGCTATAGAGAAATAGGAGCTCCCAACAGATGTGGAGAAGGTATCTCTACCAACAGAATAGGATCTAACATGACCAAACGCATATAGACGGCAAGTATTGTGAACAAGGACGGACAGCACAGGCAGCGTTCACAGCCTTAGGCAGGCAGGGAGAGACAAGCCATACAGAATCAGAGGTTCGCCTTAGACACAAATTTACTCTTTACCCAGCCTTTCCCATTTGTTTCACTTTGGTTGGGAAAAAAACCCCAACCAAACAAAAAACTCACAAGCATTAAACTTCGCCAGGATTTCCAGAATCTTCCAGTTCCCAAACCGCCACAGCCCACCCAGGCCGCCTCCCATCCAGGCACGTGGCAAACTAGAAATTAATTTTGTTCTAGAAAAGTTAACCGGATTGGGGGGGGGGGGGGACGACACACACCACACGATGACTTCAACACAAATCCTAGCTCTTCCCTGAAGAGCTCACTCTTTGAAAGCAGTTTTTCTCTCATTTCACTGAAGCAGTTGTATTTATCAGCTGTCATGATATTTACCAAATAAATTAGGATTTCTCTTTCTTACTTTCCTTAGCCCTCTCAAAATACCAGCTGCATACCTCTCATGCTGAGCAAATACAGAGAGCCCTTTACAAGAGGGCTTCAGGCTGAAGATGAAAACTTTCCTGTAAACTCAAATCCACCACTGCAGCACAGCTTTGGTCACTCTCCGTCTTCCACACCAGAATTCAAACATGAATTCAAGAAGCTAGCTGATATTACGAAACACTGACAGTGGGATAAGAAAGCTCCATCATCACAGGCACCAGCATTCCCCTAAACTCCCCGCTCATCCCAATTACTACAAAGAATTGTTCAAAAAAATCACAACTTTTATTCCTCAGAATTCATAAAATTCCTTAGAAAATAATTACTAAGAAATCACATACTTACATATTTTGCTGAAAGTCACAGCGTGGTAGCACCTAGAGCTCATAGACACAGAGCTCAGCACAAACATGAGGGTTACAGAGCAGCTGGCAGGAAGAACCTGACCTTCTTTTCACCCAGAGCTCACCAGGACTGCTAGGTCTCTGCAAGTCATTTTGACGCACAAGCATTTCCACCTGGGCTTAACTGGGCTCATTGAGAGAACTGAGAACAAACAAATTCAATGAGATTGGGTCCTGCTGGAACATTTTAGTCCCTGGGAATTGTCCAATTCATAAAACGATGGACTATTTGCATCATAAAAGCTAACTATACTAAGATATTGTGGGATACTGCATGCTTTTGTGAATTATTTATTTTATGTAGGATGCAGTACAAGGGGAAGGGGAAGTTGCATACAACAGTATTTACAATTTCTTTTACTTTTCTCCACCCAGCCAAGGCAACGAGGCTACTTACATGCTGTGGTTTCTAACTTACAAAATGCTGTCATTTGCTTGCATAATGCTGGCACAATCGTGAAATGTTAAGTTCTGCCTTTTTCTGTGTTATTGTAATCCTAACTGGCTGATTTTCACTCTCCCCTCTTTTTCCTTTTCTCCTAGTAGCTCTGGAATTACAGAAAGTATATTTCCTGTAATTTCAAGGAAACTTTTCCAAGACATTTAGCATTTGCTTCTCCACCTGGATAACACTTGATCTCTATGAATTACACGCTGCTTGAACAATTGCTCTTTCCGATCAGTTTTTAGAGTTGGAAGGTGAAAACACTCCACGTTGTAAAGCGCTAGTTAACAAAAAAAGCAACGAAACCCAGACAGGTCCTTCCACCTTCACATCTCCTGCATCAGCAGAGGACCAAGAGCTTCGCCTCACTGATGTTTTCACTGTTCTCAGTACGCATGCCCCTGCTTAGGTACAAAATTGCAGCCCAGGAAACAGCTTGACACAAGGGGAGCATCACACCTGGAACCAATGGTCCTTCGTTTTTGGGCAGAGGGGGTAAGCAGGACAGCCACCTGCACCTGGCATCTTACCAGCTGTTCCAGGCTTTAAAACGCTCATTGGGGACTCCTGCCAGACATCATGGTAAAAACTATGGCCAGCTGAGCTCTCAGAGCCCCGGCTAAACATCTGAGGCTATTTATAATAAAATATTAAGTCCTGGATTAAGATCTCCATGTCAGTGACTGCAGGAACAGTCTCTGCAAGTCTAAATAGTATTTCTGAAGAAAACAACTAAAATCAGTGAAACCAGTAGCCAATATGTCTCTGATATGCTAGAGTAACACTCACACATCTCCTGCAGGAGACTGAGCAGGATCCTGCCCCTCTTGGCTTTACTGTCCCAAAACGGTCTCCTCCAGATTGAATCCTAGCTATTCTCTGAGTCAAGCTCTGTTTTTCAGGATGTAAAAACATTTGCAGATATTTACGTGTTCTGGAAGGTTTTAGTAACGCATTTTAAGAAATAAATCTGTAAATCTCATCTAAACTGACCATCTTTACAGTTATTAACAGTGAATCCATTTTTTTTAAATTCATTATCACATTTTATTTGTTCCTACCAAACTAACAGCACCTATTCTGTATTAAACTACAAGCGACTTATCCCTAGATCAGAAGTTTAGTATCACCTAATGTGTACATAATATATATACCATTGTCTGTGGTATTCATGTTACTTCTTTGAGAGCTGGTATTTACCAGTGGTTTGAAAGAATCCCTTTCTAAATCTGTCACCATTAGTCTTGCAACAGTAGCTTGTACTCACCAGTCAGGCTGCATTTTGGTAATTACTTTAGGAATAAGGATTATTTCCACCGAGTCCTACTTACTCCCCAGGTGCTGAACTCCTGGGACGTACTTCTTTTGGCCATACCAACTCAATCCACAGTTGTCCCTGACTGTGTGCCCGTATCTACTACTGGATGGGAAAACGGAGAGAAACTTTTTAATGAGCTGCTGTCAGCTTCTTTGGTAGAGCTGGAGATTTCAGGTGTATCATCCCTTCAACTTCTTACAATTGTTCATTTGTGAAAGTTGAAGAGTGGTATTATTGGAAATATTCACTGGCCCCATGCCTTACATTTTGGCTTGCCTCATATTTGCAGATGGCGATAGACCCTATAAAATGAGATGCTTATTACTTGCTTTGTAGTGCTCTTGCAGCGAACAGTTTAGTATTAACTTTCGTGCTATGAATTCTAAACTCCATCTTGAATTTCATTTTAAGATGCAGGTTACTATAGAAAATACTTTGAGTAGACAGGAGAGGTCATGATGCTCATGTTGACACTAGCCCAGAGCTGTGCACCACTTCCAGGGGAGATGGCTTTTCCAGGCTTCCAGGCTTCCCCTTCCTCGACATCATCTCCCCAGTCTCCCCAGCCACACTGCCAAATGCAAAACAGCCGAACTGAAGCACGACGGTCAGGTTCAGCTCTAGAAAGCTCAACAGAGTTTGCTGCACAAGGCTGTGCCTCCCCCTGTCCCCAGGACATTATTTGATACATCCTGGGATTTCAACCATGTATGCAGAAAAAAAACCCACACAGAACATAACTTAGGCTGTGGTTTCACAGGCCGTTCAAATCAATATCAAGTTGCACTGATGCTGAAAGCGGAGGTCGGAGCCTCACGTTACTCACATATTCCTGCTCTAGCTCGCGCTTTTGTTCTACAGCCACGAGGCCATGGGACGAGTCCAGATCAGAGCACTAATCTAGTAGAAAACAAATTCCTGTCTTTTTAGAGTTAGTGTGCATTTGGATTGGCAAATCGCTGCATTCCTCATCTAATCTGACCTTTAAAAAAAGTATTTGTTAACACTGAATTCATCTCCTAAGATTTACAGTGTGCTGTTCAGCCCTCTTAACACAACAGCAGCACTCTGTATCGAGCCCTCCCTCCCTATGCTGCTGTGCCACTTCTGCAACGCAGCCAAACGGCATCCAACGCAAGAAACAATTTGCCCTCATCCAGGTGCCAGCGCACAACAGGCACATACTGACCCAAGGCTCTGCTGCCCCAGAAGGAGATACCTGGGCCTTCCCTTTGACGCACGTCCACCGCTTCCACCCGCTTCCACCGCACAGCTGGGCAGCAGCGAGGCACCACAGCAGCTCACAGACCCTCCCAGGGCGGGCAGCCGGAGGGGCCAGGTTCCTCTTCTCCCTTCCCCGGGCTGGCTCACCCATGGGAAGAGTAAACCGCCACCCAATGGCATTAGCTGGATTACAGCCTCTACGAAGAAGAGGAAGTCCAGTTTCAGATTTGACAGTATTTAGGAGATTGAGAGCTACATGTGCGCACACACCCCCAGCCAGCAAGAGCTCCAAGACCACTGCAGGGGCCAGAGCTACCTACCACCCGCAGCCAGCAAAGCTGGAATTTTAAAGCAATTAAAAATTCGGGTGAAAAATGGTCATCCATGGAAGAGTCAGAAGGGTCACATATGTATATGTGGATACAAGAAAGCCTTAATAATCACAAAAGCCAGTTGTTAGTGCTCCTCTGCAATGAGGGAATGGTTTTCACACTGCTATTCAGCTCCCTTTGCATACAGTACAGGGAAACCTTTTCCAACATTTAGGTGCAGTTGAAGGCTAATCAAGGTCCCGTAAGTTACCAGGCCTCTTACTGTTACTGAGTTTCCCTCCATTTCTTATCTTCAGTAGCTATTATGATTCCAGGTATTCAAGTGAACATCATTCAGAAAAGATAAGGTAATAATCCATTGATATAGGACCCTCGTATTTAGATTTCAGCATATCCACCTCCCTGTTTATGTTATTAACCACGGTAGAAAAAAAAAGGGGGTTTAAATTACCCTGTATTTCCTTCTCAGATGGTGTACAGAATAGAAATTACTCAGCAGATGTCATCTATCCCTCTTCAGCAACAGAGAGATTTGTCAGGGTAATTTTGCCTGCTTTCCTCAGGAATGCAAATTTGGGGGGGGGGGGCTCACCCCAAAAGGCCTCCATTAACGCATCCATTATACCTCTTTGAAAGGAGACCTGAAATTACTCATAGCTCTTTAACTAAGCTTCGCGATAAAAAATTCTTTTTAGAGACAAGATCCTCTAGGCCTCAAGGGAGGAAGCTCATTCCTCCACCCTCCTCTCCAATATTAAATTATTAATATTAATAAAGGAATTAGACCTACAAATCAATGTTCTTCAGTACATATGCTGCAAAAATTACACAACCTGCTAAATCTATGCTCGCTGATAACAAGCATTTCCTTTCACATGTAGAACTTCTCAGAAGTTGCAGAGCTTTGCCACACAACCATTATCTGGTTTCCAGTAAACCAGACAAAATAACTGTTCAGGGATACATTCACATTAATTAAGCCCTATCTTAATTTGAGCCTTCCCTTAAATGTTGGTATCTTTTCAAATGGCACAGGAAATACTCAAGGTCCATGTGAGTCATTTATAATCACCAATATAGAAAAGCAGTTTTAAAATGGGCATACCAAGAATTTCCCAAAGAGCTGTGGAGGAAACAATGTTTCTTCAAACTGAGCAAAACCCACGCAGGAGAGATAAGCCAGTCTAGCAGCTTGGTTGGGAGATCCCTTGTCCTCCATCCCGTAACTCCTGCCTCCTCTCCAGGGTGCAGGGCTTTACCTCCCCCTCCTCCCTTGCACCAGCTCTGAAACTCGTCAGACTCCTCACCGACTCGCTTCAACTCCACGCCAACAGAAAACACCATTTTTTCCTTTCTGCCTTGTTAATAAAATGCATCAACCCCCAGGCAGATGTGGCGAGTGCCAGAGCTGGCCGGGGGTGAGTGGACCTTCAAGCGCCCACCCCCAGCTACGTGGTGCAAGCTGTGAGCAGGGTGCCGGGGTGCTCTGCCGGATCAGTGACCTGAACCGGCTCAGGGAGTGGGTCAGAAAGGGCCAGGGAGGAGCAGAGCGGAGAAACTGCTCTCTTCTGGTAGAGGCAACTTGCTACGTCACCTCAAGTGTATCATTTTCACCCCAACCCTCCACTTACTTCTTGAGCAGAAGAGTACTTACAGGTCTGGCCGTGGACGTTCAAGATATTCCTGCTCCTCTCTGGGCAGGTACCAACCAGCTGTAGGGTTGGCAGAAGGGACAATGTAACTGTACTAGAGATGCAATTAAATGGGAAGCCCAGTACCTTCTTCTCAAACCACTCAGGAGCTGAGTTTAAGCTGAAGAGTCAGAAAGTGAAGTTTCAATTTCCAGAGGTAATGTGCTGCCAAGGTCTGTAGGCTCGGCAGGCAAAACCTGCAATGTCCTATCTTACCAATGACAGAGCACCACTGCCTGAAGCTCCATCAGGTGAGATTCACACTCAAGGTCAGCAAGAAAAGAGACCACACACACAATTAAAGATATGTAGTGCAAGTCCCTTAGCTTTAATGCTATCTAGCAAAATGAAAAAATAAAACCACATCTCGATCATAAACAAAAAAGAAATCTTGGGCCGTCTTTGAAAATGAGATTTTCAGATGCACCCTTTTTTTTTTTAAAAAAAGCGCCAAGCTGCACACCTAAGTGGGATGGGATGGGGGCAGAAAATGGGAGGAAGGCAGTAATTTCTTTTTCAAAGTAACATTAAGAGTTGCACTGGACGTTTAAATGACATTCTGGAAAAGGGCTCATCGCCTGCCTATGTATTAAACCACTGAGGGGTTGGTTTGCTGCGTTCTGCATTCAGCAACACAGCAGAGAGAGGAGCCGGCAGCCTACCAGCTCCTCGGGTGGCGACGGGCTCTCTTCCACAAGCGACACAGGCTGTGCTGCAATTCCAGCTTCTCCGCTTGAACTGGGGGTTAATCTGGGGGTACAACGAGATCAGCTCATGCTTTCAACCATGACACGCTAAGCGAAGCGCAGCATTCCTGTTCTTCGCGGCACACCGCTGGGAGTATTTTTGGTGGTGTGCAACCCGTTCAGCTGTGTGCTGAACTGGGTTTAATTTTTGTGTTAACTTGGGTCAGGCAGCAAACCCCGAGCTTCAGAGAAAGCAAAAGCTCCGGAGTTACCGCACACCCGCTCTACCTGAAGAAGGAAAACTGAGAAAACCTGAACAAATAAAAAGCCCCCAAGAAACTGAGAGGACTGCTGATTCGATACATTTGAACCCCTAATGATCATACCAAGCCATGTTAAATCAATTCCTATTTCACGATCTATACCATTACACCTATTTCTACAAATTTAAGTCTTTGGACAGTATCTTTCAGATTATCAACTGAAGCAAGCGTGCAAGACTCAGTCCTAAGCAATCAGTAAAATCCCCACTTTCCAGATCCTCAAAGTCATTTTAAGTGTCCCAACTATTAAGACAAATATCACAGCTCTAATGGGCAACAGCAGAGACCTCAGAGTGCCTTCTCAACCCAAAGCTCTTGAAGAAAAACAGCTTCTTTTCATGCAGAGTTTATCGATTTATTGCAAAGTATCAGGAAATTTCTGAATGGTCTGACCAGCTTTACATGCTTCGCTGAATTTTGAAATGAAAGCAAAGGAACATTTGCTTAAATCAACAACATAAGTCACCAGTTTAAAGGTTAACACTTGATTGTGCAGCACAAGAAACAGACACTTATCTTCCCAGTTCAAGGACTTCTGGTTTTCTGAACAGCAGCACGTAACGCTGCAACAGATTGTTTTGCAGCACACTTTTGCAGAGATGCAAACAGAACAGGGCGCAGGACGGGTGGCCGCAGAGCATCGCTCACGTGGAGCAGGGCAGCGGGTGGCTCAGGCCCCGCTCTCCCCACGTACTGGCACGCCACTAGCCCGCTGAGAGACACTCGTGGGCTGTCACCCATCCCACCCTGGCAGCCTTTTCAACACACAGAACGCTGGCGTTGACACCAGCGCGGTTGTGTTTCACGTGGGGCGGCTGCCGTAAAGCTTCCAGAGCTCTTCTTCCAGCCAGGAGACACCAAAGCCAGCCCCGGCACCCTCACCAAGATCCTGTTCAACCGACAGAAAACCGCAGGGAAGATGAAAGTACTGCGCTGATGGCATACAGCTGCCCTAGATAAGTGAAATATAGCAATAAATAAGGTCCTTATCTACTGTGGCAAGAAAAAGACAGGCGCAGGGGAAGAGGTGGGCAAGGGAGAGAAGCGAAAAACATGCCTAGGGAAGAAAGAAAATCTGAAACTAAGTGAGACATGCACTCCTAATTAATGCAGTTTTATTTTGACAATTAAGTTTCAAAATCCCAGAAGTGAGTTCCTGGTCAAACCAACAGCTACTCTCTGTTCCTGCAAAATACTGGTGAACGCCTCCTCCTCGCAGCCATGGTATCTGTGCCAGGGATGCCTAGGGAAGGACCCGCCGGTGCTCGGTGCTACGGTGCAGGCAGTGCCAAAAAGAAGTTTCTTCAGAAATTAGTTTGGGAATCGAAGGGAGCAATTCTGAGCCAAAATGTCAGACCAATCCATGAAAAAAAAAAAAAAAAAAAAGGGCGATTGCTGTAGCTGGGCTGTGTTGTCATACATTGCTTATGTTTGTTTTAATTTTAAACTGAAGAGTCAGTCCAAGGTTTGTTACACAAACATATGGCACCGGTATTACATTCTGCCTTGTATTTATAGAAAGTACTGCGGCGGTCCAGGCAGCGCAGAGATGCCATAATGTTAACAACATTTATTATTAGTATGACAAAAGAACAAATACAAGCTGGTAGAAATCATGACTTAAACTTTAAGGGACTGATTGGAATAAGGGACCAAACTGTGGAGTTATTAGCTAAAATTCCTCCAGTATTCATGAACACACACAGTCCCCAAGCTGCCAAGTATTTTGTTATATAAATATACCCTCAGAAAGGTAATTTGTTTAAAACCCAAGCCCTGAAAACTGATTAACACGTTTAATGCTAGCCTGATTAACACCAATATGCCCTCGGCTGGGTGATGGGAGCGTTGAGGCAGAAGTCTGCATTCCTGTGAGTGAAGAAGCACAAAGCTTTTGGGACAAAGGGTGAACCTTAATTATGCCTTTTTATTACCCAAACTGCCATTTCCTCCTTACCCCAAACAAGCCAGGAAGGCTAATGGCACGCTCATATATCCCCATAAGCCATGAGATTGGTAAGTGCCATTACTAGATTTTTCCACTCCAGCTGTTAAGCTACAAGCAGCAAAGGTTTGATCCTTCCCCCTTTTAAAAAAAAATAAAAAAAATTAAAAAAAAAAAGCGCAGGATAGAGTACACCACTAACACTAATACTGCCGAACCTTCTGGAAGCATTTATTAGCTTTGGCCGCTGACCAGCGATTGCTGCAGGAGTGGACTGGAGCTGCGCTGCAAACTGGTTAATCTGTAGCTAGACATATTTGTGATTGGGGGGGGAGTGGTGGTGGCGTTCAGCAAGAAATACTCGCTGCCTGGCAGACAGGGCTTCAACAGTTTAAAGGGTTACTTTTTTTTTTTTTTCCAAAAAAATTTTATTGGGAGAACTACAAAACAATTTACAGTACAAAGTTTACAGTCTCACACAATTTGTAGTGAACTGACTCCCGAAAAATATATTACAACTCAAGTTGACTTATCCTTTAGTTACATTCAAAACATACTTCTGTTAAAGTAGTCCAAAAGAGTACATAGTGCTCAATCTGTACCTATGTACAAACAAAACTAAGCTACTGCTCATTCATCCACCGTCCAGGAAAGTTTTGGAAAACTCCCGACTTTCTACATAAGGAAAAAAAAAAAAATTACAACTTTTGGAATTCAATTAAACAAGATATGCTCATGTACTGTATAAAGTTTCAGATCCAAAAATGGCCTCCATTCTCATAAAATAAAAGTGGCAAAATTTTGCTGTAGTTAAAACCCATCCCTACATTCAAATTATCTCAAGCATTAAGAAAAATACTTATTTGGTTGAGAGATATTTAAGGCAAGCATGGACCCTCAAGAAGGCACTGTGAGACATAATACTGGGACCCCAAATTATTGCTACATACTTTGAGACTATATCACAGTGTGATTGGTGGAGTTAGGCAACAACAACAAAAAAAAATACTTTTTGGTTACTTTAAACAAGTCTGAATTAGATTTGCCACTTTGAAGTCTGATTGCTAAGTCAGTCTTTTTTTTTTTGTTGGTTTTTGTTTTTGTGGTTTTTTTTTTTTCTCGTTTGTTTTTTTCAACTCGGACGGGCTACAACCATTTACATTCTAAAAAAAAACCCATAGAAATTCCTCAAACTACTTCCACAGCATCGAGACCGATTTCTATAAAGAAACCATGCAATCTTTCAGATTTACGTAAACAAGGAAAGAAATTAATGAAATAAATATTACATACAATCTCTTAAATTAAGAATTTTACTCATTTACAATAAAATAACCAAGTGAAGTTACAAAAAGGCATATATTACTGTGAAAAGAACACACTCCACATTTCGCCGATTAATAATGGCAATCATAATTTAAACATAATAAAAGAATATATATCTATTGCTTTTCATCATACCCGATAAATACAGTATGAACAAATTACCAATGTATACTTTTCACAAGATAATAAATAAGTTAAATAGTTTCATATTGAGTTGTGTGCAGTGACTCATTCATGCAATCAACTCAAACAGCTAAAAAAAAAATTAAAAAAAAATCAGCAGTTATTCTCCAACAATTACAAACTAAACTCAGTTGAGTGCTTCCAAATAAAGCAACAACAAAAAAATTGTTCTAAGCCAAACATCCACTAAGTGGTGGCAATGGAACCAATATTAAACTTTGGAATGAAGGTTTTAGCATTTGTTATAATAATAATATATAGATATATAAAAAAAGAAGGTTGTTATCAAGGCATATTCTTGGCAGGATGTTGGATCTTTTTCTTTTTTTTTTTTTTTAAAAAAGCTTATAGGTTTAGTATGGTCTGTGTTTTTATTTGAACTGGATTGAAAGACAAAATAGTTTGTAACTTTTTTTTTTTTGTTTGTGTCTGAAGGCTTGGAGGAGCAGGACAGGCAGGACTCGGGCTCCCCAGATTGTTTGTTGCTTTCTGGTGCTGTCTTTTCTAATGCTCGCTCTTTTTTTTTTTTTTTTTTTTAAACACAGATGGAATGGCTGCTGCTGGTGCATATCATAACTTGTCTCCAAAGAACAACAACAACAACAACAAAAAAAAAACCCCGAAACAAAAATCCCCTTCTTAGAAGGTCTCTCTATAAAAATAGGTTTGTTCAGTTCGTGTCATTTGCCCTTTT